>OX402588.1:16250000-17500000 GCA_948098905.1 Tiliacea aurago
GATGGTCTTTTGAGGAAATTACCACACACATTTGAGTAGACCTGTCCAATCAGTGCAAGCATTTGTCAGTAATCGTGCAGCTCAACTCAAGACTTAAGGAGCTTTTATAACCGGCTGCCGAATCATGCCGACTCGAATTAGTGTGTAGCATGCCTGAGCAAACGCAAGACTAATTTTATCCGTCGTTGTACCAAAGTGAATTATTTCGCTGAACTTTAAAAAGTTGGTAATACTATTCAGATTCACATGTTATTGAAAATGTATTTATCATTTCAGATGGTTGTATCTAGCAAATAAGAAACACATTCAAGCAAACTTAGACAAAGAAGCTGAAAGCAGAGCCAATACAGAGAAGATCGGCATGGAAAACAAAGCTTACGAGACTGATGAAACTGAAAAAAAAACAAATACAACAGATGACAAAAATGATGCTGTAATACAATCACAAATAGAAATAGGATTCATAGAAAGTATTGTAAACAATAGTAAGGTACAACACTAGTTTAGTATCAGACACATGCCTAGACTGTAAATAATTTAATGGGAATAGATACTTTATAAACAGAGGTAAATACATTAGGAATATCAGAAAGCTTAATAGAAATCACTGTGAGAAAAGCGTGTATGTATGTACAAGATAAGGCAGTCAGACTGCACTGGCAGTAAAGTCCCGAACATGTTCCGAATAAGTTCTGCACTTTAGTTACCTAAAAACGTTGATTAAGGTGTCGTTAATCATTACTAAGGCATCTGTTCCGCCGCTGACGAGGAAGCGACTCAATATCAACGATTTTCTCCCTCAAGAAACGTACAAAATATTGTAGGTCCCGTGTAAGTAAAACAGATACAAATAAACAACATTATTTTTAGTACATAAATGCGAAACCTGAATATAGTTTGTTCAGAATAAGGAACTGGGGGCCTAAAATGGACGCTTTGGCAGAATCATGCGTGCAATACATATAACCCGCAATTCATCTGTTTGACAGCTGCTATTTGACATTAGACTTCACTATAGCAATTCTTAATTTGTGGACCATTTTACGAAGCTCCATACACAACTGTCAAACAGATGAATTGCGGGTTATGATTTGTACGCAGATGATATTATGATTCTGCCAAAGCGTCCATTTTAGGCCCCCTGAATCGATTTCAATAATTTTTACACCATGTTATAATATGTCCCAAAAATAGTTATGTGTGATGGAAAATGTTATCACCATTTAATTACTTACAATACAATCGCTGTACGGTTAGGTACCTACTGCCAAATTATTATCAATGAGCGCAAGACGACCCTGGAGGCGCGGGGGCGTCGTTAGCTAATTTTTGTACGGACAACTCGGTAAATAACAACCTTATAACTTTGCGATTTTTCATGATACCTACAGTTTTGAAATTTTGAACATACGACACATGAAATTTTGTAAAAATAGTAAACACGTGTTTCGGGTTTCGCATATACTAAAACTAATATTGTATAGTTGCTCGCTGATTGTTCACACCACCGGGAGTACTCGTTTGTCGCAGCGGCAAGCGCTCTCAAAGAGAGTTAGTACTCGCTTGGTACACACGGCTACACATCAAGCTATACATTTCTAGTTTATGCTGATCTCGCATTTTATAGTATTTCCTTACAATGAGATGTCAGCATAAACTGGAAATGTATAGCTTGATGTGTAGCCGTGTGTACATACGCAAAGCATAATCAGCCTATAATGTTCCCACTGCTGGGACACAGGCCTCCGCTCTTGGAGAGGGAGTCGGCTGTACTCTACAACAATGGCCCAGTGCGGCTTGGTAGCTACCACATGTCTTCGATTTTTTTGTGCTAGGACATGCCGGTTTCCTCACGATGTTTATCTTCCCCGTTTTTGAGAGCAGTGGTGATGAAATAATTTACACAAAGTAAAGCGCCTGTCGGGGTTCGAACCCACGAGTTACTTATTAGTCGTAAGTCAAGGCCGTTGCCTCTGAAGCACCACTGCTCTCGTACTTATCCACCACTGCTCTTAATTTGTACACACGGCTACACATCAAGCTAAACATTTCCAGTATAAGCTGATCTCGCATTGTGTAGGATTTCCGTACAATGAGAGGTCAGCGTATACTGGAAATGTATAGCTTGATGTGTAGCCGTGCGTACATTGACATTCAAATATAATAATCTTTTCAAAAATATTGTTGAAGCGACGCTTTAAATTCTTATGAGTGATATCGGAGTTTAGCCGGTCCATTCTGTAAGTGAAAGATATATTTTGATCTTCTACTAAATCGCAAGACAAAGTTTTGCACACCCAATGAAGTGATATATTTGTAAGTATAAGTTAATGTACACACGGCTACATATCAAGCTATACATTTCCAGTGTAAGCTGATCTCGCATTGTGTAGGACACTAGGATTTCCGTGCAATGAGAGGTCAGCGTATACTGAAATTGTATAGCTTGATGTGTAGCCGTGCGTACGTAGATGTATATTATCCTAATAATTATGTGTGAGTACTTATTTGATGAAAATAAAGAAATGTGTTTAAAAATCCCTAGTTTTTATTTTGATGTTGGAAAAATCTTTTTCCTCGTGGGTAAGCTGAGCGCAACTTTTTCTCATTAGGTGCAATCTTACAAAAAGTAAGTAATCACGTACTAGAATTTGTTTTACGGATCACCTAGGAAAAAGTTTTCAGGTAAACTCCTAGCACAAAGGGGGTCTACTCTGAAGATAAATCCGAAGTATCGGCCGAATGATCGGCCGTTTCCCGACCTACTATGACTGAATAAGGCGAAAGAAAAAAAAAAAAACGACGGTCAAAGAGAGAGAAGTCGAAAGTGAAAAACGTGACAATAATTCGGGTAAGGATTCAAAGTCAAATAAGGAAACTTTGGAAGTCAAGAAACGGCGGAACATTCGGCCGATACTTCGTATTATCGCTTTTATTATCATCGCTTCGGAGTAGGCCCCAAGGATTATTACGAAAAAAAATAAAAAATCTCACAGCTTACTAGAAACATGAATTTATTCCATACTCATTTAAATATAAACATATCTATGAGTAGGTATACTAATTACAAATATATGACATAAAAGTTCCAATAATATATTTCAGTTTTCAAAACAGTAGAATATTCAAACGTATAAAAATATAGCAAACCAAGAATATTTGACACTCCTACTACAGATTCATTTGAAAGATCTTTCAACATTCGTAAGCATTATAAAATTCATCCATTGTGTTCCTAAGGAAGCATTTGACCTTTTTTATTGTCTTTCGACAAGCCAGTCTTAGTCCTTAAAAGCACATTATCCTTTTAATCTAGTACAAACATGTATGACAATTATTATTATAAAATCTTAGACAGAAATCGAAGACATATTAATAAAAACATTTATACTGTGCACAATATTTCGTACACTTTGTGAGGGACTTCTTTTCCTGAGAACGAGATGTACAGCGTTTGGTGGCTTGGATGAACCTGAAAGAATAATTACGAGATTAAATTAATCATCTGGATTTTGGGTGTCCGTCAGAATGAACGGTCACTAGGCGTATTTAACGTTGAATTTATGTCCAATAAATGCTTCCCTATTGCTTCTATTTGCTTCCTATTCTCAAACACTTGCTTCCATCGTATTCTAGAAGAAAAAAAACATTTTAAGGGTGACCGTTCATTCTGATGTCAGGACGGCCGGTCACCGAGTCGTAGGGTCCCTGATAAATAGAAGTATTGAAATTCACGGTGGCCATTAATTACTTCCCGTTTGCTTCTCTCAATGTTTAACAACGACAATACTGTTACTATCACGGCAACAAAGATATCAACAAAAGTGTTGTTTATCAATATCTTTAGCGCCTGACAAAAAAAAAAGCAAAACTCTTATTTAACATTGCAGTTATGCTTGTGTAGGCGATAAATCTATCGTATTGTATCGGTGGCCTACAGCTAAGTATTATGTTATTAAAAAGAAGTCCCCATCGTATATAGAGACAAAAATTCAAAAAATGTAATAAACACCATTAAAGATAATATTTCAATTCTTAACTTCCCAGGGAGTGTTCTTATAGGCGCTAGCAACTGTACATTATTCATTTATTAATAAACGAGGGTAGATTGTTTTTGCTTCAATCATTTGTTATTACTATGACGTTATTACTCTATGTTATCATTGGTAGTTAGTTACTGTTTATAACTGGCGTGTTCTGATAGTTTAATATTACAAATACAAACTAATACAGTATTTTCTTCATAATGAAAAGGGGAAGAAAATTTGTTGTGCCCTTGGAGGAACAAAAGAAAGCGTTTTTACTGTACAAAAATGTTTTCTGTGATCCTAATAATCTTCCACCAGCAAGTGATCCCGTGTTTACAGAAATTAAATGTGTGTTGTCGAGCCCTATTACCGAAAAAGGACTTTTACTTTCTCTGAAGAACAATTTCAATTACTTTTTCGATGCAACGGAAAATCTAGTAAGTAGGAGCATCAGTAGCGGTACAGCACCAAATAAAGAATGCTCACCAAGTAAGTCAATTAAGTTTGATTTTATGATTGATTTGTATCAATGGAACAAAATTCAACCATTAAAAAAACAATTAATAGTTATTCAAAACGCAAGGGCTGTTATTAAACAGAAGTATCGTTTACCGAAGCATATGTGGGCTCCTCTATTGCGAGAGCAAATATGGAAATCATTCAAAAGTCCGTGTTTATAGATTTTTAACCGTTATTCTGTTAAACATACAGATAGAATTACTTGCAAAGGTTTATGCAAACAATGCAAATCATCGATAACTGTGGTAATTTCCTGGCCTGTTGATAAAATAGCTCAATGTGTGTGTTCTGTAACAAATATTGATGCATCTTTTACTCATATTCCTAAGAATAAAATAAAATTATCACCAGCCCAGCGCATTGAAATGTCCGCTGAACTAAAACACGAATCTGCAATCACATATCGTAACAAATTAGCAAATGAAATAATAGAACCTGATGACGCTGAACCACCCCATATGCCAACAGTTGGCTGCTTAAGGCAAATTAAACACGAGGAGAAACAGAGTTTACATTACGATACAAATCCATTGCTATCTTTGTGGATAATGACTCGTGTCACGCCATACAAAGATGTTATTAAGCATATCTCTCTGTACCCTTTTTACATATATTACTGGACAAACATCCAGGAAGGCTGTTGCAAAAAAATGAAAAAATCTGACAGATTAGTTCTCAGTGTTGATGCTACTGGTAGCATCTTCAAGGAATTAGGTCCAAATAACAAGATGTTAGTGACTAAACATTTATTTTTATATGTGTTAATGATGAAAACCCAGGAAAACGATAGCTCGGTCCCAGTCTCTCAGATGATATCCGAAAGCCAGACAATGGATACAATACATCAATGACTACAGGCATGGAGCAAATGTAATCCCGTTCCTGATGAAATTAACTTAGACGATTCCTCTGCATTAATTGGAGCAGCAGTAAAGGCTTTCACTAAATGGGATTCTACTGCTAAATATGTTGAAGATTCCTACAGACTATTAGAGGAAGGTCAAGCTAATGATATGTGTTACATTCGAATTGACACAAGCCATTTCATAAAAATTTTATTTCGTTTATCATGTTTTAGATATACCGACAACAGAGTCAATTTTTTTTATATAAAGTGCCTCATTGAACTTAAAAACTCTGTCGATATTTAAAAGTAAAAGACATTATTTCAGATTTGATTATTGTATGTTTAAATCAACGAGATGGTGTGAATAACGATGGCATCATGACAAGATGTGAAAGCGCCAAAAGCAGACTTAAAAAGTTGAGTGCCTTCGGTGTTAACGACACGGAGATCGAAATTAATGAGAATGATAAATTGAATACAAATGTTGAAGATCTAAGTAATTCAGTATTTCAAGATTCTTTGAAATGCAACATTACTAAAAGTGGAAACATAATTTTACCTGGTGAAAAACTTCCATCATGGTTTCATGAAAAAATTGAGGCTGAAAAATTTATTATTACTCTTAGTGATGACAATGAATTTGGGAGTCATGAAAACGTATACTACTTCCCAGCATTTATTAATGTCTTATCACGTTTGATGAACCAGTTTCCTTTATGGTCCAATGGGATGAAAAATCTTTACAAATCTAAAATAGACAGACCTACATCTTCAAATGTGGAATCTTATTTCAGATCCCTAAAAAAACTACTTTTTCAAATCGGAACAAAATCTCAAAGGTTACTTATAGACGAATTTATTAACAAACACTTAGCATTTTTGACTGGTGAGTTGAAGATCGCAAACAGTAACTTAAATATTACAAAAAAAAAAATGAAACAAAAAAGTCTGTTAAGGTAACCGAACAAAAAGAAAAAGTTAAAAAGATGCTGGAGTTTACAGATGATTCTATTTTCTCAGATCATCCAAGTTTGGTAGAGAATTGGAGGTCTGGGTATATTGAGCCGTAAACGTAAAAAACAGACCAGTGAACCAAGAAAGAAAGTGTTTCTGCTTTCGAATGGAGCCAGGTTCAAAACTGGCAAAGAGATTGTAACTACAACAAATACTTGTGCACTGGACTCCGTCTGTCAAGCATTAGCTACAGCATATACTGATGGATCTAGCATAACTCCAACAATACAGGGAAGTGACCATATGCTATGTCAGCTAATAAGAACAATGAGTGACAAAAACAGCGGTGAAGAAGCATATAAAATAAGATCATCTATTGCCAAAAAATATTTCAAAAACGTTCAAAGAAATGTGACTGAAGTAGATTGTGAATGCAATGTTCTATATATTTTTGATAAAATTCTGATTGACTGCTGTCTTTACAGTGCGGATGAAAAAATGTCATGTACTAACTTGGACTGTCCTATAAATAAAGTAACCAGGAAAGTGTCAGTCTTACGTTTGCACGATAAAAGTGTAGCTGATATTCAAGAAGCTGCAAGTTCACTCATCGACAATATGGAAACGACTCAATGCCGTCGACTTTCATGTGATGGTATTATGTCGTTTGAATTGAAGTTGAGGAATTTAATAAGTTTTGAAGTACTAGATGAACTGATGTTTGTACATGAAGCGCCTCCAAGGTTGGTTTTACAGAAAAACGAATATGAATTGCTTTCGCTCATTGAATTTGTTCCGCCTGCTATTGGTACAATGGGTCACTATAAAGCACATTGTAGGCGTGGAAATGTATGGGAATGTTATGATTGATGGAAGGTGGTGGTACCACATTGCATTATGTATATGAAAAAAATATAAAAAATAAACTGTTGTCACATATATATTTTCTTCCTACTCTTTATTGTTGAATAGCTGCATTAGACACTTCCTTTAGAATTGAAATATTACCTTTAAAGGTGTTTATTACATTTTTCTTAATTTTTGTCACTAAATACGATAGGGACTTCTTTTTAAAAACATAATTATTAGCATATATTATAAATTAATTAGCTATAGGCCACCGATACAATACGATAGGTTTATCGCCGTTAAATAAGAGTTTTGCTTTTTTTTTTGTCAGGCGCTAAAGATATTGATAAACAACACTTTTGTTGATATCTTTGTTGCCGTGATAGTAATAGTATTGTCGTTGTTAAACATTGAGAGAAGCAAACGGTAAGTAATTAATAGCCACCGTGAATTTCAATACTTCTATTTATCAGGGACCCTACGACTCGGTGACCGGCCGTCCTGACATCAGAATGAACGGTCACCCTTAAAATGTTTTTTTTCTTCTAGAATACGATGGAAGCAAGTGTTTGAGAATAGGAAGCAAATAGAAGCAATAGGGAAGCATTTATTGGACATAAATTCAACGTTAAATACGCCTAGTGACCGTTCATTCTGACGGACACGATTTTGGAAGGGGCGACTAGAATCAATTCTATTTTTTAACAGACTTCACAAAAATGAGGTTCTCAAGTCGTGTGTATGTTTTTTTTTTTTGTAAATATTGACGTTCAAAAGTGCCATATAATATGTGCCTATTTGAAATAAACAATTTGACTTTGACTTTGACATCATCATCAACTACCTAACGTTTTCCCAACTATAATGAGGTCAGCTTCCAGTCTAACCGAATGCAGCTGAATACCAGTATTTTACATGGAGCGACTGCCTGTCTACCTCCACAACCCAGTTACTGGGTTATACGATATCCCTTGGTAAGACTGGTTGTCAGACTTTACGGCTCGTGACGACCCGTAACGACTGTCAAAGATCCACGAACAAAGAGAATTAAATAGTCATTGTCCACGAATGACAGCCGGGACCAACGGCTTCACGTGCTTTCCGAGGCACGGAGGGGTCTTGGTATGTAAAGATGGCCACCCATCCACGGACCATGTATCTATCTCATAATTAAGTTATTTTCCATTACTTCATTTTTAATTATTTTTACCTATTGTGGTATAGTAATTTTATTTTATTCTAGGTGCATCGTCTTCACATCTTATAATTAATGTACTTAAACAAAATACTGTAAAACATTTTTAAAAGAGTAACGGTGGAGTTTCTTGCCCATTCTTCTCCATACGAAACTGCCTTTTGGAAGGGGCAACTAGAATCAATTCTATTTTTTTTGTAAATTTTGACGTCCAAAAGTGCGTATTTGAAATAAATAATTTGACTTTGACCATTTTTTATCCTTTACTTTTAAGACATTCTGTAGATATTTAATATCAGCATTGCACCCGTGCGAAGCCGGGGCGGGTCGCTAGTATTGTAGGTATATAGCAAATAGCAATTGCCAGGAATTGTGCAATTTTAGTTACCCGTGTATGGTGCAGTGGAAGTACCTAAGTACGGTAGTGGCCACGACAGTGGTAAATAAGTATAAACTGGCCTCGAATTCTATTGAACTCCATACTACACTAAGCCTCCACTCACACTGACCTATTGCATGTTAAAATTCTATTAAGGGTCAGATAATCGCCGTTGACCTTGGCCATACAAATGCGCGTCGCGCACACGCCGCGCCACCATTAACTTTCATAGGGAATATTTATTTTTAGTACTTAACGAAAATATGAATATTTGAAAAAAATCACAGATAGAATTATAGATAATAAAACTGTCTATTTATACAAAAATAAAGCATGAAAATATCTTAAGTTGTTTGAAAGTAATATAGTTTTTTATGCTTTGGTTATACATTACTTCCTGAATTTATTTCATACAATACTTAAATATCCACATAGAGAATTGATGTTTAAGCGTTTTATATCGTCATATACGAGATCAGCGCCTTAAAATCGTTTGTAAATATGTTAGCACCATTTAACTGTCACATAATTATTTTTACATATTGTGATGTACTTAGGAATTTTATTCTAGATGCATCGTCTTCAGTTAATAATATAATGTATACAAAATATTGTAAAGCATTTTAAAAGAGTAACGGTGGAGTTTCTTGCCCATTCTCCTCCATACGAAACTATACCCTTTGGAAGGGGCGACTAGAATCAGTTCTATTTTTCTGTAAATGTTGATATTAAAACGTGCCGTTGTTGTGCCTATCTATTTAAAATAAATGTTTTGAGTTTTGACTTAGACTTTGGCCAGCTCAAGTGTTATTCCCACTGACGAGCGGACTTACTGTCCGTAGAGTGCACGAGTGTGCGTTCATTCCTAGAATCCGGTGCTTACCTTCCCAGGGGTCAATGACCCTTGTTCCTTAGCCCTGCCGACATACAGAGGTTCCCCGCTGGATGTGTTGCCAGCGACCACCGCGGTCGGAGGTATGTTTCCATCGCGACAGCCCTCCCATCGGATCCTTTCAGGGCGAGCGCACAGTACCTATAATTACAATAAAACTTTCTGCTGTTACTTTATTATTTTATTATTTAACATAAACATACGAGTATCATAATATAGTTTATCTACACCCTTGCTATAAATGCTCTGAAAAAGTTTCTGAAACAGTTAGCTGCCAACATTGAAATAACCAGTGTCATAGTAACCATTATATCATCCAAAAGAGAGTTATGATGTTGTAATAAACATTAGCATACACATAATTATATCAAAATATACAGGGTTATTTTTAAAACGTCAATAACCTCTTAAGGGGTCATTGTACTCATCATTATGAACAACTTTTACTATGGGACCAAACCTGAAATCGCAAAAAAAAAGTCAGCTGTTCTCTACATTTTAACGAATTATTCGATCATAAATGTACGGAACCGCAGATTTTTTTTTCGCGATTTCAGTTTTGGTCCCATAGTAACAGTTGTTCATAATGATGAAAACAATGACCCCTTAAGAGGTTATTAACGTTTTAAAAATAACCCTGTATAAAACAATTATGCCAGTTATGTTTAGGTCCCATGGGACACAAACCCAGTCTTCAGATGTTACTGAGAAATTTCAGATGGAAAACCCAGTAACACCTTACCTGACCCGGGAATCGAATCCAGGACCTCGTGCTCAACAGTAGCGCTTCCGACCACTAGACAGCGAGGCCGTTTTCTATAAAAATGTGGCTGTTATTTTAGTATATTGTGATATCTTACGATTTCCACGCGAACGAAGTCCCGGGCAGAAGCTAGTACTTAAATTATAAAAGAATAGGGTACGGGGCGATGATAAAGTTTCGTAAATCGTATCAAAGATTCCCTTTTTGGTGCGCAACCGGGTTGACGGACAATTAATGTCAAAAACGAAGACCGCGCATCGTCTATTTTTAAGGAAGCTTCTAGAATGTTCTAGAAGCTTCGACGGCTGAACGGGTACGAGAGGCGTTTCCGCCTGAAGCGCGCGGATTGTGGCGGGAGCGGTTGGAAATACTTTCGTGTTATAATGATCATTTATTTTCCTCGTATTTAAATTAAAGCTCACGAAACGTCACACTAAGTTCCATACATTCAATATTTTTCAAATTCGAGTACGATTCGAATTCGATTATGTTGGGTAGGTACAGATTAACAGTCACGCTCACGCCCTAGCTTTGACTTTTATTAAAATAATCGTGAAAACATCAATGACGTATTATAAATAGACGCGTCATACACAAACATGTGCACTCAAAAACAGCGTAAGCCATGATTGTAGCTACATACTTGCATACAATCATACAGCGCGTGAAGAAAAGGAAAGACCTATACCGATATCTGTTGTTAGAAAGAGATGAACATACATATTTAGTTACGTCACTAGCTGCTGCATGTCAAACATTCGTTAATTAGGTACCTACTTTAACTAATTGTAGGTACCTACTCATATAATACATTGGCTTAACAAAAAGTTAATTAAAAATGATAAAGACATTCTAAGTAGGTACCTACGTAATAAAAAGCACGAGTAAAATTATTCGTCACACATATAAAGGCTTCTACACCGGCGCGACTCGCGACGCGGCACAAAGTAACCGCTCGTCGCGTGACACGCGGGGCCTTTGTGTCTCGCGTGTCGCACCGGTCTGTAGAAGCCTTAATTATAATAATGGCAGAAATAATTTCACAATATAAAGAAAATAAAGAAAGAAAGAAAAATTGTTTATTCTGCACAAACAATAATTACAATAAGTACGGCCGATGACTCATGGCCAGTCCGAACTTTGCGCCAGAAGACTGCGCAATAACAGTTTCTAGGAACCAAATAGTGAAACAAGGCGAGTGTAAGTGAGACAGCATGCGCGAAAGGTTGGAGAGCCTATGTTCGGACCGGCTATGATTCGACGGTCGCATTGTACCACCGCGAAAATTCCCGGTCGACCACTTTTCAACCTTAATACTATGGACATAAGGGCGAAACGTGGTCGACCGGGAACGTTCGCGGTGGTACCTACTAATGAGTCAATCTCTGATGTGGATTTAAAATAGTAGGTATGATTAATATGCCACGTTGTCGTAAACGGGCATTGTGCTGATAAATACATAGGGTAAACTAATTAATACTGTATTTCCTTTCTTTTATCAAAAATAACGAACTAGCAGTAGGTACACCTACTTTTCCTAGTAATTATTAGCCTTTTAGCTTCGTACGAAACATTTTTTTTTTTGTACCTATGCGGTTCGTCAATGTACACACGGCTACACATCAAGCTATACATTTCCAGTTTACGCTGATCTCGCACAGTACGGAAATCCGCCAATGCGAGATCAGCTTATTCTAGAAATATATAGCTTGATGTGTAGCCGTGTGTACAAAGGTTCCACCGTTTTTCTTAGGAAGAACAGAAGTTGGTCGAACAGAACAAGTGCTTCAACCTATTATGATTTAGATGGGAATAAACGCGTCATTCCACTTCAGCCCACGGCTAAGCTACGCTTTTACCTAGCAAAATGTAGGCGGGATCGGCCATTGCGCCACGCCACGCCACGCACGAATGCGTAGCTGGCAAACAAAAGTTCCGATTTCTCCGAAGTTATATAAGAAGAGAGAAAAATAAGTTTATTTGTCTCAAAAACAAGTGTATACAAAAATATAGTTAATTAACTCGAGTTACTCGAGTTAATTAACTATATTTTTGTAAACAAAATAGATCTACATTATAATCACGAGCACAAAACAGAACTTGTTAACAGCTGCTGGCACATCATGACTGTGACAAGAAGGTTTCCACTCAGCATGATGCTGTGCTATGGGGGACCCACAGCACCGCGCTGATTTTCAGTGGTCACATGGAACCTTTGAACGTTGACAAACTATACCACGTCATTTACTAGCTCCAAAAAAAAAACCATGATTGTGTTTGAAGGTTAGGATAAGATACCATATAATACGGCGGACTCGGGGACGTCCGCCGCCCCCTATCACACTGGACCTGAGGTGGCGGCGCGTAGTGTTCCACGCGCGCCTCTTTCAGACTTGGACGGAGACGGAGGGGGTCAAACACCTCACCTCCCCAGATTTAAGGTGGCCCGCAGAGTCGGGCCACCGGCCGGGGATTGCGGATGTAATAACAGATCCAAAGATCCTCGGTGCAAGTGTGCGAGGGGAACACTGGGGTGGTTTTTAGTCATTAAGAGTCTGACAGATCCGTAAGAGTCTGACAGGGCGGATTTCATCCATGAGGATTTTCAACCTCAGAAACAAAAAAAAAGGATACCATTATAATGACTTATCTATGAACAGCGACTAAGCGAGAGAGTGATCAAACTCTCATAACTACTTATTACTGTCAGTCATAAAATGCGGTTACTATCTGGCACAAACGTTTGAAGATAACGTTCTGTGAATGCATGTATGTAAACAGAAAAACCGGTCAAGTGCGTGTCGGACCACGCACAATGAAGGATTCCGTAGTTGGGATGAATTTATCCCTAGAAAAAACTTAACATTGTAGTTGAAAAACATGATCCCCATACATTCCAACTGCAAATGTCAGTTTGTACGCACAATCAATATTGTGCACTCAATAGTGATTTACCATGTTATTTTAAGATCACAGACTTCTTATAGGTTTTCCTGTAATCTATAAGTAAATAACTATTTTCTGTATTTTTATCAATATTTTAGGCTCAGTAGTGTAATGGTAATTTTTCATCTATTTTATTAAATAATTTCAAAAGCATGTATTTTAAAATTATAAAAAAAATATATATATAAAATTCTTAAAACAAGTCCTTTCATTTGATATGTCACACGGTAAAGCCAGCAAAACTATTTTTTTAATTTTCTAATTTGCCTTCCAAAAGTGACCTCCATATTCAAAATTGATTTATTTAAGTAACACGTCCGTGTTTGGGTTACAGAAGTTCAGATGTGTACCAAATTTCAACTTATCGGTCCAGTAGGTTCGAAGCAAATCAGCTGTGACAGACGGACGGACAGACAGACAGACACACGAGTGATCCTGTATGGGTTCCTTTTTGCCTTTTGAGGTACGAAACCCTAAAAATCCACAAAACCTTGAAAGAAGTCCCGTACTGATTACACAACAACTCACTCAATACATGCGCGTTAACATAATTAAAACCGTTATTAGTGTTTCATATTAACATACACATAATGCCGTTTTAATACTATACCACACAATTTCCATAAGAACTAAACAGCAACGTGCGATAGTCGCGTGCGATAGAGAGAGAAGGACAACACTAGACTCTGTACAGAGTTTATAGAAATTCCGTTCACCGTCCTACTTGCACGTTTTGTGACCGCGACTGCCACGAGTCTAATTTCATACTGTCCGTCGTTGAGTAATTCAGAATAACGAACCTCGATACTCCTCACAGGATTTTCATCTCCTCCCCAGGGTACGTAAGCTGCCTTGTGTTTCAGAGCCAGTTTGCCGGGTATGAGGTCTCCTTCAAACCGGGCACGGATAACCCAGAGGGGGCTACCGTCGTAGCCTTCATATCCACCCACGACTGCGCGGTCGCTGAGCATGTGAGCATCGTTCGGTGTTGTAGCAACCCATTCCACTGGACCTGGAGATTAATAAAAAATAGGTTCTATCAGCCCATTTTATTCAACGGGAGAAAGGCTTCTTTTCGTACGACCACGCTTGCTTACTTTTGAAAGAAAGAAAATACATATACAACATGTCCCAGAATTAACGCACAACCTCTTAAGGGGTCATTGTACTCATCACTATGAACAACTTTTACTGCGCGACCAAACATGAAATCGCGAATAAAAATCAGCTGTTCCCTACATTTATGTTCGAATAACTAGTCAAAATGTAGGGAAAAGCAGATTGTTTTTTCGCGGTTTCAGGTTTGGTCCCATAGTAAAAGTTGTTCATAATGATGAGTACAATGACCCCTTAAGAGGTTGTGCGTTAATTCTGGGACAAGTTGTATTTATCACAGATTAAAAGGCACACAATACAGGGTCAAATAAAATTAGCTAGCGAATCTCCACAAATCTGATGGGTATCGACATCGAAACTCCACAAACCTGATGGGTATCGACATCGAAACTCCGCAAACTTGATGGGTATCGACATCTAAACATGTTAAACCAGAAAATAAATTAATTTGACGAGTTTTTTTTTGGGGTCATCAACAGCCAGTAGTGTGTAGTCACTTGATCTGTTTAAAAATATATTTTTTTGGTGTAAACTTTACAGACGATATGGGGCAATCATATTTTGATCAAGATACAATCTGAGACTGACCTGTAAGTTACAAAAAACGTAAGAAAATTTGAATTTCGCGGGCTACAGCTATTCACCGTAAAATATCCCCATCACGTCTGCGGAGTTTCGCTCAACTAATTTGACCCTGTATAATATACAGCAGATAAAAAAAAAACAGTAAACTGCGAAGTAACAGCCGGGCGAGCACGGCCTACTGTGACATGACTTGAGTCACACATTTTATCACAGTTTGAGCGATAAAACTGTTTTGTCATAAAATGATAGTACAAATTGACATGACATAATTTATCATGTCTTGTCACAAACGTCTCTTGGCACGCCCGTGCTCGGCCCGCAGGCACACTTTCCTGCTAGTTTCAGCAGGAAAGTGTGCCTCACTTTAATGTTACGATATGAATATTGGTCAATTTCACATTATAATAATACTTATTATAAAGAATTCTACAAAGGCACCGCTCGTCGCGCGACACGCGGGGCCTTTGTGTCGCGTCGCGTGTCGCGCCAGTATGTAGAAAACTTAAGACGCAGATATGTGCCAGTGACCTTAAGTGGTTAGCTTGCGTGTTCTGTACTGAGCTCACGCAACGCGTCGTACGTTCAGCCAGCAATAGGACTCGCCCATCAAGGAGCGCTGTCCCCAATTTGACACATTATTAATTTATTATACACAAAACAAAAGGTATTTTTGAAGATTTCAGAAAAATACGCTTGGTAGATTTTGCGCCATTCTCAGTTTTTATCCGCGTTAGACATAACTTTACAAATTAATTTCACTTTGTAATAATCTAAAATATTCACATATTAAGTTATTGAGAAAATGCTCTATTTTAACATATATTTTTTTCTAATCATTAACACTACTCGATTAGACGTGATCTTCAGTATAAAATCATTAAAAGTCGGTTATCGTCGCCTTAATGTGAAACTGACCAATATTTCTGGATACTACCGATTTGTATTGCCTATGATTACATTTTTGCGTTTGAAACTTTGAAAGCAAACAATTACAAGCGCTGCCAAAAATATCTAATGGGGTTTTTTGCTAGCGTTTTGTTACTATGCGTCATTGAAATTTTTTGAATGTTTGCTAGTCGCTAGGAAAACTTATTGTAAATGATTTTGGGGATTTAGATACTGGCTTAAGAATTATAAAGATACTTAAGTAAGTTTGAAACATTGGCCTCCCGAAGTAACGAACAGAGCTTGACGAAACGGTTGACGCAGTGATTGCTGCGCTGTGTCGCGGGTTTCATTCCCGCACGGAACAAATATTTGTATGACCTAAAAGCTGTTCCAGGTCTGGCTGTTTGTGTATGTGAGTTTAAATGTTTGTAAACGCACCCACAATACAGGCGAAATTCCTAGTGTGGGGCAACGTTTAAAAAAAAGTCGATTGAACAAACCAGAGTGGTAATTGCGTAACACACTATCAGTAGCGGGGTTTCAATTTGACAGTTCATATTCATTGCATTATTTACGTTGTTGAGCGTGTTGAGCAGACAAATTTTTCGAACTTATGAAGCAATGGATTATCAATATCCTTAAAAATAATACAGATTGTGATTGAAAGTGTGTGTTACGCATTAGGGTGCTGGAATAAACCTTTAGACCTTAAAAATAATTGAACTTATACCATTGATGTATTAAATAGGAAGATATGGTACGCGCTCCTCGATGTGGACCGCATAAATTAGGGGAAAGATCACAATCGACCTACATTACTCTCAGTTTTCGGGGAATACCCTAATCGTGGTTTGTTTCCGAGTTGTTATGGGAACGTAATAGTGACAATTATTGCTATCTCGTTCCCGCTATAGCCCGCGTAATATATCTTTCTATTTCGGTTGTCGAGCACATGACGCACGACATCGGGTCCATTTAATAGTTACGTGATGTTAGAGAGGGGCCTGTCTTCCTATTTAATACATCAATGACATAATTATACCAATATAATTTACCTCCGTAAGCTGGAGTAGGAGATACATTAGGGTATCCAGGAGCGGGAGCATAACCAAATCCTGGCGCCGCGGGTGCTGAAGGATAGGACATCGCCGAAGGCGGCTGTCCAGGTTGACCCGGCTGGCCCGGTTGGTACGGGTACCCGAAGCTAGGTTGATATTGTGGTTGGTATTGTGGCGGGAAACCGGCTTGGCCCGGTGGTGGGGCGCCCGCATTTACAGGGTTATATATCTGCGGGTATATTTGTTGGCCCTGTGGTGGCGGGTATTGCTGAGGGTTGCCGTACGGATCTGAAATGTTAAAATAATGAATGAACACAATTTTTCAAGACTCCGACCCCCGTCTGCAATTTTTTTTATAACTTTAAGGGCCAGTTTCTCCTGGGAGTATATTACAGATAAATTACTTGGCAGATAAGTAATTTCTATAAATCCTCTTAAATCTTTGAATTTATTTCAGACATTCTGAAACAGACTATTGAAGTGTATAATTATGGTCGAAAGTTTTAATTGACTTCACGATCATTAATTTATATCTCTAGTTAACCGATTAGGTTGGGTAATGATTTCGATTGTGATCCATACGTAGATTCTAAAAGTCTATATTAATCGGTCTGTGAAGTTTTTATTCATTTACTTAGCTAAAGTGTCACCACACTTTAGCGCAAACGCGCCTATTCGAATTTTATAAACATTGATGATCTCATGGTTCCAAATATAAAAGATACGGATAGTACTAATCGTCTGCGTCAATACGGTTGTAATGTTACGACGAGGGGCGTACATTCCATACCTACTTAATTAAACTCTTACTTTTAATTTTCTAGACCAAAACAATAGCTCCCGACCTTTTAAAAAAATGAACACGATAAATAATTAATATTTTAGAGACAACACGACAACAGTGAAGGTCCTCCTGCAGAGAAAGATTAAGTGAAGGTGTATTTTTTGCTGTAATGTCAATAAACGAATTTTTCTTTCTTTCCTTCTTTCTTTTTTATTTTAGTGGTCCTTGGAGAATCAGTCAATCTCGGTAACTAGATTATTTACTAGGTTATTTTTATGTCATCACAAATTTTTATTTTAATCTAGCAAAAATAATGATCAGATTATAGTGCTTTGGAGAAACGTTTTTACCCAAAAAATATTTTTCTATTCGTTTATTTCCTGCAGCATTAATGATGTAGTAGGCAACATTACCATAATACAATTGTCCTAATAAGTATCTACTTATCATGGAACAGTTATCCGTACGCTTCTGTGTTCACCAGGAAACTACCTAAAGTCAACGCCATGAGACGAGATAAATTTCATACTTTGGGATTTCAAACTTTAACTGAAATTGCGTATGGTTCAGTTTCCATTGCAATTAAAATTATTTTATGACGTTTAGCGATAATTTCTTCATTCATAAATCAACTTAGATATCTTGAGTTTAAAGTTGATAGTTGTATAATTTGCAATTTTATGTATTTATAGCTTCTCATGACGGTTACTTTAGTTAGCTAACTACCCTGCTACATACTATTATTTGTTAGGACTAAAATATTAAGTTCCCTGCTAGTGTAGGTACGGTGACTACCAACGAAAACCGTCGTAATGACGAGTCCAATCTAGATACACGACATCTTCTTTCTATAATCTGAGCACGACATAGAATAGAAAAAAACCGGCCAAGTGCGAGTCGGACTCGCGCACGAAGGGTTCCGTACTCGTTATCTATAAAAACGGCAAAAAATCACGTTTGTTGTATGGGATAAATATTTGTTTTATTTGAATTCAATTATTTATTTTTAAAGTGAATATGTAACTAAAGATTCTGTGAATATTTCAAGCGTCTACCTGTTGCAGTTATCAATATAGAGCAAAAACGAGCAAAAAAATCATGTTTGTTGTATGGGAGCCCCTTAAATATTTATCTTATTCTGTTTTTTAGTATTTGTTAATATAGCGGCAACAGAAATACATCATCTGTAAAATGTTCAACTGTCTAGCTATCACGGTTCATGAGATACAGCCTGGTGACTGACGGACAGACAGACAGACGGCGGAGCCTTAGTAATAGGGTTCCCGTTTTACCCTTTGGGTACGGAACCCTAAAAAAGAGGATCAGGAATAAGCATTTCATTATTAAGCATTATCACCCTACAGTGTCTTTACAGCTTATGTCAGCCTATAGTGCTTAATAAGAGTCAAATCTACACACATAGAATAGAACAAAAGAGGAGCAGGAATAAGTATTTCATTATCAAGCATTATCAACCTATAGTGTCTACACTGCTGCGAAAAAGTCACCAGCCTCTCGATTGCGGTAATTTAAAATTTTTTCATCTCTGCTTGGGTTCCAGTACCAGTCCAATCGGTGCGGAATTTGGTATCGCGGTAAAGTTCGCGTGTTAACAAAGATGAAACAAAGCTGGAACGCAATTGGGCTGTAAACAAATATAACATTTTAGAAATGTGACGCTGGTATTGATAAGTAATGTGCTTTTTAAGTATAATCGACAGTCGATTTGAAGATTTATGGGCTAGCTCTACTGCTTTTGGCAGTGACCGTTTTGACAGATGCTTGCTCGATCGATGTTTTATTGTTTGTTTTCTTGGTTTTCTTTAGGCAACTCAGAAGCAAGTGTTTTTATTGATATAAATGATGAGGAATCTAATGAAATAATTTTGTGCCAGTTGTATAGTGGATTTCAACAGCTAGAAAACATTTAGAGAGTGGTACCTTTTTCTATTCATGAATCTCTCTTCATTATGCTGAGGGCACACTATGGCCACATTCGGTAGTTGTTTCGTGTCGGTGTCTGGCTGTTTGTGTACGTGAGTTTAACAAAATGTTCATTGATAAATTCAAAGTAGGTATTATTTATTTTTATCTTGTTCCCTTTATTGTCGTTGAAAGGGGAAAGAAACATATTCATTTAAAATAGAGGTCTGCTACCTGCCGGATTGCTTTGGAAACACTGGCTTGAGAAACGCAGTGTTTTCGGTTATCTCCTACAAGAGTCTGATAAGACCCAGAAGCAAACAATGCTAGTGCAACCAAAACCTAAAAGAAAAATACTTATGTAGGTAATGGAATTTTAGTATCATAGATATGTGGATTAAAAAAACCTAACCTAACTCTTCTCGTCTTTATGAGGAGCATTTCTTACACTCTCTCTTTGTGAGGAGTTAACTCGGAAATTATTTCCCGAGTAAGGTCCTTGGACAGCCGGTATCTTTTTACAAACTTTCGATCACTGAGATCGAAAGCCGGATCACTCTTCCTCGCCAATAAATTCAGTCGCCTAGCCTCCGCACGAGCTACGGCTACGTAGTACGCGTAAGCACATTCTAATAGGTCTAAATATAACATTTTTACAGCAAACACAATAAAATAAACAAATATCACTCAAAAACACAGCGAATGTTCGTGAAATGTTTGAGAAAAAGTAGCTTCATGTCAACTATTCTACAAACGCAGCAGTTGCATTCTGTTTGCGTTCTATCTTCGTTTGAAGTAAATGTCAAAACGACACCGCGATACGAAATCATGTAAAGTTTGAACTTCGTTCATGCTACATTTACGTTTCATTTGAAAAAAATTACCGCAATTCGGGCCCAGGCCTCCTCGCTGTGAGAGAAAAAACCGTTGCCAAAGTCAAAGAAACCATAACATATGGTTGACTGTAGCAGGGATGTTGCGGATGCGGATCTCTAGTTTTGTTAAGGGATCCGTCAAGGCGGCGGCAGGGCGGAATAGGCTTGCAGAAAAAATATCGATGTATCAATATATCGATATTTTTTGTTCGATATATCGATATTTTTCGGCGATATCTATTATTACGATATATCGATATAAAATATCAAGTATCGAAAATGTATCAAATACTTTGTATTTCCAACAGCAACACCGTTGTCCCCACTGACTAAAACCGCTAGAATTCAGAGCCGTAAAAATGTAAACTTATTTTTATCAATGTTTTATTAGTTTAAGATTTTACATCAGAAATTATGATTATAGTTTGGTATTTCTATGAATAAAAAACAAACAATACAATTTCATATACCTAGTACCATATACTTTATAGAAAATTTCACCGATATATTGATATATATAGATACTTTTTATTCGATATATCGTAATCGATATCAATTTTTTTTTTAAATATCGATACGATATATATCGATACTTTTTGACACTTCTTGCATCCCTAGGGCAAAATTCAGCATTTCTTACGATTTTTGAAAATTGTAGCGCTGCGCGCTGTTTCGTTGTAGGACGTTGATCATAATTCGATTCGCGGAAATTATAATAAAATAATTACTAAATTATAATCATTTAAAAATCAGTATACATACCTAGGTACTTAGCTCTCGAAATTATAATTATGACGTTTTTGATAGTTTCGTTCGCGAAAGTGTGACGATTTAGAGCTGTATTATGATTAAAATTTCCATTTTGTTGATTAAGATTTTACTTACTATCACCCTTTTCCACCCACATCTGCATCCGCATGTGCCCGGAGGATGATGTGGATGTCTAAATAAATGCGGAAGCACCGCAATTGCGGATACCGATGCGAATATCCGCAACATCGACTGTAGCTATGTTACTATACTCCATTTGAAATAAGATTAAGACATTTAAATAAATTTGTTTACAGTCCGTTCAACCAATTTTGAGTTATATTCCTGAGACATATGGATGGCATTAAATGCAAAAACGTAGTTACAATACCAACTGTTTATTACGGCTGCCATATGTCATGTTACCAATGCAATAGAAGTCAAAATCGGTTGAACGGACTGTAAAAAAGGTTTATTTTGAAATGTCTAATCTTATTTCAAACGGAGTACATAAGGACAGGTACAGTCCGATTTAAGGCTTCTACATACCGGGGCGACTTGTCGCGCGACGCGACACGACACAAAGGCACCGCTCGTCCCGCGACACGCGGGGCCTTTGTGCCGTGTCGCGTCGCGCGACAAGTCGCGCTGGTATGTAGAAGCCTTTAAACTTTATGGCGGATCGGAACATGAGGCGAGTGCCTTTGCAGTAACGGATACATGTGTCAGCGGGGGTGAGGGGTGGGGTACTGCGCAGCTAGTAGCGCACTTCAGAGCCACCATAAAGTTTGACGCGTAGGTACAGTCAGTGCCCTGCATAACCCGACCCCTTTTCCCCTCATCTTCTTTGTAAGAGGGGTCAGCTAATGTAGAACACTGACCGTACTATCAGTCAACAGTGTAGAATTGCCGTCTCCACTGCTTGATTGGTATTTAGTGGGCGCAGAATTTAGATTAGAAGATCTATACAAGCTCACCTATAGCTCATTTATAGCTTCTTCTACATTGATACTACTAGAGGTAGGTATAGAGAATGGGCAGCAGCGTTCACTATGCATTTTATCACCACACTGCGATCGCAATTATGGCAAGTAGCATACGTTACTCCCTATAACATCAGATATAACCCGATGCATTAAAGAAAGGAATCTAAAATGGCGGTGCTCATCATGTTTTCTCGCTTGCACGCTAGTGTAAATGATAGTGTGCAAGCGAGAAAACATGATAAGCACCGCCATTTTAGATTCCTTTCTTTAATTAATCGGCTTATATCTGCCAGTGAAGTCCAGTGAAAATCGGTCCAGCCGATTTGAAGATTAGCCGGAACAAACAGACAAACAAATTTTATAAATAGGTTTTTTGTTATAAGTTAGTACCTAAGTATAGTTTATACATTTATATGCATTTAGTAAAAAGCTGTTATTTTGACATTATAAACGACAGTTTAGAAAATATACCATTTAAATGCGCATTTAAATTCGACCTGAACTACCCACGACTTTCCCCACGAATTAAGTTGTAAACATAAAGCTGTAAACTTATGGCGTCATAATTTTATAAGTAGGTACTTAGATCAACAACAATCCGAAGTAGGTAGGTAGGTACCGGTACCTACCATAACAAGACTGTTAGCTAACACGCATTCTTTTGGAAAGCCAAAGAAATTGCGAAAATGCGGCTATTGGATGTTGAATGATAAACGCTCAGATTATAGAAAGAAGGATAAACGAAACAAAAGTAAGTAGGTGCAAAGTAGATATTAAGTAGTACCTACCTACTTAACATAGAATATAATAGTCTAGCAAAGTAGGTAAGTACCTACTTTATTTGGGGCGTGTTCAGCACACGTTATGGCTGATTCTGACAATATTTTCTATCACAGATTAACATACGATTCCAAAATAAATGCCAAGATAATGAACGCTACGTAAAAACCTAATAACAATAAACAAGCTAGATAAAAATAAACTAAATACTACGTTCCTTTTCTCTTACAAGAATTATTATTTTTAAATTCCTTTAGGTAAACAAAAAAAAATATTTCAAGGTCAACGTCCTTTTGACCCACCCAAAGTGGCGTTGACAATATAAATCTGCTTTCGTTGGGATGGCACCAGTATAACTACGATAAACAAATATTTACTTACTAAAGAATCCAATTAGGAACATGACAATTAAAAATTCGTTAGCTATGTAGGTAGGTAGGTAGGTACTTGCCTAGATAGATACCTTAACTACTTATTTGATGGTAAGTACAGTAATGATGAACTATCTTAACGACCTTCATAAAGTGTAGACAACTGCTTTCATCGGCTAACATTTAAATATCGATTAATTCAATATAGGTAGGTACTTAATTACAGTTACCCAAGTGAACAAAACTAACGTAAAATTGTGCAACCGGCACGCATCATTTGGATTAACAACGGAATCACATGACAACGTGTTTGTTTGGCATCTATAGCGTTAGTTCATAAACATAACCTAAGTAAATCACAATATACTATCAATACATCATATTATACTTAAAGAAATAGTAAAGAATACTCACACCCAGACATGTTGGAAATGTTTTAGTAATCACAGCACGAATAAATGAACAAACGTGAAACAGCACACGAGCACTATTGCCGACTGGCCGGGTCACTGACGAATGATACGCAACGCAACAAAATAAATAGAATGGAATGACGCGGCCTCTGCCGGAGTGCGGGAGTGTCAGCTTCGAATTCAAAATGGCGGAGCTGGCGGAGGGTGCGAGAGAGGGAGAGAGGAGCGGGACGGGAAGAAGGAAAGTCACAGATAAAGTAATAGTAAGTTCCGTTATGGCGCCCTCAGACAGCTGATTAATGTTTCTGTTTTTTTTTTTCGTTCTTCAGTGCCAATACGTAATAAGACTTATTTACTCAGTCATAGGGCCAGTTTCACACGACTCTGTTAGTTATTAAATGTAAAAGTAGTCTATGAGTCTACTTATCCTCGAGTCAAAAACTGTCTCCAGTGGCTTCTCATAACCTAACCTAATCATTTAGTCGGTGTGACATACACACGTAATAATTAAGGCTCGTACAGACTGGCGCGATATCGCAGGCGCGTCATTCGACAGGCAGCGCGACCCTTGTCGCGCCCGCGATTTCACACCAGTCTGTACGAGCCTTTAATAATTCTAGGATTAGTCGCTTAAAGGAGGCTTTTACTTGCAATTTTACAATAATAAATTCTGTTTTTAGGGTTCCGTAGACAAGGAACCCTTATAGTTTCGCCATGTCCGTCTGTCTGTCTGTCGTCCACGTTTAGCTCAGAGACTTAGTACTAGAAAGCTGTAATTTGGCATGGGTATATATGTTAATCACGCCGACAAAATGGTACTAGAATCTAGAACAAAAAAAAGTGTAGTGTAGGTACCTACCTAGCCTTGCACGTAGTGGGGATGATATTTTCTTTCTCGTCTATCCCATGGTGTGGGATATCCGTTCAAAATATTGCGGGTCTGTGAAACCATTTTTCGCTTCAGGGATCCGTTTGCGTAATATTTACACTTTAGTTCTAATTTTTGATACACATGTGTACATTTGACGGATAAAAGGTTGTTTAGGGATATCTCAAAAAATGAATGGCTGTGATAAATAAATAAAACGAAGATTGAAAGGAAAACTATCACAGAGCTAAGTAGGCTTTACAAGATACCGAGTTAAAGTCGACCAACTTATATTAATTGCAGTTGGAGACTTGACCGTGACGTGACGTGTAGCGTTCTAAAGGAGAACATGTTTTTCATCTACAATGTTTGTTTTTGGGATAAATTCACCCCAACTACGGAACCCTTCATTGTGCGTGTACTATTTCACATGTGCGCCATCTGTCCTCTAAGAAAAAACTGCTTAGTGTTTGTTTATAGTGTGAGCGAGATTATGAGTCTCGTTTTAAAATTTCAACATTGGTATCATACATAATTCAACTAGCTGATGCTAGATGGCGTTTTCAACAATTTTTATTTTATTTTAATGTTTGTGTTTCAAATGTGAGAGTTTTACAAAAAAAGTGCAGCTGTTGTGTACAATCATTTTTACAATAGGCCTAGCTTGTCTTTAATTCAATTTGTTGATATGTTTGTAGTTTATTTTAGTGGCATTCTACCTAGTTTCGAATGTTTTTTTTCCTTTTTTAGGTGGGGAGGGGGGGGGGACTGGCAGACAGACAGACGGACATGGCAAAAACTATAAGGGTTCCTTGTTGACTACGGAACCCTAAAAATGAAATACTGTTCAGGTGGTAAGCACACTTGAGATCGGCTGAACCGATTTGACTATTTTTTTGTTTTAAAATGTTCGTAATAGGCCGGATCAAGTCCAAACAAAAATATATTTTTTTTTAAAGTCGTCGGGAATATTGGAAAATTCGGGAAAACTGAAAGTGCATTTTCTATGGGAGTTTTGTATGTATTATTGAAATTTGGACAGGACAACGTCGTCAACGTCAATTAAGTATTATAAAAATTATATTATGGGTATTTTAGTTGAATAGTATGCAATTATAGGGTAGACTGATGACAATTCTTTAGGGGTCAAGAGGAAACTAAAATTGGCTGGAAAATAAAATTCACTAACGACCCCCAAGGGTCGAGAATAATCTAAAGTTTTTTTTTAAACGTTGCCCCACACTAGGAATTTCTCCTGTATCGTGGGTGCGTTTACAAACATTAAACTCACATACACAAACAGCCAGACCCGGAACAACTACTTGTCGGTCATTCACATATTCGGAATCGAACCCGCGACACGTAGCGCAGCAGTCAATCGCTTAACCATTGCGCCAATCGTGTCGTCGAAGTTAGGGGTCCAGTGGAGACATTATTTATTGAGGGTCGAGGGGCTGAGAGTGGACTAAACGAAATAGTTTTGCATGCCGTAAGGCAAAATGTATCGGGACTCTCATCAAAATAACCATCTTATATGTATACCTACATTATTGGCAAAAAAAATGATTTCTTTCTTTCTTTCTTGGCTCTTTCGCCTTATCACAATAAATCGATAATCATCATCATCATCATCATCATCATCATCATCATTTCAGCCGAAAGACATCACTGCTGGACATAGACCTCCCCTAAAGGGGTGGAGGGGGGGGGGGTTTTGCCATAATCGCCACGCTTGGCAGGCGGGTTGGCGATCGCAGTATGGTGTTAAAATGCATAGAGAACGCTGCTGCCCATTCTCTAGTAGGTAAGTCCCTTAATCGAATTTTACGACACCCACAGGAAGAAATGGGATGGTGCCATTCTTTACGTCCGGCACCAAACGGAATAATAATCGATAATAAATAATACTCGGTTTCATCAATTTATTTTTTCAATTATTAAAATCGGTCCAGGGCCAAATCTAATTACAGACATTGCGAAACCAAAAGTATACAGGGATATTTTTTTGTTTTATAATCATTATCTAGATACACATCATATCTGTGAAGTTTTGCCAGCTCATTTAATTTCACCTTATTTATAACTTATAAGCTCATGTTTTCATTCTAAAAACACGTGACTATAAAAGTACTGGATCATGAGAACGGTGTAGGATATGATTCGTCCGGCGAAGTTCATGACAGTCCGTACATTTATTATAAACACGTTCGCAGATATATCTAGTTTGCGCGATGCTACCAGTGATATCATAGTTCTAACTTCACTAAACGGCTGATTATCTGGAAAGAAAACATCGTGGAGTTCAGAGAGTTACAAAATAACCAACTAAACAACTATAACGAAAATATTGTACAATTCAGTATAATCTTAATAAATGATAAATCATTTATTTGACAGAATTTAGATACCTTACTGTCAAATTTCTCAAAATTATTTTAAAGGGTAGGGGACGGGACCGACAGACTGACAGACAGATGGACATGGCAAAAATGTTAATGGTTAAGTTCAAAAGCGAATGAGAAAATTTGACCGTATGTAGTAACTTGATGTGCTTGCGACTAGGTACAGACGCCAGCACATCAAGCTACTACAATCTATCAAATTTCTTTAAAAGATTTTCTACTTTATATTTAAAGCATAAGGTTCAAAGCTGGTTCAAATTGACAGTTTCGGGTAGCTTGACCTGCTGGCGTCTGTACATTATATGGTGATAAGATTAGGCAATGGTATCATCACATTCTGCCAAGTAACAACAATATTGTGGGTGCAGGCCAAAGAGATGTAATAATTAAATATCTTTGGTGCAGGCGAAAATTCTCAGTTTATTGTTATCTACATTACTTTTTCAGAAAGACTTGTGAAAGTTATTCTACGCACGGGTGAATAGAGATGCAGGGGTGAATAGAGAAGCAACTTTAAAATGGATTTTAACGTTGAAATAATATCTTTTGTTGCCAAAAAGGACTATAATGTGTTACCTGTACTATGATTAACGATTAAGTGTCCTTGTCGGCAACAAACTATATTATTTCAAGGTTAACATGCAGTTTAAAGTTGCGTCTCTATTCACCCCTGCATCTCTAATCAACCCGTTTTACGGTAGTATGTGTTTAATTGCTTACTTAACTGTCATTTATTTTCTTAGAAAGGTTAAGCCGATCTTAACATTAATATTAGCAGAATTAGGAAAATCGAAAATTTTATCAGCCTGGGGTAATTTAGGAAAAGTCACACGTGGTTAAAGGCACACACAATTAATGTTAAGATCGACTTCCCTTTTCGATTGCTTTTCAATCTTACCTCCTTCAATTAATTGTAAAACGTGCAATAACAATGCTGAAGTTTTCTTCTTTTCTCTCATGAACATCTCACACACGGTCGCCAAAAATAGAGGACGGAAGTTAATGCACGAATAAAGAAATAAATCACTGAGATATACTTCGGAATACTGCAAAGAAAAACTATTCTTACAAAGAAATACAAACGTTTCTACTACTACCTATTCGTATCATGGCAAACAAAAGTCGTAAAACATTGTTTTCTAATTACGTCATTGGTTTCCACTAACTACAAAATGTTTCTGGAAACATTATTTAGGGCTGATTTTTCCAACGTATCATGTCTTTTATTATTAAATTCATGGTTGACATTTTTTGTATGTTAAAACAGTCAAAAATTAAAAATATGTCCCTCGGGTATAGGATATCGTAGCATTGGAAAAATGTCCTTGATACTCGGGCCGATTTTTCAATAGTCAGATAATTTTTATCTGAGAAATAAATATGGCAGTTAGACAGATTTTGTGTAGAAACTATGTCAAGCCACCATATTTATTCTCCAGATAAAAGTTATCGGATTGAAAAATCAGCACCTAAAGGATTAAGTTTAAACCGCACAGATCCGAACTGCACAGCAGCGGAACGACACAGCCAACAGTACCTAGGCGGTGTGGATAAATGTTATTTTTGTTATTTAACTGAAAACACTATAAACTTTTGCATCATCCTGATCATCACTTCAGCCGAAAGATAGAACCTAGGCCTCCCGCAGGCATCGCCACATCGACCGGTACTGTGTTTCTCTCGCATCCAGTGGATTCCCGCGGCTGAAGTAATCAGTAACATAACTCATTAATTGCAAACAAATCAGTGTTAAAATATTTAAAACAATTACCGTTAAAGATGGAGACAAAGATCGACATATTGTCAATAATGTACATAATAACCATGAATTGTACATCGCAAATACCTGGAACAAAGTAATTGGGACATTTAAAGACAGAATATTTAGGATAACATTTTAACAAATTCCATGGAATCCATTATTACCTGACCACAGTACATTACATTAAAAAGATGAATGCAGTCGGCAATTTTGTCGTATATTTGCATCAGCTCAAACCAACAACAATGCAAATCCTCTTCTTGTATTACTGTAGGTTCAATGCAAATGTTCTGCAATGAAGTAATTTATTCATATCAATTCAAGATTTAATTAATTATATTATTTAAATTAGATTAATTAACACAAATTGCATGGCATTGCATTGGGATAAGGGCAGTAGTATGTTATTATGATGATAATGAATTTAAATTAATTAACATTTGCTTTTGGGAATCACTTATAGATGTTCGCTTATTATATTAATGTATAGGAAATCAAAACGGGGATTATTTGGAGATCGATTAAATACTCGTACTTGTCTTACCTTAATAACAAAGTCGCAAATTGTATCTTGGAATACCATCTTCTTTTGATTTGACATCGAGTTTTTAACTGCTCTCAACAGCAATGTATTCAGCATTAGTATTCGCAAGTAAATATTAACAACGACGAAGCATAAGATCGATCCTTGCAACATGATTAAAAAGAAATTTATATGGGCACCAATATTTTGGGTGTGAAATTTTCTTAACCAAAATGTGCTAGCTATTTGCACGATCGGTAATACAACCAGTATTAGTGAAATAAGGCGTCTTCTTCTAAATACTGTTTTAGTTATACTAAAATGTGTATCAATATTATCGAGTTTATTAAATAACCCAACATAATATTTTGTGTTAAAAACAGCTATGGCGAAAACTGAATAAACCGCTTCAATATTGCTCAACGTGCCAAAAGTTTTTGTCAAAATGTTTAAAGGCACGTCAGATTTCGTGTCATGCCAACTGAGTGGTCGTAGGATTACCATTGATACCACAAGATGAGTTATGATAATAACCAATGAGTAGAACTTGCTAACGAACTTTGTACTGACAACGTAGTTTTTCTCGTATGAAACCAATTTTGATCCAAATAGAGACGCGAAATGAATTAATGGTTTTGCAGCAAAAACTAGTGAATATGGGGACACTTTTTTATTCACTTCATTTTTGGAAAAGACGTTAGCAACAGTTTTCGTGTTAGAAAAAAATAAAACATTTTTCGATGCCGGGAAATCGTTCACGTAAAACATCGTCCCTCCTTTCCCAGTGTCTATAAAGTGGTAATTGATATGATAGATACGCTTTTATATCCATACTTTTTCAATATAAAAATGGGTTCCATGTCAAGGCTACTAATAACTGTTGAAATTCATTAGACTATAGTGCAATCTCTTGTTTTCAGTATTCAATTTAATTCATATACAGGGTGTCCCAGAAGTTGAAGTCAAGCCGGAATCGGGTGATAGGTCGAGTCATAATAGTTAAACGAAAAATATAAAAAAAATAGTTTGCTATGTAATTTAAAAATTACAAGCATTTATAATAAAACGAGAAAATCTACTCCCTGTGACGGTCTTTTAGCTCCTGTTGCTACAAAATGTAACTTTTTTAAAATATTGTTTTTATTATGTAATCCTGCATAATGCTTCTAAAAACTTTTGAAATTTTTGTTTAAAATTTACAGCTATCTACTGCTCCAGTCCAGAAGGAAATAATAAAATTATATTTTTTTACCAACCAAGTATTCAAAACTAATACTTTGCCCACTTTTAAATGACTGTACTGTAAAAAAACTACTACACGAGTTTGGCAAGTAACTTTAAAAGTTGGCGCATTTAATAAGGATTGCAAAATGGTATAACACTTGCAAGATTATTCGTTAAATTATGTAAATAAAAATTGTTTTTTAAAGAAACTTAATTAAAAATAAATTTTCCTTGCCTGTCTAAAATTATTTTTGTGTACCCTTATGCTTTCAGTTTTCAGAAGCATTATTCAGGATTACATATAAAAAGAAAATTTGAAAAAAGTTAAAATTTGTAGCATTAGGAGTTAAAGATCGTCACAGGGAGTAGATTTTCTCGTTTTTTTTATAAAAGCCCGTAATTTTTCAAAACAGCAAAGATTTTTTTAAATATTTGTATGTTAACTATTATGACTTGTCCTATCACCCGATTCCGGCTTGACGTCGACTTCTGGGACAGCCTGTATAAGGTTAATTAAGGTTAAAATGATAAAAATTATAAGGCACCTGGCCGTACGCGTCGATCGATGTGTTTCTATCTGCCCCCCCCCTGAGCCATAGCAACGAAACCGGTGTTAGGTTAGTTTGTTGAATGTACCTGTCCACAGAATAGTAAATGTCTAATCAAACGAAAATATTTAATGCATGTGTACCTCCGCCACAAACACAGAAATTACATTTTATTTCGGTTTACATTCAGCGTTCACCCTTCGTCATTCTATTGCTTAGGGACTTGACAATTTGATTAGAGACTAGCTTCTGCCCGCGACTTCGTTCGCGTGGAAGTCGTAAGACACCACAATATACAAATAACAGCCAATTTTTTATAAAAAAACTGCCTCGTTAGTTATTTATTGGTCGCAAGCGCTATTGTTGGGCATGAGGTCCTGGGTTCGATTCCCGGGTCAGGCAAAGTGTTATTGGGTTTTCCGTTTGGAATTTCTCAGTTACAGTCCGAAGTCTGAATTTGTGCCCGGTTAGTGGCAATAAGCTCACCCCCTATTACGTAGGACTTAAACATAACCGACGAAATTGAATGTGGGTGTACTATAGGTAGGTACACCTCTGCCTAATCCTTCGGGAAATACAGACGTGATGCTATGTTATTTTTATAAAACATAAATACATACACAAACTCACGCCTTCTTCCCATGGGGGTCGGCAGAAACTATAGAACGCCACCTGCTACGCTACTTACATACTCCTTTTGCTTTGTTTACGTTCATAAATCTAGTCATATACGCACGCCTGTTCCGAGTACAACGCACCTGACATTTCTGAAGAACATCACCAATTAGTTCACTATATTACGACCTTCTAGGGCTTCCCCTCCTGGCGTTTCCGCTCACATCTGCCTTGTAAATACCTATTATTAGTCGCCTTTCAACATTACCAAACCATCGAAGCATACTCTTTCAAACTTTTGTCACTACATCTTCTTTTAAACCGCACCGTTGCCCTATCCGCATAATTTCTCAGCCTATCATTCATAGTCACGCTCACGCCACACATGCTTCGCAAGGAACGCATTTCCACAGCATTGATTCTACTTTCGTGCTTCTTTTGCGACACCCAACATTCACTTCCTTATATAAGCGAGAGTACCAGCAAATCGTTGGTAACGGCCAGTCGAGCCTTTTTGGGTATCGACTGGTTGGTCACAACCGCATGTTTAGCACAATTCACTTAATTTCCCGTATTTACTCTTTATAAAATTTCTCTGTATACTACGTTTGTAATTATGGTCTCAGCAGCCAAACTATATAGAGACTAAGGACTGGTGACGCGTGAGCAAGCGACGTATAGTTGTCCATGGGAGAAACAGTTAGTCCTATGGTTGACTCCGTAGCCTTCAGTAGCAATTTCCCATTGCTTGCGAAGTTTTTCTTTTTTAGTTATTTAATGAACGCCTGCGTTCCTGCTTATACTACCTAATTTCACAAAACTGATATACTGACTGATGCATTCTTACAGATTGTTCCTGACGAACGACTATTACTAAAATAATATAACAGTAGATCATGCCAAAATGTACTCTGTGGATCATGCAGAATATATGGCCGATAGGTCCGAAAGTTTCTGGAGTGGCGACCGCGTACTGGAAGACGTAGCGTTGGAAGGCCTCCCCACCTTGTGGGAGGACATAAGCCTTCTCCAAGCACCGCCACTTCGACCGGTTCTGTGCTTCCTGCATCCAGCGGATACCTGAGGCCTTCACAAGGTCATCAGTCCACCTTGTAGGAGGCCTTTCAACGGTACGTATTTCGGTACGCGGTCGCCACTCCAGAACCTTTCAGCCCCATCGGCCATCAGTTCTGCGAGCAATGTGCCCTGCCTACTGCCACTTAAGTTTGGAAATTCTTCGGGCTATGTCGGTTACCTTGGTTCGCCTGCGGATCTCTTAATTTCTGATTCGATCACGTAGGGAAACTCCAAGCTTAGCTCCATTGCCCTTTGGGTGACTTTTAGCCTTCAGATAAGGCCCATTGTGAGCGACCACGTTTCAGTGCCATAAGTCGTCACTGGCAACACGCACTGGTCAAAGACTTTCGTCTTGAGACACTGCGGTATGTGGGATGAGAAGATATTGCGTAGCTTCCCGAACGCTGCCCAGCCGAGTCGGATTCGACGATTGATCTCTTTCTCGAAGTAGGACCTACCTAACCGGACAGTTTGTCCGAGGTAAACATACTCGTACACAACTTCGAGTGTAGCATCTCAGATCTTCATGAAAGTGGGTGTTACATGGGCATTTGACATGACCTTTGTCTTGTCCATGTTCATTTTAAGACCCACTCTTTCGGAAGCTCTACTGAGGTCATCGAGCATTGTACTGAGGTCCTCCATAGTCTCAGCCATGACAACTATATCGTCGGCAAACCGAAGGTGAGTGAAGTACTCGCCATTGATGTTGATGCCTAGCCCTTTCCAGTCCAGAACCATGAAGACAACCTCCAGACAAAACAAATTAACAATAAGTAATCTAAACCATTTCGAATTACAAAGTAAATTGTTATTAAATCGAAACCAGGGGTCTTCAACCTTTTTTAAGTCAAAGGCTGAAAATAGTTTGATTTTGGTTCGGTGGGCCGCAACACAAAGGAAATTGATTATATTTCGTTTTATACGTATAAGTAGGTTAGTAATTAAAAAAACAATCAATTTTACAAGGCTAGAAACAGGAAATGATACGAATAAAATTCAATCAATGAGATGTTTGATATTGTTTACTTTTAACTAATTTATCAATATCTGCCCCAATAGTGGTTGTTGCAATTCTCGCTACCGCGGGTCGCAGGCGGCCCGGGGGCCGCGGGTTGAAGACGTTTGATCTAAACTATTGCGATACAGAGGAACTTATTTATTCTACGGATTGTCGACTAAAATATAAAAACAAAACACTACCTTGACGACTGTTTTTTGCTAAGTATACCACACTCACACACAAACCGCAACAGACCAGTTTAACCCCACAGCAACATACTCACACAAACTCTCCTCACAATTAACCAATAGACATCAGAATTATTACGCAGTTATAAATAAATATGTAGTACAACGTGTCAATCCCACTAAAGAACACTGTCCTTCAAGATACAGGATTTTCCTAGTTTAAAGGGCTTTACTTATTAGTGATAGCTATACCCACCCCCTTATTCTGACTGATGTTACCTAGGCAAAGTTTTTGGTAAATAAATGATTACTTACTTAGCTAATATAATATTTTTTTTTTACTTAGCTAATATAGCACTTTTCAGTACATGTATATCCAATGAGTCCTAACACGTTTGTGTAATTGTTTTATTATGTCTGATTGAGGTGTTCCTATGCCTAAGACTCCATCATCAGATCCTGGACACCACCTAGTGTAATAGCACTCGGGTCACGGTGGAATTTATAACGGACTATCGAAATGAGATGCGCAATATATACCATTTTGTGTCTGTGCTGTTGACCGCTGAGGAGTTTCCTCGTCTTGAGCCAATTCTGGGTGTAGCAGCCAAGCCGACCCTGGTACCCTTTTTAATAAACTTTTCTCTTCAAATTTCTGGTACTTTGAAACATCATATAAATTCATTTACAATTTATGAACTTGTAGATAATTGAGCATTAATTAATAATCAAATAAAATCGCGAAATGCAGTTTTTTCACCCAACTTTACAAAATTGCGTATGGCCCGGTTTCCACCAAAGCGGAGAAGAGCGGAGAGGAGAGGAGATGTTTTGTAAACGACCAAAGATACCGTTACCGTAGCATCGCATCGAAATAACGATATCTTATTGGTCGTTTACAAAACATCTCCTCTCCTCTCCGCTCTTCTCCGCTTTGGTGGAAACCGGGCTTTAATCTCGGAAACTAAATGCCGAGAACTGGGGGTCTACTCCGAAGATAAATCCGAAGTATCGGCAGACTGTTGGTCCATTTCCTGACTACGGCTAACTATGGCTGACTTAAGGCTCTACATACCAGCGCGACACGGCACAAAGGCCCCGCGTGTCGCGGGACAAACGGTGCCTTTGTGTCGCGTCGCGTTGCGCGACAAGTCGCCCCGGTATGTAGAAGCCTTTATACGGCGAAAGAAACAAAAAAAAACGACGGTCAAAGAGATAAGTTCAAAGTCAATTGTACTCGGTTAAGGATTCAAAGTCAAATAAGGAAACTTTGGAAGTCAAGAAACGGCGGAACACTCGGCCTATCGTTCGACTTCGGATTATCGTTTCGGAGTGATCCCTAGGACCCTTTTTGCTTGGACGTCCACATATATCTTGAATATCATGCAGTTATTTTATTCACAGGACTGTCTTACTTTAAAATAAAGTTACATCGTGTATAATTTATCGTGTATATCATTATTTATTCATTAAACCAGTGTTTGTTAATTTCTTCGAAACACATTGTTACATAAATTCTTAATTGTAGAGTGAAGAATCACTTGTATTCTTAGGCAATCCTTAGTATATTTTAATAACTTAGACTTATAATCGAAATATCAATGTTGATTCCTGAAAAGATGTTATTCATATTAATTTAAAGTTTGCAGTAGTGTGCAGGCTAACTAAAGTTAGTTTTTTCATCCCTGAAAGTAATTTGACAAGTGCACATGTCAAACTACAAATTGGAAACAAACAACAAAGATTTGAAATGTCAAATTACTCTGGTCAATTAATCTGGGATTAAAAAAACGAACTTTACATTATCTACTGCAGATAGGTAGGCATTGTTGTGGTGATACCCTATAATAATAAGGCACTTATTATGTGGTCGGTGGATGTCCTACGTAATATGGTAGTAACGTTCCGATTAAAATTAAATGACTGCTTATACACAGCTCTCACTATATAGAATAATAATAATAAAGTAAATGAAAACGTTGGTTGACAAATTAATCACTTACTCTAAAGAAATTGATTGTAAATTAAAAAAGACGTCGGCTTCTACGTTGATTTAGAGAAACACATCACTGGAAAAAGAAAAAAGACTCATTAAATCTATCTTACTAATCCAAATCCATACGAATTAAGGCTTCTACATACCAGCGCTACTTGCCGCGCGACGCGACACGGCACAAAGGCCCCACGTGTCGCGGGACGAGCGGTGCCTTTGTGTCGCGTCGCGTCGCGCGACAAGTCGCCCCGGTATGTAGAAGCCTTTATGAAATGAGAAACTAACTACCTTTTCATGATAAATGATAAATGATTTATTTCTATAAGTAGGTTTGTACAAACACTTTTACACGTCAATCATACTAAAAAAAAAACTAGTTGAGGTCGGCGTTTCGTATCTGACTACTCTGAGAAAAACGCCGAAACAAACTCATAGGTCACAGTCTCTTTTAAAGTCCAGACATAATCTTGGTCAGATTATGTGAAGACCATGTAGATTGGTACCTGAAATTATCTTTGATGGACACTGATATAGACAAGAGTTATGAGGAAAAATAAGTTTTCTATGGAAATTTTAAATTCCTCATATCTCGTCTCTATACCATTTTCCTTTCAAAATATATATTTGGGAACATAGATATTCTGTAATCCAATCGAAATAAATACACACTACCTTAAGAATATTTAGATTTACAAACTATTTTGGTATTACGTTTGTATGAACTACGCATGCTACCACTCTTCTTCTTAGCGCATCGATGGCAAATAAGAAAATTGTTTTGTTTCAAATACTAAACGTTAGTGGGTCAAACAGGAATAAATTTAAAATTATGTTTTGATCTCGTTTGTCCCACCAGTGGGACGACGGCAGTGGGACGAACGGGAATACATGTTTGATGAGGCGTAAAAAGCAATTTGCACTGGACTAACAACTACATTCGATATTATTATGGGCAAATACTTACAACGGAATAGCCATTGGAGGAGCCAATATACGCAAACAACGGAAAACAATACGCACATAATGCCCATACTCAAGCTGCACAGCTGACAAATGATGGTGCATATGAAACTGTAAAAAATAATAGAGATTAAAAGAGCATATTCACGATAAAAATGTTTTACGTGAAGCTAGTCGCGCGGAAAACTCTGCTTGCGCGATGCAGGATTTTACGTGACGTCAGTGTGACGCGTAGTTCGCATGTGGCGATGTTGATGCCGATACATAGTTATTAATGAAATCTTGATGTTTGGATAAGTCATAAAAACCGTACGAGGCAGGGTCGGGCCGCTAGTATTTAATAAATCACTTTACCAACCGTTACCAACGCATAAAACTTCGAAATAGAATCTTCCGTGACCAGTTGGCTATTGTTTACATATTATTTATTTACAGACTCGCTGTGAACTTGTTCTCTCGAATTTTATAACCCCGAAAATAACACATGTTTATGTTGTGCTGTGGGGTGTACCTACGTAATTATATTTTTTACACCAGATCTTGTAGAAAGGCAAATATTCTTCGCAATAACGTTTCGTTTAGTATGAATGGGCGTCATTAGGCGTGAGTCGTAATATTTATTCTACATAGTCCATTGATGTATTAAATAGGAAGATAGGCCACTCTCTAACATCACGTAAATATTAAATGGACCCGATGTCGTGCGTCATGTGCTAGACAACCGAAATAGAGAGACATATTATGCGGGCTATAGCGGGAACGAGATAGCAATAATTGTCACTGTTACGTAGGTAACAACTCGGAAACAAACTACGTTCGGGTATTCCCCGCAAACCGAGAGTAATGTAGGTCGATTGTGTTCTTTCACCTAATTTATGCGGTCCACATCGAGGAGTGCGTACCTTATATTCATATTTAATACATCAGTGACATACTTAGTCACGTTTTTTATTTATTTTTGTTTTCTTTTTATTGATTGGTGTTGTTATATTTATTTTTATTACCCTAGTGGGATTTATATGTATCTGTCGGGATAGGTCCAGACATCAGAAGTAACACTCAGATATGGCAATACAGAAATCTATTTCAATCGAACAATCAGTTATTTTAAATCGAGAGAATATAGAAATGAAATAAAATTAATTAAATAACTAATAATGGTATTGGCGGTCACATAGGGCAGTACTGACTGTCAGGCACAGTGGTCCATGCACCCACCGCAATAAGGATAGTACTAATTTGTCGGAGACACCGTTCCACATCCAATAACCGGGCAGTACTGACTGTCAAGGACAGTGGTCCGTGCACCAAGACACATCCGTCTAAATTGCGTACCGACTCAACAGCGCAGCTCCTTATAAAGGCGATCTGCTAGTTGGGGGTAACGTTAAAATATTTCACTCAATTAGGTATGTAAAGTATTTTTCAGGTATGTTTTTTATATTTTTATTTTAATGATAAGAGTATTTGAAACACATAATTTCATCTTTTTGTTTTTACAAGCTGTAGTTATTTTTATATATTTTTTTAAAGTATTGTTCGTACTGACGTCTCTAGTAGCTGAATAGTTTAGGATCTTAGCCACGTTTTAAAAAATTCAGTAAAGTCAAATTTGACAATTAATTTGTTTACATTTCATACTTTAGCGATTTCCGTACTTTAGTTTATAGTTAAGGCATATTAATAAAATGAATGGATTCAAAGACTACTTCTGCTAAGTTCTTCATACCGTCAAGTATAAACACCACAACAAATAGCCGACCCAAATTGATTGTTAGTAAAAGAAACCTTAAAAAGGAAATGGTGCGAGGAAGTAAATGTTTAGTACAAGTCTGGGCGGCGACTGATTTATTGTGAAGATCATTTTAACGTAAGTTAAGTTTTCGTGAGGCGATATATCGATGTGATTTGACTTGTACTGTCCGCCGCTGGATTACAAGAGGCCAAGGGGCACTGAAATTTCCAATTCAAGCTGCTTTTGACGTCAATTAGAGGTCAACTAAAAGTCAAGTGATTTTAAGTATTTTTGTGAAAATAAATACGATCTTATAATTTTAAGACCTATTAATAGAAAAATAAGTCTTAGAAGCTTAAAATCTCAAAATGGTTTTGGAATCGGCATAGGTAAATTTTTACTTTACATACCGAATTGACTTCAAGACTTTTAAGTCAAATGACCGATAGAATGAATGATTTGTCTATAGTGCACGTTCCACTAGCGCCATCTAGTCGCCGCCTCTCGCAGCTGTTAAACAATATGGCTTCCGTCATATCCGTAAGTGATTCCGTGGTATCACAGCGGGGCCTATCAGAATACCAGCGCTGCGGTATTTATTTTTTAAATATCGCAGCATTATGCTGCCAAAAAAAAATCGTGTATACCTTCTGGTGCTCGTACCATATTTGTTTGTACCAAAAATCATAGTAGTAGGTAGGGCTTTTGTGAACAGCTAGCCCCAGGGAAGTACTACGGTACCACCATTCCTATTTCTCCCGGTAAGCAGCTTTGCTGTGTGCCGGTTTGAAGGGTTTGGGTGCGGGGTGTATTACAGGCATATAAGACATTTTAACTTTGTCTCAAGGTGACACTTATCAGCAACAGCTGAAGCTTCAAGTAGAAAACCCACCGATATCAGCTACTACAACCGCAACTGAGACTTCTCCCCCGCGTGTTGAATATGCCACAGACGAAGAAGAACTAGCTCGAGAAAGCAGTGGACAATGTTGTATATTTTACTCTAAATAAAAGGTCGGTAGATACGATGCATTGCCCATGAAGCTAACGCATTCTAGTTGCTCAAAACTGTTGGTTATTAAAATCTGGTACGCAACGATTTAAATCTTTGCTACTTAGCAAAAAAAACGACGAAAATTAGCAATTAAAACGTACCACATTCGTACCACAAGTATGGCCTATTTTCACACAGGAATAAGTTCCCAATACAAAACCGCCTGTTGCTATCGTCATCAACGTTTGTTAACTTAAGAATAAACACTCAAATTGAAATATTTCTTACAATAAGATTAATACTAATAAGACCGAGGACCGAGGACACATTCATAATAATGACTAATGATGACTTTGACATAAATGTCCGTCCGTAGAACTCAACAGAAAAATTGTTTATGCTTAATTAGATGATAAAAATAATATAACAAAACAGTTTAGTTTGTACGTTTTATTATTTATCATGATTTTGATTATAAAAGCTTGATCGAAGATGAAAGCACACTTCATTACGGTGGAAAGCCCGGTTTTATCCTGATTGGCAGGTCAAATGATGGCAAAACCATGAACTATATTTGAATACATTAGACCCTTAGACCAGTACATAGATAATACACTATATGTAGGAAGACCAGTAGTTACCATAGTATGGGTCGCGAACTCACGAGCGAATATTAGGTAGGCTCTGAAAATAGGACGACAAATCTACCAAGTGGGCTAACACCAACAGTCCTACATTATAGACTACATATAGTTATGCCCCTTTTTTCTTTCATGAAAACCAAGGACTTTATGAAGGAAAAAGGGGCATAAAGTTCCAAATTCGGGACTCACCTCAAGATCACCTCTTGAGGTGAGTCCCGAATTTGGAACTTTTTGTTACGTGAGTCGTGTTCCAGTCAACTTTGGGAACCACTGCATTAGACCAAAGGGGTAGATATAGCGCTACAAGGATCTATGTTCTAAGTCAGAGGGTTTGATTTCCGCACTTAGTCCTTCATGTAGACCATTGTGCGTGGGCCATGGCGGCCGTCAGTGGTTCCTCCCTCCAGAAGCTGTTTTGGTCTCTTGTTTTGTTTAGGATATCTGTGAACAATCTGGGTGACCCGAGGGTTTCTGTTCTGTTCTGGGTAACGCCTGTGCATTCAAAGAGCACATGCGCAACGGTTTCTTCAGCCTCCATGCATGCCCTGCACAGAGGATTGTCCGTTATGCCTATTGTGTGGAAGTGTTTGTTTAGTGACTCGTGTCCCGTGATGGTCTTCGTCACCAGGCGCAGGCCATACCTCGCCTGGTAAGCCTGCCATCTAAGGATGGCATAGCTTCCCTGGACTGCCTGCAGCCTGGTGTCGAGGTTCACCAGTTCTCCGCTTGGAAGCGGGTGAACTCCTGTAGCCACCTGCGTATATCATCCCCTCATCAGATTCTGAATTGGTGACAATAGGACCACTACGAGTGCATACCCTTTCAAACAAAAAAATAATTTAAAAACCGGTCCAAAATTGACAGAGTAATCGGCGAAAATCAATAAATAAAAAAAATAAAAACATATTATAATCTCCTCCTTTTTGGAAGTCGGTTAAAAATCTAAAATAATAAACCCATGAGTTTAGTTTGTACTTTTTATTATGTCATGATTTTGACGTATAAAAGCACTCTTGGGTACAATAGCCCACTTTTCTTGACTGGCAGGTCGAATGATGACAAAACCATGAAAGCTATAGTGGAAGACATTAGACCAAAGGTTGTAACAGTGCTACAAGGATCTTTTGGGGTCTAAATGTCACTGACATTGTTGGTAAACATTTGTGAAGACAATTGTTACAGAAAATGTATTGAAAAAAAAACAATATAGTGGCGCCAGTTCCGGTTATAGTCGCCAGCTTGAAGTTATAGATAAAAGTGGAGGCAACACTTTAAATACCTATGTGAAGACGACTGTGGTTGTCTCTTTCTAAATACACACATAAGAACGAGACAGTGATATGTGTTTTCTGAAAAGTTAATAAATATAAAAAACTACATATAACCCTGCCACACTTCGTAGTGTTTTCTCAAAATAAATAATGCTGTCTTTAAACCTTTTTAGTAAGATGTCGAAATTTAAAGCCCTATTTACACGATGCCAGTTTCTTGCCCGTGGGGAACAATAAAATTGAAGCAACAAATGACTTACATTGTCTAAACACTTTTTATTGTTGCTTCAACTTACGATATGCCACTGGCAATTAAATCGCACCGTGTAAATCAGGCAATCAGGGTTCAATCGATTGAGTGATATTCGAGTCTCACAGACTAAGATTGATTTTTTACATAATTATATTACATCGGTTTTTAGACGCTAAGTTAGCAATGTAATAATATAATTATATTTATAACTAGCGATAATGACTATAATTTAGTAATATAATATAATTAAGTAGGTATACTTAACGTAAACTATGCACTTATTTTTTTACAACTAAAATTAAAATTGAGAAGGAATCAAAGAAAAAAGTAGGTACAGCATGTTCGAAAGTGGGTAATAACTTATCATCTGTTTAATAAATCATTACAAAAAAGTGGAATCAAGTCACAAAATTAACTTAGAAGAGTTTCAGCTCATCTTGAATATTGATTTACCATTAAAGCATGATAATATATTAAATCCATATTGGAGACAAACAAATGTTTATTTTATCTTGCCTAAAATGGATCTTGTTTGTCTAATATTATAGTTAATAGAGTACAGATAATCTTAATAATCAGGAATTTAAAAACAATACGAGAAATTGTTTGAAATGTTTACTTTGGCCATCGTCGTTTGACGTCGAAATATATACAATGAATGTTCAATGTATAGGAGAAGAGCTAGCAGTACGAGTTAGCTTAAATTAAATGGTTACGAAATATTCATCATTTGTCATTTCGTTGAATCTCAGCGCCTTAGCTGTAGTGGTTGTTGTGTCACCATCTGTTGAACAAAATGTTTTAATAGAAAGTGTTGTTCTAATTAAAACAATCGGTAATTATGTCCTTGATTAATGTAAACAAAGAAACAGACTAAGAATAGGCTTAACTAAAGAGTACATGACCCTGTTATCCCGGAGCATGATTAGGTAGTACAGATTCAATTTCGCTTTCATTGCCTGTTTACGGCGCGCGGCGAAGCGAAAATAATTTTCAAATCTTAAAGGTTTGTTTTATTTTTTTTGTACATCTCGAGAGGTAGTCAAACCACTCGCTAGAAGGAGGAGAGATTCTCTTTAGTTAGTTATTCATTCATTAGGATTAGGTGTCTGAATGATTTATATAAATATCAAGAGTACTTACTTTCGTATATGACTCCGAAGCCCCATAGGATGAAAAGTATTACTGCTGCGATGAGCAGTAGGGACAATAACAGACTGAGAATCTGGCAAAAGAGATTAAACAAACAGCAGCTGTAAAATACAAAATACTGATTTAAATCCAATAAAATACAAATAAGACGACATCTATACTTTCATTTACGAATTACGCATGATATCTGACGTCCCACCAATCCTACATCACGGAAGCAAAGTTTACCGCATAATCAGGATAGATGCCAATGCCCAACAATGTCGATGGGATCCACGCCCATCAGACACAACATCCATCTGGTCAGAGGATCATCCATTTCATGACGTTATTTTACAAAACATACCTAATACATCCCGTCGTCAGTACCACCGTAGGTACTAAATAGGTATAACATATGTATGTACCAAACGGAACATATCATAGAATCGTAGCAGGTGACGTACTGTAGTTTTTGCCTACCCCATGGGAAAATGGTGTGGGTTTATGATTAATTATTTCTTTCTATCTTTAAATATCCTTACTTATTTAGTGAGTTAGCTGCTGTGACTGTCATTTTTAAACAATAATAATGTTTAGCATGCCTGGTTTTCAATGGATTTCAACGTTATTTAGTAGGTATGTTAACAATGTCTAGCCTCCTGTTTGTTGTCATCTATTCGTTACATAAAACTAACTATATGCGCCTTTTGAAACACCTTAAGGACTAATATAGTTTATTGTCTACTGCTTATATATATTTTACTCTAAATAAAAGGTCGGTAGAGGCATGCGTATCATATGAAGCTAACGTATTCTAGTTTCTCAAAATAGTTGCTTATTATTATCTGCTTAGCAAAGACTTAAATCTTTGCCGCTTAGCTTAATAAACCGGCCAAGTGCGAGTCGGACTTGCACACGAAGGGTTCCGTACCATTATCTATAAAAAAATTAAAAAATCTATAGCGGCTACAGAAATACATCATCTGTGAAAATATCAACTGTCTAACTATCACGGTTCATGAGATACAGCCTGGTGACAGACGGACAGACAGACAGACGGACAGCTTAGTCTTAGTAATAGAGTCCCGTTTTACCCTTTGGATACGGAACCCTAAAAACCGACGAAAAAGTATAATGTGATTGATTACCTACCACATTTTTAAGGGTTTGGCTTATTTTCACATAGAAATATGTTCTCAATACAAAGCCGGCTGTTGCTATCGTCATAAAGTTTTTTAAACTTACAATTAATGTTAAGAATTAACATTAAAATATTTCGTGCAAAAAGATCACAGATAAACATTTATAATAATGACTTTGACAAATGTCCATCTATAAACTAAAAAAAAAAATTGTTAATGCTTATTTAGAAGATAGAAATCAAAAATAATAGACCAAAAGAGTTTACTTTGTACTTTTTATTATGTCATGATTTTGACGTATAACAGCACATTTGGGAGCACAGTTTTTTTGACTGGCAGGTCAACTGGTGGAAAAACCATGAACTGTAGTCGAAGACATTCATTAGACCAAAGGTACGAGTGATACAAGGATCTTTTGGAGCCTAAATATCACTAACAGGGTGGCGTTGTTGGTAAACATTTCTGAAGTTGTCACAGAAATTGTATTGAAAAAACAAGATAGTAGCGTTAGTTCAGACTTTGGCCACGCGCAAAAAATCCTTGTATCGTTGTACTATTGCTTTGGTAATTGCTCCGTTCGAGCCTATATTCCCAGTCGCCCCCGCGGGGATTGCCACCGGAGCCAAATGGGAATAAAATTTCCCAGTCGCCACCGGCGGTGACTGGGAAGTCATTGCCACAAGTTTATTCATATCGAAATCAAAATAAAAAAATATCTCAATGCACTTTGTCTTTTTTTTAGAGATTAGAGGCAGGTTTAGGATAAGACGTTACCTCATCCTTTTATTCTCTGCGATGGAAAAAGCAATGTACAGCGAAACTGAAGTGAGGGCAATGACTTCCCAGTCACAGCCGGTGGCAACTGGGAATTTGTATTCCCATTTGCCTCCGGTGGCAATCCCCGCGGGGGCGACTGGGTATATAGGCGTCCGAGTCACATGCACTCATGTCAGGTGTCGAAGATTACGATTCAGTTCCTTGCTTCGCCACCAGCCAAGGTATGGACACGCTGTGAGGAGAATATACAAACGACCGAAGGTTTGAAATGTAGATAGGCAATTAGGCTCATAGGTCCTTCAAACCCACAAACTATAGGTATACGGCTATAAGCTTCTCCAGTACATAACTGTAAGCACGGTGAACCGCACGTTGTAAGTAACATCTGACCTACGAAAACTGCCCTTATTGTAACAAAATAAAGGCGTTGTCAAAGTCAAATAGTTACTAAAACCAGCGGTTGACTCTAGCTATGTATGCCTTTGAAACTCTACCTGAACCCTGCCACGCTTTGCAGTGCTTTTTATATAAACAATGCTTTCTTTTAATCCGTTTCAGTGATGTGTCGGACTTAAAGTCCCATTTACACGATGCAAGGTTCTTGCCCGTGGCATACAATAAAATTAAAGCAACGAATGGCTTGTATTGTCTAAACACTATTCAGATGATGCAACTTTTAATGTAGCTGCAACTTACGATATGCCACTGGCAATTGAATCGTACCATGTAAGCAGGCTTAAGTTCAATCAATCGAGTGCTATTCGAGTCTCCCAGACTAACATTAATTTTTGTATATTTTTTTTATTATACCAATGTTTAGACGCTAGGTTAGCAATATATTAATATATATTTATAACTAGCGATGATAACTTTAATAGAATTATATAATTATTACTTAACGCTAAAATAACTAGGTACTTATTTATTTACAATTAAAAATAGAGTTGAGAAGGAATGAAAGAAAAGAGTAGGTAGAGCATGTTTGAAAATGGGTAATAACTTATCCTCTATTTAATAAATCATTACAAATCAATTCACAAAATTATTTTAAAAGAGTTTCAGCTTATCTTGAATATTGATTGACCGATAAGCATGATACTGTTTTAAATCCCTGCTGGAGGCAAACACATTGTTTGTTTTATCATGCTTAAAATCGGTCTTGTTTGTCTAATATTATTATAATATTAGACAAACAATAGTCAATAGAGTACACATAGTCTTAATAATAAGGAATTTAAGATAAATTAATTGAAATGTTTACTTTGGCCATCGTCGTTTGACATCGAGAGAGATAAATGAATGTTCGAAATATAGAAGAAGAAGCAGTAGTACAAGGTAGATTAAATCAAATTAGTTTCGGATTATTGTAGGTCATTTCGTTGAATGTCAGCGTATTAGGAGTAACGCTTGCGTCGGAACCATCTGTTGGGCAAAAAAAAAAATTAAAATGTTGTTCCAATTAAAATAATAGGTACCTATTTATAACTTGACTATACAGGGAAGATTCTTGAGACGGGACCTGCGAATTGCATTCACAGGTTTATGATAAATGGCAGTCGGCTAAAATAATGCAATATGAATAGTGGTACGCGCTCCTCGACATGGACCGCATAAATTAGGGGAAAAGGACATAAGCGACCTTAGTCACAATCGAACTGCCGTTTGTGTAGCACGTAATAGTGACAATTATTGATATCTCGTTCCCGCTATAGCCCGCGTAATATGTCTCTCTATTTCGGTTGTCGAGCACATGACGCGCAACATCGGGAAATGTAATAGTAATGTAATGTGTGGGTGTGTTTACATGTAAGTTTTTCTAGTCCATTTAATATTTACGTGATGTTAGAGAGTGGCCTATCTTCCTATTTTAATACATCAATGCATTTGACACATTTTCGTATAAGGAATAAAACCTTTCCCATACATTTCGTAAGACATAAATGGGAGACGTAGTCAAAACACTCGCTAGAGGAATGAAAGCAACTCTTTAATTAGTTATTTATTCATTAGAATTAGGTTTCATGGATCTGAAAACTATAAATAAATACCAAGAGTACTTACGTCCGAATATGACTCCGACGCCCCATAGGATGAGAAGTATCACTGCTGCGATGAACAGTAGTGACACTAACAAACTGAGGATCTTGCACAGGAGATTACACACGCAGCTGGAAAACCAAAATACAGATTAAAGCTGAGGGCGCAAAACAAGACTTTTTCGTCAATTTCTTATCTAATTAGAAAGCTTGAAACAACTGAAACATTAAGTCTGTGTAACTCAACGTCAACTACAAAAGTACAGTTTTCGTGGTGTTATACCATTCGTGTCAGTCTCAGCACCTGTTAACAGTTTTAATACTTTTGCGCTCTAGACAATATAGTTTATTTCGCCGTTGATTTACTAATGAAGATAATATTGTATTTAAATAATAAAATAAAATTTTGATTTTGTCACAAGGATGGTTGAAGTCCAGTGTGTGATTTTTAAATTTCTTGATATGGTTTGTTAAATAGTAGGAAAAAAAACATTACCGACTGGGTTTTTAAAAAAACATATAGGATTTTTAACATTATGTTCTTAGACTATTTGTAACATATTGATAGTTATTTTTTGCTACAATTTTGAGTAGAACATACCTGCTTACATTAAATATTTCTAGATAGCAACAAAATTTATGTTATTATATTGAAGCGATACAACACACACACACACGATAAACACACGACACGATATCGAATCGAACAGGCAACGGAAATTATTTTTTACAATATTTAGACTAATGTTTTCGAATACAAAATTACTACCATTTGGAGATAAAGGAGTAATCTATTTGTGGCAATTATTAGTTACAATTGGTTCACTTTAATTTTGCAAATTTTTGTCAGATTTGCAAATGCGTCCTTAAAATAAAGTAAAATGAAGATAAGTGGCAACATCTATACAGCGACATCAGAATTACGCATGCCATCTGATGTCATACGAATCCTACATCGCGCAAGCAAAGTTTACCGCGAAATCAATGTACTGACCGTCAACAATCACCGGGTTAAAGCCCACCAGACACAACACCCGTCATTTCATTTCATTTATGTATTCATTAACAATAATTAACATTGTTTTAATAAAATTATGACATGCGGAAACAATACATATAAAGGCCTAATTAAAATTTATGTGAAAGTGTTGAAGAGTCTGGTCGGAGGATCCTCCATTTTTAATGGAGGTTGAGGAACTTTCCACCCTGTTCCTCATAACATACATCCCGTCGCGTCGTCATGAATTAGGTTGTTTCTGCAACCTCCATGGAAAAATGGTGTGGGGTTGTGATGAATTCTTTCCTTCATTCAAAATCCTTACGAATCTTATGAATAAGAACGAGTTTGCTATAATCTTTAAACGATTACGTTTTTAGCTTGACTGGTTTTCAATGGATTTCAACGTATAACAAGCCTCTTGTTTATTTATGTAATACCTACTCGTTACATTTAATGATGTCTACTTTTCTTATACAAGAGCTCAAGGACTAAAATCAATTCACACTTTGTGTGTTATAACAATGTGGGTAAAACTAATTTTATGTACACTGCTTTGCTTGTACACACGGCTACACATCAAGCTATAATTTCCAGTTTAGGCTTACCTCTCATTGTTCGGAAATCTTACACAATGCGAGATTAGCTTATACTGGAAATTTATAGCTTGATGAGTAGCCGTGTGTACACTATTAGAATTTTACGACAGTTCTTAACTAGAGTAAAACCGGTCAAAGTATACGAGTACTTAGCACAAGTGCCATATACAATGGCAATTCAATTGTTGGTTGATTTGTTGCAGTATCGTATCATGAAATCAATAGGCCTTCTTCGCACTCATGGCGTGTTTTGATTTTGTTCATTTCTTTAGAACTTAAAATTTAAAATTTTAAGTATCTTGTGTCGAAACATCACTATTATGTTATCTAATAAGATGTATTTTTTGTTGATTAAAAGTATTTATTCATACATAAACTCACGCCTTCTTCCCATGGGGCTAGGCAGAAACTATAGAATGCCATCTGTTATGCTTCTTACATACTCCTTTTGCTTCGCCTACGTTCATACATCTGTCACACACGCACAGTTGCGAGTACTACGCACCGTCCTGACCTTTCTGAAAAACATCCCCAATCAGATCACTATAGCGTCCACTCCCGGCGTTTCCACTCACCTCTGCTTTATAAATACCTTTTGTTAGTCGCCTTTCACTCATCCTCTCAACATGACCAAACCATCTAAGCATACTCTTTTAAATTTTGTCACTACATCTTCTTTTAAACTGCACCGTTGCCTTATCACCTCCTTTTTCAGCCTATCACTCATAGTCACGCCAGACATGCTTTACAAGGAACGCATTTCCACAGCATTTATTTTACTTTCATGTTTCTAAAAAAAGTAAAAAGGAAAGCAAAAGAAGTAGCAGCAGCAGTAGTAGTTAAAATATTCATAAATCTTGATAATTACTAATCCTTTATTGAAAAATAAGGATCCTCCGACCACATTGGGCAGAATAATAATATAATAATATTATGAATCATATTAAAATTCGTAAAATGGTCACAAACTGACAAATCATAATATTATCTGCGTACAATTCAATATCCCGCAATTCATCTGTTTGACAGCTGCTATTTGACATTAGACTTTATTATAGCAATTCATATTTTGTGGACCATTTTACGAATCTCCATACAATACTGTCAAACAGATGAAAACGTGGGATATGAATTGTACGCAGATCATAATATTATAAATTGTCAGTTTGTGACCATTTTACGAATTTTAATATGATTCATAATATTATAATATTATGATTCTGCCAAAGCGTCCATTTTAGCCCCCCTGCACCGATGAAGCCCGACATGTTTGTGTAACTATAGTCTGTTGCAAAAGTATCTTAAAGAAGTGTAAACAAACCGTGTTCAAGTTGTATTGTTACTAATCTCTCACTAAAGATAATTTAGTCACACATTCATCTGTATTTAGAAGTTGTATATCTCACCACTCCTTTGAATAATATTATTAAATTGTAATTGAAAATTCATCGACTAAAATTGACGTTATAAAATGAGATTAATTTGTAGTTGTAACTTTAAAATGAATTTCGGGCTTTTAATTTGTAGTTGTAACTTTAAAGTGAATTTCAGGCTTAAGTTTTCAAATAATCAAACCAAAGCACTCAGTTTACAATAATAATTATTATTGACATTTCATAATGGCAACCACACGTACTGTCGCGAGCACATCAGTTTATACCAAACTGTAAAAAAATCCAAATGATTTTAAACCTTAAAATGTTGACGATTAAGTTCAAAATCGAATGAGAAAACTTGACAGTTTAGGGTAACTTGATGTGCTGGCGATTGTATGTTTTCATACTCATTTATTTACATTTGTGTATCAGACCATGCAATACATGGCTATGCAATACGCGGATAATCGTGCAAGCGCGATGTAGAATTCTGTAAAGGTAGTGGTGGCGTTAACTTGAACTTCGTACTGCGTTGGCTAGCATCGTAGTAACATCAAAGATGATGAACGGCTTTGATGTTACTACTCAAAAGTAAATCTTTTACCCTAGATATATAATGTACGTGTCGTTCTAATTACACTGCTTTTCAAAGAAAAACATTGATTAAGATATTGTAAATCTAATAATAATAATAATTTCTGGTAAAGATTACTTATAGTGGTACGTCCCAATTTAATCAACAGTTTTAGATTACGTCTGGGGAAATACATTCCTAGGAAGTTTCTACTACTTCGAACAGCATTCACTGGATTTTCTTTAAAACAAAATCGTACATTGGTACAGTCAAGAGGTAAATTAACAACTGCAATAATAAATCAATTTATTATGTATATTATTAATAGTGAGTGCATGGTGCCTAACATTTATTTTTAACAGCTAGGGCAATATTTTTTTTTACAGACTGTTAATTAAATAGTATGATTTATTAACCGACTTCTTTTAAACTAGCTTTTGCCCACGGCTTCGCCCGCGTGGATGTCGGAAAATATCCCGCGGGAGCGTACCTATTACCAGGATTAACATTACCCTAGGTACATGTGTTAAATCCAGGTTATAAGCTATCTGTGTGCCCAATTTCATACAAATCCTATTGCCGTTTTTGTGTGATTGAGTAACAAACATCCGAACATACAAACTTCTACATTTTTATTAAATTACTAGCTTCGCCCCGCGATTTCACCCGCATAAATCTCGATCCCGTAAGAATATCGAGATAAAAAGTATCCTATGTCCTAATCCAGATCATGGTCTACCCATGTGCCAAAGTTAATCTAAATCTGTTCAGCCGTTTTAGCGTGAAAGCGTAACAAAGAAACAAGAACAACTCACTTTCGCATTTACAATAATAAGTTAGGTTTTTAGTAGGATTATAGTAGGATGGTAAAGTTTATTTATACTTAATTAAGTTATATCATTCAATACCCTAAATACAATTAATACTGTTACCATTGAAAGGGCGGAAATTTAAAAATTTATTGCACAATATATTAACACACCTCAGAATGTTATAATGTGAAATGTTTACTATTTTAATGAATCTGTTCTATTCTCAATGCAACGACAGATGCACGTCGGCATTGTAAAAAGATCGTCTTATGGAAAACGCCAGCAGAATACTTACTAGAAAGTCGAGGTCGTTGGCAGCGACGAATAAATTAAATACTTGTTATTATAGGTAACAGTAGCAAAAAAAGCATGGAATTGCATGTTCATGTAATTTTTTTGTTTATAATAGTTAATACCTAAATGTACCTAGGTAATTGTGACTAACACTGCTTTACTAAGAAAACGGTGAACGGTCACACAATAACGGCTGTGCAAATAAAGAATAGAATAGAATATAATACTCTTTATTATGTACACCATAAAAGTTACAGATATAAACAATGACGTATTATAAATAGACGCGTCATACACGAACATTAGTGCACTCAAAAACAGCGTAAGCCATGATTGTAGCTACATACTTGCATGGAATCATACAGCGCGTGAAGAAAAGGAAAGCCTATAAGTACTGATATCTGTTGTTAGAAAGAGATGAACAGAACATACATATTTAGTTACGTCACTAGCTGCTGCATGTTCATTGGCGCGTACATAATAATAATAATTATTATTGTAAATGTCAGGCAATTGCCTGGCATTTACTTTGCCATTATTGAACGCAGGTAACGCTTCTAAAGGTAAATACATCATTGGATATAAAGAGCGTTTTGACACCTTCGTGGCGTCACGTATTGTGCATTTGTGAACGCACCTTGTTCCACGAGGTGGACGTAATTAATAGCATCATCCTATTTCTTCCCGTGATGAGTGTCGTAAAAGGCGACTATGGGCTTTACTAGAGAATGGGCAGCAGTGTTCTCCATGCATTTTAATACCATAGTTCGATCGCTAACCTACTTGCCAAGCGTGGCGATTATGGTAAGCACCCTCCTTTCGGGGGAGGCCTATGTCCAGCAGTGGACGTCTTTCGGCTGAAATGATGATGATGATGAACGCACCTTAGGATACGTGGAGTCACCTGTTTTATGTTTATACAATATTAGTTTTAGTATATGCGAAACCCGAAACACGTGTCTAGTATTTTAGTGTAAAGAATCTATTTAAAAAAAATCCTAACTGTATCATGAAAAATCACAAAGTTATAAGGTTGTTATGTTACCGGGTTATCCGTACAAAAACAAGCTAACGACGCCTCCAAGGTCGTCTTGCGCTTCATTGATAATAATTAGGCAGTAGGTACTTATCCGTACGGCGATTGTATTGTAAGTAATTAAATGGCGATAACATTTTCCATCATACTTAAATATTTTTGAGACAAAATATAACATGGTGTAAAAATGATTGAAATCGATTCAGTTCCTTATTATTCTGAACAAACTATATTCAGGTTTCGCAATATACTAAAAATAATGTTGTATAAGTATTTATAAGTTAGTCAGGAACGCACCGTTGTTAAGTGGCGACACTAAGCTATGATCCGGGGCGCTACCTATAGCGTCCCATAAGTAGCGTCCAGTAAAGTTAAGTAGCGTTCTTGCTTGGCAATCGTCGCGGGACACGAATTAGATTTAAGTCATTAGTTTATTTGGTCCCTACTACTTTAATTAGTCATATATGTAGTAAATAGTGTAGTGTACCCTAACTTTATACTTTATCGTGTGTGACAATATTATTATATTAACTGCAAGTTGGAGTTTCACTTCCAATCTTCGGTCACAACTTTATCTCCAATACGCGTAAGAGGAGACAGGTAGAATACTTTCCGCCTATGTCCACAAACCTTAAGGTGCTGACAAGAGGCAAATGACTAGATCATTTGCCTCTGTCAGCGCATTAAATTGCTTAAAAAAATGTTACCAAATCTAAATAGTTTGTGGTAGCGGAGAAAACATATGTTATTCTTGAACATATTTCTCAGAACATGATAGTTACCAAAACACGTTTAGAAAAAAAAATCTAGATACAATTTAACGGTAAACTAATCCTTTACTTTGAGTTCCATTGGGAAATATCTGTATTAAATATCAACCTACGGTTGGTATTTAATTAATAACAAGAACGTCTTATTTGTATGCAGAACTTGGTTGTTTTTTATTTTCGATTACTCAACAATGTTTTGAGTAAATAGATAACTGCTTAATATTTTGCAATAAACTATAAGCGTTGTGTCATCGCGCTTCTCTTTCTTTTGTATGCTGTTTGACAGTTACCGCGCTTTAGCTGTTGTCAGCGTCTTAATGTCAAATACTGGTGAAAATTACAGATTTTCATGACGGCCGTTATATTATGACGGAACCGCTTTCCTAAGAAACCCTAGCTAAAGAAATTAATTTAAAGACATGCATTCCCTAAGATTCCCGCGTAATATTTGGGATATGATTCAGATTTTGTGACGTTTGTATGAAGGTAGGTATGTAGTTTTAAGAAGCTTATCTGTAGGTACCTAGTTATGTTAATTTTTATCTAAATCTGTTCAGCAATTTCGACGTGACTTAGTCAGAAACATGAATATATTTGCTTGATTTGTTCGTAGGTATGTGATAAATAAGTAGGTTGATTGAGTAATCATAGATTTTTCAAAAATCAAGATTGAACATTTTTCATTTTCCTTACATTTTACCTATGATAATACTGGCTTATACCTAATTATTATCATGCTTCATTTGTTAACTGATAAAAGATAAGATTATTATGTTTTATTGGAATATTTATTATAGTTATGCCATTTGTTATCTTTTGCCATGTACAACCTGAGTTTCATACTTATCGATGGCAAAACTACATTTCCTTACAGTATTTTTACAAGATACCGATATTTGTGTTTATTACAACCGAATTCTCAGAAACGTGAGATAATTAGATGTTTAATTTATAGGAAGTAAAGTAAGCATGTTTAGTGAGACGTGTTAACAAAAGTAATTGCAATGAGAATATTTTAAATGATTCTGTTGGTAACTGTACGTGTGCTCGGTTGCATTATGAAGCTGATTGGTCAATGCTGTTTACGTCACGAATGTGCCAACCGGTGGCGAATATACTTTAGCCAGTGCCACGCTCCAACAGGCCTTGCATAGACGGATAATAATAGAATGTCTGACGGTAACCATTTATAAAAAAAAAAAATTAACATCTCTGCTGAGCTTAATCACAAACAACTGATTATTTCAAAGTAAAGCTGCAGTTTTTTTTGTCCTAGTCCTGAATGCTTGCTTAGTATAACGTTTTGTGTCAAAGTGGTGTTTATTTGCGGTCAAAAAACAAAAGCATGACGTTGCAATTATGAAAAAAGTTCATGCTATTACGACAATTTAATTCCTTGCATTAATTGCTGCATAATTTAAAATAGGTAATAGCAAGATTTTTATATGTTTTCTTACCACTTACGTTCAGCCAACAACATAATTGCAAGAAAATATTTGCGTCGCGTGTATTTAATTGAACTGTGCACAACTACTGTGATATTATTGCTCGTTTTTCACACAACTTATTTAGTAAATAAAACACAGTGTTACTCAATGGTAAACAAAAAACAAAACATTACGATAACTTACCACATTTTGTTGTTTTAATGGAAATGATTCGAATCACTGATCGCGAGACAGGCAGTTGTTCACGACTGAAGCGAAGTGACCGTTGTTACTGTCTAATACTACAACAAAACTTATCAGCTGTTATCGAAATTTATCTCCACCGATCGATACAATACATCGGTACACCAGATATGCTTGTATATACCGGAAAACACCTGAGCATCTAGTTATTAAAAAAATATATATTTAGAGTTATGATTTACTGTGTATTATTAACATGAACTGAATTATGAAGTCGGTTACGACTTGGATACCTTCACTTTTTTGGCTTCACAGAGAGATTAGGCTGTTCTTTTTTTAAATGTAACTGGCTGAAAGTCATGCCTTGCTAGCACTGGCGTCTAGTGAATACTGAGCAGTTGTTTAATATTGATTGACATAGACATCCACGAGAATGCACGTCAGTTTCCCAGATTTCGTTACTGTAAATATATTTTTTCTAAAGCACTTTTGTTTTAAATTCAAATGGCTACGTGTATACCTCCAGAGTTTAGTTTATTTTTAAAAGCAGAAACTAAAAATCTTTCCTGGCACAGAATGTAATTTTCTTTCAACTACGTAGTAATGCTATCATTAAACACTACTAAACCGATCACAAAGCACGTATTTTTTTATCGGTTTAGTAATTTTGCTTACAACCAAAACAGTGCAGAAATTTTGTATGAAATCTCATTGTTGCACTGAAAAACAGTGCAACAATGAGATTTCATACAAAATCTGCACTGTTTTTAGTTTTTATTTAGATATAAATTTACCACAGAGGTTTAAGTTTAATATAAAATGTATGCATTAGATCAAAAAGATACTGGCTGAAAATAAAAATCGGCTGAATAAAACTGACTTGGTGAAAAACTTTGTTTTCATTAACTTGATCTTTTATTTTGAGTAGGTATTTTTTATCACGATAGGTAGATTGTTAGTTGAAAGAAAAGTAGATTACGCACCTTGCTAAAGTGACTAATTAATGCACTCGTGCTAATTTAGTGCCCTCGCAAGCGCTCGGGCACCAACTTAACACTCGTGCATTGATGACTCACTTTTTATTCTTATCATCATTGGTTGCATCATAATTATGTTTATTAATTTATTATGTACTTATTACAGGTAACTTAATTCGTACCTATTAGTCATTGTTAGCATTATCTACATTATTTTTTTTTCCATTAAAGAGAAGTTCTTGTTTTGTACTTAAAGATTAGGCTTATCTTAAGATTGCTTGCTAAAGATTGCGGCTATCAGTAGATAACGTACATAATTTGCATTAGATTCTCAACGTGACCTGAATCCGTATCCTGTATTAGTTTAATTATTGAACGACCATAATCAGTCACGGTGGCATAGAGAAACGGCCGTGATTTGCGAGTTGTAGGTCATAGGCTCAAACCCAGCCAGGAAATCCACTTTGTTTAAATTATTTCATCACCTCTGCTCTCAAAACGATGAAGGAAAACATCGTGAGGAAACCGACATGTCCTAGAACCAAAAAATCAATGACATGTGAAATCCTTATACTGGTTCCGCGTGCAGGTGGATTACGGCTCAGTCTCTCTCACAGAGAGGAGGATTATAGGCTAATTATGCGTATCAGCTCAGGATGCTGCCAGATCTCACAAAGCGCTGTTATTATGGCATGCAGAACGAGACGTAGCATGGGAGCTACGGTTTTGATCGTCACCAAAGTCGATAAAGGAAGAGCCCTTTAATGACTTTGACTTGACTCTGGTCTGAATGAAATAGTCTGGTTAAAGTTAGATACGCAAGGTGTTTCCTAAGTTATCTATATGTATAGCATTTGATGGTTTTTAGCGATGCGTCGCGATGACGATCGACTTTACTACTTAGTTCTGACATTCCCCCCCAGTCAAGTTCACATTCAAGGCACATAATTAAACTAGTCGTCGCCCACTGATCGAAATTCGACTGCCTCTATAGCCCTCTACTGACAATCTAGAAAGTACTTACTAATTCCATGAGTACACTAATTCCATGACATTAAAAATTACTTACTTATTCCATGCTCCAGCTGTCACTTCTGTCACTTCTATCATCAAGTCATGGGGCCCTGGTACTATGTGTGTGTGTCAAACGCATGGTAATATGTGTATGTTTTTTTTTAATAATTTAATTTATTTGTAATGGATAAAATAATTAAATAATAGCTTTCTGCACTCCTCCTCCATATAAACTTTAACTGTGTAAATTTCATACTCTTCCGTCCGCGTAATTTTCGTAAAAAGGGGTACAAAGTTTTCGCTTCACGTATTAATTTTAATAACGATTAGGTTTGGGAGGTACTATGTAGGCACATGTCGTGATGGAATCGCCTCTCATGCACGAAAAGAAAGAAAGAAAATAAGTTTATTTGCGGTAAACATAACGCAAAGAATTAAAAAGACAAACACGAAAGAACAAGTCGATCGAAAATATGCGTCACATTCACGCAAATCGGCCATCGCTCAGCATAATGCTGCGACCCTATGCGAGACAGAGCCACAGCGCTGGTTTTCAGCGACAGCCGGCGTTGACGTTAGGTTGTAGGTTCAAATCTGGGCAAGTACCAATATAAATTTTTCAATAATTGAACCTTTTAATTAAAATACACAAGCTAAATCTAAAATGTGTATATAATGTAAGTACAAGTATATAATAAAATAATAAAAAACGGGGGAAGTGCTCATTGGGCATCAAAAAATTCTTCCGCATCGCTGTCAATGGAAAAAGTGCCCAAAAGGCTGGCAGCATTACATGCACGTTGGATAGCAGACGAGTCCTGGAGTCTCTACTCCAGGACTCGACCGCGTATCGGCAAGCGTAGTGTGGGACGCCCCCCAGCTAGATGGACCGACAAAAAAAGGCAAAGGTGGCTGGGTCAGACTGGATGCGGAAGGCGGAGGACAGGGTGTTGTGGCGCAGCCTGGGAGAGGCCTATGTCCAGCAGTGGACTGCTATAGGCTGAGTTGATTGGATGGCAATACAGGCCCTATCAAAATACCAGGCGCTGCGGTATTTATTTTTTAAATATCGCAGCGTTATGCTGAGATAGGAGCCTTTTTGCCAACCAACAAGTCTTGTTTTTTTTTTGTATATTGTTAATTTTAAATGCTATTTTTGTATTTCTTGTGCGTGGCCCAAATAAAATAATTTTCTTTCATTATTTATTTCTTTCTTTCAATACTGATTCTTCGATTTTTCAATCATATCTACTTTCTAAGTATAACACACACTAACATCGGTGAAGGAAAACATCGTCGTCTACTCCGAACATAAATCTGAAGTATCGGCCGAATGTTCTGCCGTTGCTTGACTACGGCTAAGTATGGCTGATTACGGCGAAAAAAAAAACGACATTCAAAGAGATAAGCCAAAGTAAAAAATGTGACTTTAAGTCGGGTAAGGATTCAAAATCAAAAAAGGAAGCTATGGATGTTGTAAAACGGCCGAACATTCAGCCGATACTTCGAATAAACGCTTCGGAGTAGACCCCCGTATGTCGGAAATCTTCAATCCAGCTTAAGCAAGCGTGGTGATCATTGCTCATGCACCTCTTTGTCTTCCCAGCTAAAGCACTAGGAAGTGGTGAAGTGCAGGCGTCTTTAGGGAACTGTCATAATAATGTTGACGTTCGAAAAGTGCTGTTTACCAGCCTAGTTTGAATAGATGACTTTTGTTTTTGATTTGATTTTGATTTCATGCCTTCTCTTTATGAGAGTGTTTGCTCTGGCGTGTAACAATAATAGGCTAGTATTCCTTTGTATGAGTAATAATAATTATGATGGCCCGTGTGGTGCTGGATGTAAAGAATAGCACCATCCTAAGAATAGTAGACTTTTATGACACCCACGGGGAGACCGTGGATGTCGTAAAAGGCTACTATGGGACTTACTGAAGAATGTGCAGCAGCATTCTCTATGCATTTTACACCATACTGCGATCGCCAACCCGCCTGTCAAGCGTGGAGATTATGGCACCCCCCCCCCCCTTTGGGGGAGGCCTGTATCCAGCAGTGGACGTCTTTCGGCTAAAATGTTGATTATGATGATTCATTTGTAAGTACAGTCAACTGCGACAGTCGATGATTTGTTATACAGGTCTTCCTAGTGCAGACACCACAAACTTCTCTTTCTCTCTCACAAACTTTGTCGAAGTGTATGGGGACTCCTATGAATGCCTATATTTTTTTTTTATATACTAACATTATCAAATGTTCACTGAAGCATTTGAAGCAATCTTAGGTGATATTATATCTAAGGTGATAAGGGTCGTTAAAATACGTATTACATATACCTAATCAAAACCTAAAGATAAAACGGCCTTGACGGCACGGTTGGCGCAGTTAGTTAAGCGATTGACTGCTGCGCTGCGTGTCGCGGGTTCGATTCCCGCACGGAACAAATATTTGTATGACCTACAAGTAGTTGTTTCGGGTCTGGCTGTTTGTATGTGTGAATTTAAATGTTTGTAAACGCACCCACAATACAGGAGAAATTCCTAGTGTGGGGCAACGTTTTAAAAAAAAAAAAAAAACAAGGTTACATATCTACAAGAATTTTTCTAACGTTTCCGGATGAAATAGTACCTACTTAGTTTATGTGTTGTGATTTTGAGATATCAAATCAGTACCTACAGTTAATATGCCATCGAACTTTAAGCAGGCGACACACGTTACGATATATTGCATACAATTAGACTTGCACAAGTATAAATTAACGTGTGTGGGATTAATTAGCACAAGTATCCGGTGGCTAAGTAATAACAGCCACACGGGTCAATTGACTAGGTTAAGCTACGTTTGCCGCGGTTGGTCCGTGGATGGATCACCATCTTTACATACCAAGACCCCTCTGTGCCTCGGAAAGAACGTTCAGCCTTTGGTCCAGGCTGACATTTGTAGATCTTTGACAGTTGTTACTGGTCGACAGAAGCCCGACAGTCTGACAACCAGTCTTACCAAGGGGTATCGTATTACCCAGTCTCTGGGTTGTGAAGGTCGGATAGGCAGTAGTTCCTTGTCATCATCATCGTTTCAGCCGAAAGACGTACACTGCTGGACATAGGCCTCCCCAAAAAGGGGGGTGGTTGTCATAATCGCCACGCTTGGCAGGCGGGTTGGCGATTGCAGTATGGTTTTAAAATGCATAGAGAACGCTACTGCCCATTGTCTAGTAAGTCCCTTAGTCACCTTTTACTACACCCACGGGAAGAAATGGGATGGTGCTATTCATCACGTCCGGCACCACACGGCACGGCTCCATGGAAAATACTCCATGGAATATACTACTACAGTTGCATCCGGTTAGACTAGAAGCCGACCTCAACAAAGTTTGGAAAAGGCTAGGCAGATGATATCCGAGCCATTTGGTGTCACGCAGACTTATGCAAGTCTAAACTTGGGCAAGTATATTGTAACGTGTATGGCTACCATTAGAAAGAGGCTGTTACACAGGTATGATTGACAAACCGGTAGTTAAAAGTAATGCTGTCTCTATCTAACGGAACATATCAGAAAGTGACAGCATTACTTTTAATGGGGAATTAAAAATGGACTTACGTGCAGCTAGTGGAAAGACGACGCGCGACGCTTTCAAAAGTCGAACTTTTTCTAAAACTGGTTGTGTCATATTATGGAACTGTCTGTGCAGGTACAGTCAATCGCACAACGATGGTACATACGGTGATACATGCACTACGAAAACCACCCTTACTGCTACGATATAAAGGTGCTGTCAATTTGGTTCACTGTACCGATGCGAATAGTATACAGTTAATATTTCATTATTATTTTTTTTATTAAGGACTTAATGCCTTAGGCATTCTCTACCAGTCAACCAAGGGTGGTGAAGAGACAAGATGGCGGGTGCCCTGATTGAGAGAAAATAATAATATTGAAAAACATTAAATTATAACATACTTAATTAATTATCAATAAGTTAGGTGAAAAAGTACCTACATAAATAGATTATACACTTATAATACACATACATACATATTTACTATAATATATCCCTACATTTTATTAAAAAAAAATTTATACATTGTATACAAATTCAAGCAAAGGGGGTAATTGAGATGACTACGCTATTTCATTCGCGTCCTTAAATCTCACAATACACAAACTATGCCGAAGAACAACTGTAAAAATAATTAATTTGAAGCGTGAAATATCATGATTTCATGTAAAAGTCATTCAATGGAACAAATCTAACTTAGAGAGATGTATTAATGATTCTTATGATTATAATTTTGTAAAAATACATATTTATGACATAGTCGCGAATCATATTTTGATCAAGATACAACCTGATACTGACCTGGGGGCCTAAAATAGACGCTTTGGCAGAATCGTATTATGATCTGCGTACAATTCATATCCCGCAATTCATCTGTTTGACAGTTTTGTATGGAGTTTCGTAAAATGGTCCACAAATTGTGAACTGCTCTATTGAAGTCTAATGTCAAATAGCAGCTGTCAAACAGATGAATTGCGGATGTATGAATTGTACGCAGATCATAATATGATTCTGCCAAAGCATCCATTTTAGGCCCCCTGCAAATTGCAAAAAACGTAAGAAATCTTTAATTTTGCGGGCTACAGCTGCGGATTCATCTTAAATAAATCATAAAATGGCCATTAAAAAGGTTTTTGTTTGAAGTCAACTCGACGTTTGCCAAAGGTATGCTATTTTGATCTTTGTTATCAAGTAATTACCTAAATATAATTTTCATTGCAATAGTCTGCTCAGTGCCGTAGCTTGAAAATAAATTATTTGTCCTGACTCGATAAAGGAAAAAAAAAACTGACTAAGATAGAATAGAATATAATAGAATAACGTGTATTAACAGCTAGCAAAAGACTATAATACTGGAAGCAAAACGTATAAGCGTCAGCATTATGCTTAGCTTAAACCCTTGCCGTCTTATTACAAAAAAATGCTTAAGTACTGTTTTATACCAAGACCACATGGTCTAGGATTGTTACGGTATTGAAGTTAATATCAGGCTCAAAACGTGTTCTTATTACAAAACGAAGACTTTTTGAGGATCAGGTTAGTACCAAAGAAGGTTCATGGTTCCACAGATAAGAAACAAAAATGGCATTCTTTCATTCGTTCATTCTGCATCTATTTGAAGCAACGTTTCGTTTCTCTAAATATTGATATTATAATAACACTTGAAATGCATAAATAATTATTAATCAATACAAAAGTATGTCATAAATCGTTCTTTGTTTAGGTTACAATATATTGAACAAGCACAACTTGTACTTTTGACGTGCTTTTTATAATCAAGTTATCATATTTTTTAACACCTCTATCGTGAAGTGGAGTGAATTACATAGGTACGGCGCGGCACTCGTAATTTGAGACGAATGTTTATGTTGTGTCCGTCCATAAATAATAAATCTTAGTATTAGGTACTGTAGTTGTGTCTGGTTAAACCGTTGAAGATAAACTTAGTAAACCCTTAAGACGACCCACTGACCAAAACATGGATTTTTAATTAATATTAGGTAAGCAATGCTTTGTATCATCTTATTTCGACTGCCTAACGCGAATGTTCATATTATTATAGGAAATATTACGTCGTACTACGTATGACGATGTCTGTAAGATCGCCGAGACGTCTCCAGCATAATTATCCAAATCTTCCAAATCCATCAAGTCGATTTGTAAATAAAAAGCCACACAATAACAATAAACGCTAACCTCAAATAAATTAGTATCGAAGTTAGTCCATAGAAAAACTAGGGGTCTCGGCGGACTATCTGTAGTACCATAGCTAGTTTATGAACTAGTGTTAAACTTCATTTTATAATAACGTTTTATTTAGTCATGGTGGCAGACCTAGTAATTATCCTAGTACTAAATTTAGATCGTGTTTTGGAATAAGACGGTTGGACTTCTGTTTACAATTTTAAAAATAGAGGCACACACAGAAATTTGACAGTTTGGTATACCTAACCTGATGTGCTGGCGACTGTACACTCGGCTACACATCAAGCTATACATTTCCAGTATAAGCTGATCTCGCATTGTATAGGATTTCCGTGCAATGACAGGTCAGCGTATACTGGAAATTATAGCTTGATGTGTAGCCGTGTGTATATACACATGAAATTATTAAATACCTAGTTGACTGTACTTTGATAAAACTGAAAAATTGCACCGCGAAAGAATCTAAATAACTTTTTACGCAACGTGGCGACGCTCAAAGACATTGTCATGAAATTGGTCCTAGCATTTACCTACCTATATTGGTATGTAACTATGTATAATGTTACTATTGTGTGAAATAAATCAATTATAGCCATTTCTTGAGCTTCTATTAAATTTATTTTCAACAACAAGGGATCAATCAACTTCATCTTGGTTGAAGCAATAATAGCACCATAATTACATTTTCAGAAACCAGTTACACAAACATGCAATGATATTATATTAGTTCGCTGCCACCCCCGCACCGGTGCGGGGAGGGGTGTCCATGCGAGAGGCCGACCACGCACCGGTGCGGTCTCGCGCCTTAGTAGATTCATACACTCAGTTTGGCGCCGGCACTGGGCCAAGAACGTTGTGTTTGAAGCAGCACTGCGCTTGAAATTTCAAACAAAAAAATATATTTGGCCTCCCGGTGACCTTCAATTTTTGCAAGTGGCAGTCAACCTGTTAAACAATATGATACACACTCACAAAACAACAGAAAAAAGTGTTCCGCGCAGCAGCGGCAGCACACATACCCACTTTTCATTCATTTTACATTTCACTACAAGTAAAAATGCTGTAAAAGAGATGGCTTGATAAAAACAATAAGAAAAACCGGCCAAGTGCGAGTCGGACTCGCGCACGAAGGGTTCCGTACCATTATCTATCAAAATGGCAAAAAATCACGTTTGTTGTATGGCCCCCCTTAAGTATTTGTTTTATTTTAATTTAATTATTTATTTTTAAAGTGAATATATAACTAAATATTCTGTGAATATTTCAAGCGTATAACCTGTTGCCTTTATCAACAAAGAGCAAAAACGAGCAGAAAAATCAAGTTTGTCGTATGGGAAACATTTAACCTTAAATATTTATTTTATTCAGTTTTTTAGTATTTGTTGTTATAGCGGCAACAGAAATACATCATCTGTCAAAATTTCAATTGTCTAACTATAACGGTTCATGAGAGTTCACATAATGTCACAGCTTGGTGACAGACGGACAGGTAATAGGTAATACGGGCTGGTGTCCGCAACTCCACGTCAATATGCGCGTATTATGCGTACGGGTGGGAAAATCGATTATTCGATCCACCCCAGCTCCTCAAGGAACGCCAGCAACGCCTTGGTGTTACGGACAATCTCACAGAAAAAGACGACAGACGACAGACGGACAGACAGACAGACAGCCAGACAGACAGACGGGGGAGCCTTAGTAATAGGGTTCCCATTTTACTGTTTGGGTACGGAACCCTAAAAAAGAGACAGCTAGTGTTGTCAATTGCGCGTGCGTAAACACACATTATTCTGGCCACCAATCACCGTATGTTGGCATCACAGACTAACAAATACGTCCCAATTAGGACGTTTTCCAGTCTTCACGACTGCGCGCTCACAACATATCTTTTTAATATAATATAATTGCAAACACGACACAACAACAACCACAACAAGACATAATAAAGATAAAATGTGGGAAGTAATTTTAAATACCTACTTAGTCAGAGAAAGAAAAGATTTCTACATACCGGGGCGACCTGTCGCGCGACGCTACGCGACACAAAGGCACCGCTCGTCCAGCGACACGCGGGTGCCTTTGTGCCGTGTCGCGTCGCGCTGGTATGTAGAAGCCTTAACAGGTGCCGCAAAAGTAATGTCACAGTTTGAATGTGCCATAGTTTTTGCATATGGAGTCATAATATCATTGTTATTTGATACTTTTATTGTAGATTCATAGAGGATTAGTCGACAATGCAATGGAGCGATAAAATCAGCTCAGACAACGATGGAGATCTTGAAATACTTCCGGGCCGTGTGTTTTGGCCATTTGAACTGGCCGATCAGATCCGAGAGAGATCAGAGACCAGAGGGCTTTTTGAAATCTCGCGTTTACAAACCTTACAAGTCTTGAAAGCCAACGTTGAAGAAGATATCACCAATTTGGAGCCGGATGTTTTGCAAGCAACAATTCAAATTGCCGTAAAACGAGCATAAATATGCATCACCTCAGGAGGTGGTCATTTGACCGATATAATTATTTCGACTTTTAATCGAATTTTACACCTTTATTTATACAAAGTCTCCGTGACAACACACATTTTGTTTTTCTTTTACAACAAAATGCAGCCAATTTACATTATGACTGCCAACCCTGAATGTAATGTGTTTGGTGTATGAATGGAGAAAAATTATGCGTAGGTATATTATATGTCTGGTGTTCTGTGAGAGACAGTATGCAAAGGAGTCTACTGTTCCATGTTAGTTTTAACAATGCAAAATTAAACTAAATTAAATTGAATCTGTATAACATTTATACAAAATATGTTAATATTAATATTTTTTATGCTTCTATGTTAGTTAACGTAATTGGTGTTGTACCGTTTTGATTAACTATAAATAAAATAAATAAATAAAAGACATTACTTTTGCGCCACGTTGTACCTACCTACCTAACTAAAATATGATGGTCTGGGGATTGGAATAATTTCCTTTTGTTTTTTAAATATTTATTAAACGACAAGATTATTCTGAACGGAACAAAATACAATGATTCTTTTAGTAACATTTATCAAATCTTTTCTAGTCTCGTAGTTTTCTTATAGTTGCTATGTATTTATGTAGGTATAGGTTTGAGTCCAACGAGGCTTTGTAATAAAAAGTTTTGTATATTTTTTTAACTTTTTCCATTAGAGCGGATTCCCCGGAGTGAGGCGGCGGCCGTTCGCGTGAGAATGAGCAATTTCCTCCCGACCGCCACGATTTCGATCTGACTTCCTGTCTGGGCAGCGATTTTAAAATTTATAGAATCGCTTTACATGAAATTGAAAATAAGAACAAAGGTGGCTTGTGTGTGGAAGAAGCGATATTTTTTGGACGATTCTCGTGATCAGAATATTCATCATCCATTTCTTATTTCGCAATTTCAAAATACAGCATTTCTCATTCACGAACACGTTTTTCAGCGTTTCTCAAAAAGACGACTGTAAAAGATTTTAAACGAAAGAAATGAATTTCAGAACGAACTACGTAGTCGACATTCTTTAAAATTGGAGACCATTCTTCAACATTAAGATATAGAAGCAATTTTTATAGCAACAGTGGCCTTAGTTGGTGCTTTCTAAAGTCTATAAATCAGGGTGATTGCAGATCGGGGCCGTAAGTCTCTATTGGCTGAACAATGCGTCGTTGGAATAACGAACTCAATTGTGTTAAGTCAGTTGCACCTGAACGAACCGAGCTTTTCGTAACGATGCCCCTTTAGTTTTATTGAATGACGGATACCGGAGACTGAGGGTACTTTTGTTGGATGAAAGATGACGTACCTACTTATACCTAGGTGTGTCTTAGGTACTTATTAACGAAAAGAATTAAGAAGGTTTTGAGGTCTGAGCTTGACTAATTAGCGTAAGGTTATCTTTAACTTGATGTATTCAGTGTATATGGTGCCATGATTAAAATATCATAACGAAAAGACATATGGCGACGATAACCGACTTTTTTATTATATACTGAAGATCTCGTCTAAACGAGTAGTGTTCATGATTTGAAAAAAATATATGTGAAATTAGAGCATTTTATCAATAACATAACATGTGAATATTTTAGATTATGTTTATATGACATAGTGAAATTAATTTGTAAAGTTATGTCTATCGCGGATAAAAAACTGAGAATGGCGGAAAGTCTACCAAGCGTATTTTTCTGAAACCTTCACCAATTTAAAGATAATTTAATTATTGATCTTTTAATATACACGTTTTATTAAAATACCTTTTGTTTTGTGTATAATAAATTAATAATGCGTCTAATTGGGGACAGCGCTCCTTGATGGGCGAATTGGGCGTGTCCTATTACTGGCTGAACGTACGACGCGTTGCGTGAGCTCAGTACAGGACACGCAAGCTAACCACTCAAGGTCACTGGCATGTATCTCAGTCTTAAGGTTTTGAGGTCTGAGCGTGCTAATTAGCGTAAGGTTATCATTAGCTTGATATATTCAGTTAGAAGAAAATAAAAAAGGTCATAAATGCAAAATAATTTGGTTAAACCCCATAGCAAGCAATATAATATCATGTAATCGTAAAATAACCTCAACAAAAAATATTCGCAAAAAATGTGTTTATTTTCCTAGACAACGACATACTATTGGTACAAAACAAATAATAAGATAACAAAGAATACTTACAATAACGAAACCATCCTTAACTGTAAATATTTGATTTCTGTCTCACTTTATCTTTAACAAGATAGCCAAAGCATGATGTCAAAGTTGTCAGAACTGAAAACATTATCTGAGAGAGTTCACGTTCAATTTCCATTTGTTTAATTACATTGTTAGGTAGACAAAACAAGAAACTATTGAAGCTTTTGAAATTTTGTTCTAGACGCGTTGGTAATTCGATTGAAAACGCAGAAAGCAGGCATATTATAATTTGGGGGATTACATCGCTGATAAAAATGCTTGGCTCAATGCTGGTCCAGCTCCACAACCTCAACTAATTGATTAACATTTGAAAATACTGTTGGAGCTGCTGAAGATTTCAAAAACTATCTTTGCTTTGTATAAATTCAATCTCTTAGTATTATATAATTGCATAGCACATGTGTGAGCACTATGTACTTACTATAAAGCTACCATTTACTGAGTACTTCTTTCATTGACTTGAATGTGCCCTGGCGGCTGAGAGTATGTCATGCTCACTGTAATGTCTCGCTGATGGTGGCGGGTGTGTTGGATCTTTAGCTCCCTTCAAAATGGTTGAGTTGAATGGTGCTAATCCATGCGTCATGTTCGTGAACGGGCGCCATCAGTAGGGACTGGTCATCTCTTAGCGGCCTTGGCTTATTTTAATTTAAGTTTTGAATTGTTTTTTTTTAATATTTTTGTTACGGACGCCTTTGACGTTTTGCATCGTTCTCACATGTTTAATTTCAACACGAATGATGTAACCAATATTTTGTAACCATATGTTAATTTAAAAGAGTGTCCGTGGAGTTTCTTGCCCGTTCTTCTCCATAGGTACCTACTAAGCTTTGGAATGGGCAACTAGCTTCATCTTGATGACTGACCGACCCCCTTGACAATTCAAAAGTGCCTGTAATTGGTTTATTTGAAATAAATGCTTTGAGTTTGAGTTTGAGTTTGAACGAATAGATAAAATTCATCATGAAAATTTCATCTTTTTGTGATTCTTCCATTGAAATTTTAAAGATTATTTTGAAATAAAATGTGGGCGTCCAAGCAAAAATCCAGTTCTCGGCATTTAGTTTCCAAGATATACCGCAGCTTTGTAAATTTGGGTGAAAAAATGCATTTTGCGATTTTAATTGATTATTAATGAATGCTCAAATAACTACAAGTTCATACAGTAAGACTTTAGATGATCTTTCTAAGTACCAGACATATTAAGAGAAAAGATTAGTAAAAAAAGGTATCGATTTTAATATGCTTTTTCTCAAACCAAGCTTTTTCTGAGTTGCAAGTTCAAATGTTTGATAAAAAAAATGTGCTTTTTTATCCTTTTTATCAAATGAATATTCCAGATACAGAATCTAGTCTGAACACAATACAATACCCACTGGACAATTTTTGCTTGGACGCCCACAAAAATCACTAAAGAAAGAGGTATATCATAAGTTTAGAAACAGCAGAAAATTCCAACTCATTTCATTTAGTTGAAACAGCAGCAGATATTTTAAAATGAACCTCATTGGCGAGTTTCAAAATTTCATCAAATTCCAGAAATGAAAAGACTTCGCTGGTCACAAGTTCGATTCGGAACTTGAACTGCTTCGTTCGAACCGTTCCGTGATTGCACTCCATCTTGAAAATTTCGAGCAAATACTTTCCAAGCTTTGGTAAAGTTTCAGAACGCACGATGAGACTTTAAATTAAATATTACTTGTGGGTCAGTTCGTCGGTTCGCTAAGTTCGTTTTGTACTGAATTGTGAATGTAGATGTAGGTACAACCTACCTACTAATATTGTAAGTGTCAGCAATAGGTATGCTAAGGCTGTATACAGAAAGAAAGCTGGAAACTTATAAGCGCTTACCGGCGGCCCTTGGAAGCGCTGGTAACCCGCGCAGGAAAATATATGAACGCGCGCCGATAAGCACTGAACGGTGCCGACAAGTTCCGACAAGCTTCAACACGCGCTGGTCAGCGCTGGGCGCTGCCATTTAAAATTAATAAACAACTGCGACAACTGCGCTTCCTTTGTGTAGAACGGACCAGCGCTGTCAAGCGCCGGTAAGCGCTTATAAGTTTCCAGCTTTCTTTCTGTATACAGCCTAACGTATTATTATAACTTATCTAACAGTGGGTAGCTACTATACTGACTGTAAAGAATTTTTTTTTAATAATGTAAATAATAATAATATTATAATAATAAAAAACCAGATAAGTAAGTGAGTTGAACTCGCGTGGTGAGGGTTCCGCACAATGAATATGTTATCTACCATGTTTTTTATACAAACATAATTTATCCCAAGAACAAACTTAACATTGTAGTTGAAAAACATTTTCTCCCATACATTCCAACTGCAAATGTAAGTTTGTACGCACAATATTGAGAGGTTTACCATGTTATTTTAAGACCATAGACTTCTTATAGATTTTCCTGTAATCTATAAGTAAAGAACTATTTTTTTTCAAAAAAAAAAGCTCAGTAGTTTCGGAGATAAGGTGGGGGAATGGTCAATTTTCATATATTTTTTTTAAATAAGTTTAAAAATATTTATATCAAAAATATAAAAAATGAGGCCCTTACAACAAGCCCTTTCGTTTGATATGTCATACGGTAAGTACCTAATAAGACAGTTTGCAAAACTATTTTTGAAATTTTCTAATTTGCCCCCCAAAGTGACACTCATATTCAAAATTCATTTATTTACGTTATACGTCCGTATTTGGGTCACAGAAATTCATAAATATGTGTACCAAATTTAAACTTCGGTTCAGTAGATTCGGAGCAAATTGGCTGTGACAGACGGACAGACAAAGACACACGAGTGATCCTATAAGGGTTCCGTTTTTACCTTTTTAGGTACGGAACCCTAAAGAGGAAGTTTCGTAACATCGGAGGCGCTTTAAAAACGCTTCACGCTAACAGGGGGGCCGCGTTGGCGTCTTACATCATCATCATCATTCAGCCGAAAGACGTCCACTGCTGGACATCGGCCTCCCCAAAAAGGGGGGGGATGTGCCATAATCGCCACGCTTGGCAGGCGGGTTGGCGATCGCAGTATGGTTTTAAAAATGCATAGAGGACGCTGCTGCCCATTCTCTAGTAAGTCCCTTAGTCGCCTTTTACGACACCCACGGCAAGAAATGGGATGGTGCTATTCTTTACATCCGGCACCAAACGGAACTTACGTCCGGCACCAAACGGAACGGGTCTAAAATTAATAGAAATAGACCATACAAACTATCCAAACAGACAAAAACCCAAAATAACATTAACAACCAAATAAATTTAAACATAAAACAACTCATTAAATAAAATTAACCATACAAACTATCCAAACAGACAAAAACCCAAAATAACATTAACAACCAAAAAAATTTAAACATTAAACAACTCATTAAATAAAAATAATCAATCATTAAAAAATTACCACAATAAAATATGTCTGAATCTACAAAAATTAAAATGACAAATATAAAAAGTAAAAGTAAACTGTAAAAAATGTTATAAAAATATCACGCCATTAAAAATTAAAATATTTATAAAAGTCTATGCAAGCAAGTGTAAGCAATCACTTCAAATTTCTACCTGCCCCAAGCCCGATATACGGGTGCATGTAAGGCCTGCCAGTGCCGGAAGAACGGCCCGTCCAACCTGTTAGCCACAACGGTAAGAAGGCCGTTGCCGCTGCCCCGCACTCTTGCGGTCATCGAGCCCGCCCTCTTGCGCATGCTGGCATAAAAACAGTCAATGCGGACGCTCGCGAACATTCCCAATGCATTGCAGAAACGAGGCAGCCGCAGCAGCGCCCTCAGCGCGTTATTATATTTGCGTATGTGTAATAATCCTAAACTCATTCATTCCCTGACAGGCAAAGCACAGCCTAAACCGTTGGATCTTTTTGCACAAGAGTTTCTTATAATTCATCGGAGTTGAGCACTTTTTTTTCCCGTTATGAAGTATCACGGCTGGTGATACTTCATTGGCATTACAATCTAGCCTATTCGCTAATAAGTAATTTAAATGTATCTGCTAAGTAAATATAAGTTGGAGTTGAACACTGAGGAAGGATTATTAAAAATTCATCCATAAAGGGATTAAATAGGGGTGAATGTTTGTATGAAAGTTCGCCATTATTGCCGATGGGAAATCCAATCCGTTTATAAAACCCAAGATGAATGTTCTAATGGTAAAAGTAACCTTGTAGGTAAGTACCAGAGGCGTAGCTGCCGCCTTATTAATGATGCCCCCCTAACGCGACGTGTGTAATCAAAAATTCATAGAACATTATCCAAAACCTCAAATTCTTATTGATAGAAGGAGTAGTAAAGGCTCGTACAGAATGGTGCGATATCGCGGTCAATAGTAGAACAATTTCTTTGTCGGTGCCTGTCACGCCCGCGATATCGCGTGAGTGTGTAAGAGCCTTAATGAATAAATACCCACTGAAAATATAAAAATGAACGTAATTTACTAATGGTTTACAAAGGCTTGCATTCATTTAGTAAAATCACACAGAAAACGTAAATTCTAAACTTATTCCGCCTTATTACAAAACAAGATATTTTGACATGGCTTAAACCATGGAGCCAGTTTTTGTAATAAGAACGTAACGGTGATTGAAATACCGTTCTTTATACAAAACTGAAAACTTAGTTCGGTACTAAGTTGTTAGTTTTGTGTTTAGGAACTTTACCATAGTCGGAATAAAGTTCGAAATTCAATAATGGCTCCATGTTTTAAACTTGGGTCTGAAGATAAACCTTGTTTTGTAATAAGGGGGATTAAGATCATAATGACAGTATAAAACCTAGTATCTCAGTCAGGATGCTCCAACTTTCGAGCTCGCTTAGCTCGCTCTCGCATTCTCTTAGTAGAATCACAACGAAAGCTTAACCTAGTATTTGAGACAGGGTGCTCAATGTTTCTAGGTCTCTTCGCTCGCTCTTGTATTCTCTTAGTAAAATCACAATAGAAACTTAACCATCCAGATCATTACGCTATTTTGTAAAAACACGACTGAAGTTTACTCCTTGAAAGGTGCGCAAGCTAGATTGCGTAAAAACCTAACGCTTTTGAGTTAACGCTTGAATTAATTTCACTCCTCATAAAAGTTCCATACCGGGGGCCTAACATGAAAATGGATTCTTAAGGAGTAAACTCCAAAAATGTCCTCTGGAACGCCGCCATAGTCGGGTAATAAGGGCTCCTAACAAATTTGATATTTATGTCTAGCTACGCCACTGGTATGTACTATTCGGTCATTAACAGGTGAGTCGGCAAAACCATAGCCAATAAATATTTTGTATCAGAAGGTAGATAACGAGTTGTCATTATGTTTCCTCCATTCGACGAATCATAAGTTAATGACTATGAATCACAGGAAATACTCGGAAGCAGAGCTAAGAGGCTCATTGGCGACGTAAAACTGGTGGATTCCAATCTTCACAGCTTAGCTCATCGCCGCAAGGTTGCCTGCTTGTCGGTCTTCTACAGATTGTACTTCGGTGAGTGTGCCCTAGAACTCCACGACCTCATTCCACCGGCCCCCTTCTATTATCGGACATCTAGACGCACTGCAGGTTACCATCCCTTCCTGGTTGCTATTCCACCAATTCGCACTAAGCGTTTCCAAATGTCTTTTATAATGCGCACAGCAAAAGAGTGGAACTCTCTACCTGCGTCTGTGTTTCCGAACGCATACAACCCTAATCTCTTCAAAGTTAGAGTGAACAGGCTCCTTCTGGGTAAGCTCACTCCATCGTCGACTTTGTCTCTGTCACTTCTGACCTAGACTAAGGTCAAGAGCAAACCCATCTTAAATTAAAAAAAAAATACAAGTGGGTCTACTCCGAAGATAAATCCGTAGTGTCGGCTGAATGTTCGGCCGTTCTCTGACTACGCCTGACTATGGCTGACTACGGTAAAAAAAAAAAACGACGATCAGAGAGATAAGTCAAAGTCAAAAACGTGACTTGAAGATGGGTAAGGATTCAAAGTCAAATAAGGAAACGTAGGAAGTCAAGAAATGGCTGAACATTCGGCCGATACTTCGGATTATCGTTTCGGAGTAGTTTTGTTATTTTTCGCAATTCAATAAACTGATGATTACATGCTGCGTATTATGACTCAGTAATCGATTTATTTTCGCGTTATGCCACACGTTTGTGAACACCTGATGATAACAACAAACTGTAACTTTAAGCATTTTTAAGTTTTGTAGAGCTTCTTTAGTTGTAGGGCTCGTCGGCTATATCTACTACCGCAACATGTACAAGTTGTAATGGCATTTTTAGTGTCATGCGGAATTAGACCGCATGCGGGGCACCCGTAATGGGCACTATTTTTTAAATTTTTTAATAAACCTTTTTTAAAGTCCGTTCAACCGATTTTGACTTAAGTATTTTTTTTTTTGGTTTGGAAATTATCAAATAACTTGTCTCGCTCTGGACGGAGCGGGAGGGCGTGTCAGACTTTTACTGACTCAAACCCACCCGTATTCCTTTATTTGCCTGTGTGCCAGGGCCACGATATCCTTTTCGGACAAACTCGTAACCCTGGCAGGACCTTTTCATATTATGTCTTTTCCTTCACGCGTACGTATAGAGCGCATCACAATAAATGCTCACATGCGGGTAAGTCCCGCATACGTAAGGGAATCCGCATGACACTAAAAACGCTGTGTTCGACTTTGAAAGTTACATTTACTTAAGAAATTACAGTCATAACGACCAGCCGATCTAACCAGAATAGACAGGAAGGAATCCAAGGTTGATAGCACATCGGATTTGTATTATCTACTATTAGTTAGACTTACTAGATAATGGGCAGCAGCGTTCTCTATGCATTTTAACACCATATTGCGATTTCCAACTCGCCTGCCAAGCGTGGCGATTATGGCAACCGCCCCTTCGGGGAGGCCTTTGTCCGCCAGTTGACGTCTTTCGGCTGAAATGATGTTAATGAGTTACACCAATTCTTTTTTATTAAAGCCAGTTTTAAAGACCCATTAAAATCCACTTTACCATAAAAACAGCTCGTTGATTAAGCTTCTGGATAAACAGAGTGATACCCACCAACTACGCCAAGTCTCTAATTCAAACACTCCAGAACTCAAACTATAAGTCATCCCTAATACCTAAGTAAGTACGTATTTGTCTTTGAATAGAACTTCGAGAGCATACGGCTATAAAGTTTCCACCAATTAATATTTGCTAAAGGTACTTTAGTAGTTCCAGAACTTAGATGCAGTTCCAAACTGCTGAGAGGCAAACACACACAGATCTCTAATTAAATGCCTTTACGATATATTGATGTTAGAGTTGGAAAATTTGGATATTCATCGTCCTCGCAGATTACAGATAGAATTTTAATACTTTTGTGCTAGTTTCGTCAAAATAAGTAGTCTTCGATCGTGGATGAACTTTTATCAGCTATGTACTCAGAATGATTTAGAGTATTTTGATTGATAGCGGAATAATCACATAATCAATAATAAACGTAAAGTAATAAACCTTAATCATAATTTCATTTGCGTTTAGTTTAATTATAAGATTTACAATTGTTTTTCTTTATTTTTTCTTTTGGATCTTTTAACTTCATTCAAATATAGGGTTTTTCAATAGGGACACTCGAACTTTGACAGCGTATAGCGGCCATCTTGGTAAGTGATAGCTGTAAAATTTGGCGGGAATACATATTTAGTCGTGACATTTCACCATGGGACGCTACAGGCTTCAACAACTCGTAGAAATTGTTAAAATTAATTATCAAAATCAGTGCTTTGTTCGCCTAACGTTCCGTACATTGCGTCCAATTCATGGCCGTCCTGCAGAGTCCACAGTTAGTCGTTGAATTAATAAATTTGAGACAACTAGGATGGGTCGGTGATCGATGAAACAGTGCCTGTACGTCAAAGAAACGCAAGATCGCTGGAAAATAATGTTGCCGTTCGAGGCAGTGTGCAAGAAAACCACAGACAGTCCATTTCGCGTCGTGCGCAAGAGCTGGGTCTTTCTGCGTCATCAACTTGGCGGATTTTGCGTGGAGAATTAGGTTTTAATCCATACAAAGTTCAATTAACTCAAGACCACGGACAGCGCCGTGTATTTGCTGATTGGGCTTTAGATCATTTAGCGGCTGACCCAGCTTTTGGAAAAAAAAAAACATCTTCAGTGATTAGGCTCACTTAACACCGCTCGACTAATTTCTGTGGGGCTATGTGAAATCTCTGATCTATGCAGACAAACCACAGACAATTGCCGCTCTAAAGGCCAACATAACGCGCGTTCTTCGTGAAATTGAGCCCCATTTATGCGAAGATGTCGTCCAAAATTGTTCCACCAGGATACACCACCTACAGCGGAGTCGCGGTGGCCATTTGGCTATAATTATATTTAATAAATAATTTCATCGCATGTACTTTAAAACAAAATAATAATTGTAACAATATCATTTAAACAGGTTGTTTTATTTTATTTTAAAGTACAAGCGCTCTTAATGGAAAACCCTGTACTTAGCTTTATTTTATTTCAATCCATTTATATAATTTTGTTGCCAAATGTGTGAATATTTTATTGTGATTTGAATGGTTGTAGTGTCTCTTGTAATGTGACGAAATGTATTATTTGTAATTTAATTTAATTTTATAATCTAATCTTATTTCGTCACTATAATTAGTATCAAATTTTGTTTTGCTAATATTGTATTAAATTAAAATTTATTGAATAGGTGTTCATCTTTTAATTTGAATGTTGTGCATGCCTATACTCGTATGTGACATATTTGCACTGAATTGAAGACTCGTAATTACCTACTGTTACTATAGTTGTAAATATGTCGTTGGTGTGCATTGCTAAATAGATAAATAATCAGCCTATAATGTTCCCACTGCTTGGACACAGGCCTCCTCTCTGTGAGAGCGAGTGGGCCGTAATCCACCACGCGGGCCCAGCGCAGGTTGGTTGATGTCACACGTCTTCGAATTTTTGGTTCCAGGACATGCCGGTTTCCTCACGATGCTTTTCTTCACCGTTTTGAGAGCAGTTTGAGGTGATGAAATAATTTATAGAAAGTAAAGCACCTGTCAGGGTTTGAATCTACGTCCTACAAACTTGTAAGTGACTTGATATAATTTTTAAACTCGCAGATCGTAAATGAAACCAAATTAGTTATCCTCATCTATAAGGAAAATTATATGATTTTAACATTGGAAACAGCCTGAATCCGGTATAGGTATTATCTAATAAAGTCTACGTAAGCGATATGGTGATAATTGGTCCATGTGTGACAACTACATAATACATAGATTTTCCCGCGAATTCACCTGCGTAGAAGTCGAAAACGTACAAACAACCTATTTAAAAGCGATCGTGGCGCCAATACGCGATCGTCGCGCTCGATTTCGATTTTGTTCGATGAACCAGGGGGCTACTCCGAACACAAATCCGAAGTATCGGCCGAATGTTCGGCCGTTGCTTGACGACGGCTAACTATGGCTGACTACGGCGAAAAAAAAAACGACAGTCAAAGAGATAAGCCAAAGTCAAAAATGTGACTTTAAGTCGGGTAAGGATTCAAAGTCAAAAAAGGATACTATGGAAGTTATAAAACGGCGGAACATTCGGCCGATACTTTGAATTAACGCTTCGGAGTAGGCCCCCTGAACGCGTGTTCGCGCCGACAAAGGGGAATTTTCCGGGTTTTCCAAACAAAAAGTGACTTAAATGCACGTGACGATCGCATATTCGTGCCGCGATCGCTTTTAAATATAATATGACGCGGGGTAAAGCTTTATTAACCCGCCCCGGCTTAGCACCGGTAGCAGAGCATATTATATGCCTACATTTTTCTGTCGTCCTGTCCTATCAGCCTGTTGCGTCGTTTTAATCTAACCCACATACTTGTGGGTTAGATTAAAATGTAACTGATTTTCATTCTACTTGGAGTATTTTTAATGAATTTTATTTCCAATCCTCCAAATATTTGAATAAGTAAAGAATATGTCGGATCGTCAGGATTTACTACGTTAGATTCGGTCATCATGTGGGCGGAAGATGGGTTTCGTGCAATGAAAACACACTGGGTGAGATACACAGGGTTTATTGAAATCTTATATTGACACAATCACTACAAATTATAATCACCACAATAACTGAGCACAACGAATCGAGTACTTCCGCGACGTCTTAACTCCCATGCGATCAGACCCTGAATCTTGAATATCCTCCTCGCCATCGGCTCAAAACATCACGACACTGTAGAAGCGCGCTAGAGGTGTGGGTAGATCACTCGATGTCGCCAGTAGTAGCGCGCTTGCGATTCGTTTCTTGTTCGTACTAATGACCGGATCCGACAAATACATAAAATTGTTTTCATAAAACTATTGGTTTACACGGCGCATACCAATAAAGCTTCTGATGATTTTTCCGACATCTTCATCATATTTCAGCCAATTTACACAAAACCTTAATACATTATACTATTAAATCTTCCTCATGAAACACTCCGTCTATTGGTGAAAACCGTAGAAAAATCCGTTCAGTAGTTTTTGAGTTTATCGCGTTCAGACCGATAGACAGATACGGCGGGGGGCCTTTGTTTTATAATATCTAGTGATTGTGATAGAGTAGATGAGTCACATCCTATTTAGTTATCAATGAAATCGATGATTCATTAAATGCGTAGGTTACGTGACTGATAAAACAAATAGCGAAGCATGTGTAAGTTTTCGGTATATATTGTTATGATAATAGCAAAAGATGATGAATATTCCATGATGGTTCACAAAATAAATATACACATTACGGTTTGGGACTTACAAATACTTGTCATATTATAAATTATTTTCTTGACTTTGATAATAAAAGGAAACAATACCGTCCTCATTTTCACAGGACTCGGATGGAAAATATATCAATATATCTACATATATAATTATATAAATAAAAAGACAAGTCCTGACTGACTGATTGACTGACTCATCAACGCCCAGCCCAAACCCTTGGACTTAGAAAGCTGAAATTTTGCACAGAGGTTCCCTTTATAATGTAGACAAGGAATAAGAAAGGATTTTTTGAAATTCAACCCCTGAGGGAGTTAAATAGGGGATGGAAATTTATATGAAAGTCCGTCAGTTTCGAAGTTAGGATTTTAAAATTTTGTGTTTAGGCTGACGATTGAAAATTAATTTACAGGTTTTCTTTTTTTTTGGGTGGGAATTATCAAATAACTTCTCCCGCTCTGGGGTGAGCGGGAGGGCGTGTCAGACTTTTACTGACTAAAACCCACCCGTGTTCCTTCCGTTGCCTGTGTGCCAGGGCCACGATATCCCTTTCGGACAAACTCGCAACCCTGGCAGGCATTGGCCCTAACGGACCCCGTCAGTTGGTGCTGACATATCTTTGAGGCGCGCGTGAAACACAATGCGCCGTTGACCCGGGCCTGGTCCTTATCGGACGGCGAGCTACCCATCGCTCACCGTCCGCAGGCCCGCGCCTACGGTTGCCAGAAATCAGCCTGCGAGTCCCGACGCCCGGGGCGTCTCCAGCGGTGGCTAAGGGCGTGAGGGCGCGAACCCTGTCTCACCCTCACGCGTTCCGCCTCCTCCTTCGCGACCATTACTGCTTCGCAGAAGGAGGTGACGACCTCCCATGCACTCTCGCTCCGAACCATGGCCTGAACCAGGGTCGGACGCGAGAGATCGCCGCCGCCGATCACCTCCGTGAGGACACGGTGGTGCTCCGCCCAAGCCGGGCAGATCTCCACCGTATGCTCCACTGTGTCCTCCGGGCGTTTCCTCCCGCTTTATCCTGAACAGTAACGTCCCGAAAGAACCGTGTCCGGTGAGGACCTGCGTCAGGTGGAAGGTGAGGACGCCGTGGCGCTTCTCTAGCCACTCCTCAAAGAGGGGACTTATCGCCACGATTGTGGCGTGCCTAGCGCTGGGTTGCGATAATCGCACTCTCCATGCCGCCATGAGATCCCGCCGGAGTTCCGTCCGCTGTGCCGCGATTTCTCAGAGTTCTCAGTTTCAGCCCGGCGTTTCGCCTTCTCGCGCCACTCCCACATGTGCGCGAGGACTTTTGCCTCCAGATCCCACGGCGGCTGTCCGTCTCGTCGCCTCACGGCGTGCCGTACCGTGCGGTAGCCCCGTACCAGCCTGCGTGTACGTGTCTCAGCGTTTTTATACTTCCACCCCCGAAGGGTTAAAATCTTATTCCTTGAGTTAATAAACCTGGAACTTGGCCCGAGTACTAACCTAAGTAAATTATAAAGTTTGACTTTTTTTGTTTTTTAAACTACCCCCTAAAGAGCTTTTGATCTATAAACTTGAAATTTGGCCCGAATACTTATTTACATAACATCACGCCTGCAATCCCCAATGGGTTAGGCAGAGGTGTACCTATAGTACATCCTTTTTTGGCCAGTTTTGTTTGAGTCCCATGTAATAGGGGGCGAGTCTATTGCCATCAACTAGGCACAAATCCAGACTCAGGGCTGCTACTGAGAAATTCCTTATGGAAAATCCCAATAATACTTTGACCGACGTGGAAATCGAACCCAGGACCTCATACTCAGCAGTCGCGCTTGCGACCACTAGACCAACGAGGCAGTAATTACTTGTTAGAAATAGTACTTTTTTATATAATTAATTAACTTTAACTTATTTATATAATTAATTATTAATAAGGATCGTAATCATTAATACTACATTATTTAAAAGAGGTGGAGAGGTGGGGGGGGGGGGGGTGCTAAAATTACTTTTAGGGGAAATTACGAAATCCAAGCGAACGAAGTAGTGGGCGACCTCCTGCCTGACTGACATAAGAATTTTTTAATTATAATAATAATTTTATAACGGGATGAAAAGGGATTTAGATTGTATGAAAAATCATATTTTTTGAGTTAATAAACTTGAATCATAACGAGAATACGTTCTTAAATGACAAAGTTCGTCATAACGTTAGCATTTTTCAAAACTACCTCTCCAAAGGATTTTAGGGAGTGTTGCAGTTCGCAGTGCGGTCCGATTAACTCAAAACTCAGTGCTCATACTTTTGACAGAAAAAAAAGAATGACGAGTTTACAGGGATTTCGAGAATCGGAAAAAGGGGTAATTAAGTTTTCAGGAGAATTTTACTGCCTTTTTTTAACCTTGAATACCTCAAAAGTTGGTATACATAAATTATTATTTAAAGAACAAAAACGTAGAAAAAATAAACAGTACAACATTTCTTTCAAATAGACTTAGACATGAAATGGAGGACACGTATATTGAACAAGTATGTACAAAACGAAGTCGGTATTTATATGCTATCAATATCCTCCGTAAAGTTGTGAATGAAAGTGAACACCTATCTGCTTACCACGCTTACGTTGGTTCTTCACTAAGATATGGGTATAATGGTTTTGGGGGTATGCTGCTGAGAGAGAAGCTGTTTTTTTCCGACATCCACGCGGGCGAAGCCGCGGGCCATGGCTAGTTATTTACAAAAGTCCAGAACAAGTAGGTACCATTGAATGACAAATACATAGGTATTATATTTACAATCAGTGCCGTGGCGTTAATAATGGTGTGTTGACATCTAGCAAATAGAATCATATGCATACATACAACTAATTACATTTCTAACATCTAATTAGTGCGTTGAGCATTCAGCCGTACACATCAGATAAAGGTTAACCAATATTAATAGAGCAACTAGATTAACTACGAAATTACTTCTCAGTACCTACTTAGATATCGCAAAAAGCACAAATAAATAAAATTACAGTGCAGTGCAGTGTGCGGTGTAATAATATAACAGCTTTTTGAAAGTATGCAAATAATATGGTATTTAAAACAACAAAACAATATTTTTTTAATATTTGTCTGTCTGTCTGTTAGTTCCAGGTAATCTCCGAAACGGCTAAACCGATTTCGACGGACCTTTCATTGGCAGATAGCTGCTGTTATTAGGAGTAAGTTAGGGTATTTTTATTTTACAACTAGCTGCATCCTGCGGTTTCACCCGCGTAAGTCTCGATTCCGTGGGAATATCGAGATAAAAAGTTGCCTATATGTTAATCCAGGGAGTCAGCTACCTCCATACGAAATTTTATCAAAATTGGTCCAGCCGTTGAGCGTGAAAAAGTTACAAACACACTCACAAACTTTCGCCTTTATTATATTAAATAACAGCTTTTTACTAAATACCTATGAAAGTATTGTGGTATTTATAACAAAAAACATTATAAATTTTTTGTTTGTTTATGTGTTTGTTCCAGCTAATCCCCAAAACGGCTAAACCGATTTTGACGGGACTTTTACTGGCAGATAGCTAATGTTATAAGGAGTAAGTTAGGCTAATTATTTTACGAAAATCCACGCGGGTAAAGCCGCGGGCACGATCTAGTGGGCACATAATAACCTTAGTTATTATTGTAATGTTGTAAAAGTACAAACATTACATAAAAAACTACTTTAGGTGCGTTGAGCGATTTTTTGTTATGGGAAAACTTATTGGTTCGCGTCACCGACATGCTAACCACGACATGCTAATGTAACGTGTTGCGACAGGCTGGCGACGCGCAGCGGCCTGTGTACCTACATTGTATACGCATCATTATACAACATTAGTTTTTGTTTATACTAAACCCGAAAAGGGGTCATTGTACTCATCATTTTAAACAATTTTTTCTATGGGACCAACCTTGAAATCGCGAAATTAAAATCAGCTGTTCCATAAATTTCGTCGATTTAAGTGAACACAAATGTAGGAAACAGCTGATTTTTTTTCTCGCGATTTCACGGTTGGTCCCATAGAAAAAATTGTTCATAATGATGAGTATGAAGGCAGAGGGTCCAACATCTTAAATGAAAGTAAGAGATATAGCAGAAGTCAGCCTTTATTTCCACAACTTAATAATTCACTGTAATAATAGTTTAATTCAGACTACGGTATCTAAGCGCTACAACATGTGCACCGGGCAGAGCCTGCGACAAGAATGATCCCCTCCTTTTTTTTTTTTTTTTTTTTTTTTTTTTTTTTTTTTTTTTTTTTTTTTTTTTTTTTTTTTGTATGGCATCTCGTAGCAGACCTAGAGAGGTCGTTGCTACTTAACCGGATATTCCTGTGGCTGCCCTAAGGTTTTTAATCTTAAAGCCTCCAGCCAGGGCGCAAATTATATATATTAAAACTAAACGACAGCGCACTAAGGGCACCCCCTGTGGGGTACGGACCTCGGCTCAGGGCGTCGTTGGGGGATCACAAAATTACTAACAATTTGGGGACGGGCTGGATCAACATTTTGATCATGATTATTATCAGGGGATATTATATTTATTGCTACGGCGCTCTCAGCCTCTAACCGGGCGGCTGGCGCATCGACATTCAAGGGACGGGGGGGAGGACTTTTATTACCATTTACTCGGGAAGTTCGCGTGGTACCTCGGCGGCGAGGACGGAAGGTCGGTTTGTGTATTTTGTGCACTGTACTCGTGGCCCTATTGCTTTCCTGAAGGAGAGTGATGGGGTCATCCGGATCTAAGAGAGTGTGCCTCGGTCGGCGAGTCTGACTAATGGCAGAAGGCCTGTAACTAGCGGCCTGCACAACCAAGGGGTTGCGATGAAGTTCCGCGGATTCGAAAAAGCGCTTTGCAAGGCGCTTCATAAACTGTTTGATGGTAGGCATCTTAAGGTCTACGTGAAGTTGTTCGTTCCGAACGAACCAAGGAGCTTTCGTAATTCTACGGAGAAATCGGTTTTGAAGCGTCTGCATCTTATGAATGTGATATGACTTTGCGTGAGCGAAGACTACGCAGGCGTAAGTCATGATCGGTCGAATGCACGCGGTGTAAATACGCAATTTGCACTTAAGGGACAACTTGCTGCGCGGGTTGAGTACGGAGTGTAGTCGGCCGAGAGCAAAACTGGCGCGCGAGCGCACCTGTTTTATGTGCTCGCCGAACGTCATGTGATGGTCTAAGACCACACCGAGATATTTGGCTCGCTTCTCCCAAGGGATAGGCTTGCCGAACATGGTGATCGGTTGGGGCAGGGCGGGTGATCGCCGGGGCCTACAGAATAGGACCCCCTGGCTCTTATCAGGGTTGACTTCAATCCTCCACTTCCTGAACCAGGCCGCGAGTCTGTTGACTTCGGCCTGAAGGATGCGGGCGATATTGTCTTGCCTGAGGCCGGAGTAGTAGATGGCCGTGTCGTCTGCGAACAGAGCTAACTGCGCCTTTCTACATTTGGGGATATCACTAGTGAATATAGTGAATATCAGCGGTGCCAGCACAGCGCCCTGAGGGACGCCTGCGCGGAGCGGATGGGGGGAGGATAGCGCACCCTCGATGCGATAGCGGAAGGTGCGGTCCGACAAAAAGTCTCGTAAGATGAGCACGAGACGATCGGGCACACCGAGTTTGTAGAGCTTATATATTAAGCCGTTGTGCCAGACTTTGTCGAACGCTTTCGCAATGTCGAAGAACACAGCACCCGTCATGAGCCCACGCTGGAAGCCAGCGCTTACATGCTCGACGATACGGTGGACCTGTTGTACGCACGAATGTTGGGATCTGAACCCGAACTGTTCGTTTGGGATGAGGCCCTTCGTCTCGGCATAGTCTCTGAGACGCTTATAAATAAGCCTCTCATAGACCTTGCCGAAGACGTTGAGCAGACTGATGGGTCGGTAACTGGAAGGTTCGGTCTTAGGTTTGCCGGGCTTCGGGATACCGATGACCGTGGCACTTTTCCAAGCTTGAGGAAAAATGTTGTTGCTAAGAGCGCCATTGAAGATGGTGGTCATTAGCATGATCAGGTGAGCGGGGAACAGCTGGAGCACCCTGTTGGTGATTCCGTCTGATCCGGGAGATTTACGGGTTTTCAGACCCTTGATAATGTCGTGCATTTCGTCTGGGGTGACGGGAGCCAGAGGACAATCAGGGTCTTCGACCGGAGATCCCCTCCTTACTGCGCGCTCGTTTGTATAGAGCGGCTCGAGTAGTGGGGAGAGTGGGGAGGCCTAAGTGACACATTGCAGTGCGTAACTCGGCCCGTTGCACGTGCTGTTTACAATGGTGACGCCGACAAGTACAATGACTCCTTTTCGGGTTTAGTATAAACAAAAACTAATGTTGTATATAACATGTTCGTCATCATCATTTCAGCCGAAAGACGTCCACTGCTGGACACAGACTTGAGTTAGCTAGACTTGACTTAGATTTGCCATAATCGCCACGCTTGGCAGGCGAGTTGGCGTTCGCAGTATGGTGTTAAAATGCATAGAGATCACTGCTGCCCATTTTCTAGTAAGTCCATCCCTTAGTGGCCTTTTACGACACCCACGGGAAGAAATAGGATGGTGCTATTCTTTACGTCCTGCACCACACAGACAAAGTTATAAATGTTATCCCAAAGGTTTAAGTTTACACTAATGTCGATGGTCCCATGACTGCCTATTTTTTTAATCAGAAAGTCTTCGTTTATTTGCTGTGTTATAGCCATTATATACTACTAAGAATGACAGTTGTGATATGATTATACGGACAATAATTGTAAGTGTAGAGTAGTCATCATTTTCATCATTTCAGCCGAAAGACGTCCACTGCTGGACATAGGCTTCCCCCAAAGGGGGGTTGCCATAATCGCCACGCTTGACAGGCGGATTGGATCGCAGTATGGTGTTAAAATGCATAGAGAACGCAGCTGCCCATTCTCTAGCAAGTCCCTTAGTCGTCATTTACGACACTCACGGGAAGAAATGGGATGGTGCTATTCTTTACGTCCGTCACCAAACGAGTATTTGCGTCCGGCACCAAACGAGTATTTTGTTTAGTTGGTAGTGGTTACAAATTAATTTCCCGGACTACACTTTAGAATCAAGTATCAAAGAACGAATATTGGCGCCTTAAACAATACAAGAGCAAGCTGTAGTAAGAACTAAACTCTAAGGCGTCAACGAAAATGCTCGTCAATTTTCACTAGAAATATGGCGGGAGGTCGAGGGAACTGTATTTCACAATAAATCTGGCATATAATGTTAAATGCGGCGACTAGGGTGCCTCAGAAGGCAATATGGATGGAACACATAAATTCTTCTTTGCATCAGTGATGCTGGCCGCATATGATGGCGGTTTGAGCGTTAAAGATGTCTGTCGTTTGTCTTGCCTTCCACGCTTTATGAAAATTACAGCCGATGACATCGTGAGTAAGTACTGAGAAATGAGGAGCTAAGATCAGAGTTTATGATCTAGTTACAGTTGTATTTTCCGTTTTGTTATTAATGATTATTTTAATTTTATATTATTTATTACCATACCTACTATTTTGCCATAGGAATTAAATATTGCCGAGAATCGCAATAACATTGTGAGACTTATATAATCGGCGCTGCATGCTGAAACACAGGCTATAATCCTAGTTCGGCAGCAGATGCTAATAATTTACACATTTGTAATTGATTTACTTTTAAGCATAATAATTATAAGAGCTAAGACAAATTGTGTAACACTCTCTTGGTATCTTCTTGGTCTAATAAAAATATTAAATATTATAATCTACGCAAAATATGCACTTGGACGTGGAGTGGCGGACATTAGTCCGTTAGGTACTCCGATAAACAATACAATAGTTTCACGAATAATGTTTGGACTTTAAAAGATACCATGAACTTTAGTTTGGTTTGGCATTACTTCTCAGAGATCAGTCAGCTAGAGAAAGCCATCTTTACTCAAAAATTTACTTGTAAAAATGTCTTAGAGAGTCAACAATGCATTGAAATGAAATGAAGGGACACACATACAGTAATGAGTACATTACTGTAGAATTGTCAGTTCATTTCAGAACTATAAAAAAATTAGGGTTCCGTAGTCAACCAGAAGCAATTGGCCAGTTATTCATCGTTTTGATTGGACGAAGCAGGTTGATGTGAGGTAGAATGAGATCACGACCGATAATTTTCATTACATTAATTTCCACTTTCACGCGTCAGTGTTGCGAGTGCAAGTCATAACGATTAATAAAATAACAACGGGTAGGGACCATTTCATTAATAAACTTAATCTTATCAAACGTTAGTCATCCTTTAAAGTTCCGCCATGTCCATCTATCTGTCTGCGGGTTAGCTCAGACTGGTAAGTACTAGAAAGCAGTTATTTGGTTTTGGTATACGTATTAACTCCGCCGTTATAGTGGTAAACTAAATCTTCAAAAACATTTTTTTTGGGTAGGTATTTCTTCTCCGTAAAATGGCGATGATATATTTTTTCTCGTCTATCCTATGGTGTGGGGTATTGTTGGATAAGCCGTTCAAAAATATTGCAGGTTTGTCAAAACCATTTTTCGATTCAGGGATCCGTTTACGTAATATTAAGCTTTAGAGTTCAAATTTTTGTTAAAGTCAAGTGTTCTCTCCCCGCTGCCATCTAATTTTTTTGCATAGGTGAAAAAAATAATTATCATCATTATTATTATTCTCTTTATTTCACTTAAGTTCATAAAAATTATATTTTTAAATATTAGAATATAAAAAAAAATATATAAAAATATAAAAAATAGTAGCCCACCGGTATCGGGAACAGGTTCCAAGCTACCGGCGGTCAGGGCTCCAGAGAGAGGAACCTCCTAACAATGCGAGCCGTGTCCAGAAGTACCGCTCTCTGAATCAGGCCCTTAATCCAGCCGGCCAACGAGAGCCTCGTTAGGTGTTGGTCGAGGCTCTTGGCAATTAAGCCATTGGCTGATACAACTATCGGCACAATGATTGCTGAGTCCACATCCCACATGTCGACAACCTCGCGAGCCAAGTCAAGATACTTGATTTGTTTATCTTTCTTGGCTTTCACGAGGTTCCCGTCATGAGGGACCGTGATGTCAATAATCATTGTGCGCCGCTCTATTCGATCCACCACCACTATATCAGGCTTATTGGCAACAATAGTCCTGTCAGTGATGATGGATCGGTCCCAGTACAATGTGATATTTCCATTCTCTATTATTATTATTATTATTATTTTTTTTATTAAAAGGAAAACTATCACAGCTAAGTAGGTATTATAAGTTAACGAGTAGGTAATAGTCGACCAATTAGCATTTGGAGTTGGAGAATTGACCGTGACGTGTATCGATGTATGGGAGAACATGTTTTTCAACTGCAATGTTAAGTTTGTTTTTGGGATAATCATCCCAACTATGGAACCCTTCATTGTGCGTGGTCTGACATGCAATTGGCCAGTTATTCATCGTTTCTATTGGACGAAGCAGGTTGATGTGAGGTAGAATGAGATCACGACCGATAATTTTCATTCCATTAATTTCCACTTTCACGCGTCAGTGTTGCGAGTGCAAGTCATAATAATTAATAACATAACAACGGGTAGGTACCATTTCATTAATAAACTTAATCTTATCAAACGTTAGTCATCCAATAAACCTGGCCAGTGATAAAAAGACAAATAAAAAAAAGGTAAGTACTAAATCTGGTGGTTCTTATCTTATCAGAAACAGTATTAAGTACATAGGTACAGTCGACCATACGTTGGTCTTACGTACCTTGAGCTGGCCTACTGTAAGAAGTTTCAATTAAATAAGAAGCCAGCTTAAGGTCATCGCTCACTATAACCGCACCGTTCCGACACAATAAATAACTTGATATTCAAGTTTGGATTTTAAATCAAATGCATTAAAGTCTATTTTACGATGACTATACTGAATAGTGGACAGCTCGCGGGTAGTGCGGTGCTCGCGAACCGTCATACAACGCGTCCTCCGCGCGCTTCAAGCGAGTAGCTTGCTCCCCGGCGCAGAAACGCCTGCAAGCGGTATGCATGCGGCCTCGCCATCCGTGCGGTCACCCCTAGAACCAACCAACCAACTAGTAAGCGGCGCGTGAACAACAAGCTGTCACCTCACCGGTGCACGGTGGCGTGCCAGCAGCGAGCGATCGTCTTGATAACGGCGCCGCGGCGCGTTGGCGACAAGCGGTATTTTCGAGACGGTGTCGCGCGGTCACTGTGCTGGAGCGGTGTGTTTATAGTGAGTGATTACCTTTATACTAGTTTTATGATCACTGACTTGCAGCCTACAGTATCTACGTATTACGAGTATTTTCATATTAACGGTATTGATAAAATTTCCGACACTCCGCCACTCATTCATCTCAACACTCTAAATTAAAGTAGGTAAGCAATCTCTTCCTTCATGTTTTAGTACGTCCAATCCGCTAAGAGGTATTTTATAGCTCCGTTGACAGAAAAGGGGAAAAATATCAAGAGAATACAGGTAACACACAAAATTACTGACAAAAATGAATGGTTCCCGGTTGAGCCCGGGTGTCTCTCAAAGAGAGACACCTGTCAAAAGTGTCAAATTCCGTCAAGCCCGGGTGACTCTCTTTGAGAGACGGTGACTCACCCTACTAGACGCTCAAAATATAATTGAAATAAAGTTTAGTATTATTTGTGGTGGTTTTAGTCGATTTTCTAATAGACATTCTTGGATTTGGAACGCGCCCGAACGTAAAATATAGCATGACAACATTTAAAAAAAATATTGAATGTCAGTTACGTTTTCTGTGGTTGTGTTTTGATGTGTTGTGTTTTTAGGTTAAAAGTGTAGTTTTAGTGATAAAAACACGGGTAAGTGGATACATTTTCATTTATCTGTTGTTAATACATCATTGTAGATAATAATTACACGAAATTGCATCATAAAATCGAAATTTTTGAACAAAGAAAAGTTTCGACAAAGAACCGTTCTATCGTTGGAATTTGGACTTATTTTGTGTTTTATCGACTGCAAATAATCAATAATAATCATAAATAAGTGCTTGAAACATCGTTTTAGATAATATTTGCACTAAATACTTGTGAAAAGTTTCAAAATATCATATGTCAAAAACTGCATCAAAATTGTTAAACTTTGAGGTTAAATATCATTATTTCTTTCCACAAGAATGACTAAGTGTTAAATTAATATGACAGTATAGTTCCCACTTGTGCATTTATCACTAATATTCAAAAAAAAAAAAAAAGGAAATTTATTTTTTAATTAATTAATAAATAAATCAATTAACCCCCCCATTTTATTCAAGAAAATCTTTTATTAATTAATTATGGTGGTATATTTTACAAGATATAGGTAGCTATCAGTCAATAAAGGTTTATGTAGTATCTTAGTAACATTTTTGTATAAGAAACTACTCGGTGTTACTCCGATGTGAATTTTCAAAGTTTCAAAGATATCATGAGGCCGGCCTCAAGTGCCATGAACTTTGTGATTTATTATTACAACAATGTTACATAGAACTCTCAAAGAAACGCTGTTGTCAGATTTCTTATCTATTCATAATGTAACTTGCAAAATTTTGTGTAAATTGATACAATAGTTTTATCAGAAATAGCCATAACATAAGACCAAAACAATTACAGCTGTTATCTGTGATTAGGGGTAATTATTAAATACAAATACAGTTCCCACAACCATTTTTTTTATTGTTAATTACAGTGACTCTATTCAAAAACCCATACAGCTTAAATAAAGGATGTTTATGTTCTCACAAATCACTTAAGATGTTTTTGTTTACATTGGGAACAAAGGGCAATAAATCTGGCGGCCATTTTAAGATAAGGATTGGTCCTTGTGCGTTTTGACGTTTGTTATGACATAGGGTCTGACAGGTTAAACTTTCTGAACTACAAAGGACCACGTGTTTCGGGGGACTACAAAATGGTGATAATTTGAGGAGAAACCAATTGTAATCTTCATAGAAGTTGAAGTGAACATTACTAAACCCGAAACTATTTTTTTATTCAGTTTCTTAATCCCAAGAAAGGTAAAATAATGAACTGGCATGGTTCCAAATAAATCGTACGGAAACTTCAAGAAACTCCATGTTAGTACACTATCATCTTTTTTTTTCTTTTTCTCTATTTTAATGATAATCTGGCAGTTGGAGTATTTTATGTGGCCTACCCGAAAGTCCTTTCTTCGGTGTTGTTCGTCAAGTCGTTGAGCTCCTTAAGTTCTGAGTTGAGCTGCACGATTACTGACAAACGCGTGCACTGATTGGACAGGTCCACCCAAGCCGTGTGGTTCTTTCCTCAAAAGACCATTTCAGACACCAATATACTTAGGTCTTCCCATGATCTGACCATGATTATGTCTCTGAGTTTGTTTCGGCCTTTCTTCTCAGAGTAGTCAGATAGGAAACGCCACGCCGAACTCATCTAGTTTTCAAAATAAGATTGACGTTGTAAAAGTGTTTGTACAAACTTACTTACAGAAATAAAATCATTTGTCATTTATTTATCATTTACTCTAAGATACTATCTTCAGAAATACTAAACTCGCTGATCACAGCAGCAGTTATCTGCTGCTAACTAAATAAATACAATATTGCTAAGCTGTGTGATCTCAAGCAGAGCAACGAATGCTTCGGAGCGATAATTGCGAGCAGTTTACTAACGCGCAGTGGATATCAGATCCAGCTTAAACAGGGGCTTCCGTCCTTGCCGCCGAAGGACCATTTCCTCCGGAAGCCGGACGGGGGGCGGTGGGGGGTGCAATAAGGCTGGGCGCTCACTGACTAAACGGTACGGAACGGCATCTTTAGGTAAGTTAATAATATTTATGATATTGCTAGCTTTCTCTCTCTGCTTTGCTCTCGTGCCCCACGAAAAACGCGCTGACGCGCCGTTTTTGGGGATTAACCTATATCACATTCTCTGGCCAATAAACTTCATTATAATTATAAACAGTAAATAATCAGATCAATCCGTTGCTCCGTTGCTGTATGGATGGACAAACCAACAAACAATTTAACAATAAATTATAATTACTTAGTACTCAATGACAACCAGCATGGAGTAAAGCTAAGGGAGAGAGAAGGAGGGGGATTTTATCATAGCAAATTGCTAACAAATTGGCTGTTTGTGTATGTGAGTTTAAATGTTTGTAAACGCACCCACAATACATGAGTAATTGCTAGTGTGGGGCAACGTTATTAAAAAAAAAAGTTATAAGATTTTAATTTATCTTTTTTAGGTACACACAGTAAAGTTTGAGAATAAGATTGGTCGGAGTGATATTAAATCTTGTTATGTAACAAGATTACTATTAAAACTAAGAGATACGACATAATTATAATTTTAGTACAAAGGTACTGCTTATTTCTTAAGAAATTTCTGTTAATATTTTATCAAATTTATTTTTAAATAAATATTTATTATTTTATATAACACCATACGGCTTAATTAACGGTATGCGCTGACATCTAGGGATTCTGAAGGATCGGCTGCCGTCCTGACGATGTGTGCCAGGCCTAAGAGTATTCCAAACAGATTACAGTATATTTAGGTGTTTCTGTATCGAGGTTGTTGTTTAGGATTAGGTGTGTGTTTGAATGTGTGAGAATTTTGTTATACCCGTACAAAATTCTGGATATAATTTAATGTATTTTAATATTACACAGGCAAGAAAATTACCGGTGAATGTTAAACTTTCGTAATTTCTTGTTTTTCGTCGTTTGTTTTAGTAAGTTACGCAATTTTTCACGTTTACAATTTGAAGTAGTCTATGATATTATTCTGAGAACTGTTGTAGCCCAGTTGTATCGGCCCCGACTTAAGGTCGTGAGTTGAAACAAAAAATAACAAAAAATTTAACGTTCACCGAACCCAGCCAGGCACCTCACTTTGTGTATTTAATTTCATCACCACTGCTCTCAAAACGGTGAAGAAAAACATCGTGAGGAAACCAGCATGTCCTAGAACCAAAAATTCGAAGACATGTGTCATCTACCAACCCGCACTGGGCCGTGTGGTGGATTATGGCCCACTCCCACTCACAGAGGAGGCCTGTGTCCCAGCAGGGGGAATTTATAGGTTGATTATGGATGATGGTATTATTCTTACTTTTAATAACGTTTTTAACAAAATTATGATGGCCACGTTTCCATTGATAAAATCCGTTCGAAACTGAAGTGCCAATCATTGCACTGAAGTGTCAATCATCGCTTTTGATGTTATTAAATGAAAAGCACACTTGCTTTACGATAAAACAGCCACTTCAAAACAACATGAGAACTATAGTATATGCGGCGCACCCTTTTTATTTTGGGGGTTAGGAATTTATCAAATAACTTGTCCCGCTCTGAGCGGAGCGGGAGGGCATGTCAGTCTTTCACTGACTAAAACCCACCCGTGTTCCTTCAGATGCCTGTTTGCCAGGGCCACGATATCCTTTTCGGCAAACTCGCAACCCTGGCAGGCATTGGCCCTATCGGACCCCGTCAGTTGGTGCTGTCATCACAATGCGCTGTCGACCCGGACCTGGTCCTTATCGAACGGCGATCTACCCATCGCTCACCGTCCGCAAGCAAGCGCCTGCGGTGACCGGGAATCAGCCTGCGACTCCCGACGCCCGGGGCGTCTCTCGAGGCGACTAGGGGCGTGAGGGCGCGAATTTTGCCTTTCCCTCACGCGTTCCGCCTAGTCCTTCGCGAGCATTACTGCTTCGCAGAAGGAGGTGACGGCTTCCCATGCACTCTCGCTCCGAACCATGGCCTGAACCAGGGCCGGACACGAAAGATATGTGGCGCACCCTGGGTTGACTCGTAGTAGCTCTGCTGACAGCAACCATATTCTCTTGCTAATCTTTTATTTTTATTTTAAGACATGAGTAGCTCGTGCATCGTAGTAGTACGGAGGAGCTCGTGGCTAAGTAAAAACAGCTGCATGGGTCGATCCATCAGGTTAAGCTACGCTTGCCAGGGTTGGTCCATGGACGGGTGAGCATGGAGAATGGGTAGATAATGAAGTCTATATATAGGTCAGAGAATGTGATATAGGTTAATCCCCAAAAACGGCGTGTCAGCGCGTTTTTTGCGGGATAGTGCACCAGAGCAAAGCTGAGAGTGAAAGCTAGCGATATCATTAATATTATTAAACTTACCTAAATAAAGTGCGTGCCGTTCAGTCATCCACACATCGAGACTCCTCCTTAGTTCGGAAAGTACGTTAAAATATGGCTGAACCTATCTGTTAATCAATTTATCACCATGTACTGCACCCATATTTGCAGAATAAATGACTTACATACTTCAGGCATTGGTCCCGGCTGTCATTCGTGGATCTTTGACCACTAGAGGTCAGTGATCTATGACAGTCGTTACGCTTCGTCAGAAGCCCGAAAGTTTGCCAAACAGTCTTATCAAGGGGTCACATAGGCAGTCGTTCCATGTAAATTACCGGTATTTTGCTGCATCCGGTTAAACTGGAAGCCGACCCAACATAGTCGGGAAAAGGCTAAGCAGATTAATTGTGACTAGTGGTCGCCCAATGTTAGACATTCGACCCCCTCTACTTACAACAACATACGTATAATCACGCCTTATTCCCATGGGGGTAGGCAGAAACTATAGAACGCCACATGCTACGCTCCTTACATACTCCTTTTGCTTCGCCTACGTTCATACATCTGGTCATACACGCACGCCGGTTGCGAGTACTACGGTCACTATACGTCATCCTAGGGCGTCCCCTCCCGGCTTTTCTACTTACAATCTCAATTAAAAAAGTATAGTAAGTAGGTAATTTCGCATTAAGTATGATTTGAACCTCATGTGCACATTATATAAGTGACACCACTTAGGTAAATAGGCAGAGGTCAGTGATCTTTGACAGTCGTTACGCTTTGTCAGAGGACCGAAAGTTTGCCAACCAGTCATAACAAGGGGTCAGATAGGCAGTCGCTCCGTGTAAATTACCGGTATTTAGCTGCATCCGGTTAAACGATTAATATGACTGGTGTAGTTATTAAAAAAATGTTTGACTCAGTTTAAATTTGTAGGTAACTCAAACTGAGTTTGATAAAATAATTTAACTTCTATGAAATTCAGTTTACCAAAACTTCACCTTAACAGAAACCTTAAAAACTAAATTTCCTCTTAACCAGTGTTACTTTGTAAAAGAGTAAAGTTGAAACTTAATTTAAATAAGTAACAAACTCATAAGAACCAGAGTGGCTCGCACTTTTATAGCAAACCCTGACTTTTGCTGACTACTTTTGAGGGCATAATGTACACAAGTTTGTATTTACACTACAGGTATCCTAGATCAGGAATTCGCTGCAAGTCGTTATCACGCTACGTGGCAATTAAAACTTAGAACAATATGAATAACAATTTACAAACTTGTTCATTGAAAGTCTTCACGAAGCCACAAGCGTCATCTTTGTCGGAGCTCGGCCGTAAATAAAATGCCACAGACAGCTACAAGTTTTAATAAATTCGTCACCGAACTTCGAGCCGAAAGCCTTACCTAATTAAGATAACGTCCTTGGTGGTAGGGAATCCGGTACCCTGCGGAGGGAACTTCAAGTTTAGCAGTTTCATGTTTGTCTTAGACAACTTGGACAGTGAAGTAACTAGTCAAACAAACTGGGCGTTCGCCGTCGGCACCGATTTAAGCCCAGCTTAACATCTAAATTAAATGCTGCTACACGTACAGTTTTACGGATTGTTGAATGCTTTAAACATACCCACGCAGCCCACAAACTGTTATGAAACCAGACTATGTTTAAACTTTCCGTTAGCGTAGGAATTCTGTTGAATACTTACATTGTGGTTTAAAATCGCGAAAAACATTTTCATTTGCTGCGGGCTGCAGAGCTGCATCAGTGGTTGTGAACAATAATACAAACAGAATAATAACGACTATTTTACTTTGTGGTTTTGTATGGAGAGAGCGAGACTGTTCATTCGATGTTTCAGTGAATCGTAAGCGTGGTATAACACTAATTCGACGCTTTCCATAATTCTGTGCTTTTGGCTTTATGTTAAGCAAGCATAGGTTATCTAAGAGTTAAGTTAAATAACAGATAGATTATAGAGCTAAATTTCTGAAAGTAGTGTTACAGGTCTTGGGAAGAAGGTTGATGATAAATGATAAATCAACTACTTACAACTTTGTGTATTGTTACTAGTCCAGCAGCACGTACAGAAAAGAGACCAAACAAAGTAACACGATCTTTTATAACATTTCAAATGACAGTTGTCCCCTTTCTACTTAGCTAACATGAATATTGCAACAGATAAAATAAACTGAACTACTTCTACAAAACAAATACTTTTAAAGTAAATATTGTAATAATGCCTTTACAAAAATATAATTGATACGGTAATAGCTCTTAGCTAATCTTTACAAAATAATTTAATAGAACGTACAAACTCAATCATTTAGTATTTAAACATAGGTACGAATGACCCAAATGGCAACAACAAATAAATTGGTCAGCGTTACCTTAAACAAACTTCTACATAATACACCTAGTAAATTCTACCAAGATAATTATTATTTAATACGATAACAGTAGTTTTATTTGGCTTTAGATTTTACTGCGTTATTTTTATTTGATCCGTACTTTGAGCCGCTAATTTCAAAACATTGCAGTTTGGGGCATTCACCAAAAGCAATAATACTATGAAAAGATACGTTGACTTTAGTCGAGCAAAAGTGAACCAAGTATGTTCCCTTACATTATCAGCCTATAACATTTTCACTACTGGAACAAAGGTCTTCTCTCTATGAGAGGGGTAACGTGGGCTCAGGCGATTGTTTTAATTATTTAAAACAATGCATAACCTTGAAACTTGAATAAATTATTCGCAAGCATAAATTCTCCATTCCCACAAGATTAACAGAGAAATACATTGACAACTTACACTTACCCGGAAGTAAATTTGCTCTGTACGAACTTAAACACATCTCGAACGTTGGAAACTTTGTAAATATGTAAGTGAGTGCGTATAGTAGCGATCTAAGTTATACGGGTCCCAGTTCCAAGTTTCGTATTAACTGTGAAACTTAAACATCAAAGCAACAACGCGAACTTGCTGCGAGACCTCATACCTGCTGACAATTTCAATAACTAACTTTGTCATATCGTTTAACTAAAATACTTGCCGTAAATTAAACCTTTCGACAATTGGTGGGACTATCGCTTAGTAATTGTTGGCTCATATTACGTAACCTTCGTATTGATTACATTTTGAGCAATAATTATGAGCATAGTTTCAAAGGGTTTCTAGGCACAGTTAATTGAAACTTTCACTATTAAGTAAGAAACGTTAAAAATACACTTACTTAAAAGTTTCGTCTTAAAAGATGAAGAATTGACAATGATAATGTCATGGCGCTTAACAATAAATTGTAAGCATCATCATCCTCATTTCAGCAGTCCACTGCTAGACATAGGCCCATCTCCCAAGCACCACCACTTCAACCGGTTCTGTACTTCCCCCATCCAGCTGATTCGTGCGGCCTTCACAAAGTCATCGGTCCACTTTGTGGGAGGCCTTCCAACGCTAGGTCTTCCGGTGCGCGGTCGCTAATCCAGAACCTTTCGGACCCTATCGGCCATCTGTTCTGCGAGCAATGTGCCCTGCCCACTTAAGATTGGCAGTTCTTCGGGCTATGTCGGTTATCTTGGTTCTGCTGCGAATCTCTTCCTTTTTGATTCGATCACGTAGGGAAACTCCAAGCGTAGCCCTCTCCATTGCCCTTTGTGTGACTTTTAGCCTTCTAATCAGGCCCATTACGAGCGACCACGTTTCAGTGGCCATAGGTCATCACTGGCAACATGCACTGGTCAAAGACTTTCGTAAGCAGGTAAGCAAGTATTTTATTTTATGAAATGTGGAATTGATGTCATAATTTAAGGTAGCTACGGCAATTTTATAATACCGTGCTTAAACTTAGTAGAACATGTTTTTGTGAAAAAGCTCTATATTTTAGTCATACATCTTTTGCAAATATCACACCAGAGTGCAAATATTAAATTCAAGATATATTATAGGTACAAAATGATGAAAAACAAATTAGAGAGTGATTGAAGCGTTCTCATTCAAGGGATTAAGACGTATTTTACTTGGAGAGAAATAAGTGATGAACATTTTCTCCTGATCTCTTTGTTGGGAAGACGTTCATTAATTCCAAAGCCTGAGGCTGTTGTTTGTAAGCCATCTCTTCATTCTAATGAAAAACGAATTTATAATTGAGTACAGAGGTGAAACTTGTGTACTTAGGTCGTTTTAAACATTCATCTTCGTTTTAACCCACAAAGTTGTTTCAATGTCAATATATTAGATCTACATTTTGCAAGCCTGGTTCTTCTCTTGGGAGCATTTATTCAAACTTTACTGCCTAATTTATTTCTTTAAGAGCGTTTACACCTTACGGCATTTCATACAAACTCTCAAGCCCTGGATTTTCGAAATGATTGAACCGATTTTAATGAAACTTCATACGCATAATCAGGATACAAAGGTCTAAAAAGTTAGTATAGAACATTTTCGAAATTTCTTATTTAAAAACAGAGATTTCCAGTAAGAAAATCTCTGTTTCTATGGAAAATTTCAAAACGGTCTAATTTGGCTGTAACACTATTTTTCGAAAATGTTCTTAACTAACTTTTTAGACCTTTGTATTCTGCTTATGCGTATGAAGTTTCATTAAAATCGGTTCAGTAATTTCGGAAAACGTGGCTCGTAAGTGGTTCGTGGCTTGAAAGTTTGTATGAAATGATGTATGCGGTAAACGCTCATAACAGTTCAACATAATTACACTGTATACAAAGAAGATTGCTAGAAATCATGAACAATTGGGTAATAAATAAAACATGTTTCAACATTTTCACTTTAACCATTCAATAGGATGTTAATATCAAAGTAAACCACAAAATTCTAACAGAATAATGGAATTCCCATTTATCCAAAATGTACAATTTTCTAGGAATTAAACAATCCAAACCAACAACAATAAACAGAGTAGGGTTAAAATCTATTAAAATGTGTGCACGCTTTGAACATTATTACTAATAGGCATTCTACAGATGTACATATTACATTATACAATATTACAGTTATTACAAATAAATTGAAATTGCTAATAGCCTCGGATCCATAATATGTAGTCAGTATTTATCATTTCAGCTGAAAGACGTCCACTGCTGGACATAGGCCTTCCCCAAAAGGAGGGGAGGTGGGTTGCCATAATCGCCACGCTTGGCAGACGGGTTGGCGATCGCAGTATGGTGTTAAAATGTATAGAGAACGCTACTCCCCATTCTCTAGTCAGTCCCTTAGTCGTTTTTTACGACACCCATGAAAAGAAATAGGATGGTGCTATTATTTACGTCCAGCACCACACAGAACATAATATGTAGTATGGTTTTCAAATTGTCACTGTGAGTCACTACTCGCACAGATAATTTGAACAGAATACTATTATGGATCCGAGGCTATTAGCAATTGCCCCAAGCTGAGTGTTAAGGATGCACCAGACGTAGAGGTATGTTCATAATATATCTATATATGAACATGCCTACGTCCGGTGCACTGTTGGCAGTCAGCCTCGCTACCACTTTGCTGACAGGGTAAAATTTTTAAGCCAGCCTGAGCCACTTATTCGAATATACCTCGTTCGTTCCAATAATGAGAGAAGAAGAAGCGATGGGTACTGTTATCGTCGTCAAGTATAAGCCTGTTCCTACCCAAATAAACCAATTAATCACTTTTTTTTTTTTGTTCACGGGGTGGAAAATTCTCATGGATGTCCTCCGCCCTGGGGCGGGCGTAGGGGTCTGTCAGTCTCTTACTGACTAAAAACCACCCCAGTGTTCCCTTCCCACACTTGCACCGGGGATCTTGGGATCTGTTTTTACGTCTGTGGTCCCCGGCTAGTGCCGGCCCGTCTCTGCGGGCCTCCTCAAGTCTGGGGGGAGGGGGGGGGGTGAGGTGTCTCACCGCGACGGTGGGGCGCGCGTGGAACACTACGCGCCGCCACCTCGGGTCCAGTGTGATAGGGGGCGGCGGACGTCCCCAAGTCCGCCGTCCCTGGACCCATTTATGTCCCTCTGCCGACGCCCAGTGCGCCTGCTGCGGGCCGGGGGAGCGGACGAGATCTCCCGCTCCCTTTCCGCAGCCTCCCTTTGCGACTCGACTGTTTCACAGAAGGATACCACCGCGTTTCAGGGCTCCTCACTGCCGACTATCGACTCGACCACGGCCGGCAGTGATAGGTCACTGAACCAACTTATCACTAGCCTAGCCTTTTTCCAACTATTTTGGGCTTCCAGGCTAACTGGATTCAGTTGAATACCAGTATTAATTTACATAGGGCGACTGCCCATCTGACCTCCACAATCCAAAAAATATAGCAAGCTAAATAATTCCCGCAGAAGTCAATTATAAAATACACATGCCGTCAAAAATACTCAACCGAGCCGTTAATGTTGAAGCAACAACATTATATATGCAAATTGTGGTGTTTCAGTGAAATATTGCTTTTAATAGTGTGCGACCGTTGATGCGGACAGATGCTGATAACATTAATATCATGCGGACGAATTCATCATGCGAGTGTTACGGATCTGTGGAACTGAATATATTATAGTGGAGCGTTTATATTGTCATATTTTGGACTGTCATGAAAGTGCAGATTGGAGTCAGAAAAGCATTTTTAGGGTTCCGTACCAAAATGGTAAAAACCCTTCTGATGAGACTAAGTCTGTCTGTCTGTCTGTCTGTCACACCTGGATATCTCAAGAACTACTAATGCTATCAACTTGAAATTTAGAATAGTTTTAGATTCACTATGGGTGAAATGTGTATATATATTGTATGTACAAATGCCTGAAATAAAATGATTTTATTTATTTTTTTATTTTAGATGAGGTTTGGCCAACTATTATATATATATATTTGCTTTTGCTATATTGCAAATAAGAAAGAAATAAAAAAAAAAATTGTTTGCAAAAGAGACTGAATAATTTGAAGTGGGGCTACTAGGGCATGTGGGGTATATTATGCAAGAACGCTGTTTGCACATTCTCAAACTTTTTTTTTTAGGCAGCATAGTGTTCAAATTTTGATGAAAACTGTAGGTAAAAAAAAACCGTCCCCCCCTCCCTTATCTCCGAAGTTTGCATAGATACCAATCAGAAATTATTCTATGTGATAGAAGTGTATTTTAAAAGTAATATGTAAAAATTACAGGAAAAGTAAAACGATGTCTCTAATGGCTTCTACAGACCAGCGCGAATCGCGACGCGACACAAAGGCACTGCTCGTCGCGCGGCATACGGGGCCTTTGTGTCGCGTCGCGTGTCGCGTCACCGCGTCTGTCTGTAGAAGCTTTAAACAGCACAGTTTTTCAGAAATTATCAACATCATATATGTACGGAACGCTCTTGACCGGTTTTTTTTGTTTATAATAGTCAGGGCATGTGTTGTGGAAGAGTGTGGAAAATGTCATGAGGAAAGTTTTCAGTATGAATGAGGATGGCTATGAGAGTAGGGGAAGACCTAACAAACAATCGATAGATTATGTGGAAGATTATATCGCTAGAAAGGTGCCGAGTTGATGAGTAATAGAGAAATATGGAAGAAGCCGCTGATCCCAAATATATTTGGATAAAAGCAAGATAATTATGATAATAGTTCACACTAGCCCTGGATCGAAATAGCTGGAATTCATCTTTGCCCAGTAGTGGAGTGATGCAGGCTGACAGTAACCAGTGACAGTTTTTTGCTCAGTCTCCTTGAAACTATCCAGAAAAGAACAGGACTTAGGTACTGTCTGGCAGTTTTAGCATGCAAAAGTAGCATTAAGATGCTGCTGCGTAGGTCTGCCATATACATGATGGTTGTTGGAGCAAAAGAGTCGTTGGGTGAAGACCGCAAATAATTCATTCTAGCGTAAGACCCAACTGGATGAACCAAAATGACGACTTGAAGAACATTGTCGGAATGAATGTTATATGTACTTGATAAAAACTTATTTTCAGCTATGGTATGTACATACCTACCTTAAATAATCCGAAACTGGCCACAAAGCGTTGTTACTTGTTGCTTACCTACAAACTAAGATGAAAGACTCATCTACTTGTAATTTCACCAGCATCCCCGTTAGACATGCGCAAAATGTGTCAGTGAAAAGAAATGTCATTAGGTATATCTTTTCGCATAACGAAGTAGTCTACTCATTTAGTTCAGCAAAACAGACCGAGTCCATATCCATAAGATAACGAGAGGTTGATTGATAAGTTACCACGAATGATGCAGCTCAATCTAAGCAAAACTATTTTTATTAAGTAGTATGTTTTCTGTTGTATGTATAAAGTCAGACCTTTTTGTCTAAGTTGAGTATTTGAAAATCGAAATCACAGTTCGAGCGAGCGAAAAGAATGACTTCTCTTTTTGCCCCACACTAGGATTTTCTCCTGTATTGTGGGTGCGTTTACAAACATTTAAAACACATACACAAACAGTCAGACCCGGAACAACTACTTGTAGGTCATACAAATATTTGTTCAGTGCAGGAATCGAACCCGCGACACGCAGCGCGGCAGTCAATCGCTAACCACTGCGCCAACCGTGTCGCAGACTGAACTAAATGAAGTAGAGACACATTTGAATGACTACTGATTGAATGATAAGTTTATTTTGCGAAATGAAGTAGTTAATTTCCTTCAATCGGTCGCGAACTACCCATGTCTAATCGCCGTAAAACTGAACCTAGCAATGCTGCTTGGCGATAAAAAGGACGTGACTACTACTATTCCGACTAGTAGGTTTGCATTCAATGGAAGTTATTGTGAAGGTACCGAATAGGAAATCTATCCAGCACACACGTTTAAACGTGATCTTCGGACCCCTCACGTAACTAAAAGCTTCATGTGGCGTTATTGCCAAGCGCTTGGCTGTAGGTGTACATATATTGAGCGTCTCGTCCACCGAATTCTAATGGAATACGACAGGTGAATTTGAATATGTAGGACAGCATATTTTTATTTATTTCCTCCTACACATCATTTTTACATTACTTCATGTTCTTAAATAGTATAAAACAAAGCCTTTCGTTTGTCTGTGACCTCTTGGATCTTATGAGGTCAATGGATTTAGATGAGGTTTTCAACATAAATTACAAGGTTTTTTTATAGAGCGTGCCGTTACAGTGGCGACATTAATATAACACTCGTATACAGTTTCGCCTTTACGTTTTATGAAAATATTTTAATTTCATTAATCATTATTATTTATTGATTTATTTACAATTTTCTAAAATAGCAACTTGGAGCAATCTGACTTAAAGAACTGTAGCACAGAGCTCATGCGAGCCGGGGTCATGGATCATAGTCATAACATCGAATCAATGAAATTAAAACAAATAACGCGGAGAGCTTTATTATTTAGTTTGTTAGATTTTTTTTTTATTTTCAATTTATAATTATTTAACTTAATATAATATATTAACACAATATAATTATAACAAAATATATATAAAAAAAAATATATATATTTTTACGTAAAATATTTTATTTAAATTTTTTTTTTATGATTACTGGCCACTAGCTCGTGTGTCAAATTAATGTCGCCACTCACTGTAGCGGCACGCTGTATATTTTTTTCCTCCATGTTTTTGATATCCCGAAATGTTAGGGTTAAATATTTTACTTAGATATAGCACAGAAACCTCGATGTTTTGATGTGTCTTCACATTTATAGATTGCACCCGTGAGAAGCATGAAAATCTGTATTTAAAAAATAATAAATCCCATAAACTATTACTACTACTTCTAGGTACTTTTACTTTGTTTTTTTTTATTTACTTTGTTTTTATGTTTCAAAGAGTGTGTTTTAGTTTAATTTGTGATCTCCTGTGTGAGTCCCAATAAATATTTTTTCTTTCTTTAAACAATCTTGGTCTAAAAATGTTTATCAGTTTTCAAATTAAATTCTTTATCACACTGTGTGTAGTAAAGTCTAAACTGCTATACAAGGTACTGATTACTTTTTAATAGTTGTGAAGCATCTATTTTAACAAAAAGAGTGTTAATGACTTTTTAATGATGAAACTCATTTCTTAATTTAAAAGTTGACACATTGACATAATGGAAAAGGCAACTGTCAAAATAGCGCTGTCATAGCTAGTTCCCCAAACAAGCTAATAGTACAAGGCATGAGTTGGTTTTATTTTATTTTTGCGAAATTGACGCGATGTGTTGTGTTCCTAAATACTTTGAAATTGGAGTTCATCATTTCCCGAAAAAACCTAAAATTAGAAGATTGTGGCTTAAAGCTATTCATAGTTTTTTTTTAAATTAAACAGAGTTCCAGGTTGTTTAAATTCTGCCACTTCCATCAAATACTTGATTTAAAATAAGTATTGAAATCACAGAAAACAACGAAATAATGACATAAAACCAAACTCATGAATGAACAGGAAATGGAATGAATAAACGAAATCTCAAATTTATTGTAGGCCGTAGGGACCTAGCTATGATCACGCCATGTAAATGTACAATTAGCGTTGCCTGACCTTCCCCATTGCATTTGTTACAATGACATTTAACAAAAGTATTAGGTGTTAAATATAATAATAATGTTTTGATTGAAATAAAATGGCAACAAAGGGCAACAAAGGCCTGAAATAATATTTCTCCATGAACATTAGGGTGTTTTTTCGTGGATCTACTTTTTTGTCCTACCGAGGGTATGTTATTTCTGTTGGTTGCTTTCTGTTGAAACCAAAATGAACGGTATGTATAGAGAAATTAACTCTTAAGGTGGTAAGCCTTCTCAGACCGCGACTGTACCTACTTTAGATACCAGCACGTTTGGTCGCTACGTCTTTACTAAATGAAACCACTGCACCATCAACAACGATTGTATTACGTGACTCTATTTTATTGCCAATGCATTTCGTGTTAACATCGGGTGCTACATATTCTAGCACTATTAGAAATGAAAATAGGTGTTTGTTCAGAGGAAACTATCTTTGTAAGGATATTATTAAAGAAATATTCAATGAGGTTCCGTGTGGTGCCGGACGTAAAGCACCACCTCATTTCTTCCTGTGGGTGTCGTAAAAGTCGACTAAGGGACTTACTAGAGAATGGGCAGCAGCGTTCTCTATGCATTTTAACACCATACTGCGATCGCCAACCCGCCTGCCAAGCGTGGTGATTATGGCAAACCCCCCCTTTGGGAAAGGCCCATGTCCAGCAGTGGACGTCTTTCGGCTGAATGGTGATGATGATGATTTAATGAGAGCATAAAGACCTGCTTGTGTCACAAGTTGACATAACATTTAGTAGGTACTTACTTATTCAAATAGGTGCCTACATGTTTTTGTACTATTTCTCTGGGGAACTATATAAAATAAAAGAGAACATTAATGGTTCCGCATGACACAATAAAACAATTCAAATTCAGTTTGAGTGAAACCGGATACTAATGAAATAAAATAATAAATCATCGATACATAAAACATACACTGTGAACTGGTACATAAAACATAATTATTTAATTAATAATAATACATTCTACGTACATTTAGGTTCAATTGGGTTGATACATTATGTTTAATGAAAATTTTAATACCAGAGATTTACACTCAAATCCTTTTCAATCAAATATTTAGTTTTATTTCTGGAAACTACAGTTTAACGGAAAACCGAGAGAATTAAAATTTATGCTATGAATTGAAAGTCCGGGAAAGAATGGAATTCTATTGAAAACACACACAGGAAAACACATTGTTATGCAGGCAAGATGCCGTAACATCGAACGAACACATTTCTGAAGCAAACACGATTTAAAAGTTTCCTCATTGCCGTACTTTATAACAGATTTCAGCACTAAGAAAACTCACACGAAAGACTGAGATAGATATTCGATTTCTTCGTTTTGTCAGCAATATTCAAATGGGGGACCCCGGAAATATTGCCCCGTAGCCTATATGCAAATTCTATTTGAAATGCGAAAGTTTCCACAAGAGCGTCGAACCTTCAATCGCGAAGGCAAACAGTTTCTATAAGATTAGTCGTGAGATGCTCCTTCTGCAGTCAATATTGACTTAGGCGGCCATTGCAGACGGTGACTCGCTTTAAACATGGAGAAATATACTCAGTAGTGTAACGTTTCTTGGCTTTCAAGTTGATTGTGTATCTGGCATTTTATTTTATGAAATGAAATGGAAGCAGTAGGGTTGACATTCGAGTGGGTGCAGTCATGTTTAGTTTTTACAATGTTGTTCGTGGAGTGTTGTGTTTTGTACTTCGCGGCGGATTCGACCGGGTTAAATTATAGTGCAATTTCGATGTAGTGTAATTTGATATTGCAATGGAATTGTGTTGCACAAAGAGCTAAGCAGTCGTGAAATAATGTACATCATACAATCAACAATGCATGGTCCAATATTTTGCAGGAAACATTAATTTGTATGAGCAATTTTCATAATAATTATGCATTCTCTTTTCTTTGTAATTCTTGACTTACAGAGTGCTTGTAAATAGTATAATTGCTAGAAATTATTTTTACTAAATATAGCTTTTTTGATTCTTATTGGTGGTGTATATGTTTAATGTTTGTTTATTTTGCCAAAAAACAGTGCTTTACATTTCCTTATAGTCTACCTACATTAATAACATATTTTTTTTTTTAATAAGACGAAAAGCAAGTTCTTTACTTATGAACTTTACAATCCGGTCGAGCCTGATTGTACAATCAAGGAATAATCCATAATTATGTTATCGGTAAAGGTACGTAAACATTGGTATCACTATATTTTTTTTTTAACTTCTGATTAATTTAAATCTCGGAACATTTTTTTCAACACACAACCCCTCCACGGTCTTTATTTTCAAAACATGACCAAAGATTCGAAACAACTTCCGACATCATCTGTAAAAGTGCTCTTTCAATTTCTTACAGAAATTAAATTTCCTTTCACAGTAGGTACTCTGGTATTACTGTGCATTTTTCTACGGAGCTTTGCAGCCTCCATTGCTGCAGGGTTTTTCCTTTTTTTTAATGTGTGCATTTCCTTCGCTTACCAACTTATTGTCTAGCGGACGGCCAGCTGTTTGCATTGTGGCTCTAGCATTCCCGCATTATGTTGCTCTACGAAATGTAAAGAATTATTGCGTTTTGTGAGACGAGATGAAATGTGTAGGGACGTCTGTCGGGTACTTGGATTTTGTAGTTTAAAATTGGAATACAGTGACACAAAGAGCGGCATTATACTGCAGTAACCTCAAAGATTATAATATCTTCTCTGTTAATAAAAACAGGCCAAGTGCGTGTCGGACCACGCATAATTAAGGGTTCAAAAGTTGGGATGAATTTATCCCAAGAAAAAACTTAACATTGTAGTTGAAAAACATGTTCTCCGATACATTCCAACTGCAAATGTAAGTTTGTACGCACAATATTGGGAGATTCACGTTGTTATTTTAAGACCATAGACTTATAGGATTTCCTGTAATCTATAAGTATGGAACAATTTTCTGTATTTTTTTTTTTAAATTTTATGCTTATAGTTTCGGAGATAACGGGAAAGGTCAATTTTCATCTATTTTCTTAAATATCTTTAAAAATATTTATTTTAAAATAATATACTTGTGACCTTTTGTTTGATGTATCACATATTATTACAGTGTACAAAACTGTGTTTTTAAATTTTCTTATTTGTCTACCAAAAGTGACCTCTATATTTGAAATTCATTTATTGTTATTGTTCATTTATATGTTACGTAAACATGCCCATGTTTGGATCACAAAATTGATGTGTACGAAATTTAAACTTAATCGGTCCATTCGATTCGGAGCAAATTGGCTGTGACGGATGGACAAACAGACGGACACATGAGTGATCCCGTAAGGATTCTGCTTTTTCATTCGGACATACGAAACACTAAAAATGAAATGTTGTTCATTCGTAAGCGCATCACTTGAAAAATGCTGAACCGGTTTGGCTATTTTTAACCGAATTCCAAAAACCTCCGGTTATATTATGAATAGGATAGAATAGAATAACTTTATTTTTGTAAATATGGGTAGATGATACATCAATAGGTGTTAGTACAGTACAAAGATCAGCCGTATCGTCAGTATATTATTTATTTAATGTATGTACGATTTAATTTTTTTTTTTCAAGTTTTCGAAATAGTCCAAATTAGGTTTTTACGGAATGAAAAATTTAGGAAAGTAGCCCTGAAAATTGTAAAATTCGGGAAAACTGAAAGTGCTTTTTTATACGGGATTGTTGTATGAACTCAAGACCATATTTAAATTTTGACAGGACAACGTCTATCGCGACAACTAGTGGACTCTACAACGTGTTTTTGTTTTTTACTAATGTTGCTACTTTTGTTTACAGCTGGGTCATTCTGAAAGAGTCATCAAAAAGAACCATTATTGAAAAGAAAATGCATTTTCATGTTTAAACTTTACAGAATACCACATCTAGTAGAAACTCTGCTGTAAAAGTATAACTGTGGCCATTTGGCGAATAAAAGATTGGATTGCGCTGTAGGCTGTACGACAGTGATAAATAAACCAGTATAAACTGGTCTCGTATTTTATTGGAACTCCGTGCTACGCTAGGCCAGCTCAAGGCGAAAGTGCTACTATCAACTTGCGGTCTACTGTACCAATTTAAGGATACTAAGGCCCACTTGCACGTTCATGGGTTATCCTAAATAACTCGGAGTTAACTGATAATTCAGGGTTAATCAAAATTAAATAAATTCATCTTGCGCCACCAAGTGTTACAGGTATACCTAGGGTTAAACTTCTAAATATTTAACCCACCTATTTGGAAGAGTTAGGTCGCTAAATTCTGGGTTATTGTAAGACAAGTAATGTCAAAATAAATTGACATTAAGAGGTACCGCTGATAACTTTTGTATTTTATATTGTTCAATTAGTGAGAGGAGTAAGTGAAAATACGGTACTATATCAGTACATATCATATCAGTAGTAGTATCATAATATTATATTCATGAACTCATATAAAAAAAATACAAATTATGAAAAACTTCAAACATTTTTTCCCTGACATTCGTCAATCAATAAACAAATTGTCTGAATTTAAATACTCTACAATAATTGTTTAACCCGACTAAATATACAAGTGGGCCTAAGAGACAATGATGGCAATATGTGACGAACAATAGAACCTAGGCCAGCCATATGCAAGTACTGTTTTCATCAATCTGCCCAACCAGCGTGGTTACTGTGGCTATAGTTCGCTTTAAAGTCATTGTTACAAAACAAAGGGTTGTATTCCGGCGCCAGTACTTAGCATGCACAGCTAAAAGGCTGGTTTTGATTGCCCATGTTTGGTTCTACTGCGCTATATGTCTGCAGAGTAAATCTGCAAAATATTGTGTGAACGTAGAATTTATTTGACAGTCCTAAAAGAGTCTCTTGTGTAACGAACATGTAAACATTCCAATTATACTTTAATTAATAAGATAGGACGAGATTGCAAGGTTTTATCTATCAAATGAGAAGGAATGTAAAAAAAAAACTAAAATAACATTTATATCTAGGAAACAAAGCCATGGATATAAATATTAATTTTGTTTATTTATTTTTGCTTTATTGTACACAATAAAAATACATAACAAAAAATAAATCAAACATAAAAACCAGGGGGCCAACTCCGAAGCGTTAATCCGAAGTATCGGCCGAATGTTCGGCCGTTTTATAACTTCCATACTTCGATCAACAATACCAACTAAATATCGGGTCGGCGCAAACATATGTCTCGGTAAATAACAGCGCACTTGAGACGTGAGCTCTTATTTTGTTTAGTTCGCTTGAAACACAGCCAATGTAAACACGTTTCACAATGCCACAATGTGTAATCGAAAGTAGAAAAAATAATGCCCGAAAAAGCAATTTCACGGCCGGAGTGTCATTCGGTAAATACATGTAGAATAAGTTATATTTTAAGCTTCAAAATACCAAATAATATCATTTTTTTAACAAAATTACCGATTTTAATCCACCGCTACAAATGTTTGGCCAAGGTTGGGTAGATTCATAGAGTAGATTATTTTAGATTTTATTGCTACGTGCCATGGTTGTAATTAGATTGAACTTAAAACTTTTGTCTCAGTTCGTTAGGAATCAAATGGCGCGGTGTTACCTCAATATTCACAAAAACTGGTTTCTTGGATAGTCGAGTATGACGTAACGCAATGAAAATATCCGACGCAAAAAATTTATTGGACAGAAAATTTTTAACCGAATAGAATAGTAAAATATAGTTTGATATTTGATTATTTATGGGGCAGATATATGGTTTTAGTGACTTTTTAATCGGTTATTACGTCTTTATATAATGCAAGTAAGTTATGCAAAAAAATTTTGTTTAAACTAGAACGCATACACTTCAATTCTTTAAGTGAATATGTATATTTGTATAATCCTACAATACTTTGTAGGAAAATACTTCATGAAATAAATTCAGGAAGTAATGTCTATCTGTTTTGTTTTAAAGGGTACCAAACGGGTTTCGAGATGGTCTCATTGTCACGAAGTCAGAATCTGATGAGGGGATCCCATGGAAATCGAGTGAAGTCCTCAAATTGTATAGGCACACCTATAGCGATTTGGATATTTTTTTATAGTAACTCGTACATTTGCTCTCGGAAAGCATAATTTGGTGAAGTGGAACTGATGATGAAGATCACAGATGGCCACCGAAACTACTTAATAATAGGTATTTCACGGGTTACGATTCGATTAGGTACTTTAATACGGTTGCTCAGCAGTTTATTCTCGTCACAATGCATATGGTGAAGTGGTTCTCCTGGTTGTTACAAGGGGAACTCCTCAAAAATTATCGTCCATGCATCGCGAAAATCAATATTTTGTAAAAGGTGATGAGCAGTTGACACTATGCTATTGTAACTTAGACCAATTACAAACTGACCCACCAAAAAGTAAACAATCAAAAACCAAATTTATGTAGTTAAAATGATTTAAAATAATTTGTATTATGATTGAACAAAAGATGTGTTTAAGCAAACAATTAACCTAACCAAATATAAACTCTTTGTAATGACAAGTGTACAATTAGCATCGTCCTGGCCGCCGCAGTCGGATAACGAAGCGCGACGCCGCTCTTCACATGCAACTTGACTTCCAACCTTTATTAGAAATTGACTCTTATCAACATTAACACTCTCAATCAAAAATAAACTTTAAGGGGAAAAAGATACGGTTTAAATTAGATTGAAAATTGAAGGGAGGCAAGGGTGAGATTTGTGGTCACTGAAACTTGTAGATGTTGCACTTGCCTAGCTCGCGATAGTGGATATAGTGAAGGACTCTCCAGTGAAGTAGGTATACATACCGCAACTTTCAGGCACTGCTAGGATTTCGGATTGGTTCTGAATCGTTATAATGAAGATGATACTCGTTTGTTTCAATGTTGTTCGTGGTTTAATGTATTCTATTTGTGATCGTTTGTTGTGATTCATTCTTAGACAAAGAAATGTATAGACGGCGGGTAGCTCCATTTCATTCTCACAAGAAAGGGATATAGTATTAAGTTATTATAAGTAAAGGAAAAGGACAAAGTTATACTATTTCCGTCTCTCAGTGCGTGTCAGTTTTTTCAAGGTTAGCGACATATGTAGCTGTACTTTCATGGCATTTTTGTGAAATTATGCAGTTTATATTGGCACTTTTCTACATCATATAATTGTCAATTTGCTGATTTGTTTTTGTTTTAAAACCCAGGGTAAAGGGTTAGGGTTATGGTACCATTGGGTCCTATATACAATTATGGATATATATATAATATGCTGTCTCAACTGGCCACGCTACCCGAACATCTATAGTTTTCTTACTCTAAGGATTCTTTAGTCAAAACAAGAAAAAAAAAACTGGTCAAGAGCGAGTCGGACTCGCGCACCGAGGGTTCTGTACGTATATATGATGTTGATGATTCCTGCAAAACTGTGCTATTATGAGACATCGTTTTATTTTTCCTGTAATCTTTACATACACTTCTATCACATAGAATAATTTCAGATTTGATCTATGCAAACTTCGGAGATAAGGGGGGGGAACGGTATATTTTTTACATTTTTCATCTAAAGTCGGAAACTATGCTGCCTAAAAAAAAAAGAATATTTGAGAATGTGCAAACAGCGTTCTTTCATAAGATATCCCACATGCCCTAGTAGCCCCACTTCAAATTTATAAGACCCCCTTTCAGTCCCTTTTGCAAAAAAATTTTTTTTTTTAATTTTCTTTCTTGCTTGCAAAATAGTTGGGCAAACGTCATCTAAAACTGTTCTAAATTTCAAGTTGATAGCATTAGTAGTTAGAGTATTGAGAGATTAGGTAGAGATATCCAGGTGTGACAGATAGACAGACAGACAGACTTAGTCTCACCATATGGGTGCCTTTTACCATTTTGGTACGGAACCCTAAAAATGGTTCTATTTAATTAATATTTTTAAACATGATTTTGTTACATAATCATCTTACTTTTCCTCATTGGAAAATGCAGGTTTCGTTCTAATTGCTTGTTGTCCTTGTTGAATGAAAAATTACTTAAACGAGACATTTAATTATTTGTTGCTTAATATCTACTAACATAACGCTGTAATACATTGTATAATGTTATATACGCATAACTGCCACAAGTAGGTTTGTACCTATATAGAACAAAGTAACGTTTTACTTCAGTAAACATGAACAAGAGCCAAGCGAGGCCATAAGGAAATCAAGTAGCTGCAATAAAAGAAAGCAATGGAGTCGCCTTTTGTGTAGCGCTGCAGCGCACAAAGTTGCAAGCACCAACTAAGGTATCAAGTAACTTGCAAAGTGTTCCACTTCTGTATTTATCTTTAATTTTACAATTTCCCATCAAATGACAGCTTCAATCGATGGGAAATTGTAAAATTTAATAACTGGGGTGTTAAAAGAATCACGGCGTTTAAATTAAAAATAAAGGAGACGTTTCATTTTTGTATAGGACTCCGGCCGGTTTTACAAAGCGCACATGTTATATGTGCGCTTTGTAAAACCTGGGAAACGGTCCCCTGAATACAATAAAGAATGTATTTTTTCATAATAACTAATATTTTTTAGGCACTAAATAAAAACTGAAAATGTTTGAAGTTTGTCATGTTGTTTCGAACATCGACAGCCAGCCATTTTTCGTCCAGAAATACCTACAAATCTACAATCTACAAAAATAGATTTTTTTTTTCTATCGATCACTTTCATAAAATTAGCCAAAAAAGTTGTCTGAGATAGCTATCTTATTATCTTATCTTAATAGCACAGAAATTCATGCCTTTTATATTTATATATATAACGTCAACGTGATATTGTTACGTTTTAATGTAACATGATTTCTGGACGAAAGCAGAATGCAAGTGAGACGACGCCATGATCAATAGAATAGGGCAATAATATGAGATGAGAAACTATAATTTCTTGTGCCGAAGTAATCAAGAAAATATTCAGGAAAGAGTATTTTTCCTGAATTCGTGGATTTTTTTCCTCGTTTTTCATGAACTTTATGGCCGAAAATGAAACATCTCCTTTGTTTTGTAGTTTGCTTCGGTTGAGAGAAAAATGATTATTTTGTTTTCACAAATAATATTAATTTCTGTAAGTAGGTACATTTTTTATGTAGGTCCTCGCTCTTGTGAACTAACTGCAGTAAATTATTATCGACACTCATCACAATTTTTTTTAAAGTGGTGCTTTTTGCCTGCACGTTGCAGAGTCACTACTGGGGAAGGTAACTGTTAAAAAGGCGCTGTCATAGCTAGTTCCATAAACAAGCTGTACAAGGCGTGAGGTGGTTCTATTTTTGCGAAAATGAGGCGTTGTAGTGTTCCTAAATACTCTTAAATAGGAGTCCACCATTAAAAAACATTTATGAATTGTCGTGATTTGATTGAATGTTTTTTTTTTATTTAGTTTAAAAACAATGTATTCTTTTAATACCGAATTATAATATTCACTGTTGCAGCACTGTCAAAGTACAAATTATTAATGTTGTAACAAACTTTTAAATGTATTTTCATTATGGCAACTGAATGTATTATTTTACTTTGGCAACACAGAAATAACGGTTATGGTGTTATCGTTATTTCTGAGTGGGGGAAAAGTCATTTTAAATTGTAAAATGTAGTACCGAGCGAGTCGTCGTTTAGTTGTGAAACAGTGCAGTTGTGCGGAATAAAGTGTTAGCAAGAAAAGAGTGTATACTTTCAAAGAATGATTAAAACAAAATATTTATGGTTTAAAATTCCGACACTTTCCATGTCAAATATACTACTAGATTTAAAAAATTAAGATCACCGAAAATAACAAAATAATGAAATAAAACCAAACTTATGAATGAACATGAAATGTCAAATTAGAGGCCGTAGGGACCTAGCTACATATCTAGGTCCCAAAGCAATTCCTAGATGGCGTGAACATTCACGCCATCTACAAATAGCTTTGACCGACCTTCCCCATTGCATTTAGCGCTAAACATATTTAAAACGTCATTTGGTGTCTGTCATCTTCAAACGATTGACAGGAACAGAGCGATGTTTTAATTGTTCACCACTTTTTTTTTTTCGAAGATGCACACTTTACGCCCAATGTCATCGGACAAGCAGACTATCAATTTTCTCTTGCTATGAAGTATCTAAATAAAATTGTTCCCAGTTTCCTACTTGTTTACATTGTGGCAACATTGACGCGGATGTAGGAAGCTTCATTAGTAAGTTTATAAATCAAACATACGGAAGCTGACGCGAGGGTAAGTTTTAAGCGAAGTTACAGGAAACGGATAGTGTTGTGCGCAGGAACTAATGAGTCATCTGTTTGTTTATGATGCTGTTCAAATAATATAGTACTGTAATGTTATTTGTTTTTTTTTTAAATGTCTATTTATAAGACATGTTTTGCCAAACATAAATTAATCGGAACTTACTCCTGTTATCCGGCTGACCCCTAGATTCTTTACAATAATCTATTGCTAAAGCAAATGAAAATCCCATTCAAACTTTGTTAATTTATATGAGTTTTGTTATAATTAGACATTTACGGGAGGAAGTAAAAAGTGTAGATAGATGTATAGGGCCATTTACGTGAATTGATACGGTTTCAATTTAAATAAGTGGGTAAAAATCAAATGTAACCACAATTTCAGAGTATTTATAGAGTAGGTAGTCTTGTGCCTACTTGACCACGACTACTACTATTAAGTGCCTTATCCACAAGCTCCTCATTTGTGGCTAAGTAATAACAGCCACAGGGGTCGATCCATCGGATTAAGCTATGCTTGCCGGGGTTGGTCCGTAGATGGGTCACCATCTTTACATACCGAGACTCCTTCGTGCCTCGGCAAGCACGGTAAGCCGTTGCTTCTGGCTGTGATTCGTGGATCTTTGACAGTCGTTACGGTTCGTCAAAAGCCCGAAATTCAGACAACCAGGAACCAAGGGGCATTCAGCTACATCCAGTTAGACTGGAAGCGATCCCAACATAGTTGGGAAAAGGCTGGCAGATTGATTGATTGACTTGTGCCTACTTGCAGTGTGCTTTTTTTAGGTAACATAACAACAAAACATAACATAACAGTTTTAACTTACGCTACGAGTACTAAATAAATAAAATAATTTATACAACAAAAGCTTGCCTAAAGTATACTTGTTATAATAAGTTTTCTCTTAAAATATACTATGATTTAAAAGTGTATTCCCGTTGTCCCCGTTTGCCATATCCCCGTCACGGGGACAGCGGGACGTGATTAAATTTATTTCCCGTTGTCCCCTTATCGTACGAAGTAAACCTTTTTTAAATCGAAACAGCTACGTTAGGTTAGAACTATGACTACACAATGCACGAGCCGAGCGAGCGAAGCGAGCGGTGCCGCGGGAAACATATTTTTGAATGTAAAATTAAACCACGGGGACAACGGGAAGTATTTTTAAATATTTAATTGAAGTACCGCTGTCCCCGTAGGACGGGGACACGGCGTACGGGGACAACGGGAATACACGGATTTAAATATTTATAAAAAATCGGACTGTTTCGTTGGTCTAGTGGTCGCAAGCGCTACTGCTGAGAATAAGGTCCTGGGTTCAATTCCCGGGTCGGACAAAAGTGTTAGTGGATTGTGCCATCTGGAATTTCTCAATAGCAGCCCGGAGTCAGAGGGCCTTCACAAATGACATTCGCTCCGGAGCGATTCTGTTTCTACAATCGCTATCGTTATTTAACTGTTTGACAAGTGTTATCGCTAGGTTTTGATTCGAATTCCTTCATACGAATCGAAAACTAGCGATAACGCTTGGCTACGCATCTCTATGGAAGTTATCGTTCGACGCTGTCGATTTGTTTCATGGAATCGAATGATGATAATTATCATTTTCTAACTAATTTCCATTCGTTGACCTATGATCACGTGACGTTTCGATAGTTTATGTCAACCCCATACATTTTGTGGCTTTTCTACTAGCGTTATCGCTAATCGAATGCTAGTTTGTCTAGGCCCTCTGGATTTGCACCCGGTTGATGGCAATAGGCTATAGTCCCCTATTCCATGGGGCTTAAACATAACTGGCAATATGTGGGTATACTGTAGGTACACCTCTGCCTAATCCTTCGAGGAATACAGGCGGAATGTTGCTATGTTATGATGAATAAATAATATGAACAAGCTGTAGCCGAGACATTGAATCACAAGCAATGTATTCTCATAGAATTATGTAGAACATTTTTGTGCAGTAGTGATACTTATCAGTCTCATCCGAGGGAACGCACTCTGAACAGCAACTTGCATGGCTTCATAGGGTTGCCATGCTAAGTGACTATTTACCCGACTGTAAAAATATTGGCGAAGTTTTCATCTCGATCTGATTTTTTTCAGTGGTGTAAAACTAAAACTACAAGACCGCTTTCACATTTAGGCAACTTTAGCAGCACGACAGTCGTGCGACAGACGCGCGACTGTCGCGCTGTCAGAATTTCATAGTTTAAACAGAAGCGTGGCGGTCGCGCGATGCCGCCGCGGCCGCCACGGTAGTCGGCGGTGTTTCCCCGTCGGAATCCATTTTTGATATGAAGTGCGCCAAACTGACCTAAACTGCGGCGCGGCAACCGAGCTGCTAACGCGCGGCTGTTCTTATAATGTGAAGGAATGTGCTTCTGCGGCACAACTGTCGCGCTGCTAACGTCCCATGTTGCTAATGTGAAAGCGGCCTAAGTATGAAAAGCTTATTAATGTTGCCCAGTATTTGTTAGATTAAAAGCTATGGGCATAATTTTCCTAGATCTACTGAACTGATAGACTCGCCTCCCGTTACATGGGACTTAAACAAAACTGGTGAATTAAGGGAGTACTATTGGTACAACCCTGCCTAACCCTTTGGGGAATAAGGCGTAATGTTATGTTGTCTTATTTTATCAACAAAAAATCTGTCAAAAAAGATACCAAAGGTCCTTTTTATTTTACAAGAACTGACAACATTTTTAATTCTGTGCTGCTCACGATTTGATGTCAAACAACAAACAACCCTGCGCACATGTCAAAATGCAAACAATGAGAGAGTTGATACAACATTATTCAGAACAGAACAGATAATACAATATTTACCGACCAACCCGTATGAGCCAAGGTTTGTTTCTCATTATTTCAATAATATTTTCATTGTAATTTCAATGTTTGGCCTCTATAATTTTTACATTTTAAGTTGGATAATCAAAATGATTTTGTAAATATTATTTCAGAATGTAAAACATGTTTTGTACCTATATGGGACTTAAACATAACCGGCGATGTGGGAGTGCTATAAGGTACACCTCTGCCTAACCCTGAAGGGAATACAGGCGTGATGATACGTTTTATCATGATATAGGTGGAGTTTCTTGTTCATTCTTTTCCATACGAAACCACCTTCTGGAAGGGGGACTAGAATCAATTCAATTTTTTTGTAAATTTTGACTTTCAAAAGTGCCTCTTAAGTGCCTATTTGAAATAAATCATTTGACTTTGACTTTATTATTATATTATTGTTCATTCGTTTCAAGTGCATAAAGGCTTCTACAAACTGGTGTGATATGGCGGGCGCAATATCGCACCAATCTGTAGAACCCTTAATACCTTTGTACCTTTATTGTGCACAAAGTTTAATAAATAAATTGTTGCTATTGTTGTAGTATGTTATTTGTTCAATTTGTTTGTTAACTGACACTTTGATATTTTGAAGAATATATATCGTATTATAGTTTATCGAAGCTAATGACATTATATTAAACAGATATGATAAACACTCACAAAACAACCGAAAAAAGTGTTCCGCGCAGCAGCGGCAGCACACATACCCACTATTCATTCATTTTACATTTCACTACAAGTAAAAATGATGGCTTGATAAAACAACAAGAAAAAAACCGGTCAAGAGCGAGTCGGACTCGCGCACCGAGGGTTCCGTACTAATATATGATGTTGATGATGTCTATTTAGAGACATTGTTTTATTTTTCCTGTAATCTTTTCTTAGGCTTCTATCATAAAGAATAATTTCAGATTTTATCTCTGCAAACTTCGGAGATAAGGGGGGGGGACGGTATTTTTTTTTACATTATTCATCACAAGTCGGAGACTATGCAGCCTAAAAAAAAAATATGTTTGAGAATGTGCAAACAACGTTCTTTCATATGATACCCCACATGCCGTAGTAGCCCTACTTCAAATTTTTAAGACCCCCTTTCAGTCCCTTTTGCAAAAAATATTTTTTTTTCTTCCTTGCAAAATAGTTGGGCAAACGTCACCTAAAACTATTCTAAATTTCAAGTTGATAGCATAAGTAGTTCTTGAAATATCCAGGTGTGACAGACAGACAGACAGTCAGACTTAGTCTCACCATAAGGGTTCCTTTTTACTATTTTGGTACGGAACCCTAAAAAGAGACAGCTAGTGTTTTCAATTGCGCGTGAATGTAAACAAACTTTATTCTGGCCACCAATCACCGAATGTTGGCATCACAGACTAACAAATACGTCCCAATTAGGACCTTTTCGAGTCTTCACGATTGCGCGCTCACAACATATCTGTTTATTAAAATATCATTGATCGAAGCAGTATCGAATAATTTACTGATCGAGAAACAAGGACGATGTTATCAAGATTGCACAAAAATAAACAAAAAACATACAGAAAATCATTGCTTTAGTTTCTACGCTGCAGTAGCAGGATTAGCCAAGCGAATATTCATGACCACCGTCTCGAGCAGCCAGATGTCTGAGAAACCACTGAGCACGTGATCTTAGCGAAGCAGCTAATGAGGGCATTTCCTTGCTGTTTAGCTGGCAGACGCGTACTGACGCATTTGCTTAGAATAAGTAAATGGGAAATTCTCCACCTTGGGAAAATGCTAAGTTTCAAAGAAAAACAAAGAAATGAGTGGTAAAATCTTAAAGCCTCGTCCACCTCGTAGTAATAGTGTAAAATTTTGGTTAGCAACAACTATTCGTGTTGCTGAAAACATGTTGTAATTAAGTAGTTTGGAATGCCACTTTGATTGCAACACTCATATTGTGCATGTACAGTCATGAGCACTAATATGTAAACGCTTAGCAGAATTCAAAACTGATTTTCTCGTGGAATAACGATTGCAAGTTTGAGAAAAGATCTATTTCATAATAGTTTGGTTTCCAAAATACTATGTTCGTAGTCATATAAAATTTCAATCAATATAGTTGGCGGAAATCACTTTTAAAAGTTGCTGAGTGTATACATATTGGTACTCGTGACTGTAAGTCACATTTTATTTTATTTTGTTTGAGCTTTTTTATATTATCACTTTTAACTTATTCTCTTAATTAATTAAAGGACACACACTTCTCTATGTGTTTATTATTCTAGCGTATGGCACTCGTGGGTTGCAGCTGAAAATCAGCGTCAGGTGGTACACCTTGTGTTGTCATCTGACATTATGCTGAGCTAAGGCCTTTTGGCATTATAATAATTGTTTTCTGTTATTTATAGTTTTTAAGGTGTATTTTTTTGCTATAATGTCAATAAACGCATTTTTCTTTCTTTCTTTTCTCTCAACTTTAGTTGACCATGAATGGGCTTTAAAAATGTTGTAGTAGCTGCTATGTTGGGAGACACGGACACAGGGGCCCAAGTCTGCTATTTTTATAAATTCAGTCATTCCAACACTATCCCGTTGTCATGCCATTGTCATTTTGCTAAAAGTTCGTAATCTGCTAAATTCATTGGTCGATCATTGGTCGGTCAATGTTCTCGTAATAGAATTGTGTTATTATAATGGCATTGTCGTATTGCCATTATTATAAAACCCATTAGTAGAAATGTCATTAATTTGTCATTATGTACGAGATTACCAATAAGTGCAATTTCTTTCAATTCAGTGTCTGTGGCCGACCATTGGAAAGTCATAATGACGCCATTATAATAGTAGATTACCAAACTTGTCAAAATCAACTATTATGAAATCAATGATCGACCATTCTGAAACTATTGTAATAGCAGACTTGAGGCCCAGCGTTGAAACACGGTGGTTGAGCATTGACTGTTTTATTCTGCTTCTTTCACATCAGTTTGTCATGCTTACCTAAAAACATACCTTATCATATTCGTTAGTTGAACAATCATTCAAAGTAATTTTCTTATACCTACAGTAGCACTTCTCTTTTGCGCAGTAACATAAGAAAGTTTAATTTAAACCAGATACTTATTATAGTTATGTGTATAGGCTATATTTATAGTGTAATCTAAGTCTTTTAGAGCGATCATACGGTAAATAAGATGCATAATCACTAATCAGCCTATAACTTTCCCTTTTCTGTGACACAGGCGTCTTCTTTCTGAGAGAGGGAGTGGGCTGTAATACACCACGCGAGCCAAGTGCAGGTTGGTGATTGTCACATTTCTTCGAAGTTTTGGTTCTAGAACATGCCGGTTTCCTTCATTGTTTTTGAGAGCAGTGGTGATGAAATAATTTACACAAAGTAAAGTGCCTGCTTGGTTTCGAACCCACGACCTACAATTAGGGACCATTTTGGTTACCCATTGAAAGGGTTTTCGATAGGGTTTTGCTAAGCGGTTAATCAAAAACCCATACAATATGGGTAACCCTTTTGAACGGCTTTAATTAAATTTTGATTACCCGTTGAAAAGGTTTTCGATAAAAACCCATACGGTGTGGGTAACCCTTTTGAACGGCTTAGCCATTCAAAATTACCCACACCGTATGGGTTTTTGATTATCTGCTTAAAAAAACCCTATCGAAATAGGGTTTTTCTAAAATGGTAACCAAAATAGTCCCTGGATAGTTTTGGTCATGCTACGCGTGGCGGATATCGAAATAACATAATATTATGATTTTTTCATGTCACTGGGTTTCATGTCGGTATAGAACCCATTGAATGAGTTATCATGTTACCCTTTCACTGGGTTTCAAGTATAAAACCCCTTCAATGGTTTATCATGTCTTTCTTTCACTGGGTTTATAGTATAAAACCATAAGGTAACCCATGGTATGGGTTACTCCTTCGAAAGGCCTAACTCTTAACTGTTCGGTCCCTGCCTACAACGCGTAAGTCGCGGCCGTTACCACAGGACCACCACTGCTCACTCACACCGATCATCAGATGACCTTAGGACAATAGGATAGCCACAACAAACGAGAATTGGATAATATTACGTACTACGTTTGTCTAAGCTAAACTAGTGTAGCAAAAAACATTTGTCAAAGTTACTAAGTTAACTTAGTAAAGTTAACTTAGTAAAGTTAACTTAGTAACGTAGTAGTTTATTTTTTTGTTTGAAAGGGTATGCTCCCGAGGTGGTCCCATTGTCACCAAATCAGAATCTGATGAAGGGATCTCATGGAAATCGAGGGGAACCCTCGAATTTTATAGGCAAACCTATAGTGATTTGGGTATTTTTTATAGTAACTCATGCATTTGCTCCTGAAAATCAACATTTGGTGAAGTGGAACTGATGATGGAGACCACAGATGACCACCGGAACAACATAATAATAAGTAATTAACGGGTTGCGATTCGATACTTTAATATGGTTGCTAAGCAATTTATGCTCGTCACAATGCATATGGTGAGTGGCAGTTCTTCTGGTTCTTACCAGGACAACTCCTCAAAAATTAACGTCCCAGCATCGGGAAAAGCAATATTTTGTAAAAGGTGATGAGCAGTTGACTTAAGACTATTGTAACTTAGATAAATTAAAAACTGACCCACTAAAAAGTGAAACATAAAAAAACTTTTTGTAAAAAAAATAACCGACTTCCAAAAAACACTACAAAGTGAAAAATAACTTTAAAGTTATTTTTCACTTTGTTGTGTTTTTTGGCAGTCGGTTATTTTTTTTACAAAAAGTTTTTTATAACACCATACTGCGATCGCCAACCCGCCAGCCAAGCGTGGCGATTATGGCAAACCCCCCCTTTGGGGAGGCTTATGTCCAGCAGTGGACGTCTTTTCGGCTGAAATTATGATGATGACATCACCATCATCTGTCTAGCCTTTTCCAACTATGTTAGGGTCAGCTTCCAGCCTAACTGGATGCAGTTGAATACCAGTATTTTACATGGAGTGACTGCCTATCTGAACTCCACAACCCAGTTACTAGGTAATACGATACCCAGAATAACCAAGCTGAAGTGGCAATGGGCCGGCCATATTAGCCGTACAACCGATGACCGTTGGGGTAGACGTGTTCTTGAGTGGAGACCGCGAATTGGCAAACGTAAGGTAGGACGCCCTCAGGCTAGGTGGAGCGACGATCTTCGCAGGGTGGCTGGTGGCAGCTGAATGAGAGTTGCCGAGAATCGAGCTGAATGGCGTGCAATTGGAGAGGCCTATGTCCAGCAGTGGACTGCTATGGGCTGATGATGATGATGATGATGATGATGATGATGATGACGATACCCTCAAAGGGTATCGTCATCATCATCATAAGACTGGTCATAAGACTGGTCGTCAAACTTTCGGGCTTCTGACGACCTGTAATGACGACGGTCAAAGATCCACAAATGACCAACGGCTTATCGTGCTTTCCGAGACACGGAGGGGTAATGTATACATACAGGTGGTAAATAATACTAAATAGAAACAATTATGGACCCTGTCGGGCACAGCAACATTTTAAATAAGTAGGAGGAAGAGCGCTTTAATTAATACTCTTGTGTTATGTTTTACGCTCATTAGAATCCACTTTTAGTTCGCAATATTTCTATTTCTGCTACAAAACAGACTGTTTATTCTGTAAACTAAGGTTTTATTTGTTTAGTTTTAGTAAGCATTTTCACTAGAGAATTGAATAAATATATAAATACGAACATGTTTGTTATATTACTCTGATAATTTTGTTTAGACAAGCACCTAAATATTTATGCTCTATTACACATGAACATTCTGCTTTATATTGAATTTTTTTCATGTTCACGTTCTTTTTTGTGAACTTATTCGTGCCGTCCTCCGTATCAGCCTTTTCATGATAATCCGTTGTATCGGCCGTTTCTTGACTTCCAAAGTTTCCTTTATTGACTTTGAGTTCTTACTTGACTTCAAGTCACGTTTTTAAATTTGACTTATATAACTCTTTGTGTCGTTTTTTTTTCTTTCGCCGTAGTTAGCCATAGTCAGGAAACGGCCGAACATTCGGCCGATACTTCCGATTTATCTTCGGAGTAGACCTCCTGATCATAATTTATACGTTAATAATCGTTATTAATTGCCTATGACCTTTGTGCTCTTTATGTATTTTATTAAAGTCATTGCCAATATTCAAAGACTTTGGAATACGAATGCAATCGGATGCTTGCTTTGTGAGTGCATGGCAGTTTTCAAATCCAGGAATCCATTTAAATAATTATTTCATAAAAAAAAATCTTTAAAATCGAAATATTACTTGCTCCATGATAAAAAAGGAACCTTTTTTTTACATTTTAAAACTAAACTTGCTCTTAGAGCACGTTCAGAGCCTCATCACAAAGGCTTCGTTGCACCACTCTACGCATTCTAATGCAAATTTCATTGAAATGCCCTCCCATTGTTATCACTTCCAGTCTCCAAGGAGAACTTGGTACTCACACATCTGCGATCCTTATTTATGCGACTCTATGAGATTAATACTCGTAAAAATGTAATTTGAAGGGAGAACATTTTGTGGAAACGTTTACGGGAATAAGAAGGATGAATTTGTATAAATTAGTAATACTAAATGCTGGGGTATGAACTTTTGAACCGTTAAAAGTTTTTTTTTGTCATAACAATTATATTAATATAAGGAGAAAAAAAATGTTTTTGTTTGTTTTTTACGCTTTCACGCTAAAACGGCTGAACGGATTTGGATGAAATTTGGCACATGGGTAGACCATGACTTGGGTTAGGACATAGGATACTTTATCCCGATATTCCTATGGGATCGACACTTATGCGGGTGAAGCCGCGGGGTGCAGCTAGTATTGGATTTACTAGAGAATGGGCAGCAGCGTTCTCTATGCATTTTTTAAACCATACTGCGATCGCCAACCCGCCTGCCAAGCGTGGCGATTATGGCAAATCCCCCCCTCCCTTTTTGTGGGAGGCCTATGTCCAGCTGTGGACGTATTTCGGCTGAAATGATGAAGAATGATGATTTATTAACTTGCAATGTTTGTATGTATGTATGTTCGGGTCAAATCTTGCAACTGAATTTTAAAGCAGTTATCCTCAACCAATTGAGATGAAATTTTGCATACACGTTTAGTTTGGATGACAATGCATGGTAAGCTAAGTGACGTCATTCTAAATCCAATATGGCGGACGGCCCAAGATAGTGGACTAGTTATTTTTTTATGCACTCCCACGATATGGGTATCAAATGAAAGGGTTTTGGAGATGAATTCGAAATAAAAAGTACAGTGGAAAATGTACATAAAAAATCTTAAAAAAATGCTTTTATTGTATTAATCATCATCATTTCAGTCGAAAGATGTCCACTGCTGGACATAGGTCTCCCCCAAAGGGAGGTTTGCCATAATCGCCACGCTTGGCAGGAGGGTTGGCGATCGCAGTATAGTATTAAAAGTTCTAAATAAAACTTATGTTAACATAGAACTTTAATATTAAGTTTTATTTAGTTCTTTTCAGTTCAATCGTTTTTTTTTTTAGAAATCACGGTAGATATCCTCTTAAAAATTTATTAGGTTAGGTGTTTCAAGATTTTTTTTTCCATCAAGCCTTAAAAAGGCTTGATGGAAAAAAAAATCTTGAAACAAAGAATTTTAAAGAACGAAATTTCTTGAAAGAACGAAAATGAATGCATGAATAATTACGTATATCCGTCGCAAAAAATACGCCTGAAATAAATCTTGAAAAACAACATATTATTTACAAACTTCTTGTTTTTTCCACAACTTTCGAAGTAAAAGTGGAAATGTACAAAGTTAGAGAAGAAAATAGTTGCCTAATAGGTGTTCTTTTTATAAACGAATGAGTCAGCTTTGAGGTCAAAGGTAGAGGTAGTCATATATATCTAGATCCTAAAAACATTATTCTTTTTTGAACTCGGCCAAAAAGAAATACAGAACTTAGAATTGATTACGGAATACGTAACAATTAACAAAGAAAATAGGTCAGATTTATGTTATGTATCTAGTAATTTATGGTTATGTAGTAATTTCCCGCTGGTATTTTGTTGTAAATATTTTCGTAGCAGTTTATGTAGCAGGCGATTTTTAGATTTCAACTAAATAAAACTAGCTATAAGTACTCATCGTACCTTTGTACCCCGCGCGTAAAAGATTATTGATACTATAATGAATTTAATCTCTCAAATATATTGCAATTAGATATTAAAAACAAACATACAGCCGACCACAAAACCTCCTCCTTTTTGGAAGTCGGTTAAAATAGGAATTGAACCTACTTTTAGCTAACTCAAATGGCCAAACACAAAACCTCCTCCTTTTTGGAAGTCGGTTAAGAATAGTAAATGAACCTACTTTTAGCTAACTCAAATGACACCTAGTACCTATATGGGTATATCTTGTAATAAATTAATAATAGGCGGATATCATTTTAACTTTCATATATTAGATCACAAAATCACACAAGTTACATTAAATAGGACGGGAACCTTTTAAGTTGACTATTTTCACAATTGGGTAGGTACACATTTTATAATTATATTAGATTGGTACCTAACTGCAAATAACCATAGGTATTACATTTTACACAAATATAAGTTACACAGAATAGCTAAGAAATATGGTTTTAGAAAAGTAAATACTCATCTTTATTTATTTTGTCCAGACTTCCTTTACAGCGTACCGGCTCTCTTGGGCCAGTACTTTGTTTTGTGGTGTATACTGTGTCCTAGTGGCAATGGCGGTGGAACTCCTTTGCAGCTTAATAATTACGGCGGACACGAAGTCTTTACCGTTGGACAGCTAGCTAAAGGGTCGCTGGATGATTTGGCCAGAGCTTCCGCGTTACAGGGCGTACCAGCTCTCTTTGGCCTGCCGACCAGAGTTTCCACTTTATAGTGTACTATCTCTTTGTGGCGGGGAATCTCCTTAGCAGCTTAATATTTACGGCAGACACCAGGTGACCAGGCCTTTACCGTTAGACAGCTAGCATAAGGAGTCCGCCGAGCTGCTGGATACATGCCCTTTTATAGTATTCACCAATTTTCAACTTTGCCCGCCGTTTTCGACCAATCACAGAGCACCATACAGTTTTGGCTGAATATCTATTAGCATAGCTATTAATAAACAAAACTTATGTAGTGAGACTACTTTAAAACTTAATGAGATAGTTTAGCAATATAGCTAGCGTTTATTTATAATGTTTTAAGTAAGATCTGATAAGATATTAGGATCCACCAATCACAGAGCGTCATACAATTTTGGCTTAATAATTTCGTTTGGAAGTGTTAATAAACAAATCTCATTATAGTGGAACTGTTTTAAAACATAATAAGATAATTTAGGAATATAGTAAGTGTTTACTTGTTATCTTTACGTAGAGTTGATAAAATATCAACTTCGCTTGAAAGTTCCGAGAATTGTTTAAAAACAACTTGGTGTACATTGATATTGCTATGTAAAATCTAATAAACATTAAAGAATCATACTATTCATAATACCATATCAATTTGTAATGTTAAAGTAAATAAACATTTGTTTTGACTATCTAGAACCGCAAATCATGACTAGCTTGGAATCTAGTCTTTTAAGTCACACAATTGACTGTTAACACAAATTAACTATTTGTGAAATATTAATTTAGGGAGTGATGATTAATTTTATTTTAAATTATAACTCTTCGTTTCACAAAATAATAATTTATGATAAGAATACAATAATTACAACATGTTGAAACGAAACGTTACCATAAGTCAACGTCATCTGTCGTATGACAGCTGACATTGTCTTTGTTATTTACTCAAGTTCATGGTGTTTTACAACATCAATTCAACAGTGTTTTCCAATAAATATGAATAATCTAACACGCGCATCCAAAACAATAAGGCGGCTCTGAATTGCGCTACTGAGCAATACCCCACCCCTAAACCCCCGCTGACACAATGAATTCGTTACTTCGCAGAGTGACTCGCCTCATGTTCCAAGCTGCCATCAAATTTGAAGCGGGCTATACCTACCCTTATCATTTTCGTCGTGATTACTTTATTTCAGTAGGTGCAAACAAAACTGTGAATAGATACTTATGTCATCACGGCTTGGTGATTAATATTAATCGAATTAGAATCCAACGTGGTAGTATTTTTGACAAAACGACGCTTAAACTAAATTTTCATATTATCACCGTGACAAAGCAGCTTTTGAGACGTTACAAAGCGCAGGTCCGATCCTGCATGGAGTATTGTAGCCACCTTTGGGATGGCTCAGCAAAATACCAACTTGCCGCGCTTGACTCGGTGGAACGCAGAGCTAAGAGGCTCATTGGCGACGTAAAACTGGTGGATGCCAATCTTCACAGCTTGCCCCATCGCCGCAACGTTGCCTGCTTGTCGGTCTTCTACAGATTGTACTTCGGTGAGTGTGCCCCAGAACTCCACGACCTCATTCCACCGGCCCCCTTCTATTATCGGACATCTAGACGCACTGCAGGTTATCATCCCTTCCTTGTTGCTATTCCACCAATTCGCACTAAGCGTTTCCAAATGACTTCTATAATGCGTACAGCAAAAGAAACTCTCTGCTTGCATCTGTGTTTCCGAACGCATACAACCCTAATCACTTCAAAGTTAGAGTAAACAGGCATCTTCTGGGTAAGCTCACTCCATCGTCGACTTTGTCTCTGCCACCTCTGCCCTAGACTAAGGTCAAGAGCAAACCCATCCTAAATAAAAACTAAATAAAATAAAATCTGAATATAAGATTATTTATTATGTATGTGTTGTAGTAGTGAAAAATATAATATTCATTTTATGGCGTGAAAATACGCCTATCGTATGACGGGTTATCTGTGTTTTTACAACATTAAACACGTCAGACTTTATTATGACGTACTGACTTTTAGTGCGACGCTTTACAGATTTTAATATTCAAACATATTGTTTAATATTTACAGGTAAATCGTCTGTGTCGTTCCGGACGTAAAGAATACCTACACCCTATTTCTTCCCGTGGGTGTAGTAAAAGGAGACTAAGGAGAACTAGAGAATGGGCAGCAGCGTTCTCTATGCATTTTAACACCATACTTCGATCGCCAACCCGCCTGCCAAGCGTAGTGATTATGGCAAACCCTCCCTTTGGGGGAGACCTATGTCCAGCAGTGGACATCTTTCGATTGAAATGATGATTGTGATGAAATCTGTCTGTACATACTATACCGGGTCAAAAAATTCAAAAGGTCAATAAATTGCTGACGAAACTCCGCAGACGTTATGGAAATCGATATCTAAACAAGACAAAACAAAATAACAAAAAAAAAACAATAGTTTTTTGGATATACAACATTATTTTTGGTATATGCGAAACCTGAATATTTAAGAAGTTTGTTCAGAATAAGGAACTAAATCGATTTCAATAATTTTTACACCATGTTATTTTTGTCCCAAAAATATTTAAGTGTGATGGAAAATGTTATCACCATTTAATTACTTACAATACAATCATCGTACGGTTAGGTACCTACTGCCAAATTATTATCAATGAGCGCAAGATGACCCTGGAGGCACTAGGGCGCCGTTAGCATGTTTTTGTACGGATAACCCGGTAACAAAACAAACTCATAACTTTGTGATTTTTCATGATACAGTTTTGAAATGTTGTACATAGATTCTTTACATAACAATACTAGACACGTGTTTCGGGTTTCGCATATACTAAAAATAATGTTGTCTATTGTTTAGATATTGACACCCGTCACGTCTGCGGAGTTTTGCTAGTTAATTTGATTTGACCCTGTATAGATGAAGCTGCTATCCACTATGTACCGCGTGTGTCCTGGGGGTATACTCCGAAGCGATAATCCGAAGTACCGGCCGACCCTTCGGCCGTTTCTTGACTTTGAAGTGTATGTATGCTCCCTAATAGTGCCTATCGTAGTAAGTACGCTCCTTTAAAACACAAGTATAATATTAAGCTAAGTTAGCACTTTACTTTAATGCGCATTATAAAATATATTCCTATTATACATTGATTAAAGTACGTTCGTTCGAGTTGGTTGTCTTATTTAAAATACCCTAGGACCCCCAACATTTCATGGCGACCTTGCCTTGGGGTCTGCCAAGGGGCAGATAAAGCAAAGTTTTTGTTGTGCAGCGATTTAAAAAAAAATGTGTAACTCCAAGATAGAAAAGGACGAGGTATTCCTCAATCAAAATGCTGCAGGCGGAAACAATGACGCTCTTCTGAAGGACATCCCTAGGACCCCCAACATTTCAATTTTCAAAGTTTCCTTATTTGACTTTGAATCCTAATCCGACTTCAAGTCACGTTTTTGACTTTGAATTATCTCTTTGACCGTCGTTTTTTTTTCTGTCGTCGTAGTCTGCCGTAGTCAGGAAACGGCCGAACATTCGGCTGATACTTCGGATTTATCATCAGAGTAGACCCCCTATACTGTTTTAGGCTTGGTTCAGTATTTCATTGTTATATATTTAGTAAAATATTTAACAATACTATTTATTTTGAAATATTTCAATAGAGTGTCGACAGAACGGTTTTAGACATTGGTTATTCTGTTAGTTATTTAGGACAAAAAATAAACTTCAACTGATTTCATTAACATAATTTTGCGGTACATTCGTAAAAGCGCGTATTATGCTTGAATGGAGAGAGATTGAAAACTTGAGATAACTTGAGAGGCTGTAAAGTCATTGCTTCATGGTCACAATGCATTTGGAGCATATCTACGAAACATACCCACAAGTAACAAGTAACAGCCACTGGTATTGCGTTTAAATAGATATGCTAATATTAATATACGATAAAAATATATGCTAATATTCAAATTCCTACATTACATTGATCTCGAGGAAAACTTCTGTGACGCCGACAATAAGTGGTCTTGTAATGGTTCCGTTTTTAGGGTTCCGTAGTCAACAAGGAACCCTTATAGTTTCGCCATGTCCGTCTGTCTATCTGTCTGACCGTTTGTCTATCTGTCCGCGGCTTAGCTCAGAGACTCTTAGTACTAGAAGCTGTAATTTGGCATGGGTCCGACAAAATGGCAAAATAAAATGGTTACCTTCGTTGCACGGAAAGTGGGGATGATATTTTGTTTCTCGTCAGTCCCATGGTGTGGGGTATCGTTGGAACAATCAACTAAACCTATAGCAGTCCACTGCTGGACATCACCCAAGCTGCGCAACACCACCCTGCCCTCCGCCTTCCGCATCGAGTCTGTCCCAGCCACCTTTTTGAGGTTATCGGTCCATCTAGCTGGGAGGCGTCCCACACTTCGCTCACTATCGTTGGATAGGCCGTTCAAAAATATTGCGGGTCTGTGAAAAACATTTAAGTCTTAAAGTGCTAATTTTTGAGAGTCACGTTTGCCAGCTAAATGGTTGTTGTTTGATAAGTGAAAAAATCATAGCAGTAACGTGTAACGTTAAATGTGCAAAACCTCTTAAGTGGTCATTGTACTCATCATTATGAACAACTTTTACTATGGGACCAAACCTGAAATCGCGGAAAATAAGCCAGTTGCTCCATACATTTATGTTCTCTTATCTCGTCAAAATGTAGGGAACAGATGATTTTTTTTCGCGATTTTAGGATCGGTCCCATAGTAAAAGTTGTTCATAATGATGAGTACAATTAACCCTTAAGAGGTTTTGTGCATTTAACGTTACACGTTATATAACGAAGTTAAAAGGAAAACTATCACAGCTAAGTAGATAGGCATTACAAGTTAAGGTTTTCCGTTTGATGTCAGACGTAAAGAATAGCACCATCCCATTTCTTCCCGTGGGTGTCGTAAAATGCGACTAAGGGACCTACTAGAGAATGTGCAGCAGCGTTCTCTATGCATTTTTAAAACCATTCTTCGATCGCCAACCCGCCGGCCAAGCGTGGCGATTATGGCAAATCCCCCCTTTTTTGGGGGAGGCCTATGTCCAGCAGTGGACGTCTTTCGGCTGAAATGATGATGATGATGACAAGTTAACGAGTTATAGTCGACGAACTTACATTTGCAGTTGGATAATTGACCGTGACGTATATCAATATAAGGGAGAACAGGTTTTCCTAAAGTTTGTTTTGGGACAAATTTATACCAATTACGTAACCTTTCATTGTGCGTGGTACGACATGCACTTGGCCGGTTTAAGGTGGAATCCTCAAAATGACCCGAAAATCGATGCATTAAAGAGCTGCCTAGCGTAGATACCGAAGCAGTCGACCCCGATACCACTCTTCCAATCATTTAGTGTATTCCCGTTGTCCCCGTTTGCCATATCCCCGTCACGGGGACAGCGGGACGTGATTAAATTTATTTATTTCCTGTTGTCCCTTTATCGTACGAAGTAAACCTTTTCTAAATCGAAACAGCTAGGTTAGGTTAGGTTAGAACTGTAAGCCGTTGAAGCCGGCGTTCCAGCCGTTGAAGCCGGCGTTCCAGCCATTGAAGCCAGCGTTCCACAGGGGTCGGTCGTAGGACCTCTCCTCTGGAACGTCGGCTATGATTGGCTCTTGCGGGGAACTCTCCTCCGAGGCACGAGTGTCATCTGCTATGCAGATGACACTCACCTCACCGCCCGGGGGGGGGAGTTTCAGGGAGGCGGCCAACTTGGCCTCGGCGGGCGGATCCTTGGTCGCAGGGAGGATCCGCCGCCTAGGTTTAGCGGTGGCGCTGCACAAGACCGAGGCCGTGTTCTTCCACGGCCCTCGGCAGCGCCCCCCACCTGACGCCCACATCTTCGTGGAGGGCGTCAGAGTTGAGGTGAAGGCCCAGATGAAATATCTGGGCCTTGTACTCGACAGCAGGTGGCGCTTCGGCCCGCATTTTAGCGGGCTGTCGTCGCGCCTGCTGAAGGCCGCGGGCGCGCTCTCGTGGCTGCTTCCCAACTTGGGGGGGCCCAGCGCGCGATGCCGGCAACTCTACGCCGGCATCTTGAGGAGTATGGCGCTCTACGGCGCTCCCATCAGGGAAGACTCCCTCCATAGGAGGGAGAACGCCGCGGCCTTGCGGGCGCCTCAAAGGGCAGTAGCCCAGTGGGTGGCGCGGGCCCACCACATGGTGGGCTTTGCAGCAGCATGTGCTCTGGCGAGCACCCCTCCTTGGGAACTCGAGGCGTGGGTGCTCGCCAGAGTGTATGAATGGACGGCGGGGCGGAGGGCGAGAGGAGAACGCCCTGCCCCGGAAGAGCGGGCCGCCGTCCGGCGGGAGGCGAGGGACGCCATCGTCGTCCATTGGACTGGAGACCTCGCCACAGCAGCCTTCAGCCGCCGAACCCTCGACGCGATCGGGCCAGTCCTGCGAGACTGGCTCGAGCGGTCGCATGGGTTCCTCTCGTTCCGTCTGGTGCATGTGCTGTCCGGACACGGTTGTTTCGGAGCGTACCTGCACCGAATCGGACGGGAGGAGACACCATCGTGCCACCACTGTGGCGTGGCGGAGGACACGGCGCAGCACACCCTCGAGGTGTGCCCGTCGTGGTCCGAGCCGCGCCATGGTCTGAACGCGGTGATCGGACCGGATCTCTCACTCCCCGGCTTGGTAAACGCCATGCTGAGGGATGAGGGGTCCTGGGCGGCAGTTGCCTCCTTCTGCGAACACGTCATGTCGCAGAAGGAGGAGGCGGAGCGCGTGCGGGAGGATGACTCTGCCGCTGCGCCGCTCCGAAGGTGGAGGAGGGGTCGAAGAAGACGTCACTTTGAACGTCATCTCCGACTCCTCCCAGGTGGAGGCCAGCAGGCAACGGGTGCGGGGGCACCCTTCCCTGTATTGCACAGGCCTCCACCAGTGTCGGACGGGAATGGCCAGGTGTTCCCGGCCATTCCCGTAGCCCCCCAGTAACGGGGGGGCATGCGGGGCCCACCAGCTAGGCATGCGCCGGGAGGGTTGTGGAAGAAAAGGTTCAACCGTTATCCCATGGCCCTCCCAACACGGCGATGCGGGAACACCGCTGAGTTTTAGTGGGTATACTGTCGTCATTACCGACAGGAGTCCCACATACCCCGACTCGTCCCCCACGAGCGGGGATGCGTAATTGCATTTCTCAGCGAAAAAAAAAAAAAAAGGTTAGAACTGTAACCACACAAGGCACGAGCCGAGCGAGCGTAGCGACCGGTGCCGCGGCAGCGGCCGGCGAGTGCCATAAACATATTTTTGAATGTAAAACCAAACCACGGGGACAACGGGAAGTATTTTTAAATATTTAATTGAAGTACCGCTGTCCCCGCAGGACGGGGATACGGCGTACGGGGACAACGGGAATACACGAATCATTTACCACTGTGTGAGCTGCTCACATTCATCGTTTGCCAACACGAGAGAAGATCATCCATTTGCCAACGTAATGGCATCAGTACTTAAAGATGCAAGTTCGATACAGATATCTGTTTGCGTGCTTAATGGCAACCACGGCACGAGAAATCGTATCGTGGACCTGGCCGTACAATTTGTAAGGCTCAACCGAAATGGGCTATTCCAGAGATCGTTAGCGATGTACTAGCAATTTGCCATTACACGTACGGAATTGTGATCTTAATCGTAATGTACGTAGTGGATTTACCGAGTATTGGTAGAGATTAAAGTTCAACCAACTTCAATTAAAATTCATGCCTTCGTAAGAAGTTGGTAGGTACTTATTTCTTATAATCAAATAATCAAAATGCTCAGTCACCACGCGATCCCAATATAACGCACGAAAATATCACGACCGTCGTAATAATTGGCTGAATCTTTTAAAACCTTCGTTGTTTCACAAGACAAGACCTTCGGAAATATACAGGATGTTTTTAAGGTTCAAATCACACAGACAAATCTACCTTGAAATAAAATCTACGCTATCGCTCTTGAGGCAGAGTTGATTGAATCAAATCGAATCAAACGTAAACGTAATCAATCCTCAAAAGCCCAAATCTAAATCAGCATTCGAAAGACGTATTAAGGATAAAAACGAGAAAAACCACTTAAAATCAATTTGCAGCAGCTAAAAGCCAATGCAGTATATAAAGGGGTGTGCCTATGTGCGGCTTGCAAGCTTGAACAGCGAACAACCCGCCGCCCGTTCTCGCTGCGATCCCCAAACCAGTGGCTCCTGATTAAACTCATAAATTGGCACGCCAGATGGCGCGCGCCGCGCTGTAAATCTGCAACCAATACGACATTTGTCTCTATTCCCCCCGGTGCGATTACATCTCGTTATCTGGCCTGTAATCAATTCCGTTATAAAACCCATTCATCAGTGTTATTGAATAATTCCCTCCGAGGCCATGTAGCGAGCCTGAAGCGAAATTACAAAGGTGAGTATTTCGAAATTTTAATTTAAGTTTCCATTGCTCTTGTTGTTTGGATTGCAATACAATTCTCTGAGAGCGAAGCAATGGAGTTTGAAATACCAAGGTTCACGCTTCAGATTCCGGTGCTAGAATCCAGTACGCGTCACGCATTCCGCCTCGGATAGCTCGTAATAAATCCACATTTATTACGGAATATATTTTCGGATTTTTAGGGTTCCGTATGTCGGAATGCAAAAACGGAACCCTTATTAGGGTCACTCGTGTGTCTGTCAGTCTGTCTGTCACAGCCAGTTTGCACCGAATCTAATGGACCGATTAAGTTGATATTTGGTACACATATTAATTGTTACCAAAAAACGAAGGTGTATCGTAAAGGGCTTACTGTGAGAGCCTCAATATTTTTTTTTATAGTTTTTAAATAAATGGTTTTTAAGTATGAACGAAATGAAAATATATGAATATTGACCATTCCCTCCTTATCTCCGAAACGACTGAGCCTAAAATTTGGAAAAATTACGGGATAACCTATAAGAAGTCTACATGGTAAATCTCTCAATTTTTGCGTAAAAACTTACATTGGGAGTTGGACTGAACTCAAACTCAAAGCATTTATTTCAAATAAACCAATTACAGGCACTTTTAAATTGTCAAGGGGTTGGTCAAAGCTTAGTAAGTATCTATGGAGAAGAACAGGCAAGAAACTCCACGGACACTCTTTTAAATTAACATAATATGGTTACAAAATATTGGTTATATCATTCATGTTGGAATTATACCTGTGAGAACGATGCAAAACGTCAAAAACTTCCGTAATAAAAAAATATTTTAATTAAAATAAACCATGGCAGCTAAGAGATGACCAGTCCGTACTGATGGCGCCCGTTCACGAACATGACGAATGGATCAGCTCAACCATTTTAAAGGGAGCTAAATGATCCAACACACGCGCCACTATCAGCGAGACATTACAGTGAACATGACATACTCTCAGCCACCAAGGCACATTCAAGTCAATGTATAGGGGAACATGTTTTTCAAATACAATATTAAGGTTGTTCTTGGGATAAATTCATCCCAACTACGGAACCCTTCATTGTGCGTGGTCCGACACGCACTTGGCCTGTTTTTCGTTTATAATCATACTTCTTGTTTACGTAAACGAAATGATCCAGAGGTATCTCAGTTGTGCGTGAGAAAAATATATTAAAAGTTATTAATAACATGAGCGCATGTGAAAATATTATTAATGAGTTCATCTTATAAGCAATGTTGACTGATTACGTGGGAGATTAAGAAAAAAGAAACAGAAAATATAAGAAAACATGCTGTCCAATGAGTGCCGCCCACCTTTATTTAATTTGTCTTTGTTGTAGGATGTCGCTTAAGATTTTTATTTGTGAAATGGACAATAAGTAACTTTCATATTTCACCTAATTGTGTTTCAAATTTCACTTATATTTCTAGTTTTCTCAAGTATGCTCACTTCACATAAGATGTTCAACTGAAATACATACATATACATCAATTATGAATTATTTATCCCTATCATCGTAAAAAAACAATAGATTTAAATTTATATTTTTTTAGAAACATTTAGAAGGTCCAGTCTACATTTAGTAGGTACAATAAATTTATAAAGTAAGTGGAATTTAATTTAGCAAAGGAAACAAGATGAAGGGAGAGATAGAGAAAATTACGAGTGTTCCACGAAACGAACTTTCCAGCTGGAAGTTTATTTGTTTTCCTGACGGTACCTATACGACTTATAACACTATATGTACGCAAGTTGTTCGTACTGAGAAATTTGAACGGGGGTTGTTTAAAGTGTAAAGGCTCACCCAGACAGCGACTCGACGGTGCGACGTGATTCTGGTAGAGAATATTCCATTAAGTTTTCATAGAAATTCACTGAAAAAAAAAGTTTTTGCTTTAACAAAAATCTTGTTTAATGTGATCACGCATCTTGACTCCATACGAACCTAACAAGATCTTGACTTCTGAAGCTAGGAGAACTTTGTTAAATTATAATAGTTCCGTCTACGTAATTAATTAGTTTAATTTCGGGTAGTTATTTAATTTAACTCAAATGTTGGACAGTTTAAGAATGATATAATCCTAACAAGTTGCTTGTTACCATCAACTTAAATTATTATTTGATATACAAAAGTGAAGAAGTAAAATCAAACACAGCATGTATGATGTAACAAAGACCGTTGATTATTCTGTACATGTCACATTGTCGATATAAATAAAATGAATTTGTTCTGGCAAATATGTTATCTTGTCAATAGTAAATAAATAAATAATGATTCCAAACATTTGAATGCCAACTAAGAGAAAATGTATCTTAGTTAGCTCGCATTTTTTTCAGTGTTGTTCTTACTAGAGTCGCGTCGTAATGCCATGTCGCGACCGTCTGTGGGAGCCTTAAACGTAAAGTATTTGTTTAATGTACCGACAAGATAATATCGCACATCGGCTTTTAGGTAGGTACTTATAAGTTTTTTGGCGAAGTGTGGGTGTTAATAGGTACACCTCTGCCTAACCCTTTGAGGATTACAGGTGTGATGTTAGGTTATGTTATGCCTACTTAGATGAAAGTACCGCGAATGGGTTATTGGAATCAGTCCAAGTTTGTTTGTTGCCTTAAGACCGTTTACACCTTACAGCATTTCATACAAACTTTCAAGCCCTTGTTTTTCAAAATAACTGAACCGATTTTAATGAAACTTCATACGCATAAGCAGGATACAAAGGTCTAAAAAGTTAGTAAAAAACATTTTTGAAAAATAGTGTTACAGCCAAATTAGGCCTAACTAACTCATAAAAAAACCTCATTACTTTTAGTGCCTATATCTTTATTATAAAGTACCTTTTCTACATATTCAGAAAGAGCGTATCAGACTAACAACTAAACAAAAACCCATAAACAATGTTGGTAAAGTAAACAGCACTTTCATTAGTTTCTATCCCGGACCTGCCCGAGCAACATTATAATTTCGAAACTAACCAACTAGATATTAGCACATCTAACTTTTCTAATCAAACTTGCGTAGACTTATATAATAAAAATGTATGTGGAACACAGATGTAGGGAGAGGCAGAGAGGGCAAGCTATCGCGAGTATCCCGAATCGTGGGTACAATTATTTACTCAGTCCGTGTGGTGCCGGACGTAAAGATTAGCACCATCTTATTTCTTCCCATGGGCGTCCTAAAAGGCGACTAAGGGATTTACTAGAGAATGGGCAGCATCGTTCTCTGTGCATTTTAACACCATACTGCAAACGCCAACCCATCTGCCGAGCGTGGTGATTATGGCACCCACCCCCCCTCTTTTTGGAGGAGGCCTAAGTCCAGCACTGGACGTCTTTCGGCTGAAATGAACTGAGTCAATTGCAAATCGTTTAATACCCTATACAACATGTATCAAAAATGTGTGGATAATAAAGGGCCGGTGTTAAAAAATAATCAGCAGTCCCATACTAAAGATATCTTAGTGATATTTATTTTAGATGTATGTAAGTAATAATATTAGTACTTTTTATGTATTTTTTTTCTCTTCTACTCTCATACACGTTGTCTCTACATCTCTTTGTCTACTTTCCTATCGCAGGTATTCTGGAAGAGATTTCTATAGAAATAAGTATCACCTTTGTACGTGTTTTTCTGTTCCTTTCTTCTTGTCTGTTTATAAGTGTGTACATAAACTGTTAAATAAATAAGATCGAGCAGGTAGGTATGTTTTGTACGAGACAGCTATATATTTTATCCGACGTAGAAAGTTGATGATGCGATGGGTAGCTAGCCGTCCGATAAGGACCAGGCCCGGGTCAACGGCGCGTTGTGTTCCACGCGCGCCTCAAAGAGATGTCGGCACTAACTGACGGGGTCCGATAGGGAAAATGCCTGCCAGGGTTGCGGGTTTGTCCGAAAGGGATATCGTGGCCCTGGCACACAGGCAACGGAAGGAACACGTGGGTTTTATTCAGTAAAAGTCTGACACGCCCTCCCGCTCCGCCCAGAGCGGGAGAAGTTATTTGATAATTTCCCAAACAAAAAAAAAAAAAAGGAGAATGTTGTTCAGTTTGATGATCTGTACCTTAGTCTTAAACATAACCACATATTTCTGATACGCTGTATAGGCTAGTTTCTAATGAGCCACATAGAGTGGCATTATACTACTGAAGGACATTTGGTTCACTGAGAGAACTAAGAAGTCAACCACACTAATAATATGGCAGCCTGGATTATTTTCACTACGACATGACTGCACCGTTATTGTACATAGCACCGTGGTGATAGAAATAAGAGCAATTTGTAGTATTATTATGTTCAAATCAAAACAAACCAAACTTTATTCGTGAACATAGGTACATTAAAGTTCTTAAAATATACATTTTAGCGTGATCTCTATGTTCTACCAATGCAATTGGTTTACAAATAATTTGTTGTATCATTTTAATAAGTACTTATATCATATGATTCGGAAACATGCAATAATAATAATAAGATTAAAGCAGATTAATATATGTATATGATTTCAAAAGTCTAAGTCTGTTACTAACATATTAAAATAGAAAAAAAAGGTAAAAAGAGAGAAAGGTAAAGAGTATTCTATTCTATAATGTCAAAAAATGTCTACAGCCGTTAATGTAAAAAAAAATATCAATGTCATAAATTATCATTCAAAATAAAATCTTCTATGGAGTAATAGGCCTTCTCTACTAGAAATAAGGATAATTTACTTTTAAATTGGCCAATATTTTGTACACTTTAAACTTTACTTACTTACTATATGTTTCTTTTTGGTTTTTCTAACTGAACAGACAGCTGTCCTGCTGGGGAGTTTGTTGCGCCACTTCTTCTTCTCAGGTAAAGCACTGCAGCACTAGGAAGTGGTGAAAGGCGGGCATTTTGGCGGACTGTATTCTGTAATTTGACGTTCAAAAGTGCTGATTCTCAACCTAGTTTGAATAAATTACATTTGATTTGATTGAAAGTTGATTTGCCATTTGTAATATTAACTTTTGTAAACAAAGTTGTAGGTAAAAAGTATGCAGGTAACACGATTAATCACATCTCAATCGGAATAGAGGAAGATGTAGTGTAGACTTTCCTTTATCTATATAAATAAAAAGAAATCCACAATATTTGTGACGCAGTGCTCTACTTTTTTTCGTCCTGCTTCCAGTTTTGACGGAACCTATCCAGTTCGTTCCGCCATCTCCTACTTGGTCTGCCGCGACCCCGTCGCACTTTCTCAGGGCACCAATTCTGAGCTATTTGTTTGGGCCCACAGTTGGTCTGGCATGCGGCAGAGATGTCCTGCCCAGTGCCATTTAAGTTGGGCAGCCCTTTGAGTCACGTCAGCTATCTTTGTTTTGAGCGCAGTATTGTGTTTTTGGTCTTTGTGGTGCCAGACGTAAAGAATAGCAGCGTTCTCTATCAATTTGAACACCATACTACAATCGCCAACTCGCCTGCCAAACGTGGTGATTATGGCAACCCCCCCCCCTCCCCTTTGGGGAGGCTTATGTCCAGCAGTGGACGTCTTTCGGCTGAAATGATGATTGTGTTTTGAACACAAAATATGGTGCAGTGCCTTCACGAGTAAAAAAATGATTTTTTCATTCGGTTTATTGAATAGACGATAAACACACAAAGGCTGTGTTACGCATAAATATAGCATAGGTTATCGCTTGAAAGATCTATGGCGGTTGGGCGGCTGCTTATCGTTCGCCTGACAGTTATTGCGTTTTTTATGTGTGAAGTTTGGGAGAAATACTCTTTATAGTATAAGATCCCATCTACATTCACCCATTTGCTTATCACATTAAAAGTGATAATCAATCGCATATTTATTTGAATTAAGGGACTTTACCTGCCTTCATGCGGCTGATCATCAGTTCGTTTATGGACGTTATACAGGATGGCAGGGACATCGACGCGCTCCTGTTACCATGCATTCAGTACATAATTCTGGATTCCCATGCGTTGAAATTTTTCGTCGATTTTATGAAAAAAATATAACTGTTCCATACATTTTGACCGCGTAGGTCATCTAATGCCGTATTGTACTTTTGTAGGAAACAGCAGATTTTTTTTTAGTAACCAGTCCAGAATTAAATCAGTACTAAATTCTTGGTAAAAAGTTTGCGTCGATATCGATGCCACCCTGTAAAGGCAGGTAGATAAGTATAATTGCAGAAAATACTTTTTATTTGGTTTATATTATGAAACCGCAATCGCAAAAAGTAAAAAAAAAACTACATTATATGCTTGTTGTTTTTTAAATATCTTATTTTAAACTAGTGATAATTTTTTTTCTGTGTGTATGTTATGAAAATGTAATGAAGAGTCACATTATCTATTAGAAACTTTGAATTTTTGGATGCTGATGAAACAAATTCATTCCTTATTGCTATATTATTTCACGTTGTATATACACTTTTCTTCACAGATACACTGACAAGACACTGTAAGCAAAAAGCCTCACTCGTCCTAGATCTTGAGCAGTCCGTTGAACGTAAATTGTGCTCTGCTTTGAACAGTCAACAAAGTAACCATGCAAGCAAGTTACAAAGGAAAATTCACTTCCCTCTCACCTCTTCAATTTCAAAGGAAGAACTGGTTCTAGGTAATTTTACTCATTGTTACTTTACAGTTAGCGTCCGAACGGTTTCAATTTAATGGCACAACTTTAAAGCTAATATTTCGAAGTTCTCCATAGTTATTATAAAGTTATTTAAGAAAAAAAAAAAGAAAGAAAGAAAAATTGTTTATTCTGCACAAACAAGACACACATTACAAAAATACAATATTGACGAAAAAAACACACTCTAATACAAGTAGCCAAATTGCAATCATATTTTAAGACTACGAGTATGAAGTTTATATAATAACCAGAAATAAAAATAAGAAAAAAAAAAATGGTTGGTGATGGCTAAATGGTTTAATCATATCTAAATAAAAGATTGAAGAGGGACGAAATTAAATCTTTATTCTGTAAATAGGATATTAGAATCACTTTTACACGTCATATACAAAATTAATCTAGATGTAGCCGACATTTCCTATCTGACTACCCTTGAGAAGAAATGGCGAAACAAACTCAGGGGTCAAAGTCTCTTTTAAAGTCCAGGCATAATCTTGGTCAGATCATGTGAGGACCATGTAGGTTGGTGCCTGAAATGATCATTTGATAAAATAACCACACAGATTGGGGGGACCTATCCAGTCAGTGCACGCATTTGTCAGTAGTCGTCGTATCATCGTTATGAACATATCTTTTTGAGTATGATTTTGTTCGATTTCAGTGTTGGGGTAAGGTTTCTCACATATTCTTTAACACCTCCTGGGGCTCTACTCCGAAGCGTTAATCCGAAGTATCGGCCGAATGTTCGGCGTTTTCTAAGTTCCATAGCTTCCTTTTTTGACTTTGAATCCTTACCCGACTTAGTCACATTTTTGACTTTGGCTTATCTCTTTGACTGTCGTTTTCTTTTTCTTTCTTTATGTCTGGGCTTTAAATGAGACTGTGACCTCTGAGTTTTTTTCGGCTTTTCTTCTCAGAGTAGTTATATAAGAAACGCTGAGCTAATCTAGTTTTTATAAAAGTGTTTGTACAAACCTACTTACAGAAATAAATCATTTATCATAAAAAGTTGTAAAATTATTTGTAACCGAGATAATATACAACAGCTCTAAAATATGATATTGCCTGTATTTCAAAGTTTCTTTGAACATTGCTAGATTTTTAAATATCACTTTAAATAAATGGAAAATCAATTCAAATCACTGCCATTTACCGAGCCTGAAAAACATAAATCTGCTCCATTTTATCTTCAAATATATAGGTATCTACGAATAAGTTAAGGCTTAATGTTGAAAACATAGATAGAATGGAGCCATTAAAATGGACATTCTCGTAAATAACTTATCACAATAACACATTATTGTTACGTAACGTTTTCTTGTTATATGCTTAAGTAACCATTTTGTTCGTCTAATCGGTACTTTGTAACCCTTCGTAACGCATAGTGGACGATTAGAATGAAATATTGTGTTGTAACCATTATTACAGGAGTTTGTAACTTTCTGACGAGTTCAAGATTTCTATCATTATTTTCAGGTGTTTCTAAAGTGAATTATCAGCAGTAAAGAGCTTTCGTTTGTTAGATATAACACAAAAATAATGTAGGTACAGTATTTTTCGTTTTATTCTCGTTTCACATCAAGCAATAAATTAAGTTCGGCAAAATGGGACAATCGAACAGCCATTAAAATAACTATACAAGCAAACGCGCATGTACAGGCCTGTAGTACATAGCCCTTTAATCGAAATACCAAACCGAAACATAGTCGAAGTTACCTCGTAAACGTCAACATAAACTCGCGCCGTAAACCGATCATCAGTGTGCATTGTGATCACGCGTCTGGCTAACTAATATTCAAATTAGTGACGTCATCGGATTAGGTTCGACGCCGCTCAATTCCTGTTGATTACTCCGCCACGGGTTATTATGGAGGAAATGTATGCGTTCATTAAAATTCGACATCTTGTGACGTTGTAATTTCGTAGGCTTACTGAAGTGGGTGGCGGGATTAAGTTAGCGTTATTCAATTATTTTTTGTGTTATTATGTAGGTATATTGTGGGCATGTATGGAGCCTTTTAAATGATCGTTTTTTTTTCTTTAATGTAGAATGATCTAGTGGACTTTGTGTGTGTTCTACAAATATTCCTGTTCTGAATGACATAATCCAATTTCAATTTAGGACATACACAGGAACTGAGGAAGTGCCATCACATAATGCCATGTCGGAACATCATGATGGATTAAATTGATGATTCAATGCTTATCTTAGTTGGCACTGTCATGTCACATCGAGAACCTGTTCAAGCCATCCGACAGGCGAGATTTCATAGAATTGATACGAGATACTAGAGACAATTACACGATGTTAAATCTGACAACAATAATTCATACATACATAAACTCACGCCTTCTTCCCATGGGGATAGACAGAAACTATAGAACGCCACCTGCTACGCTCCTTACATACTCCAATTAATTAGACAACAATTCATTGTGCTACTTAGTGGTCAATTAAATCGAGCCTCTTGCATCTCTTGATTTAAACATGTTTTTTTTTGTTAGAAAACGGCTTTTTATGTCGTAATCAAAACCATCAAGTGGCTATATCTACATTTATCTAGCCGGATCTATCCATTCAAGTAAAAAAAATAGTTAGGTAGTTAACGTAATTTTCTACTTTTAACTAATGCCACAATATTATCTCATCAATATTAATCCTGACATAAAAAAACATTCTTCTTAAAATTCTGTATAATATATATAATATATCCCATATTTTCTTTATTTATTAATTTAGTCCTAGAAAATTTAAAAAAAATACATTAAAACCTTTAAAAAATACATACAAGAAACCATAACAACAAGAAAATGAAAAACCAAAAAATATACCGAAAAGCAAGAAGACGGCTGTCAAAGCCCTACAATAAAATGTAAAATGTGATAAGGAAACCAAGAAACGGAATGTTGACGAGATCAGCAGCTCGCCGCGCACGCCTACCACCTCCGGACTCGTCGCTCAGCTCCGCCTCGCCGCCGCCGGTACCCAGCCCCACTGTGAACGCTGTGACAACATCGGCCGCGGTAGTTGCGTCGAGCTCGAGCGACGAGTATTTCTCTCCGCCCACGACGCCACCACCTGTTCGTCGACGGGGAGGACGCCGGCCGTCGGACGGCTTAGGACCTCGAGGCCCACTGGCCTCTGATGGGGTCCCAGCTCCCGGCGGAAGTGTGCAGCGCATGAGATGGACACAATCCATCAATGAGAATGTCATGCGCTCATACTATGGGGCTACAGATGGAGGAAACAATCTGACCGCGTACCGTGTTCGGATGCTCTCTCTTTTGAAAGGTGCTTGAGCCAGCTGTCAACGTTTCGGCACAACGACTATCGGATCAGGTGCGGGTCATCCAGCGTAATCATATGTTGGATGACACTGTACTTGATCGCCTGCGAAATGAAATGCGGAGTAGCCATGTCATCGCCCCCCTACCGCGGGCTGCTGTAGTACCACCACAGTCTAACACAAGCCAAGCTGACGGGGGGAGAGATGACAGGGCTACAAACGTAAGTACCCAGTGCAATGAAAAATTGAGGAGTGCTTTGGAGGGTGCGATTCAGGAATATCGTTTTATGTCACCTGAACTTAGACCACGCTTACCCCGTTTGCCCATGCACAACAAAAATAGGGCGCTGATGGCGGCTCTGGATTCGCAGTTGTCAAACTATTTTGATGACTGCGAAGACCTCACTGATACTCATTCGATTCTGTACTGCGCGGCTGTAGCGGCATATCGTGTAGCTAACGTAAAATTTTCTAATGTCTCTATAGCTACACGACCAAAACCAGTCGTACCAGCTTGGCAGTGCAGAATTGAGCGTCGTATTGGTGGGGCCAGAGCGCTCATCGGCAAACTAATCTGCTTCAGGGAGGGCAATACTCGCCCAAGAGTGTTGCGCTTTGTGAGACGAGCGTTCTCAGGGACTGATACCAGCCCTCAGGACTATATGTCTCGTGTCACAGAGCGCATAGACTTCCTGAAGCAGAAAGTGTATGCCTGGGCAAACCGTATTCGTAGGTATAAGCGGCGGGTAGACCGATACACCCAGAATCGCACCTTCCAGAGCGATGAAAGGTGGGTTTATAGGACTTGGGAGCGACCGAACCAAGATGTGGCTGACACGCGCCTGCCGGATAATGATGCCGTGTGTTCTTTCTGGCGCAGTATCTGGTCGGTGCCTGTCAGTCACATTGAAGGTGATTGGGCTCGGGAAATCGAGCGAGCCTGCGATCCAATACCAGAAATGGGGGCTATTACCATCTGCCCCCAAGATGTAGCTCGTGCAGTCCGTCCGTTACCTAATTGGAAGTCTCCAGGACCGGACGGGCTGCACATCTTCTGGATTAAATGGTTTGTTGGGTCGCACGCTCGCTTGGCAGCTCAGTACCAGACTGCTTTGGAGTCTGGTTCGCTACCCCAGTTCCTAACGACAGGAATAACCCACCTGCTCCATAAATCAGGTAGCACCGTGGAACCCAAAAATTATAGGCCGATCACGTGTTTACCGACGGTCTATAAAGTTCTTACATCCATTTTGAGAGCTAAAATTAACAAACATATAGACACCAACTTCATCATGTCTGTCTCTCAAAATGGATGTAGGAACGGGTCCCGCGGTACTAAGGAGTTACTCCTCATTGATATGGCCATTAGCCAACAGGTTCGTCGTTCCCGAAAGGATCTGTCGACATGCTGGATAGATTATAAGAAGGCCTATGACTCGGTGCCACATACATGGCTCATGAGGGTGCTGGAGCTGTATAAAGTAGATGCAACTCTGCGCACCTTCCTGGCGTCGTGTATGGGGCAATGGAGGACGGTTCTTCGCTATCCAGGATGTCGAAATATCCAGAGGAATAGCGAACCGATAAGGATCGAGCGAGGCATATTTCAGGGCGATAGTTTGAGTCCGCTTTGGTTCTGCTTAGCCTTGAATCCTCTAAGCACACTGTTGGAGGATTCAGGTCTAGGCTATCGGTTGAGGAGAGGTGGTCAGGTTATATCTCACCTCCTCTACATGGATGACCTAAAACTCTTTGCCCCCAACAATTTGCAACTGATGGAGCTACTGAAAGTAACTGAAACTTTCAGTAGCGCCATCAGGATGGAATTTGGTGTGGACAAATGTGCTGTCATGCATGTAAAGCGAGGGAAGATTGTGGAATCCGTGGGAATCCAACTCTCGGATTCCATAAACCTTAGAACCCTCTCCGCATCCGAAACCTATAAGTATTTGGGTATGTCGGAAGCGTTGGGCATCAATTCTACTGACATGAAGCAATCGTTGAAGGAGCGCTTCTTTGCCCGCCTGAAGAAAGTATTTAATAGTCTTCTATCAGGCGGAAACAAGGTGCGCGCCTTCAACGGTTGGGTCATGCCGGTTTTGATGTACTCTTTCGGCATACTCAAATGGACTCAGACCGAACTCGACGCCCTGGATAGGAGGGTCCGTACGCTGCTGACTGCATATCGAATGCATCACCCACGCTCTTCGGTAATGAGACTGTATATCCCGCGAAAGTGTGGACGTCGAGGCTTTTTAAATGCTAAGATCCTCCACAACCGCGAGATATGCAGTCTCAGGAAATATTTCCTAGAAGCCGACGTGGGGATGCATCGAGATGTGGTCGCGGTGGACAAGGGCCTCACCCCGCTCTCCTTGGCTACAGAGACCTGGCGCAAACCTGTAGTGCTTGACACTAACGATCGCAGGGAGGTATGGCAAAGTAAGGAGCTTCACGGACGCTTTTTCCGGGCCCTACATGAACCCGATGTAGACTTTTTAGCGTCCGTAGCCTGGCTGCGTTTCGGTGACCTCTTTGGGGAAACCGAAGGTTTTGTCTGTGCAATTATGGACGAAGTTATCATGACGAAGAATTACCGGAGATTTATTGTGAAGGACGGCACGGTTGACGTGTGTCGGGCATGCCACCGTCCGGGAGAATCAATCCGACACATTATCTCCGGGTGTTCTCGTCTAGCTAACGAAGAGTACTTGCATAGACACAACCTTGTAGCCAGGATTATCCATCAGCAACTTGCTCTGAAATACAGCTTTGTGGAATCAGAGGTGCCGTACTACAGGTATGTGCCCGACCCAGTTCTCGAGAATGGAAATATCACATTGTACTGGGACCGATCCATCATCACTGACAGGACTATTGCTGCCAATAAACCTGATATAGTGGTGGTGGATCGAATAGAGCGGCGCACAATGATTATTGACATAACGGTCCCTCATGACGGGAACCTCGTGAAAGCCGAGAAAGATAAACAAATCAAGTATCTTGACTTGGTTCGCGAGGTTGTCGACATGTGGGATGTGGACTCAGCAATCATTGTGCCGATAGTTGTATCAGCCAATGGCTTAATTGCCAAGAGCCTCGACCAACACCTAAGGAGGCTCGCGTTGGGCGGCTGGATTAAGGGCCTGATTCAGAGAGCGGTACTTCTGGACACGGCTCGCATTGTCAGGAGGTTCCTCTCTCTGGAGCCCTGACCGCCGGTAGCTTGGACCCTGTTCCCGATACCGGTGGGCTACTATTTTTTATATTTTTAAATGTTTTTATATTCTTTTTCTATATTCTAATATTTAAAAATATAATTTATATGTATATATAGTGAAATAAAGGAAATAATAATAAATAACACAAATACAGTGTGGCCAGCCACAGACGAGTTGCAGCAATTCTGGGCTGGAATTTGGGAAAATCCTGTCTTTCATAATACTGAAGCAGAATGGATCAAAGAAGAGGAGGCCTATCAGACAAACGTTGAAGCGATGGATTTTGATCAGGTTGATGTAGAAACTTTCCACGATGTCCTTCAAAAGATACACAATTGGAAAGCACCAGGCTCTGATCACATACACAACTATTGGTACAAAAAATTTACACACATACACCCATACCTCTATAACTGTATTAACAATTTTATAAAAGACCCAAACATTATTCCGTCATACATTACAGAAGGTAAAACTTACATGCTTCCGAAAGACCCTAATGACACAGCTAATCCAGCAAAATATAGGCCAATTACCTGTCTGCAAACCATATATAAGATATTGACATCGTGCATTACATTACTCACATCATATACAAACACCTTGAAACACAACATATATTGACAGAAGAACAGAAAGGGTGTAGGAAGTTCAGTCAAGGTTGTAAAGAACAGTTAACAATAGATGCGGTAATACTTAAACATGTCCAACGGACTAAGAAAGATTTATGCTCTATGTATATTGATTATAGGAAAGCATACGATTCAGTACCTCACTCGTGGTTACTTAAAGTTTTGAGTTTATACAAGATACATTCACAACTCATCAACTTTTTAGGAAATATATTAGACAAATGGCAGACGCGACTACATCTGAACACATCCATAGGAATAGTTGAGACAGAACACATTAAGATCCAGCGAGGAATATTCCAAGGAGACTCACTCAGCCCACTATGGTTCTGTCTCGCATTAAATCCGCTTTCAAATAAACTTAATGCTTTAAAACCCGGATATCAACTACAGCATATTGATACAACGACTGACATACTGACTGACCAGCAAACTTGTAAATTAAACCACCTGCTCTATATGGACGATATCAAATTGTACGCATCATCACCAGACGACTTATATGAACTAGCTAATGCTACTGAACAATTTTCGATTGATATCGCTATGGAGTTTGGAATTGACAAATGTAAAATTAATTATATAAAATTAAGTATGAATGTGAATAAGTTTTGCCCGCTCTGATTGAGCGGGCAAAACTTATTCACATTCATACCACATGCAGACAGGTGATACGATAGAGTCATTAGACGAGAACGGGACCTACAAATATTTAGGTTATATACAGGCTAAACAGATTCTTCATAAGGAAATTAAAGCTACACTCACTAAACAATTTAAACATAGGTTAAAAACAATATGTCATTCACAAATAAACGCTCGAAATACTATTAAAGCCATAAACACTTATGCCATCCCTGTTCTTACCTATTCTTTTGCTATCATAAATTGGAACAAGACTGAACTCAAACATTTGCAACGGGTGATAAATACCACTCTGACTAAACACAGAAGGCACCATCCCAGGTCATGTGTATAGAGGCTCACACTGCCAAGGAACGAAGGTGGCAGAGGAATAATAGATATCACTAACCTACATAACAAACAAATAACTATTTTAAGAACATACTTTTACACTAAAAGCCCTGTTTCAACTCTACATAAAGTAATAGCGTTTAATGATAAAAAACTTACTCCATTAAACATGTTTGAGAAGACAACCCAGAGTAACGAACAACAGACTGACCGACAGACTAAAATCGCAGAATGGACCAAAAAGTCACTGCATGGGAGACATCGACATGATCTTAATCAACCTAACGTCGACAAGTTAGCGTCGAACGAATGGTTAAGACGTGGAGAACTGTTCCCTGAGACTGAAGGGTTCATGATAGCGATTCAGGACCAGGTAATAGAAACTCGCAATTACCAAAAACACATAATGCGAGTTCCTCAAACCATAGACAGATGTAGGCGATGCAATAGTTCCTCCGAAACCATTCAACACATCACGGGTGCGTGTAAAGCAATAGTCCAGACTGATTACAAACACAGACATGACCAGGTAGCGAATATAATCCACCAAAAATTAGCAATAAAATATAAATTAATTCCCACACCACCTGTAGCTTATTATAAATATCAACCCGAAACTGTTCTTGAAAACTCCACCCACAAGCTGTACTTTGACCGAGCTATCCTTACCGACAAAACAACACACTACAATAGACCAGATATCACGTTATTAGACAAAATTAACAAAACTGCACAAATCATAGACATAGCTGTTCCTAATACACACAATCTACAGAATACTATAGCAGAAAAGCTCTCAAAATATATAGACCTCAAAATAGAAATCAGCCGAATGTGGCGGCTTAGCAATGTCACCATAGTTCCTATAGTGTTGTCAACAACTGGTGTAATACCTAAACAGCTTCATCAGTCTTTAAAAACACTTGATTTACCACCCTACACATATCAGACTCTTCAGAAAGCTGCAATCTTGAATACCTGCAGGATTGTCAGAAAATTTCTGCAAAATGACAACGACACATCAATCGTCTCCTCACACACGCGTGCAGCAGCCAACGCACGAACACAGTCTCATGAGCAGACACAATCACCATCACAAATCCCGAACACACCATCATGTCATCATAATATAACCAATTCCCAGGGGTAGCACTTGGCTTCGGCCCGTACTACCCCATAACTCCTGCGCAACGCCGAGATACGTAAACGTATAAAAAGAACAATAATAATAATATAATATTTATTGAGCAAAAACATTTGAGTACAAAATAACTTATATACTACAGCAATACATAGAATAGAGACATAGGCATGTTAGAGTGGAGAGCAGGGCAAGACCCATTCCCGTGCTAGGAATTAACCTGTATTACAGGAACTGGACAATGCTCCGCTCTCTCACCAAAAACAAGCTCATATGAACCATTACCGTAGCAAAAAGAACTTGACTCACTGAGTTCCCTAATTAGGCATGCCTGTTGATAGGGAATCAGTATTTAAATAAGTAGGTACAAATTAAAAGACTATGAAGTATAGGTGTGCCACATTTATAGTGTTGTGTTTAAAGTGTGAGTATAATATGTTGTGTGTGTGGTTGTAGTGATGTGTTTATGGTGGTTGTAAGGACGTTAGTGCTTTGTGGGAGTTTAATTAAGGTTGGTGGTATTTGTAAGTAGTATAATTATTTATAATCGAGTAAACTAGTTTGATCCAATCTTATTAACTGGAAAATTTTTGATTTGCTTGAGATGAATTATAAAAATACGTAACTATTACTGATTTAATAGATTCTCAGTTTCTATGTAATTTAACTGTAAAAGCCAAGATATTATTTTGTTTTTAACTTCAGTTAATTTAAGTGGGTATAAAAATCAGTAGTTTGTTAATTCTATTGTAAAGTAGTCCACTCATAACCATGTAGTGCCGTTTGGCCATTACAGTCCTATGTCTAACTGAGGGGCAGACTATATCCGATCGACGTTTATTGTGAAATAATAAGGGGTCAAATGTTAAGCTGGCGTGCTTCTTGGTTAAAATATGTTGTATAAATAGCTGTCTCACTGTGAGAACACCTATTTCATTATAGAGCTTAGAAGTTGGATATCGACGGATCTTTTTGGTCATAACCTTGAGCACTGCTCTTTGTGCTCTCTCAAGGGGTAAAAGTATGGTTTTGGCTGCTCCACCCCAAGCCGAGATGCAGTATGATATGATGGACTGACAAAGTGCTTGGTAGGTCATCCTGAGAGTTTCGAGGCTGGCGGCATTATGGAGCAACTTGAACACATAAATTAGCTTTCTGACACGTGAGGTTAAAGAATCAATGTGGGACTGCCATTTGAGAACTTGGTCAATTTTGATTCCTAGGTACTTAACAGTGTTTGCACGAGATATAGTTGGACAGTCACAGTTATTGGAAAGGTGTGACAAATAAGTATGAGATTTGATGAAGAAAGAATCCAAGGGCGGAACTCCAGAGATTTTCATTCCGAAGGTTATAAAATTTGTTTTGTTGATGTTTAGTGTCAGTAGGTTACAGGACAACCAGAACACAGCTTTTCGTAAGGCGATTTCTGCATAAGCTTTCACATCGTCCCAGGTAGGGCCGTGTATGAGGAGCACAGTGTCGTCCGCGTAAGTTAGTACCTGGCAGTTGGGAGATTTTAATTCACACAGATCATTAATATAAATAGTAAACAAAAGGGGACCCAAAATACTGCCCTGGGGGACTCCAAAAACCAGTTTCGCGTCTTCACTTATGTATTCCCCTATTCTGACTGCTTGTGTTCTGTTCGCCAGGTAATCCTGAAATATATCAAGAGCCAGACCCCTAACGCCAACCCTTTCCAATTTAGAGACAAGAAGCGGGATGGAGACGGTGTCAAACGCCTTGGTGAGGTCCAAAAACAGTCCCAGACACCTCTCCCCCCCGTCCAACCAGTCCACCACTCTGTCAACAAGTGAAGAGACTGCGTCTTCGGTTGATTTCTTCTTTCGAAAGCCGAATTGGTGGTCTGAAATAATTCCCTTTGAATCTAAATATTTGGTCAGCCTTATGTATAGTAATTTCTCAAGGACTTTGGACAATGCTGGGAGAACTGAAATAGGCCTATAATTATTGACCACGTCTCCATCCCCATTCTTATGTATCGGATATACAATGGCTCTCTTAAAAACATCAGGAAAGACTCCCGTAGACAGAGATAGCTGGCAAATGTGCGTTAAAACTGGGACAAATACATCTATAGAGGATTGTAAAATAGCCGCAGAGATATTGTCATAACCAACAGCGCAATCCCTTCGCAGGTTTTTAATGAGTGACTCTATCTCAGTAGCATCGGTTTGTAGTAAAACCAAAGAATCACACTGAGAGGGGGACTGCATGAAGTTAGTAGATGATCTAGAGAGGGGCGTGCTATTTTGGGTTCGAGTTGCAAGTTCCTTGCCTATGTTAATAAAGAAATGGTTTACCGCGTTCACTGATAATTTAGGGGTTTCGTTTGTGCTAAGAAGCAAAGAAGCAGATGTCTTTTTTGTGTTTGAGTGCGTTATTGTTTTAATAGCTTCCCACGTAGCCTTCGAGTTATTTTTTGCATCCTCAAGAAGATTTTTATAATGTAAACTTTTCAATTTTTTTAGCAATTTATTAATAAAGTTCCTATATCTAATGTACGATATTTTAAGTGTTAAATTAGTGGGCTCCCATTTCACTGATTTATGCATCCTATCACGATTGTGAATGCAGCGTATTAAACCCGGTGTGATCCACGGTTTTATTATCCTTTTTTTACGGGAAATTTTATACTTGCCGGTATTGGATTGAATAATGTTCGATACAACACCGACCAAGTAACCTGCAGCAAAATTGGCGTCATTTGAGTTTAGTACAGGCGTAAGGTTGACCTGGGCTAAGGCATCACGTACCGCACCGTAATTAATTTTAGTGCGACAAGGAGACAAAGAAGTTGACTTTTTCTTACGGGAAATTGTGAGAAGCGTAGGGCAGTGATCAGTGATATAGCATTCCAGGACCAAAGTGACAGATTCAAGTTGAGACTTCACTAGAACATGATCCAAGCAGTTTTCAGCTCTTGTTGGATATAGATGCGTTGGTAGGAAACCATGAGAGGCCAACAAATTTAAATAGTCTCCGGATCTGCGATCAGTATTGTTTGTTTTTATGTCAATGTTCATGTCTCCGAGTATACATATATTGGTGTATGTATTAAGCGTCATCAAAACTTCTTCGAGACCATTTACGAAACTGTCAATGTTGTTTGATGACGGTGATTTATAAACTGTGACAATAGCCAACTCTTTCCCTATTTTACAAATCAAACAGTTAAATTCCTTGATGTATTCAGGCTCACATACTGTACATTCGAGATCTGTTTTAGTATAAATTACTATGCCATCATTCTGATTAGTTACATTAATTCCGAAATAATTCTTATACGTTTGCCATTGTCTTCCTTACGTAGAAAGATTCGTTGGTTTGATGTCCAGCAGAATTTATATTTATTTTCGTTAGCAAATGTCCTGGCCTGGAAAAATAACTTCCTCCCATTTCCCGGTAGGTATTCGGACACATAGATTGGGTGCGATTTCCCCTCTAAACCTATCAGGTTAGAGTTCAACTTTAGCCCTGGCTCTTTGTTCTGATTATAGTTGCGCACAGAGGTAAGGAACTTATTCTTAGTTAAAACCGTACTGAAGTCAGCCACAATTGCCTTGTTCCTGCCAGGCTTAGCTGGAAGGCGGTAGACATCACGAATGTCGGAGTGGTTTATTTCCAGGTTCAGTGTATTTCCGATATTAACTACATATTTTAAAATATCATCCTGGGACTCGTCTTCTTTAGATGGGATATTTCGCAGTTCAATGCTAGATGACCTGGGTCCAAACTCCAGATTCTCGATCCGTTTTTGAAGCTTATCCACATGATTGTAACACTCAATACGCTCCCTTTCAAGCTTGCCCAATTTTATTTTCATTTCATCATAGTTGTTTTTAATATTTTCAATCGAATTTTCAATCTCATTATTACTCTTTTGTATGTTAATATTTTGTAATTTAATTTGATGGACATCTTCAACTAATCTTTCTAATAACGCAGTTTGACCTAACTTCAATGACTCGAACATGCTTCTCACTTCAATTTGAAAAGTAGTAAAATCATTACCAGGTGAAGAAGATTCCATTCTAGGTCTTTTGGACCGAGTTGTGACATTGAAGATTTCTTCCTCCATCGCACTAGGTAGGTCTGACTCAGATTGTGTCATAGGTTGAGCGACAGGTGTCGATGGTGGCGTGCGTTTTATCATAATTATTTGTTTTGGCACCTAGTTATTATTGCGTATCGACGCACGGAGTGTATTCGTAGCCGATAACGTCGATTTCGTAGCACACAGCGGAGACGATGACTCACAGACACGTTGAGACCCCACCACTTGCGCGTAGCCGTAGCGGATGACGTAGGCGTAGCAGATCACGTAGCCGCACACCACGTAGCCGATCTTATGTAGCGTAGGTAAAATTCACGCGCTCTCTTCACTGCCTCGCTGGTCGAGTGGCTCCGGCCACGGATTGCCGCGCACACGTCTCGGGTTCAAATCACAAGTTTTGCGGGAAGAAACAATTGGATGGAACTCAGTTATTTCCGACCGGTATTTATATTTAATATCTGTCTCTGTCTAGGAACGCCCACTGGGCGGAGTTCACACCTTTAAAGTACTCAAGAGAAAGCGAGAATCAAAATTTGCACTATAGACCAATCAGGAATTTAAAATCGCAAAATTTACGGACGCAAGCGACACACGTCTATACTGGGTGACGGCCGGACGGCCATAATGCCTTCTTAGCGTATCAATGGCAAAAAGTTCAAATATGAAATAAATATAAATATACGTAGTATAGTTATTGGATTCGTGAATTCTGAAAATATGGCTGACGTTGTTGCCTACCGTGTCTGAATGCGGGTAGGTACTCGTGTTACCGAATTTGAGGGAGACTGCCAATCCAACGCAGCATCATTGTTAGTTAACAAGCTCTGAATTTAGAACGGCCGCTTCGGTTTTGCTAGCTCAATTTATTAATTGACGTCATTAACAAATAATAGGTACGTGAAAAATAAAACCGGATACAGATAATAGAAAAAAAATACAGTAAAATAAATTTGCAATTGATTTCAATCACGTTAATCCAAATCAGCCTATGATGTTCCCACATATAATGTTCCCAGTGCTGGGACTCAGGCCTCCTCTAGTGAGAGGGAGTGAGCCGCACCGGTGGGTGATGTCACATGTCATCGAATTTTTGGTTCTAGCACATGCCGGTTTCCTCACGATGTTTTTCTTCACCGTTTTAAGAGCAGTGGTGATGAAATAATTTACACAAAGTAAAGTGTCTGTCTGGGTCCGTACCTACGACCTACAACTCGTAAGTCGCGGCCGTTTCTACTTTAACTTGTGACATATAATTAGCCCTCCGGCTAATTGTAACGTTACAGTAAGTTACCAGTAAACAATGAAACTTCGAATAGTTTAAGTAAGTATAAAAAAGTGGCCTAGTGCGAGTCGGACTCGCCCATGAAGGGTTCCGTAGCAGCAAGTAACATAATATAAAAGTTCTTGTAGTTCGTTGTAACTTTGATCATCATTACAACAGTTCTGTTAAGTTACAAAAAACTACTTAGTAGATCTCGTTCAAACCAATTTTCGGTGGAAGTTTACATGGGTACATATTATATAGTATATTTTTTTTTGTTTTATCATTCTCTTATTTTAGAAGTTACAGGGGGGGGGGGACACACAATTTACCACTTTGGAAGTGTCTCTCGCGCAAACTATTCAGTTTAGAAAGAAATTATATTGGGAATCTCGATATAATTTTTGAAGACCTATCCATAGATACCCCACACCCAAATATAGGGTTTGATAAAAAAAAAAAACAATTTAAGTTTCAGTTCTAAGTATGGGGAACCCCCAAAAAATATTGTTTTTTTTTCTATTTTTGTGTGAAAATCTTAATGCGGTTCACAGAACATCTACTTAGTAGTTTCAACAGTATAGTTCTTATAGTTTCGAAAAAAAAGTGGCTGTGACATACGGACGGACAGACAGACAGACATGACGAATCCATAAGGGTTCTGTTTTTTGCCATTTGGCTACGGAACCCTAAAAATGTTATGATTTTGATAGTCAGACAATGCGTGTTTAGAATATGTGACTGCAACTAACATTTTTAACATGGTATGGCCAGCACAAATCTCTACAAAATACATTCGTAATATTTTCGTATTGGCAATATACGACGCGAGGAAAGTTTACTTTCCCCCTCCATTTTCATAAGATTGTACCAGCAAATAAAGAAGCTTACAAATCAAACAAAAACCAAGTAAATATACGAAACATTTGAAACGCATTGTCTCCTAACATAATACAAACTATGAGACACAGACGGCATCGCAAAAGATTCAATTTTCTTTTCATATTTTTATATCAAAATTTATATCGTTTACACAGCTCTGTGTCTTGAATATTCTGTTAATCCGATTACTTTCAGTCAGAATGCTGAGATAGACGAATACCTTTTAAGAGATTTATGATCATTAGGTTTGTTAAGAAAAATAAAGCCGTTTTCAGCACGGTCTTGGAATTACAATATCTTTTTGTTTTGTTCTTATCATGGATCCCGTTATCTTGAGACGTAATTAATGCCAGCTGTACCTATTCTTTCTTCGCCCTTATTTTGTATGGTAAATAAAGACGTGACTTCTGTTTTACATTTAATTTAAATTTCTTTATAATTTATTGTGTTCTTTTATTTCTATTTCTATTAATCCGCATTATTTTAACGAGTTTGAATCGGAACACCTGAGTGAACAAAAGTACTTCCTAATTTACACGCTAAGTAAGTAGGTACATCTATACATAATAATTATAATAAAATCATAGCGAAGTCAAAATTGTACATTGAATATTTAAAAAAAAAGTAATTGCTATGAGGTTTTGGGTCGATTCTAACGTCAAAAATATAGTTTTTAGAATTTTTGTATGTTTGTCTGAATGTATGTTCCAGCGTCACGCAAATTCTACCGCATAGATTCTGTTAAAATTTTGCATAGATATTCCCTATAAGTCTGGTAGGCTTTATATTATCGCGCTATTTACTAGGGGGGATGAGCAATATGGCATTATGTTTGTATTCCTCTGTGGTTTACAGAAAATTATAAAAAGACGAGCGAAACGGTTAGAACATTGCAGATAGTTACAGATTTATCCTTCTAAATGATCATCATTACGCTACACTAACTTTATGGGGCTAAGCAGTCAATCATCATGACATATACAGGGTGGGATTTTAAGATGGGGAAGTCCGGTATCTTAACTTAACCGTCGTAGCTACACGAAATCGGTCTTAGGAGACTGTCCTTAACTTTTTGAGAAATTTTGGTCTGCCTACACAGATTTTGAAAAAAAAAAACAGTCTGCAAGATAATGGGCGATTGAGTTAGAACAAAGAGAGTTAGACCAACTGAGGTTTGATGCATCGGATCTGGTACACTTGCACGAATGACATTTCCGCAAAAGAGACTTGCGCGAACCAACTTACGCAAAAAGATGTTTCGTGATTTTGTGATGATTTTAGTAATAGTAGTAATAGTATGAGGTGTGTGGTGTGTGTGATTTTTCGTCATGGGTATCGTTTTCATGGTTTTCGAGGGCGCTAATGACGATAATGGGGTCAAAAACACGACAACATCTTTTCGCGTGCAAGATGGTGCCAATGAAGAAAATGGAACCAATATAGGATTACTTCGTTTTCTGTCCATCCGTCCGTCTGTCTGTTTATCAATACCCTTTTTCTTAGAAACGCGTGGAGGTATCAAGTTTAAATTAATATCAAATACTAAGGTCTGTTCAGACGGTCCCTTACAGCTCTAAAAAAATCAAGGTTCAAGTCAATACAATAAAACAACACGACCATTCATGCGACATATTTTTATGGGATAAGTTCATCCCAACTACGGAACCCTTCATTGTGCGTGGTCCGACACGTTTTTGACCGGTTTTTATAATGAATAGACTGGCCGCTACAAAAGTCAGGAATAAAAAAAACTTTTACCATCAAAATATTTTATTTGCATAAAATATGGGTTAAAAAGACGTATAAAATTAATTGCAGACACATTCCGTCGTGCACTGATGGCATGCAAATATTGAATGGGCGTTAGTCAGTTAAACAGTAACGTACAATTATAGACTGCTAGAATGCAAGGCATAACAATATACTTACCCATAACTCTAAACGATCAAAATTAGTTGCGGTCCTTATTTTGAGAAATCACAAGCACGTATTATCTAAATTCTGTTCTAAAAGCAAACAAAATCATAACGCGTAATTGTTCGAAATTCGAAATTTAAAAAGTTTGGTAATTTTTGGCCATAGCGGCCAGTCTATATAATAATAAATGTTAGGTGACTGTTAATGAGAATTGGGGACCGTTATTTTAGTATAGCCATTCTTCAGGAAAAAATCTGTATGAATGCATCAATCAATGTATCAGTGTGTGACATTTGATAGTATAATTATGTGGGAACGCAGGCGTTCATTAATTCACTAAAAATAAAACTTTGCAAGCAATGGGACTGTGGAGTCGACCTCAGGACTAACTGCTTCTCACACGGACAACTGTACGTCATTAGCTCCCGCGTCACCAGTCCTGAGTCTCTGTATATTTTGGGTGCGGAGACCAAAATTTGAAACGTAGTATATTATATTTTTTATAAAAATAAAATTTGAAACGAAGTATACTATATTTTTTATAAAAATAACATAACATCACGCCTGTATTTCCCGGAGGGTTAGGCAAACCTATAGTACATCCACATTTCGCCAGTTATGTTTAGGTCCTAAGTAATAAGGGGCGAGCCTATTGCCACTGACCGGGCACAAACCCAGACTTCGGACTGTTACTGAGAAATTTTAGATGGAAAACCCAATTACACTTTGCCTGACCCGGGAATCGAACCCAGGACCTCATGCTCAACAGTACCGCTTCCTACCACTAGATCAACGAGGCTGTTTTCTATAAAAATGTGGCTGTTATTTTAGTATATTCTGGTATCTTACGACTTCCACGCGAATGAAGTCGCGGACAGAAACTTGTACTTAGATAAAGTAGATTGTTATTTGGACGTAAAATGTTTATTACATAGTTTGATCGTACGTTAAAATTTTGCTACTTAACAGAACAGGGGGCCTAAAATGGACGCTTTGGCAGAATCATAATATAATCTGCGTACAATTCATATCCTGCAATTCATCAGTTTGAAAGTTTTGTATGGAGTATTGTAAAATGGTCCACAAATTATGAATTGTTGTAGTGAAGTCTAATGTCAAATAGCAGCTGTCAAACAGATGAATTGCGGAATGTATGATTTGTACGCAGATCATATTATGATTCTGCCAAAGCGTCCATTTTAGGCCCCCAGATACTTACATAATTCAAAATACTATGCATGTCGTTAATTTGTTGCAAAATTTGAGATAACCCCCAATGCTTTATAGCCTATTTAGGTTCCTAAAACTTTTCCTTAAGATAACTTCAAGAAACCATTTTACAACTAAAAATAAAATTTTAAAAGAAGAACTAAAACAAGATAACCGGCACATCAACCAGTCTTTTAATTTTCACTTTGAATTAAGATAAAGATGGCGTCGAATGCGCGGCAAATTGAAATGGAAATACCTCGCGGTGGCCGTTTTTATTCGTAGCATGGCGCGGGTGCGCCCGCCGGTCGACGAATACCCGGTATTTCACCTCAAGCAATTCTCCTGCAGATGAAAAAGTTTGACTTATCAATTCCACTCGCTATTCTGTATGCAGTCTTTAATTTTTCCCGTTTTCCACTGAGTTTTTCATTATAAAAACCAAGATGCTCGTTACCTGCATTTAGTTCGTTGAAAATAAAAGCCAACGAGGGCGGTTGTTTCAGTTGGAATGAAAATAATAAATCACGGGTTAGGTAGATCGTAGACGGTGCCTGGTCTATTTCATGCCCTCTGCATATATATAATGGGTCCTTGACTAAAGTGTTCGAGATTTATGTGGTAGTTTATTGTTTAAAACGTTAATTTAATTTGTTTCACTGAACAAACACATGGTTGAATTAAAACTTTTTATTTTGTTCGTAACCAAAACGCTTGTCAGACCAGCTTAATATATTTTCTTTTTATTTCGTTTTGCTTGAGTAATTGTTTCGACTAATTTTCCTTTCTTTCAGTTACAAAAGAGAAAAAAAATCTGTGAATAAGGCTTCGTCTGCAGTTGCGAGTATGATAAAACAAAGCCTGTAATATGACTTGGTAATGTTACAAAAGAAAAATTAAATCGCTTGGGAGGCAAGTCGGTGGAATTCAGAATAAAATGGATGGATAAAGACTAGTTATTCCTTTGGAACCTCTGCTGTTAGAAGATAAGTAATTCTGTCTTACATTCACAAAGTGACGACTAAAACTTTTTATAATTGCTATGATATTATATCTTACTAGAAATATTATAGTGTAGGTATCTATTAATTATCCAAACAACTACGTTAATACAAAATTGTTCAGTTAATTATACACATTATTTAACGTCTTTGCTGGTATTACAAGTAATCTGGAAGTGTGAAAATAACAGAAAAGAAACAGCTAAAAATTACAGAAAACTAAGAGCTCGTCATATTTCAAGGATCAGGAGAGATAATCGTCAAACTTACTTTTCCACGAAATAAACATTACCTGTAGATGCGAATTCCTTTTATGCAGTAAAATTCAGAGATACAATTTCATATTCTATATTTCCTCTTATATATTATTCAAAACATCTCAAGATATTCGTTTAGAAGAACAAAGAGTATAAAAAAAGGAAAATAAAATCCTTTACATATTTTACAGATTGAGATTGACGTATGTTAGTCCTAACTGGTTTTGCAGAAATTTCGGCTTATTGGGTGCTCAAATTTGACGTGGAAAAGACAGAGGCCCATCCGCTGTCAGATTTAGCACTGAGTTGCTGGCTGTAGATGAGTCAGCATAATATAATATTGAACCGAATTCATTGCGAAATAAAAAGGCCTTTACGGTTTCAATTACGAAGGAAAAATGGGACAAAGAAGGTAATTGTTGTCGGGGAAGACCGCAGTTTAAATGAAAATTGATTGCCTGTTAATTACAGCGTTGAATAACGCTATTATAAATAAGTATTTATTCTTTTGTGAAATTACTTTATAAGTTTTCATTTTGTTCGCAGAAATAGGCGATAGTAGTTTTGGTAACAGTCATTGAAATTGCTTGTTTTATGAGAATTTTTGCACTTTTTTGCTTTCGAATGTTCTGGTAATCCTGTTTCCATATAAATTGCCTGCTGTTATGTAGATATTTGTATTGGAATGGTGCAAGCTATAGCTTTGTGGGAGCTACAAACAGCGCATAAATACCGCTTAAATCTGCGTATACCGCATGGGATTTGGTAACGTTCAGGATTCTGGCCAGTTCTAAAGGAATGACAGATGTCTGATATTTATTAATAAAGCACTAGCACTGGTTCAACTTACTTGCGATCTGTCTTTTCTCTTCATACACTACTGCTTCAGGAAAATTATCGTACCCAATATTTTTTCTTTGATTTACATACAAAATGTTTTAATTTATGTACCAGCTGGTGACATAATTAATCAACGATACGCATGAACACCAAGCATATTAAAAAAGCCGCTGACGCATTCGGCGTAGGTACCAAGTTATTTATTGTGATGAAAACATAACATGACATATCATCAGAAGTTGACATTATGCTGAGCTGAGGCCCCTTTGGCATTATAATAATTGTTTTCTGTTATTTATAGTTTTTAAGGTGTATTTTTTGCTGTAATGCCAATAAACGCATTTTTATTTCTTTCTTTTCTTTAAGTTTATAAGTATTCCCGAAGAGTTACAAAGTTGTATTGTCCACTCTCATTTCACCACTTAAAATTAACTATAATAATTAATTAATGATAAGATGTATGAACGTAAACGAAGCAAAAGGACTATGTAAGGAGCGTAGCAGTAGGTGGCGTTCTATAGTTTCTGCCTACCCCCATGGGAAGAAGGCGTGACTTTATGTGTGTATGTATAATAATTAATGTATTACAAACAATCACACCTTACATTTACGTAGGTATGTACACTCACGTACAACAGTAGTACGAGGAAACAGCCAGTGATATGTCATAATTGTGGCAGGCCATAATGAGGCGTCGGCGTACAAGCCTCCATGGTTACACACAAAGCCATGATTTATAGCTCCGTGTGCCATTGTTAGCTTAATGAGATTGCACCGTCAGCACAATCGGTCTATAGCCACTGGCTTTGACTGTACCTACGGCAGGGAGTAAGATGGTTATTGAATCAAATGGTTGAATGGAATGTTTTTACATCATTAATTATAGTGCTTTTTTTTTAGGATAGCCGGAATTGTTGAGATTACATTTGTAATTTTAGTTTATATTTGTAATTTTGTGTTTTCCTGCGATGTCAACTATACTCCATTTGAAATAAGATTAGAAATTTAAATAAACCCTTTTTACTATCCGTTCCAAAGTGATCCAGCAGAGATCCAAAGTTGTCGACATAGCCCACAGAATAAGCAAGCTGAAGTGGCAACGGGCCGGCCATATTAGCCGTAGAACCGATGACCGTCGGGGTAGACGTGTTCTTGAGTGGAGACCGCGAATTGGCAAACGTAAGGTAGGACGCCTTCAGGCTAGGTGGAGCGACGATCTTCGCAGGGTGGCTGGTGGCAGCTGGATGAGAGTTGCCGAGAATCGAGCTGAATGGCGTGCAATTGGAGAGGCCTATGTCCAGCAGTGGACTGCTATGGGCTGATGATGATGATTTGATGACTATCCGTTCAACCGATTTTGACTTCTATTGCGTTGGTGGCATGACAAATGGCAGCTACAATAAACAGTTGGTATTGTTACCACGTTTTTGGTTGTAATGCCATCCTTATCCTTACGGAATATAAGTAAAAATCGGTTGAACGGACTTTAAAAAAAGTTTATTTAATAAAAATAATAAAAAATATTTAATAAAAAGGAATATAATTACGTAGTTAATATAATTTCGATTTCAAATTGCTATTTGTTGCAACAAACTACAATAGACCGTATATCAACCCATTCCATAAACGTCTTTGAAGCCAATATACTGATAAACCGAAAAACGAAATCGGATGTTAGTATATTTTGGAAACTCGAACTCTTTTATTTCAAATTACATTATTTATGTCTAAGTCTTAAGTGGGCAAAATTGCCCACAAAAAAATACTGTCCTCAATGAAGAAATATTGATCGTCTTGTATTTTTTTTTTCTTTTACGTTATTAAGTTTAAGAAGTATTTTGCCATAATTTGTAAATTCTAGCACCTTTAGTTTTATTATTATTATGTATTGTGTTATCACTTATTTCTGAGATTGCTAGTTCCGAAGCTATTGTTACATTAAGTACCTATGTTATATTATATACAGAAGCTGTTGATGTATCTTAATAAATAAATACATAAATCAACCTAATTTACATTAATTTTGAAAGTTTTTTACAATAATATTTCGCGATTCAGAACATAGAAAACGTTACTATTCCTAATAAATAATATTTTAGTATCCCCTTTATAGCTTTCAGGCTTAATTATTTCTAGAGAAAATGTATCAAAAAATTATATGAGATGGTCATTTCGCAAATTTTATTTTAGATGAAATGACAAAACTTTAAGCGCAAGGGAATAAGAACTCACCAAGGCAAGGGGAAATTTAATTAAACAAGTAATGAAAACGCGGAACCAAAGTTATGTGTCCATAAGTCTGGTCTGTTTAAAAATGTATTAATTTATGTGCTGGGTGGAATTTTAAGAATTCATGAAGATTTTACTGTTTGTTTGGATAAAATAATTTTAGGATTCGTATTGTTGTTAAAACTTCTAATTCTGACTGTTTATTCAAAAGGCAAATGGCAGGTTAATCCACAGGATTTGAAAATTGCAACGGAAATTATTTTCATTTCATTTTACACCTCATTTGTATAACACCTCACATCAAACAATTATCCACGATCAGTAACATGGTGTGACGAATATGTAATACAACAATAACGCGTGTTTTCCTCGAGGAGTTAGGTAGGGGTATCCCTATAGTAGGTACGTACACCTTACATGTTTAATTAATTTATTTATGATACACCCTTTAAGTGTTTTGTTGATAATATAGGTAGGTACCCACCGATATTACTTAAATTATTACACAGTGAAATAAAAAAACAATTAAATCAAGCTAATTCGTGCTTTGGGTTAAGCTTGGAGCAAAAGAATTTGGCAAATCGAAGCATTTATCGATGAAGCAAATCGACAATTCGCTACAGAAACTCGTAGCTTGCTACGTTGCTATGTAGCGTCGTAGCAAAATTGTGATCATGTTGGTAAAAAGTATAAAGTTTTCCCAATTCCACAAAAATTGCGTAGGTTGCTGTTTATCTCAAAGAGGAATATAAGCGTGAAAATACCTTCTGCATTGTTAAACAAACACCGCCTCTACTTATGCAAAAGCCACGGCTCTGTAAGTAAGACCGGCTGTTTCAATTTCGTCACGTACCGTTTGCTTTCATTTTACTCGTAATGGCGTCGTAAAAATAAAACTTCGTTAAATAAAGGCAATTGTCACCGTGCTCAATTTTAAGACAAAACATCTTGTAGATTAATCATTTCATTCGGGTTGTTAATTTTGTACGAAACGAGTATTGTTAGTCATATTATTTTTCAATACACTTCCTCGAAAACTGGTTCATATCACACTACGATTAGGTTCACAATGCAATGTATTTCACACGCGTGCGATTTTTTATTTTCCAACACGTGTGCGGAAATAATTGCCACGGATAACTTATACCTATACTTTGTCCAAATTGGTTAAATGCCTCTATTCACATCATCTCGCGCCAGAGACGGTTCTCTCTATTCGGAGGTGATTTATTTTTTATTAATCTCGGCAAAGATGCGTCTTTACGGCGTTAATATTTAAATAATATAAAGTTAATAGAATACCAAGATAATTACAATAAAAAAAACGTTTATGAACAAACTAACATATATTTGTGTTCTAAACTCAAAAATATTTGAATTTTCTATTTTTAATATTAGGCTGTTTATCGGCTTTATACCTTTGCTTCTCCTTCAACCTGGCGGGAGCTAAGCGCGAAAAAAAAAGAAAATTAAATCATAGTTTCCTAATAATTCATAACAAAAATATTTTTCGTTATTTTATTTTATTTCTTCAAAAGTGTATTGAAAAACGTCGTTGGATACAAGTGGCGAATGTTTGTTATTGCATTCGAGGCGAAATTAACACCCGAGCCGTAGGCGAGGTTGTTTTTGAGCCGAGAACTGCAATAACAAAATGTCCACGAAAAAAAAAAATGTACTATACCTTACTATAAACAAAGCTTTCAAAGTTTCTACGTCCGTGATGAGAACACAGAATACCCATTAAAGAGAATATTATTTCTAATTACAAAAGGTGTGGAAACAAAAACTTTGATAACTTCTTCAGATATTAAAGCCAAGGAGGGTCTCCTTAGGGGCACATTGTTGTACGAGCATTATCAGAGCGCTTTCTAAGATATATGAATGGTGGCCCCGCCTTCTAACTGTGCAATGAACTTTAAATCCCCTTTTACACCTGGGCCCGCCCACCAAATACAGTTGTTGTGGAAATAAATGCGATAAAATCGTACTTTATACGACATGCAAAGCTGAAGTTAGTTTGCTCTGGTGTGAATTATTGTTTGAGCGTGTGAGAGCTAAGTACATTGTCCTAATCGGCACAGTTCGTGAACTTCTTTGTTCCTGCCACAACTGACTGTGACAGGCTCTGCATTCACTCAACCTTTTCCGTTGCGAACAATAAAAACTCCTCTGACGTTATCTGACGTCTTCTGGTGGTGGAAAACGGTTAACGTTTACTTAACCCAATTAAGCTGTGGTTTGACTGTAAGCGATTTTTATTGAGTTTTACAATGGATTTATGTAACACGGGAAAAGTTCTTGGATGTAATTATTTGTATAAGGACAGCGTTGTTTTGAGTACCTTTTTTAGGGTTCCGTACTCAACAAGAAACCTTATAGTTTCGCCATGTCTGTCCGTCTTTCCGCGGCGTACTCAGAGACTCTTAGTACTAGAAAGCTGTAATTTGGCATGGCCGACAAAGTGGTAAAATAAAATTTTGAATAAAGTTTTTTTTAAGTTACCTCCCCTGCTCTTAAAATGAGGATGAATAATTTTTTTCTCGTGAATCCCATGGTGTGGGATATCGTTGGAGTGGTCGATGAAAAATATTGCGGGTGTGTGAAAACCGTGTATCGATTCAAGGATCCGTTTGTGAAATATTAAGCTATAAAATTAAAATTTTTGTTGCAGTAAAGTGCCGGTCAAATTGTTGTTTTTGGATATGTGTGTGAAAAAATGCAGGGCAGTAGTATATATACTGAAGTTAAAAAGAAAACTATCACAGCTAAGTAGGCTTTACAAGTTATCAAGTAATAGTCGACCAATGGCCCTGCTTCTTGAATGCAAAATCTGCTGAACTGGCAGTGTGGTATGTTGATCGAAAAACATGTACTTCCATGAGAACATGTTTTTCAACTACAAGTTTGTTCTTGGGATAAATTCATTCCAACTACGGAACCCTTTATTGTGCTTGGTCCGACATGCACTTCGCCGCTCATTTTTTGGTTATCCAGATATGATATGGTCACGCCATGCTAGAAATGGACTGTTTTTTATATTTGGAAAAACTATGTTACTAAATCAAATTATATTACTAAATCCTTAATCCACAAATCGCTAGAACTCTAAACATTTCCTCCTTAAGGAAACGTATTAGCATTCCCGTCGGATAGCGTCGAGCGCGCAGGAGTTGAAACCAAACATGGCGGCCGCGCTACGAATCGTTTCCTTTACATTCAAAAGCCGGAACAACACTTTCCGCTGTACAAATCAGTCCGTCACTCCTGTTTTATTCCCACACTATTTTAGTTTTTATGTACAACGATGTTTAACTGAATTAGGTATTTAAATGTTTAAATATATATCCATAATAATGTGGGAACTTTAGATGTTGTATGGCTACGTTTTTAAAACTCATGACAGTGGTGTCACGAGATTACTGTTGTGTCAAAACTCATGACAGTGGTGTCACGAGATTACTGTTGTGTCAAAAGATCTACAGATCTACACGATAAATGACTGAAGACGATCAAATTGTCATTTCATTTTACTTGATACCTGCGGAATCAAACGCCACAGGAACTCTGATTGTGGGAGCATCTTGGAAACCTGCCACCCCGATAAAGAACCTGAAGACTTGTCAAATCGTACATTAAAAACTATCAAATGGTGAAACAAAATATAATATTTCTGTAAAGTTATCAACGGGCATATTGCCAAAGAGTTCACTGCCCTGATTGGATCGCTTGTGCCAGATATCGCTGAATTTTTAAAAGAACCTTGAAACAATAACTCAGCATATACTCAAGTAGAATTTATGCTGCAATGAAAAGCTCTATATATTTTCTATTCAAATACAAAAGCTATTTGAGGGTACCTTCTTTTTGTATTACTGCAGACAGACAAATGAAACAGTGCTGTTCTAATAAATGTAAGAAGCAAGTTGTCCGCAAAAAAACTAATTGAAACTAAAACGACGCTTTTCTTTACAAAGCTATAATATCCTGAACAAAAAAGCTACTACAAATACAAATTAAACACTATCTTAGTCCCCGTCCAGCAGAGATTATGCACAATAATTTCTTTTTAAATACAAAAAGAAGGGGGAAGTTTCCCCGTGAAAGTGCATTAACATTTCTTGAGCAAGGCTCTAAGAGAACAGATGTTAAAGCCACAAGTCAAATAGACGTTGGAGAGAAACAAAGGCGATGGTCCGTAATACTGAAACTTGGGTGGAATTACACAAGATTGAATATTACATAGTACAGTTAGGAAACTGTTGTACATCGTAGTGATTTTACCAAAATTTTGCTTTGAGGCAAGAAGACGTTGAGATGTAAGCGTAGACTATTAGGTAACTACACACAATTTAGGTTGGAGATAGACAGCTACTAAGCCGGTACATGCTTAATTAGAGGCTTATAACTTGCTTTAACCTACGTCAGACTATGGAGTAGCTTTTGAGGCTTAACACCGTCTAGGCAAATGCCTTGAAGGCCTATAAATATTAGTGCTGAATATTTTTCATCTCTGAATATTTTGTCCATTGGTGCCGGACGTAAAGAATAGCACCCTCCCATTTCTTCCCGTGGGTGTCGTAAAAGGCGACTAAGGGACTTACTAGAGAGTAGGCAGCAGCGTTTTCTATGCATTTTAACACCGTACTGCGATCGCCAACCCGCCTGCCAAGCGTGGCGATTATGGCAAACCCGCCCTTTAGAGCCTATGCCCAGCAGTGGAAGTCTTTCGGCTGAAATGATGATGATGATTTTTCATCACCTTTATTTAGATGTGTTCAATAGTCTTAAAACGAAGGTTATTTTCATCGTCTCTATTATCTGGATCAGTTTAAACGGTATAGTGTTATGCTGCTTAACTCGAATGTTAAGATTGGTCACGAATCTGTTTTTCGTATTCATGTTTGATTTGATGAATAATAACTTGATTTTCATTTATCCTCAACCTCAATTCGTTCTTAATCTCATTCATATTCCCGTACACCAACCATAAGTATTAACATATCAAAGGATTTTGCTTCTACAAAAGTAACCAAACCGATTCAAGTCTCAGGGTTGTCTCATAAATAATACCTGAACGAGTAGAACGTAGGCCGTATAGCGGGATTAATCTTATGTAATATGCCAGGCTGATACTTGTGTGAAGTTGTAGGACAGTGTACTGGGGAATTCATAGCTCTTAGTTAATTATAACCGCGTTTGGTACGATATTGTACGTCGGCATTATCTTGAAGCTGTGTGAGACAAGGGCTATTAGCAGGGCTGCTAGTAATATGATATTTAATAGAAGCCTGCTCTGTTATGTGATTAAGAGAGCTGTGGGAACTGTAGGATTTGAATTATGTATAGTTTTGAGACTTGTGACTATGTCCCTTAGGTATGCTCAAATGATAAAACTAGACATGGGATTTGAAGAGGCATTGTGAAGTATTAAGTAAGCCTGTGCAGTCGTAGGATTATCACCGTCCTAAAAATTAATAATTTATTACTAAACCTGGGCCTCAAACGCTCAGCAGTTCCGCTTGCGAACAATAGGTAGATGACTAGAACAACGAGGCGGTCAGATTACAATTTTGCATCAACATACAAAAAAACTGGCCAAGTGCGAGTCGGACTCGCGCACGAAGGGTTCCGTACCATTATCTATAAAAATGGCAAAAAAACACGTTTGTTGTATGGGAGTAAATATTTATTTTATTCTATTTTTTAGTATTTGTTGTTATAGCGGCAATAGAAATACATCATCAGTGAAAATTTCAATTGTCTAGCTATCACGGTTCATGAGATACAGCCTGGTGACAGACGGACAGACAGACAGACAGACGGCGGAGCCTTAGTAATAGGGTTCCCGTTTTACCCTTTGGGTACGGAACCCTAATAAGATTTAAAAAATTAAAATATAAAACAAATCTGGTCTCATTTTTCGCAAAAAGGAACAAAAATATGGAGGGTGCCTAACCTATTTATCTTTTTGTGTTACTTATTAGAGTCAGCTGAAGTAAATGGGTGACTTAACCCGGAGTCGTTGTTGTAAGAAATTGCTTGTGGACATTGAAGAGGGTCGTTACGACCCTCTGTTTTTAATTTAATCTGTTTTCCAGATAACAGGTTCCGGTAATGTATCGTGAAAGTGCGTCTTAAATATGCAATTTAGTCACTTGTAATGTGGCACCTTTGTTGGTGTTGGGTGTGCTTATCATAAAGTTATTTTAAGTTAGGTATGTTGAGTTAGTTACATATTGTAAGTTAGTTAGCTATGCATAAATAGGTACCAACACTGTTGACGTCATAGCAGTTTTACAATCGCTTTTAAATACTTACGTAAAAACATGTACTAAACTTCCATGGCAATTACTATAAACAATCATATAAAAATAAAACTTTTTATTATTTGAAATAGCCTATAAATATGGAGGATTCATTTAATATTTTCCCTTCAATTTGGTGACAACCCTACCCATTACCGAGAAGATTGAGTGAAGTACTATTTCAGGTAAACGTAACCAAGGGAGATGAAAATAATAACAATAAGAAGGAATTAAGTGGTCTTAATAACAAGGGTTCTGTCGTTCGACAGTAACGGCGAAGTAAGTTTGTGACGGGGCCCTAATTGTTTCAGTGATTCTTACATCCAATGAGAATATTGTTGGTATTTGGAAGGTATGTCCATAGTTTTCCTGGCGTGTTTATTTGGAAATAACATCCGGTGAACAGAGTATAATATTGAATATATTATATAATACATTATGTCTGGGACGGTTAAATATTATTATAATCTTAACAAAAAAATAAGAAATATAGTATTAGTAAATCCATGTGAAAGAGCTTGACGGCGGAAGTTACTACCAATAAACAGACTTCTGTAGCTAAGCGGCTTTGCTGTTTTACTGAAGATGGGTGTGTGGAGAGGTCTATAGCATGTTACGGTTATATAGGCGTTGGTAAACTCTTTTCACTAGATACGAAAATGGCTGGTCAAATATTCCAATATCTTTAGGAGGATTTACGGTATTGGTAAAATTATGGTAATATACAGAAAATGTCGAAGAATTATTGAAGAAGACAGAGGCTACGACAGGAAAGTAAAAAATGCTGTCACCTGTAAAAAAGGTATATTTGCGCTTCTTGTGTAAGAGTGATGAACGACGGTACACATTTTTACTAAATTAAAGTATCAATCGAGGATAGACGCGGGAAAACTGTGAGAAAATAAAATTTTGCTATGGGAATCTCACCGTTCAATCTTAGACATTTATCTCCATTTTAATAAATGACAAGCATTCGGAGACAAGGTAATAATAATTCCACTAGTAATTGATAACATCAGCTAACCTTAACAGTACCTACTCACAGCAGTGCAGGGCTTGCATGGAGGCTGAAGAAATCGTTGAGCATGTGAACAGAAACCCTCGGGTCACCCAGATCCTTCACAAATATCCTAAGGAGACCAGGAGAACTAATCAGCTTCTGGAGGGAGGTGGGCTGGTTAGAATAATCAGCTGACGGCCGCCATGGCCCACACACAATGGACCTCTAGCATAGAACGGTACTCACAACCAATTTTTTTTTTTCTTTTTTTTTTTTTTTAAACGATACCCCACACTAGGAATTTCTCCTGTATCTTGGGTGCGCTTACAAACATTTAAACTCACATACACAAACAGCCAGGCCCGGAACCACTACTTGTAGGTCATACAAATATTTGTTCCGTGCGGGAATCGAACCCGCGACACGTAACGCAGCAGTCAATCGCTTAACCACTGCGCCAACCATGCCGTCAATATTATATCATCAGATTCTCTCACTTCCTTCCTTGTATATATTAGAAACTGTATTATTTGTTAAAAAGAATCCCGAGTTCCGAAAGAAGTCAACGTGTTAATCGGAGACTTCGTTTACCTAGTGCTAAAACAGCTCTCATGCATAAGAGTGTATTCTGCATGGCCCCAAAACTATACAACAAAGTACCAAAGGCATACAAAGATTTGGATTTTAATAGTTTTAATAAAAACATGAAGAAGTTTTTAATAAATAAATGCTATTATAATGTTGACGATTATTTAAATGATGTACCTTAGACATATTTTTAATTATTATTTTTAGATATTAATTTGACGTAGGTAACTTTTATGATTTTTGTACTTTGAATATATTGCTTTTTTATGATTTTTGTACTTTGACTTTATTATTGTATTTGTACGCCTCTCTAGGTAAAACATGTTGAAACTTTTTCTTTTTTTTTGTAATCACTCCAACTGATTGAAAACCTACACGTGTTTTTGACAAATAAATATATCTTATCTTATCTTATCTTATTACCTTTTGTCATCGCGAACCACTGGCATCCAAGTTACACCAAATCCACGCTACCACAGATCATTGTGACAGATAAATCAAACCGTTCTAATTCGTCCTTTACAATTGGCGAGCATGTACCAGTAATCCATGATCAGGAGACGACCGGCTTTTGAACCCCCGAGACTCGTGTAATAAAGCTTACCCCGGTTCGATTAAGCCAGTAAATCAGACTGTCGTCTCACATAGATATAGAGGGTTAACTTTTGATTTCACGTATTCCTGACTCCTATCTCGCAGGACGGAAATTGCCAAGAAAACATGGCGACCACCCGAGGCCTGCCGCTTTTTATTTATTTTTATTTCGTCGGACCGTGCCGGTATCCGGTCACAGCGGTCGGTAAATAAATTGTAGTTTTAGGGCGCTTTATATTGCCATTAAAGACGAATAGAGCCATAAATCAATTTATTACCGACGTTAATGCTGGGACGTCGCTAAATAGCCGTTTACCTGATTATAGAGTGCCTAACTGCCGTGTGTATATAAACTAGCAATTAGGGAATTAGAATATGATTGCTGTTATATTGAGAAGTACCTAATTACTTTTTTACTAACTTATGAACCTATCAATTTTATAAATATTCAAATTAAATTGAAAATCGGTTTTGTTAGCTTTTACTGGCGTAATCTAGAGGTCAATGTTTAGTTATTTAATTCATTGAAGCTATACTTATTCCTAACACAAATAAACATTCATTTAAACTACAAATGTAAACCAGTAACCATCGTCTTTATTGTTATGGCACCTACATAGGTAGCTACTATTGGTATAACCATGAACCTACGTTAGAGCTGCAGTAAAAATTGCATTATGGCGGGTTTTATGACCATATGAAGAGTGCTCTAGTGCATGCTTAAGTACCCTTATGGTTTAAATGTCTATCTTTATAACTGAATCTATAGTATCTACCTTATCCAGGAGTGAGTAGAATGCGAGTACATTTTTCGTATTAAAGAACCTAATAAGGCTTTTGTTTGCTCGGTAGTCGAATTCTGGACACTACGGACTTGTCATTTATTTTATTTTTGTAGAAATTGCTTTATTTCTGCTTAAACATAAATCCTTACAACACTATCCTCAAAGAAGGCTACGATAAGATAACGATAAATAAGTAAAAGGTTAGAAAATCCGCAACAAAGATGGCAAAAGAATAACAACAAAAAAAAAAACGCCATTTCATCTTTGCACCCGGCAACACAGAGCAGAGCCAGTCCGTTGCACTATTTACTTGAACCACTCCTATCTCAAACATATTTGGTTTAGTTCGAGGGGCTGGCAAAGGTTTATTGAACAGCCTTGCTTTATGCAGGAGCAGGACCAGTGGTAACGGCCGCGACTTATGATTTATAAGTCGTAAGTTTGAACCCACGGCGCTTTACTTTGAGTAAATTATTTCATCACCGCTGCTCTCAAGGGTGAAGGAAAACATCGTGAGGAAACCGGCATGTCCTAGCACCAAAAATTTAAAGACATTTGATACATGCATCCAACCCGCACTTGGCCCGCGTGGTAGATTACGCCTCGCTCCCTCTCACCGAGGGGAGGCCTTTGTCCCAACAGTGGGAACATTACAGGCTGATTATGCTATGCTTTATGCATGCCCTCCAGATCAAGGAAGATTACGTAGAACATTTTAAGACAACTACCTACATTCTCGACAAAATGTGTTTGCTATTTCACAAAACGTTATTTAAAACGAGCATTAGGATATCAGGTGGTTATCTTCCCACGCAAGTCGAGCATCGCTGCGACGGGGGGAGACTTCTCTTTTGTTATATTACAGCGTGGTATTCATTGCATAAAAAGTTGAACAATACAAGCAGTACGTTATTTTCCGCAACATCAAAAATTACTCATTTTGAGTCGGCGTAAACAAACAAACTAACGAATATCAATCAAGCTGTCATCATTTTAGTTGGCGACTTTGTGTTTGTTTGGCCCTGACTCAAAATTAGTAATTTACATTAATTTAGGAACTAAGTTAGACTAAAATTCTTATTTTTGCATTTCAGTTTCTTTTTTCGCCAGTTAATTTTTAGGTTGAAAAGTTTTTTTTTATATTTCACTTTTATTTTAATTTATTTAATACTTTAAGCACACAAATGTACAGAGGCGGACTTAATGCCATAGGCATTTTCTACCAGTCAACCTTTGGGTGATGCAGAGACAAGCAGTGGTAGGTGCAATAAGGAAAAATGTGAAATCAATATTTATTCAGTTTCCTTTTCAAATAAGAACTTATTTATTAATTAATTTAGGTCTACCAACAATTGCTTACACTTAACACTACTAAAATCTTAAAAAAAAATGTTTAATTATAATCTCATTTTTTTTATTTAACATTACTTAAAGGTAAAAACCACATGAGCCAAATTAAATTATGTTAATTGACAGTTTGGGTCCATATAAATAGCTGGAAATTCCCTCGACAGCCTTCCATGTCCATCCTTAGACTCTCGATGACAGTCATACCCCAGCTAAATGTAAAGTTGTGGAATTTGCCCAAACACGATGAAACTGCTGTAGTCTGTTGAGGAGCTCTCTCGACTGTCTTCCCTCTCGTTCAGGAAGGATTTTGTTTAAGTGTTACCAGAACTACAATTATGTGTGCCAAGTTAATCAATTTAACAGAATCGATTCACAAGTGAAACTTGATTAACAAAGAATCGACAAAATTGGACTACTCTATAAAAAGTGCAGGTCATATTATATAAAAAAATACACGTCGACCTGAGAACCTTCTCCTTTTCTTCATCGGTTAAAAAATATTATTAGAATCACCAATATAAATGCTGTCCACATAGTGAAGATGTTGCACGTGGAAATAATAACAACATAGCCCTCGGTGTAACCAACTCTTAAAATTCGTGATGGTGAAAGGATTCCGCTGTTGCCAGCAGAAAGCTAAATAAACCGTATACTAAGCGAATGTTTTTGACTTTCCTTTTTTCTTGCTACTGCTTCTGTATCAAACACACAGTTCACACAGTGGGTGGTACTTACTCACTGTAAAACTATTATCTACAGTCTGTTCCAAAAATATCGAATGAAAATTTAAACAAACCCCGTTCAGGCTAATTCATACGCAATTACTCACTAAAGGGAATTAGTAACACATCATAGAATAGAATACTCTTCTCCTTTCTTTTCTTCTTCTCTTCTTCTTCTCTATGTATTAAAATGCATAGAGAACGCTGCTGCTCTAGTAAACTGTATATTAACAGTAATTAATCATATTCGTAATTATAATCGTATTAAACATTAATCTGTATTTAGAAGGTTCTAACTTTATATTGTATCCCAACAATTTTTGTTATCACACAAGTACGTTCTCTGATCCATTTGTTTACATTTATGCCGGACAGTTTTGGAACAGACCATAGCTTGACTGTATTTTAACTGCGAAAAGTAACATCGGCATCGGCATTCATCGTCTAATCTTATTTACGATTCTATACAGGGTCAAATTAAATAAGCTAGCGAAACTCCGCAAACTTGATGAGTATCGATGTCTAAACACAAAAAATAAATGTTTTTTTTGGGTCAACGACCGCTTTTTTTGGCAAATTATCAAATAACTTCTCCCGCTCTGGGCGGAGCTGGAGGGCGTGTCAGAGTTTTACTGACTAAAACCCATCCGTGTTGCTTCCGTTGCCTGTGTGCCAGGGCCACGATATCCCTTTCGGACAAACTCGCAATCCTGGCAGGCATTGGACCTACCGGACCCCATCAGTTGGTGCTGACATCTCTTTGAGGCGCGCGTGGAACACAACGCGCCGTCAACACTCAACGACCGCTGTAGTGTTTTTACTGGAAGTATGAGTTGAGCAAATCTGTATTTATTTTATTTTATCGTGTTCTCTAATATTCATTTATTCTCTCAAGTTACATGACTCATACACAATATTTAATACATTATAAACAATACCATACAAAACAAAAGTATCACACTAGCAACACTTACATTAGTGACCGACGACTGTAGGTGCAAGTGTACGTGCAAGTCACTGCAGCGTCTAATGTATGGCCAGTTGAGCTTGTCCGCTGTCATCATCAGTACGCTTCTGGGGCTGCCGCGTACCCTGCGCACCAGAGACGCGCTCCGTTTACGCATCGTAGCATAGAAGCAGTCGACGCTACCTTCGGCAAACATGCCCGAGGCACTACACTGTCGCGGCAGCCCCACCAGCGCTCTGAAGGCGTTGTTATATTGGACACGGAGGGCGTCGTATGATTTTTGGGTGTGATTCACCTACAGGCTGCACGTGTACATTGAGGTACAATAAGCTCTGAAAAGTGTTTGCTCGACCGACTTGGAACGGCGTGCAAACCTGCGGGCTATCATATTAGCTCTAATTGACAAAGACCTTCGCTCCCTCTTAATTTCAATATAGTCCCTGAGACCGGCAGTAACTAAGCCCCAGGTATTTAAAGCGGTCCACTTTTACCAAAGGCACCCCGTACAGTTTGATGGGTGGTACTGGTAAAGGACATTTAGAGCCGGCCTCAAAACCAGGAACTGACTTTTCGACACATTATATTTTAGACCGTGTTCTTTAGCATATTATGCCATGCAGTTTAGATATCAATACCCATCACGTCAGCAGAGTTTCACTAGCTTATTTAATTTGACCCAGTATACCTGTACCTGTGTACCTGTCGTGTATACCTGTACTTGTGTACCTGTATACCTACACGTAAGCATATAGGCAAACAATTTAAGACCACCAGGTTGATTGCTGAATAAGATATGAACTACTGTCTGTGAGCACTGGATCGACGTTACCTCGTAGCACTTGTAATTCAAAGAGACAAATGCCGCCTACCTGTCACCGTTCCCACAACTTTATTTATGTACTAGAATGTATTAAGCTTAGTATACATCCCTATTTTTTGGGTAGGACACTATCAAATAACTTCTCCTGCTCTGGGACGAGCGGGAGGACGTGTAAGACTTTTACTGACTAAAATCCACCCGTGTTCCTTCAGTTGCCTGTGTGGCAGGGCCACGATAGCAGGCATTCATCATGGGGCCCTAATGGACCCCGTCTATTTGTGCTGACATCTCTTTGAAGCGCGCTTGGAACACAACGCGCTGTTGACCTGGGCCTGGTCCTTATCGGACGGCGAGCTACCCATCGCTCACCATCCGCAAACATGCGCCTACGCTGGCCGGGAATCGGGCTGCGACTCCTGAGGCTACACCCCTGAGTATACACCCCTGTACCAGTATTCTTAGTAAACGCTATAAAGGAGGCATTGAGGCCACGTTCGCACCACGTATAGTCGCCCGCATACTGTGAGCGTGAAGTTCAAAATGTATGAAAAAACAATGTCGCCTTCCGACTGTCCGTTGTTTTTCATAAATGATAAATGATTTTATGTCTGTAAGTAGGTTTGTACAAACACTTTTACACGTCCATTATAAGTATTAAAAAAAAACTACATGAGGTTAGCGTTTCCTATCTGACAACTCTGAGTAGAAAAGCCGAAACAAACTCGGAGGCCACAGTCTCTTTTAAAGTCCAGACATAATCTTGGTCTGATCATGTGAAGACCATGCAGATTAGTGTCTGAAATGGTCTTTTGAGGAAGGAACCACACAAATTGAGTGGACCTGACCACTCAGTGCACGCATTTGTCAGTATAGTCGTGCAGTAATCTTGCAGCTCAACATATATTCTCGCAGTCGGCCGACAACACGGCTACGTCCTAAATATCCTTGATGCACTTACGTCGTTTTAACCTGAATCTCAAAAATTATATTTTCCTTGTTTTATTTTTTAGAGAGCCACCACAGACGATTCTAATATAAAAACGCTATTAGGAAGGTTGCTTTTCACGGAATTATTGGGTATGAAGGTTTTACCTTGAAAATTATATTATAGATGAAAGTTTACAGGCTGATATGTGTTATTCTATTTTTAACTTCTGTAAACAAGTTAATCAAACGGTAATCACAAATTAATCAAATAATATAAAACTAGAAAGAAATCGTTAAATGATATTAAGTGTAGATCTTTTTGCACGTGACTGTACGCACAGCTCAGCAGTTAAAGGTGACGGCAGGCGTCGTCGTGGGGATGAATAAATAATATTTGAAGCATTTAAATAATAATAAAAGCTCACCCATTTATTCGTAGAGATAACCGTTATAACATTATAGAATAGTCGACCTCGTAATTCTTTTACCAATTTTGACAACGCTTCCCAGTCAATTGATACTTCACTAAGGTTGAAACTGACAAACAGTCACGTAGGCAAATAAGCCTTAGGATCTATTATAGAGATAAATCTCGGGAAAACATAGGTGAACTGAGCTCAGTCAAAAGTTGCAATCCCTAGCATCAAAGAAAGAAGAAAAGAAAAAATAAATATGCACAGACTAAAAAGCACGCGACACAACATATTTTACTACAAAAAAAAAAAATGAGAAAACAGATAAAAAGAGTACAAAGAAATTTGCAGGAAAGTGTGCCTCGCGGCTGCGCCAAATAGACCCAGTTCAGCAAGGCGACAACTAGTGTCTGGCGCTGGTTTTCAACTGGACCTGCACCTGCATCAGTAGTAATGACAGCTCACTTCACATAAAAAATATATTTTACATAGGTGCCGTTCCGGGACTGAAAATAATATCAATAAACTGTTCCACCGAACCGCACTGATCAAAATTTTGTTTCAGTGCGCTTATTGGAAGTGCTCAGGTGCCGTTCGGTCAAGTGCTGTTGAAATTTGAGAAGATTTTTTTGAAATTTTCATTGTGAAAACCTATTACACGATTGTCAATTTTCTCAATGATGATTCAATAGCTGACATAAGGTTACTCAGATTGACATAATTATAATGATCCTGGTTTCACTTAATTTATTTTTTTATTGCTGTGACCACGCTGACATTTTTGATTTACTTATATAAATAAAAGAAAGAAATAAAAATGCGGTTATTGGGCATTACAGCAAAAAAATAAAACTTTATAACTATAAAAACAGAGAACAATTCATCAGTCATATGTTTTATTTTTTAATTCGAGGTCAATCGTCGAATCCGGCTCGGCTGGGCAGCGTTCGGGAAGCTACGCAATATCTTCTCGTCCCACATACCGCAGTGTCTCAAGACGAAAGTCTTTGACCAGTGCGTGTTGCCAGTGATGACCTATGTTACAGAAACGTGGTCGCTCACAATGGGCCTTATCAGAAGGCTAAAAGTCACCCAGAGGGCAATGTAGAGGGCTTTGCTTGGAGTTTGTCTACGTGATCGAATCAGAAATGAAGAGATCCGCAGGCGAACCAAGGTAACTGACATAGCCCGAAGAATTGCCAAGCTTAAGTGGCAGTGGGCAGGGCACATTGCTCGCAGAACTGATGGCCGATGGGGCCGAAAGGTTCTGGAGTGGCGACCGCGTACCGGAAGACGTAGCGTTGGAAGGCTTCCCACAAGGTGGACCGATGACCTTGTGAAGGCTGCAGGTATCCGCTGGATGCGGGAAGCACAGAACCGGAGGCCTATGTCCAGCAGTGGACGTCTTTCGGCTGAAATGATGATGATGATGATGTTTTATTTTTTAATTTGTTATTTCAATGATCTGCTACTTATTTTTGATTTTTTGTTAAGAATTGTAAACCTTTGCATGCCCATATGACAGTAAAATATGGAGAACTTTATTGAAAAAAAAAACCGGCCAAGTGCGAGTCGGACTCGCGCACGAAGGGTTCCGTACAATTATTATCTAAGGTAAATTGCGGTTTACGATTTATGACGTATTAAAAAAAAACTACTTAAGTACTAGATCACGTTCAAACCAATTTTCGGCGGAAGTTTACATGGTAATGTACATCATATATTTTTTTTTAGTTTTATCATTCTCTTGTTTTAGAAGTTACGGGGGGGGGGCATACATTTTACTACTTTGGAAGGGTCTCTCGCGCAAACTATTCAGTTTAAAAAAAATGATATTAAAAACCTCAATATCATTTTTGAAGACCTATCCATACTCGTACCCACACGTATGGGTTTGATGAAAAAAAAAATTGAGTATCAGTTCTAAATTTGGCAACCCCCAAAATTTATTGTTTTTTTTCTATTTTTCTGTGAAAATCTCTTAATGCGGTTCACAGAATACATCTACTTACCAAGTTTCAACAGTATGGTTCTTATAGTTTCAGAAAAAAGTGGCTGTGACAAACGGACGGACAGACCGACAGACATGACGAATCTATAGGGGTTCAGTTTTTTGCCATTTGGCATACGGAACCTTAAAGACACTTATGTACACCCATGTTTGCAAAGAAATAAATGATTTGATTTATTTTTACTGATTGTTTTATGAAATGCAAGTGACATTCGACCTTAAGATGATAAAGTAATAACAATGTCAACTATACTTAGCTCTCACACACATGGCCTTTGATTGACTTTACCGACGCGGTGTCGTTACACAACATCAAAGTCATCGCGAGTAGAAACCTGTGATTTTAAAACCAAGTACCTAAAGCGTCTTAACAATAATTTTCAGCTCCAAAGTTTTTGAAATCGATCCATCTTAATTATAAACGTTCGTTCAATGTGATTAACAAATGGCTTTAATCCTGAGTTCGACAAGATAATTAATTTGAAATGTAAGTAGAGTCAGAGTTTATGCAAACGATTTTAACTTGACTGATTGTCTTCTGTAAATAACAGCAATTTTGGGAGGGATAAGGATTACTTTTGTATTTGATTATTAATTACGTGTACCACGCAAAATTAATATTGTTAAGATGCATGTAAACAAAGATTCACAGATCTACACAAGGTGATATCTATAAGAATAAAACAAATGTGAAACACCGGCCAAGTGCGTGTTGGACCACGCAGAATGAAGGGTTCCGTAGTTAGAATTAATTTATCCTAAGAACAAATTTAATATTGTAGTTGAAAAACATGTTCCCTCATACATTCCAACTGCAAATATAAGTTTGTACGCACAATATTGAAAGATTTACCATGTTGTTTTAAGACCATAAACTTCTTAAAAGTTTCCTGTAATCGATAAGTAAAGAACTATATTTTGTAATTTTTTTAAAATGTTAGGCTCAGTTGTTTCTGGGGGAACAGTCAATTTTCTTCTAATTTATTAAATAACTTTAAAAGTGTTTATTTTAAAATTATAAAAAAAAATCTGATGTCCTTTCAACAAGCCCTTTCATTTGATATGTCACGGCACAGTTTGAAAAACTATTTTTTTTTAATTTTGTAATTTGCCCCTCAAAAGTGACCCCCACATTAAAAATTCATTTATTTACGTTACACGTCCATGTTTGGGTCACAGAAATTCATAATGTACACCAAATTTCAACTTAATTGATCCAGTAGATTCGGAGCAAATTGGCTGTGACAGACAGATAGACAGGCAGACACACGAATGATCCTAAAACGGGGTTTTTCCTTTTGAGGTCCGGAACCTTTTTTTTTTTTTTGGTCGGAAATTATCAAATAACTTCTCCCGCTCTGGGTTCAGCGGGAGGGCGTGTCAGACTTTTACTGACTAAAACCCACCCGTGTTCCTTCCGTTGCCTGGGTGCCAGGGCCACGATATCCCTTTCGGACAAACTCGCAACCCTGGCAGCATTGGCCCTAACGGACCCCGTCAGTCGGTGCTGACATCTCTTTGAGGCGCAACACAACGCGCCATCGACTCCGGCCTGGTCCTTGTCGGACGGCGAGCTTCCCATCGCTCACCGTCCGCAGGCCCGCGCCTACGGTGGCTGGAAATCGGCTTGCGACTCCCGACGCCCGGGGCATCTTCTGCGGCGACTAAGGGCGTGAGGGCGCGAACCCTGCCTCACCCTCACGCGTTCCGCCTCCTCTTTCGTGAGCATCACTGCTTCGCAGAAGGAGGTCACGGGCTCCCATGCAGTCTCGCTCCGAACCATGGCCTGAACCAGGGACGGATACGAGAGATCGCTGCCACCGATCGCCTCCGTGAGGATCCCACGGCGGCTGTCCGGCAAGGAGGCTCGCCGCCTCACGGGAGACCGTGCTTTAACCCAGTACCAGCCTGATGGCCATGACCCTTTGAGACACGTTCAACCACTGGGCTAGTCGCAGCCTCAGAGAACGCGCCCACACCGGTGCCCCGAAAAGGGCCATGGACCGCAAGATCCCCGCGTAGAACCCTAAAAAGGATAACTGTCGGACTATTTTATACATTGCAATGTGTTAAGTGTAGACAGAAATATTTATTTTCATGGAAATACCAATCAGTATGAATATAATACAACAGATTTTATCACAACAACAGCCAAGTGCCTTTCATCTACCTGATACCAATTTGGACGTTATACATTTTTTATTTACAGTAAAAGTAAAGCTGAAACCCGATTCATTGGTGTGACGTAACGTGAATCCGCGATTTCGTCCCGTCACATCACATCGTGTCGCGAATCGCGTTGGTCTCGCGTTCGATACAGCAGCATCAAGGCGAATTAACTCGCGTTAACGTGAAATAGCTCAGTGGTTGGGTTAAATGTAACATTAATTACTTGTTATACAGATTTAAAGCGAAATCGAGGCTTTAGTATGTCCCCGATAACTTTAATGGTTTGCCGATGCAAAATTTTCCTTTGTACGCTTGTAGTTTGTGCGGTAATTGCAATATATTTATGGTTTTGTGGAATTATTTTGGTAATTTCAAAGCAGATGTTCGTCGACGTCATGTTAGACAGTTATCGATTTAGCTTGATCTCAGACGAAAGATAATTACTATGATGTAAGTTTGCGATGTAAACTTGATCTTGCCTTAGCATTATGGCTTCAATAGGGTTTATCTCAGTGTCGGAGAGATATTGAATATAAAATAGTTGTATTCAATGAAAAAGAATTGCAAAATTAATTATTCAGTTCATATTTTATGCTGTAGGGCAAATCCTCTAACTGAGTACTTATAGCGTCAACTATACGGTATTGATCTACATCGATAAAATTTTACTTAATTATGGCACCATTGCTTTTCGCCGGGAAGAACTACTTAATAACTAGTATACGTTTTTTTTGGTTCCGTATGTTTGAATGTGAAAACGGAACCCTTAAAGGATCACTCGTCTGTCTGTCCATCTGTCACAGCCAATTTGCTCCGACAGCTACTGGACCAATTAAGTTGAATTTTGGTACACATAATATGAATTTCTGTGATCCAAATACGGACGTGTGACGAAAATAAATTAATTTTGCATATGGGGGTCACTTTTAGAAAGCAAACTAAAAATAAAAATAAAGAAGAATTTACGTACTGTATGTACCGTGTGACATATCAAATGAAAAAGCTTGTTATGGAAAAAAATCGTTTTTTAATAATTATAAAATAAATAGTTTTAAAGTTATTTAAGCAAATAGATGAAAATTTACCATTACCTCTGAAACTATTGAGCCAAAAATATCGAAAAAATACTGAAAATTACTACTTTACTTATAAATCTACTCGTATAAGTAAAGTAGTAATGTTGAGTATTTTTTTCGATATTTTCAGGAAAATATACCACAAAATAACTTGGTAAATCTTACAATCCAATTACAATATGGAGGTTGGAATGTATGGAAGAACATGTTTTTCAATCACAATGTTAAATTTGTCCTTCAGTCCGGAATGGGAAAATAGGCTGTATCTGGTAGTTTCTACAAAAGTGCAATACCTACTCGGTCAAAATGTATGGAACAGGTTTTTTTTCATCAATGAAATATATCAACGCAGGGGGGTCCAGAATCATATTCTTACTGAATCCATGATAACAGCTTGTGCGTCGATGTTCCTGCCACCCTGAATAATAAAATAAAACACAGATGATATTTCTCTAAACAAAACAATATTTCTATGAGCGCTTTTCCTCTATATATTTAGCATGTTTTATGTAACCATACAATCAATCTGCCCGCCTTTTCCCAACTATGTTGGGGTCAGCCTCCAGTCTAACCGGATGTAGCTGAATACCAGTATTTTACATGGAGCGACTGCCTATCTGACCTCCACAACCCAGTAACTGGGTAGGTAATACGATACCCTTTGGTAAGACTGATTGTGTCAGACTTTCGGGCTTGTAACGACCCCTAACGACTCCCAAAGATGCCACGAATTACAGCCGAGACCAACGGCTTAACGTGCCTTCCGAGGCACGAAGGAGTATTGGTTTTTAAAGATGCTCGGTGTGTTTATGTAATCATACCATAACCGTAAAAAAACAGCTATACTAAAGCAAGCAACATATTAATTCTCAACAAACGCCAGAAAACTAAAGTATAACTTCTTAAGACGCTGACAACAGGTAAAACGCTGTCACTGTCAGACTGCATACAAAAGAAAGAGAAGCGCGATAACACACCTCTTGTAATTTATTGCAAAATATGAAGCAATTCTTTATTTACTCAAAAATGAGTTGAGTAATCGAAAATAAAAAGCAACCAAGTTCTGCATAGAAATAAGACGTTCTTGTTATTAATTAAATACCAACTGTACGTTGATATTTAATACAGATATTTTGGATTAAAACTCAAAGTAAAGGGTCAGTTTACCGTTAATTTGTGTCGAGATTTTTTTTCTAAACGTGTTTTGGTAACAAATAAGTTCTGAGAAATATGTTCAAGAAAGAAAATATGTTCATTAAAGTTTTTCCGCTTCGACAAACTACATAGATTTGGCAATTCTTTTGTTTAAGACAAGCCTACTTTTATCATTTGCCTCTTGTCAGCGCCTTAATATAGTCAAACAACAACAATTGCATTGTTTTTATTTCAAAGGACTGAAATCCTGGGTCATAAGACCGGTGATCCTTCAGACAGAATAATAAAATCCGGGATATTTCCGGGATCCCGAGTTCATGTAGGTCCACTTTAATATTTTATTTCGGTTCCTTGTAACCCAGTAACTTGGCCGGAATGTTGTCTGTGATTAAATGTTTATTGTAACATTATGTAACAGGATTTCGTTACGAATTCTCTTAATGTATATAGAAAGTTTCGGTGAATGAGTAAAGAAAAAAAAAAGCTATACATAATATATAACTTTCGAACCTTTTCTTAGAATTTGTGATTAGTTTCCAGGTCATCTAGTATTGCTAACTAGATATTTTATGTGGTGTTTTTCATAATATTGTTGATGTTTGTTACTCAATCACGCAAAAACGACTGAACGGATTTGGCACATATATATGTACGTATAGTTTATAATCTGGATTAATATGTAGTACGAGTATAGACGGAATCGCGGTCAGAAGCAAGTTGAAGAATAAATATATACAGCGTGCCGCTACAGTGGCGACATTAATTTGACACACTGGTAGGGCCAGTAATCATATTTTTTTTTTTTTAATATTTTATGTAAAAAAAAAAATTTTTTTTGGATATATTATTTTACGATAAATCATTATAAATAGAAAAAAAACAAGCAATCTAAATAATAAAGCTCTCTCTTTCCTTCAATTCGCCTACTCGCACGTTATTTGTTTTAATTTCATTGATTCGATTTTATGATCCATGACCCCGGCTAATTACCTCTGTGCTACGCTGTTTAAGTACAGTTTGCAGATGCAATTTTAGAAAATTGAAAATAAATATTTAAATATTAATGTTTAATAAAATTAAAATATTTTCCCAAAACGTAAAGGCGAAACTGTATTAGTGTGTTAAATTAATGTCCCCACAGTAGTGGCACGCTGTATAGCTCTTTGTTTCTTCCTCCAATAACATTATTATTCCAATAATAATATTATTCATTCGATTACGACGATAATTTAGTAGGTAAGGTATTGTACGCACGCCCCAGAAGGTTTCTAAGTTCACAAAACCACCATCCATGCAAAGCCGTACAAACCTAGTTTTCTGACTGAGCTGGAAAAAAAATCTGTTAAGTCTCCATTCAAGAAATAAGAAAACCTGTACTTTTCCGTAACAATAAGAACAATCGAGTTGATTGCAATGAAGTTTATTTTCCTCCTTCCTTTCTGCTAAGATTCCTAAGCTCAGTGGTCGGTCCATGAGCGTATTAAGTTTTCCTAAGTGTATGACGTTTAAAGATATTAAAAAGGAGCCGGTGGCATTAAAAAAATACCACAAGCTATAGTTTAGCATGGTTTATTCATTTAAGTATACAAAATAAAAACAAAAATCTTATGATTTTATTATGAAGAATACGATAGTACATGGTATGAGTGTTGAGGCAGGATAGATTTATTTCACATTGTTTATTCAACAAGAAGCGCTGCATTGTTTTGTCGCATTTCAAGATTTAAATTCACAATTTGGAACAATTTTATTTTATTTTCACCACTTTAGTTAAATAAAGAATATTTTCTGTTGTAACACAGTTCGTTCTGTTGTAATAGGCTTTCTGTCTTATTTCTTTTTCGTGTAGTTTTTTTTTTGTACATAGAAATATGTTTGGTTTAGAGAAATATCATATGTATTTTATTTTATTATTCAGGGTGGCAGGGACAACCGACGCCCCACCTGTTACCATGGATTCAGTATATGATTCTGGACCTCCCTTTTTTTTTGGGGTGGGTAATTATCAAATAACTTGTCCCGCTCCGGAGGGCGTGTCAGACTTTTACTGACTACAACCCACCCGTGTTCCTTCCGTTGCCTGTGTGCCAGGGCCACGATACACCTTTCGAACAAACTCGCAACCTTGGCAGGAGTGGCAGGCATTGGTCCTAACGGACTCCGTCAGTTGGTGCTGACATCTCTTTGAGGCTAACCTGGTGTCAGAGTTTCTATGCCACCCATGAGCCTCTAACTTGTCTGCACATGCCATCGTTTTCCTCACGATGTTTTCCTTCACCGTTTATTAAGCAAGTGATAATTAGGTACACAATACGCACATGAATCCGAAAAGTCAGACGTACGTACCTTGGGTTTGAACTCGAGACCTATTACTTAGCAGTCCCACGGTCACACCACGAGGCTAACTCTGCTGTTAGGATTTCTGTTAAAATGTATACCAATGAATCGTACAACACCTGTCCAAAAGAGATAGTATTATTTATTGATTAAAAGCTATAATAATTTTACATCCATTATTATATTATTGTTGTAAAGTAAATAAAGTTCTCCGTAAAATCCACAACGGTCCTTCCGTTGTGGATTTTACGGAGAACTTTTCAGATATACTGAGGTTATTGACTCTTATCGATACGAATATACAGTACCCACATACATAATTTACACTTCTTCGAACCGACAGAATAGCGTGGCAGTATTCGGGCATCGCGGTATTTCACCTACGATATTATCTAGTCATATTATTTATAAGAAATAAATAATTTCTTATAAATAATATGACTAGATAATATCGTCTTGGTCTGTCGAACAATTTAAGAATTATTTAATATTTCATAACATTTGAATTTTCTAGCTTATTACCATAGTAGCAATCATGCATTAATAATTAAATTCCCTATGATTTCCTACAAATGTTGGGTTAGAAAATCGGCTTTAATAGATTTTCCTGCTTATCTTTCAAAATGCTCAGAATTTGAACGAAGTTCTTTAACGCGGTTTGCGGTAGAAGTAAACTGGCAGAAATCGTCACGCGAAAAAGCGTTGATACTTGCGACTTTATTTTTCTAATTCACACTCTCTCTCTTTTTCTATAGAGAAAATGAAAACCCAAGATGGTGGCTGTGAAAATTTTCAAATATTGCGTCATAGGTGTCGTTTTCATATTTTTTGAGGATACAAAAGCCCATAGTGAGAGCACAATTTAAATCCAAGATAAGATGGCAGCTACTAAAATTTAAAATTTTTCGTCATGAGCGCCGTTTTCATAGTTTTCGAGGGTGTTAAAGCCCTAATAGTGATGTTAAAATGTAAATCCAAGATGGCGGATGGTTAAATTTTGTTTTTGTTTTAAGTCATACGTGAGTAGGAACCTTGTTCTTGGACGGGGGTCCCCCAACCGCACACGTTTGTTTCAATCTACACATATGATAAAATAGTAACGAGAAGAATTTTTGTCCGTTTGTCTGGATGTTCCGGATTGGCGCAAAAACGCCTGAACGGATTTGGATGAAATTTGGCACACATAGTATAACACCTGGATCACACATAGGGTACTTTTGATCCCGATAGTACGTTTCCGTGGAAAATTTTCCGACATACACGCGAACGAAGCTGCGGGAAAAAGCTAGTCTACAATAAAAACTAAAAGCAAATACTCAGGTAGAAACTCTTCATAAATAGCAACATAACTGTCAACCGTTATATCCGATATTAAATAAAAAAAGCAACACTCGCGGTATCGCTGTACCGTTAACAACGTTATCGCTCCCGTCAAAGTATCAAGCCCTTCCGACTTGTGTACGGATCATGATACTCGTATAACACAAAATAAATAGGTACAGAAGGTTGGCTTCATAAAATTAGTAAAAACAGACGCACAAACTGTATAGTACATGTGTACATATATTATAGTACATACATGTATAGTTAGTTCCAAAAGTGTAAACAAATAATTTTCAGGTTATGTTCTTACGCAATCACTCACTGAAGCCGGAATTAGTAACATATTCATTTTTAGAAGGTTTCAACTTTATATCTCACCACTTTTTACAATAATCATTGTTTGAATCATATCAATAAATTGTAATTGAAAAATCATCTACGATAATTGAGGTTATAAAATAAACCACAATTGTCAAAGAAAAACTTCAAGATCATTTAAATTTATTATTGTGCACTGAGGAACGGAAATTGGATAATTATGTAATCTTAGATTCTTAAAAATAAGTTCTTGTGTAAAATTTGTTGTTTGGTTGTTATTCTTTTGGTCAAATAAAGATTATGATTATGATTATTTAAAATTACATTTTTGAGTTTAAGACAGTATTCAAATATTAGATCGTCGTCCTGGTTGTGTTAAAAAAAAAACAAATCAAGGCACTCAATTTGTAAGTACCTAGCACTAAACACTTTTCTAATTTTCGTATTTAAAATTTTGTGATGCATTTTTGAAAAAAAAATCATATACTTTTGGAACAGATCGTACGTGATGTCAAAATTAACTCAATCGAATGCCACTAGCTTTACTTGAAACTTGTATATATATGCGTGCGTTTTCGCTTGTTGTATGGAACTCATCTACTGAATATTTTGTGCTTTCAACTTGTTTACGGATCATGGTATAATGGAAACGCGACTGGAATTACAACTGATACGAGCGGTTTTTATCGAGTAATGAAATGGCTGCTGATTTAAATCATTGGGGTGATTGTTTTTAATTTTCACTTTGATACTATTTGTGTTATTATTTAATCTCATTATGATTACAATTTTGTGGATAAAACCTCTCTTGGTAGACAGCTACTTTCATACACCTAATTTCGTGTAGAATGGTATTAGATGGGTGAAAAGTTATAATTTACGTGTTATCATCACAATTTTAAATTCTAGATATTTGATCGACTCCTGATTCAATTGGCGTAATGATTTTAACCTGTAATCGACTGCTTGGCAGTAGATGGAACTACAAAAAATAGACCATGACATACCAAGCCGCACGCAAGCGTTTTCAACATCAATATACCAGCCTATTTAGAACTTGACCAGCTCCATAGGACAATCTAGAGTCTAGACAAAATCAAACTGGTTTAATTGTATAATTTGTTATTTTTATGACATTGATTTTACGTTCTGTGATACTTAAAATCAATGTCATAAAATAATAAGTCAGTGAAAATAATAAGTCAGTGTGTATTACCTATACACACTGACTTATTATTTTAGCATTTTTAGGAAAACATAATACTTTTACAATGTTTGTAAATATGTGAGCACCATTTAATTTCTAAATCTATCTATAATATCTATCTCATATTTAAGTAATTTTTCATTGCTTTCTTAATTATTTTTACCTATTATGGTATAGTAATTTTTGTCTAGGTGCATCGTCTTCACATAATTATAATCATATAATTAATGTACTCAACCAAAATATTGTAAAACATTTTTAAAAGATGGGATTGAATGGTGGAGTTTCTTGCCCATTCTTCTCCATACGAAACTACCCTTTGGAAGGGGCAACTAGAATCAATTCTATTTTTTTGACGGTCAAAAGTGCCTCTTATATGCCTATTTGAAATAAATAATTTGACTTTGACTTAGAGTTCTTTAAGAGACGTACAAGAGAGTCAAAAAATTATTTTGTTTTTGTAAGAGTGATGTATGAGTTATTTATCATCATCATCATTTCAGCCAAAAGACGTCCACTGCTGGCCATAGGCCTCCCCCAAAGGGGAGCGAGTATTACTATTATGAGTTATTATTCTGTGTTATTCTATGTTAATATATAGTGGTTTTATGACTTCTGTATACGAGGGTGTTTTATAACTAAAAAAATAATGACAACTATAATACAGCTTTACTCTGTATTACTGACACGGTCGCTCGATTGCATGAATTAATGTTTTCATTGTGAACAAATGCAATATGTGGAATAAAATAAAAAGAGGAGGATTGAAAGGGCATATTTTAATATTACAAATTACCAACCAAATAACAGTAATGATAGTGAACCATCATTTATTGAGAAAGATAAAGAATAATTAATAAATGGGACAACCTACAGCCAATTCCATCGACGTGCAACGAAGAAGGTTCCGTAGCAAAAACTTTAAATAGTGATATTTTGAACCATGAAATCTACTTCTCTTACTGCTTCGTCATACGACGATTATGACAGCCTTTTCACACAGCATCTTGAGGTGGTACAATTTATCTAAAGGCTGAGATGTTTCACCCTCTAGGGTCCGTTATCATTTATCCCTAGGTACACTTAGTGATATAATAACGGGGTGATTCTATTGAGATGGTGAAATAAAACTGACCACTGTGATTGTTCGTTAAGGTTGTATCACAAAAAAAACGTCTTTCGTCAATTTCTTATCAACTGTGTGAAAGCTTGAAATAATTGAACCATTATGTCTGTGTAACTATGTATACAAGTACAGTTTTCGTGGTGATAAACATCGTGTCAGTCTCAGCACCTGTTAATAGTTTCATCACTTTTGCGCTCTCGAAAATAAAGCTTATTTCGCCGTTGATTTACTTAATCGGAGTCTTAGTCGGAGGCATCTTCCTAACAATAACGAACTATTGCCTCCAACTGAAAGAGATTGTTTATAGTATTAATTTATATAAATCTTGTTTCCATCTTTTTTTAAGTTTTTTTTTTACGCAGTTGGGTTTTTGATTTTTTTAATTTATTTTTTTATTTCATACTATTTAGTAAGGATTTTATGACGGTAAATTATGTTATATGCTCACAAACAATCGGGTGATAACGACCTCTGACTCACTCACCCCAAAAGTTCGGGATATTTTCGTTATCATTTTTAAATTACTTTTAAACATATAATATGTATATATTTTGTAATCACATTTTAAAACCCTTCATTTAGATACCTCACTCGATAGAGATATTTTTTTTTCGAAAACGCATCTTTTGGCGCCAAAAATCCACCATTTTGATTTTTAATAATTTTAAAATACCGTTTAACACTAGCGCAATGAAGATTAATCTAGCGACATCGCATTCATCAAAATCGGTTTAGCCATTTAGTAGTTATGAGGGAACATAGGGACAGACATACATACAGGTCAAACACATAACCCTCTTTTTCTGGCTTCGCCGCAGTCGGCTAAAAAGCTGTATAATATGGGACGTTTTTTTACATATAAGGACTGTATAAACGCTTATACAGCCTTTATGCAGCCTGAATATACAGCTTCTAGTACACAAACGAACTTAAATACAGCTTTTAGACAGCGTACTACTTGGGATATGGCCATGGGGTATAAACCCTTTCAAACATATTTTTTGTATGGCTGTCTACATAGTAAACATTTTAATTTCACTCACAGTCAACGCACAACCTAAACTGCTGGTTCTAGAAGCTTGAAATTTTAAACAACTTCCTTATATAAGGAACTCTACGCAAACTCTCTAACTCTAACGCAAAGTTATTGATCTTGCGTAACGTAATAGTCTACAGTCAAATACTGTAGACTATTCGTGACTCGTGACTAGACGTTAAGAAAGGAACAATGGTATTAACAATTTCTCTGTTTTGTCTACAGGTTGACTCCAAGACTAAACTGCGGAAGTTGTTCGGCTGCTGCGGATCTTCTATGGACTTTAGTTGCGTCCTCGTGCACTACCCGTATACAGACCCCTTCAGCGACAGTCAGGAGTTCGACTTCTCATCATTGACAGACTCGGAAAGAGATCTCATCGAGCACTGTGAGATGAACTGGGGATATTCTCAGACCCCCGTTATTAAGTTGCCCGAGAAGTGAAAATGTCGAAAACGTCGAAACATCATGTTCTTAGAAAAAAAAATTACATGACCGTTATAGGTTCGTTTCCCTAATCAGCCATGTTTGCTGTGGCTTCGGCGTTTAGCGCCATTTTTTGTCTAGTAGTTACAATTACGTCTGTTAAAGGATTTGGTATTGTATCTCAACATTAACCAAGTGATCTTAATAAATTACGGTTCTTTCTAACTTTTAAAGTTTGAATTGTAATTTAATGTAGATTTGTCTGTTGTAATGTATAAACTTGGGGCAGTACCTACTGCCAAAAAAAAATGTACAAAAGAACGTACCAAAAGTGAGCAGAAAGGATTTTTGTAAATTCATCCCTTAAGAGGGCTAAATAGGGAATGGAAGCTTGTATGGAAGTTCATAATTTTTGCATAGGTACTTGGTAAGTCATCAATCCCCGCTACTACAAACAAGAACAACCAATCAGATTGTCTTAATCAGTATCTACAATACTACTCCTGCAATTCTCGTTGTCTGAGGATCGTGACCTAATTCCAGGAGATTCCTAGCTGCCTAGCTATCTTAGAATCCATTACGAAGCTGTGTTCTAAGATGTTCGATCTACTAGAAAGTGCTAACACAAATTGAGCTGACAATGACTTTAAATAATGCCGTAATGACTTACATTACTGATCAAGTCTACAAGTCAAATAAACATTATTAAACTCTATCCCCCTTATTATACAAAACACGGTTTATCTTCAGACCCAGGTTTAAAACATGAAGCCATTATTGAATTTCGAACTTTATTCTGACTATGGTAAAGTTCTTAAACACAAAACTGACCACTTAGTACTGAACTAAATTTTCAGTTTTGTATAAAGAACGGTATTTCAATCACAGTTACGTTCTTATTACAAAAACTGGCTCCATGGTTTAGGCCATGTCAAAATATAATAAATCTTGTTTTGTAATAAGGCGGTATAATTATACCTAAAGCTGCTTAAAGTTATGAGACATTTAAACGTCAAAAATGTATGGTTAAAGAGTCGCAAATCATTATTTAACTTAAAGCAACCCTCATAAATAAATCCTTATGTAACTATTCGTATTTAATTTAGTAATTGTTGATACAAAGTTATATCTTTTAAATGTAGACCCAAGAAAGTTTTTCTTTCGTGGTTTTGCAAATTGCGGTTACAAACCATGACTTAGCAATAGAGTTGCAATTTTAAGCATTTCCTTGACACGATTGTTCACATCATCATCATCATATCAGCTGAAAGACGTCCACTCCCGGACATAGGCCTCCCCCATCCGGGTTTGCTATAATCGCCATGCTTGGCAGGTGGGTTGGCGATCGCAGTATGGTGTTAAAATGCATAGACTAACTGCTGCCCATTCTCTAGTAAGTATATTAACAGTAATTAGTAAGACATTCATCTGTATTTAGAAGGTTCTAACTTTATATTGTATCTCACCAGTTTTTCCAACAATTATTGTTATCACACAAGTATGTTTTCTGATCCATTTGTTTACATTTATGCCGGCGATACTTTTGGAACAGACTATAGCTAATATACCTGTATTTTAACTGCCGCATGCCTGCCAGGGTTGCGAGTTTGTCTGAAAGGGATATCGTGGCCCTGGCACACACGCAACTGGAACACGGGTGGGCTTTAGTCAGTAAAAGTCTGACACGTCCTCCCGCTCCGCCCAGAGCAAGAGAAGTTCTTTGATAATGTCCTAACCAAAAAAAACCGGTCAAGAGCGAGTCGGATTCGCGCACCGAGGTACGTATATATGATGTTGATGATTTCTGAAAAACTGTGCTATTTAGAGACATCATTTTATTTTTCCTGTAATTTTTACATGAACTTCTATCACATGGAATAATTTCAGATTTTTATCTATGCAAACTTCGGAGATAAGGGGGGGAATGGTATTTTTTTTACATTTTTCATCAAAAGTCGGAAACTATGCTGCCTAAAAAATAAAAAATAAATGTTTGAGAATGTGTAAACAGCGTTCTTTCATATGATATCCCACATGCCTTAGTAGCCCCACTTAAAATTTTTAAGACCCCCTTTCAGTCCCTTTTGCAAAAAAGGTATATTTTTTTAAATTTATTTCTTGTTTGCAAAATAGTTGGGCAAACATCATCTAAAACTATTTTAAATTTCAAGTTGATAGCATTAGTAGTTCTTGAGATATCCAGGTGTGACAGACAGACAGACTTAGTCTCACCATAAGGGTTCCTTTTTACCATTTTGATACGGAACCCTAAAAAGGGGTGTGTACCAAGCTTACATTTTAGTACATAAGTAAAGTTCTGACAACGGAAGTATTTAATTAACAGTGTAGTAGGTACCTAGTTAGAATTAATAACATGAGTCTCTTTATGCCACATAATTTTCGGCAAACGTTAAAGTGTGGGCGTTTCTGTGGGCTGACTTTTCTAATCAAGAAGATCAAAGTAAACTAACTTAGTTCAATTTAAATTTTGCATTTAGTCTGGATTGCCTGTGGTAAGTAAAATGTTTGGAAAAAAAAACAAATGTAAGCTGTAGTTTTCTAGAAGACTCTCAAGGTGGCTGAGAAAAAGCTAAAGTGAAATGAGGTCGACAACAGCGTTCAATTGCGTAGTAAATAACACTTCAGTGCGGTCGTTACCCTTACTATTGTGCCATTCTATGTGTCAATGACCTGTCCTTACTTCTATATAGACCATAAATAAGCAATAAAAGATAATGTTCGTGACTGCTTTGGTACGAAAAAGTTACTTAATATGTACATTTTCACTATCCAAAATTGTTAGGTAATTTTTGGGTATCCTTCTAGGTTTACAAGGGGTGAACATAGGTATAGGAATGATTTCTACCTAGAAAATACCTGGAAAAAAGAGTTATGCTAACAATTTACAACAATTTAACTGTGTTTATTTTTAAACTTGCTCTACTCGAGCAAGTTTTTTAGAAAAAAAACACAATTAAAATTCATAAATTGTAAAATAATACGCTTAATTTTTTTATAAAACTAATAACATGGCGAAACAAAACATTGTTTATTGAAAAGTAAACAAACCAGGTTTATAAAAAACATATCCAGTCAATAGCAAAAATGCAACAGTATTATTCATAACACTATTCCGATTCGAATAATGTAAACTACGGCCTGCAGCTGTCTAAAATTGTTGAAACAAAAATCTTTATTCATTTAATCCGTACATATTCCAAAACTTGTTGTAAAAACGAAATAAACATACATCCTGTTGAAAATGCTTTTAGGTATTCCCAACATTGTTAAAAAATCTGAAAAAGTTACTTTGGCATGGAATAATTTATAATATACTGTATTTTCAGGAATTTTACTTATTCGTATAAGAATCTCTGTCTCAATTTATGAAAGGTATTTTGTGAAAAAGACTTTGTTTTCGACTTCTTTGTCGGAATGGGGTCAAGTAGTCTGTACCCGTTTTCCAGACCTGATGCAGTAAGTTGACATAGTCCGCATTGCAGGGAAGCTTTAGGTGTGACTATAGGGCAGAGAAAAGTCGCGGGAGAAAGAAAAGGCTTAGGTCACGTCGAGGAGCTGAGAAGGTTAAAAATGTGATGAGGTAATATAAAATATATATATTTTTTAAAAAAACTGTGGAAAAAGCTGAATTATTTCTGCAGTTTTATAGTATGTGATATTATGATCTTTTTATTAAAATTTTCTGGTAACTGCTCCCTTTATAATAACCAGTAATTCATAATTATGATTTCAAATATAGTCTTTTAAAATGTGACTCTTTACACTATCATTCTAGGAGGTTTCAAAATGGACGGCATTACGTCACAAACATGTTAATTGTAGCGCCTATCAACGACGACGAGCGATAATGGAACAGATTTAGTCGTATTCAGTGGGCCATTTGCTCTCATTCGCCATTCCGATTGTGTCAGGGCGACGGACGGTCAAAACATGTTGGTTTTCTCAGATCATTAGTTATGCAAGGATAACATAGATAGCCATTCCGTTACAAGTGTCTGGAATGGTGGAGTGTGAATTTAGGAGTTTAGAATTTGAACATTCATAGATATACCTACGAAGGTATACTTAAGTAAATTGGCTCCGTTTGGTGCCGGACGTAAAGAATAGCATCACCCCATTTAATCCCGTGGGTGTCGTAAAACGCGATTAAGGGACTTACTAGAGAATGGGCAGCAGCGTTCTCTATGCATTTTAACACTATACTTCGATCGTCAACCTGCCTGCCAAGCGTGGCGGTTATGGCAAACCCCCCTCCTTTGGGGGAGGCCTATGTCTAGCAGTTGACGTCTTTCGACTAAAATGATGATGATGATGACCTAAGTAAATGAAAAGCCACTGCAAATGCTGTTGTGTTCGGAAAAATAAGATGGTATTTGAGTTTTTGTTTGTTGGCCCCAATTACACAACAGGTAAAAAAAGCACCCACTCAAAACGAACAACTGTTATTAATCCTTTCAATAAAATTAAAGTGCATATTTACGAGAATTTACAGCTTACTACCTAAGATGGACATCGGAAAAACACGTCGGAGAATTACTGTGTATTTCAAACTGCATTAACTTGTTTAGTACCCCACACGTGCTAGTGAATTGTTAAATCGGATCCGACTCGGCTTAAAGTAATTCGTATAAGGTATACTATGTACTATTTCCAGTTTTATAGTGGTCGTTTTTATTTTACACCAGCTTTCGTTTATATCTTCATAAAATTTTGTGTGGGTTACGATTTGAGTTAAAGTAAACCTGAGATGTTTTGATAATATATATTCCTATTATTTTTACCCGACTGCGCGGCAGCAAAGACCGGGTTAATGTTTTTCATGCGTATGTATCTTTATAAGTGGGTTTCTTTACACCGTCCAAGCATTTTAACGTCTGGATGGATTAACAAATATCTTTTTCGGCTCTGGGTGGAGCGGGAGGGCCGTATCAGATTTTTATTGACTAAAACCCACCCGTGTTCCTTGAGTCGCCTGTGTGCCAGGGCCACGATATCCCTTTCGGACAAACCCGCAACCCTAAAAGGAGACGATTCCAAAAAATAACACTTAAAAGTTTAAACTAAAATAGAAAAACCCAACTGCAAATAAAAAGTAATAAAAAAAAAACACTTTTCAAGCAGTCTGTTGCAGTTGGTGGCATCAAATCTGAGATTGAACTAAATAATAATTCACCGAGCTTGTTTTAAACTTTTTAGTTTCAGTCGCGACTTTTGATTTGCATGTCATGCATGTCTTCTTCATGGGCTAGCAGACGGTGAGCGATGGGTAGCTCGCCGTCGTCCGTTAGGGACCAGGCCCGGGTCCACGCGCGCCTCAAAGAGATGTCAGCACCAACTGACGGGGTCCGTTAGGGCCAATGCCTGCCAGGGTTGCGAGTTTGGCCGAAAGGGATATCGTGGCCCTGGCACACAGGCAACGGAAGGAACACGGGTGGGTTGTAGTCAGTAAAAGTCTGACACGCTCTCCCACTTCGCCCAGAGCGGGAGAAGTAACTTGATAATTTCCAACCCAAAAATAAAATCTATGTATTCTTCCGTACATATTTATTAGTCGACATCTTAGTAGTCACCTTCTTTCTAGCTATATGATCTTCCAACAAAATTCTTCCAATCGTAATTTCTTGGGTTTTAGTCTACTCTTATAACCATCCGCATTCATATTCAAAACTTTCCTCACTTGATAAGACTCATTCCTCCGCATCATGCTAACAACGGCAGCCGTTTTCCAAAGGTACAACATGTCGTTATTAGGGTTCCGTACCTCCAACGGCCTTGGCTTATTTTAATTGTTTTTTTTTTTAATCTTTTTGTTACGGATGCTTTTGACGTTTTGCATCGTTCTCACATGTTTAATTTCAACACGAATGATGTAACCAATATTTTGTAACCATATGTTAATTTAAAAGAGTGTCCGTGGAGTTTCTTGCCCGTTCTTCTCCATAGGGACCTACTAAGCTTTGTAATGGGCAACTAGCTTCAACTTTATGACTGATCGACCCCTTGACAATTCAAAAGTGCCTGTTATTGGTTTATTTGAAATAAATGCTTTGAGTTTGAGTTTCAAAAGGAAAAAAAGCCTTATAGGATCACTCGTGTGTCTGTCTGTCTTTCCGTCTGTCACAGGTGATTTGCTCCGAATCTACTGAACCGATTAAGTTGAAATTTGGTACACATATGAACTTCTGTAACCCAAACTCGGACGTGTTACCTAAATAAATTCATTTTAAATATGGATGTCACTTTGGGGGGGCAAATTAGAAAATTAAAAAATAAAGTTTTGCTGACTGTACCGTGTGACACATCAAATGAAAGGGCTTGTTTTAAAAAAATTACATATTTTTTTTATGATTTTAAAATACATACCTACTTTTGAAATTATTTAAGAAAATAGTTGAAAAATGACCATTCCCCCCCCCCTTAACTCCGAAACTACTGAGCCTAAAATTTTGATTAAAATACAGAAAATAGTTCTATACTTATAGATTACAGAAAAATTTATAAGAAGTCTGTGATCTTGAAATAACTTTTTCAGTTAGAATGTATGAGGGATCATGTTTTTCAACTACGATGATAAGTTTGTTCTTAGGATTTATTAATCCCAACTACGGAACCCTTCATTGTGCGTGGTCCGACACACACTTGGCCAGTTTTTTATTAGTATGGTTTTACGTACAATTCAACTCGTAAACCTTGACCAAGTCGTTATTTGACGGATATATTATGCACTCCCTTGAGTCCGTGATATTAAATTTCAAAAAATATTGGCTTTTGTGGACGAGCAAGAGCATTCAGTTGTTGATATTAAAAATTCCTCATGCATTGCAGCTTATAAGATGTATGGTCCTTCCGCTAGTATAGTTATAATACCTACTTTTATCTATACTAGCGAAACAAGCACCGTGCGTTCCGTGTGGTGCCGGACGTAAAGCACCATCCTATTTCTTCCCGTGGGTGTCGTAAAAGGCGACTAAGGGACTTACTAGAGAATTGGCAGCAGCGTTCTCTATGCATTTTAACACCATACTGCGATCGCCAACCTGCCTGTCAAGCGTGGCGATTATGGCAACCCCAACTCAAGCATTACTTAAGACTAAATTCAACCGATCCTAATGGCTTGAATCTAGTCTTAAGGCGCCGATATATGATTTTAGTGACTTTTAAATCTGTTATTACGGCTTCATATAATGCAAGTAAGTTATGCAAAAAATATATGTTAAACTAAAACGCATACACATCAATTATATAATGTGAATATTTAAGTATAGTAAGAAGTAAGTATTGTAGTAAATATTTTATGAAATAAATTCAGGAAGTATTGTCTACACAAAGCATACAAAACGATGTTACTTTCAAACTACTTAAGATATTTTCATGCTTTTTTTTTGTATGAATAGACTGTTTTATTATCTATTACTCTATCTGTGTTTTTTTTTCAAATATTCATATTTTCGTTACCAAAAATAAATATTCCCTATGAAAGTTAATGGTTGCGCGGCGTGAGCGCGATGCGCATTTTTATGGCCAAGGTCAACAGCGATTATCTGACCCTTAAGTAATGCTTGAGTACTAAGTAACGTTCTATAAATACGGTCCATAGTGCGTAGGTTAAAGAGAACTAAACCATTTGAGTTATACATACATAATAGTAACAATGCTGTGCTATACATGTAACACATGAACAAAGTGTTTTTATTAATTATCAGACTCTAAGAAAGTGCTACGAATTTATGTTACAGTGCAAATTGATACTATTCTTAGTTATATAGTATAATCTATCACGTAAAATAATAAATTAGAGTTAAATTGCTTATTAGTCTATTAGGCTAGGTTGTTATAAATTATTAAGAACTTTAGTTCTTATTAATTAAGGAAAAATAATCCTCCGCATCACACATGCGGGCCCATACCATGACAAACCGATATCCGCACAATTTTTCAGTTACCGGTGCCACTTTCAGACTTCCTCATAAATACTCATTTCTTCCTCTTATGTTCTCCTTCTTTCTATCCAAATGAAATGAAATCGTTTATTCTGTAAATTGGATATTAAAATCACTTTTACACGTCATATAAAAAAAATAATCTAGATGTAGCCGACATTTCCTATCTGACTACCCCTGAGAAGAAATGGCGAAACAAACTCAGGGGTCAAACAAAGTCTCTTTTAAAGTCCAGACATAATCTTGGTCAGATCATGTGAGGACCATGTAGATCCGTGTCTGAAATGGTCTTTTGAGGAAAGAACTGCACAAATTTGAGCGGACCTGTCCAATCAGTGTAAGCATTTGTCAGTAATCGTACAGTTCAACTCAAAACTTAAGGAGCTCAACGACTCGACGAAAAATACCAAAGAGAGTACATTTGGGTAGGCCACATAAAGCGCTCAAAATGCCAGACCATCATTAAAACTTAACTGAGAAAAAGGAAAAATAAAGGAAAATATTTAAATAAAAGGAAAAATGACCCACATAGTTCTCACATTCACAATAAATTAAAGCAGTAAATATAATACTTTTCAAAGTAAACATTCATGTAAAAATTGTATACAATATTCTGCAATGTCAATATGTATATAAAATCATGCATAATAATTAAAATGTCAAGTTTTCCAGTTCTATCACAAGGCTAGCAGAGCGAGCAGCTCAATCCCATCCATTCGTGTCACACCACACATCCCTCTTAGTATTCTCATCTCAGCTACATGCAAATTGCCTTTCATTCGTGCCTTTTGTGGCCCAACAGTGATTGTGTGAAGTGTCAAACGCATGGTAGTGTGTGTAATATATTTTTATTTATTTAATCTATTTCTAATACAAAAATATTAGCTTTCTGCACTACTCCTCCATTATAAACTTTATCTATGGCAAATTTCATACTCCTCCGTCCGCGTGGTTTTCGTAAAAACGGGTACAAAGTTTTCGCTTCAATTTGCATAAAGTTGTACTTAATTATTATTATAATTAATAAATTATCATATTAATTCCGTACAACTTTATGCAAATTACCTGATACTGGCGAGTTCATGGTAGCCCTAATAACTAAATAAAGGTATGTTTAGACTATATTCAAAACATACCTTACATTTTCGAAATATCAATATTATGTCATACTAGCTGCGCCCCGCGGTTTCACCCGCTTAAGTCTCGATCCCGTGGAAATTTCGGGATAAAAAGTAGCTTATGTCTTAATTCCGGGTGTCAGCTACCTCCATACAAAAATTTATACAAACATACACACACACACACTCACAAACTTTTGCCTTTATAATATTAAATTATATTATATTATATATAAAATAAAATAAAATAAAATAAAATTATAAAATATATAGTGTGATGTGATTGTTATCTATTGCGCCACGAATTTCGACAATCGGAAACAATGCGGAATAGAAATTAAATTCCCAACACCACGAATATCGATTCTTAATTATTACGTACTATCGCGGGCATCCACATCGGGCCACCAACCGTAAGGACTATTCCTCCTGCAGTGCTCCGCTGCTATTCCTATTGGTCGAAAAAGTCTGGTCAGTCATCTGTGATCATTGTAACAGAGCCTAAGAAATTTATTCCAACAAAATATTTCTATGTATTTTTGTTAAATTGGTCGACGCAAAAAGGGACGGTAAACAGATGTGAACATTGTGAGCATGGCATTTTGTTTTGAAAGTGGTCCGATTTGGGTGCCCGTGATAGTACGTATGGCGCATCTTAGGAAATGACTTAAGCAATCGCTACAATCCTTGTTGTATGACTATTGACTATAACGGCATATAAAGCTGAATCTAGCACAGATTACCAACTAGTCACAGCTAATATTGTACGTGTAGCGGCTCTACGAAATAACCGTAGCGTTCGTAGCAGTGCTACGCCACGTAGCATATTCGCTACGATAGCGTAGCGTGCTGTATTTATCAAATCAAATCAAATCAAAAGTCATTTATTCAAACTAGGCTGAGAATCAGCACTTTTCGAACGTCAAAAATTACATGAGACAGTCCCCCAAAAACGCCCACCCTTCACCACTTCCTAGTGCTTTAGCTGGGAAGAAGAAGTGGCGCAACAAACTCCCCAGCAGCACAGCTGTCTGTTCGCATAAAAAACTTGAAGTTATACAATACAATATAAAATAATTTGCATTACGCAACACAAAACGTTAAATTATTTGCCTTATGTTAGCTAGCACACACCATTATACAAACATATAATGTTAAAATAACGGCTAATTATTATATATATATATAATAATCGTCGAAAACTATACTCAAGCAGAAATAACGTAAACAAAAAGTATCTAAATAAAAGCCTCCAGGCATAATGGGCGTGCCCGCTTAAATAAAGCTACAGCTATAACTCGAAGTCACAAATGATAAACTAGCACCATCGAAGTAAAATAAAAACAGTTAATAATTAATAACAATAACAAAACCATGGTCAGCAAGACGACCAGTCACCACAAGCAGCACCCGTTCACGAGCATAACGCAAAGATCAGCCATCACCCCCCTCGCCATATTTGAGGGAAGGAGGCAACCCGACCCCCGACGCTACCGCAAGCAGTGACATCTAAGGGAGCATGACGAACTTGCTGCCGGTTGCTCAGGCAAGAATAAAGTGATCAATTTGTTAAGGTCGCTAGCTAACCACTTATTGCAATACAACTCATAAAAGAACATTGTAATGAGTAGATTTTGTCACTAATAAATTAAAATAAATTGACTTAGACAGTCAAATAAAATAATGAAATATAGGAACTCATATAACCTGTCAGTAGGGAATCTATCTGGAGAAAGAACATGAACATTGTCTTGAGTTAATCACAGCGACCAACTGTTCTTATCGTTTAAGTAGTCGTTGATAGAATAGTATGCCTTTGAACAAAGAGAGACGCTTTAGTTATAAACGTTAACAGTACTGATACAATAGTCTGAGTTGGCGCACTAATGCGCTTACCGTGTATAACAGGACGTGGTCACGATGTAAATACACAGGAGATGTTATTAATAAATTAATTTGTTGTTAGCACCTGCGAGATGTTAAACCTGTAAAGCCCTATGACATAACAAACGTCAAAACGCTCAAGGACCAATCCTTATCGTAATGGCCGCCAGATTTATTGCCCTTGTCCCCAATGTAAACAAAAAACATCTTAAGTGATTTGTGAGAACATAAACATCCTTTATTTAAGCTGTATGGGTTTTTGAATAGAGTCACTGTAATTAAGAATAAAAAAAATGGTTGTGGGAACTGTATTTGTATTTAATAATTACCTCAGATTACAGATAACAGCTGTAATTGTTTTGGTCTTATGTTATGGCTATTTCTGATAAAACTATTGTATCAATTTACACAAAATTTTGCATTATGAATAGATAAGAAATCTAACAACAGCGTTTCTTTGAGAGTTCTATGTAACATTGTTGTAATAATAAATCACAAAGTTCATGGCACTTGAGGCCGGCCTCATGATATCTTTGAAACTTTGAAAATTCACATCGGAGTAACACCGAGTAGTTTCTTATACAAAAATGTTACTAAGATACTACATAAACCTTTATTGACTGATATCTACCTATATCTTGTAAAAATATACCACCATAATTAATTAATAAAAGATTTTCTTGAAAAAAATGGGGGGTTAATTGAATTATTTATTAATTATTTAAAAAATAAATTACCTTTTTTTTTTATATTAGTGATAAATGCACAAGTGGGAACTATACTGTCATATTAATTTAACACTTAGTAATTCTTGTCGAAAGAAATAAAGATATTTAACCTCAAAGTTTAACAATTTTGATGCAATTTTTGACATATGATATTTTGAAACTTTTCACAAGTATTTAGTGCAAATATTATCTAAACGATGTTTCAAGCACTTATTTATGATTATTATTGATTATTTGCAGTCGATAAAACACAAAATAAGTCCAAATTCCAACGATAGAACGGTTCTTTGTCGAAACTTTTCTTTGTTCAAAAATTTCGATTTTATGATGCAATTTCGTGTAATTATTATCTACAATGATGTATTAACAACAGATAAATGAAAATGTATCCACTTACCCATATAAAATACACTTATAAAAGCACTTTGCACTATAATTTATTTTCACAACACAAACACGACCACAGAAAAGTAAACTGACATTCAATATTTTTTTTAAATGTTGTCATGCCATATTTTACGTTCGGATACGTTCAGTTTACGAGAATATCTACCAGACAATCGACTAAAACCGCCACAAACAATACTCAACTTTATTTTCAAGTGTAATTTGAGCCCAAAGTACGATGACTCACCGTTGCCGAACCGGCAACACCAGGGCTTGACGGTTTGGGCGCACTGTTGCCGAATCGGCAACACCGGGGCTTTAGCGGTAGTTTGTGAAGTGAAAATAAAATAAGATTGTTAATGTGGCTATTTTAAAACATTCAAACTCAAACTCCTAAATTAAATGCCATTTCTGTCTTTGTGGCGTAGGTACATTGAATATTTTCGTTCGATTAGACACGTTTATTCAACAAGCTACCAGTCTACACCGGTTTTATTGCTGTGGCTCAGGGGGGCCAGGTAGATAGAAACACAATGTCGACACGCTCCTGCTTCACAAGGTTTTACGACTTGACAAAAGATCCTGATTTCTTTATTACGAGTTTATGTAAGTTTAATACAATCTTTCTGAATAAATTCTATAAATGATCGTGAAAACCACATCAAATCAAATCCAAATAAAAATATTTTATTTATACCTTATACTTATGAAACGTCAGAAGCTAGGTGCACGGTTCCAATTGGTCGTTTCCTATGGAGAAGAGCCGGCAAGAAACTCCACGGTTACCTAATCTTTTAAAAATAATTGGCTTTTACAATGTTTTTCAAATTACAGTGTTAATAGATAGGGCAGGATAGTGTAGGCACGTCAACAAGTACCAGGTACTTAAAAAAATAGAAAATGGTCTACGAATCTACAGTTTATTAAGCCTACAACGTTCACACATTCAAAAATTAAAAAATAATCTATATAGAATATTATTAAAATAATAAAAGTAAACACCTTTACTTAATCTTTTCATTATTTGACATTATAAACCATAATGTCAAATAATTAAAGGTAAGTAAAAAATTAAATTAATAAATTTTTAAATAATTAATATTATTAAAAATTAATAAATAAATAAATTAAGGTATGTAAAAAAAAACATTAATAATAAACATCGTAATTTGGGGTAATTTAAGGGACATTCACATAGTTTTGGCGTTAATGCGGTACTTGGGAAACCACATGTGCAGAAGGAATTACTGCCAAACTTCCTTGTCGTCAACGTAGTCTTTAATTTTATAATATGCTTTTTTGATAAGGACATCAAAATCCATGCGTAGTTTAAAGGAACAACGCAGTTACACAGACAGACACGAAAAGCGACTTTAATTTATAATATCTATACATTTAGATTAACTAAAATTCTGAAAATAGTCGTAATTTAGTCAGAAATCAGATTTCAATATTGAAATTCGACTTCAAAACAATTGGAAATATTGACATTCCCGTAACAAAGCCAGTAATTTCTTTGTTCGAACAGTGCCAAAGGAGTTTGAGCGTTACGGCTACATTGATACCTGACGACAACCATATTGTTTCTGCCGAACGTCACTACGCATAATGAACGGTTGAATTTCACATGCGGGTTGGTAAATACTACCGAAGGCTGTTCTCGCTATCTGTTTGTAATTTGCCATGCCGTGTTTACATATACTTACACAGTCGGTTATATCGTATGCCGAGATAATGGGGAAACGGTAATGTGTCGCCCTATTGTCGTCGATAATTTAAATGGTGAGGTCAACTTGAAATTGAAGTAGCCGGACGGTGTTCATAAGTAGATGTGGGGCATTTTCGTCATTGAATTTCTCCAACATCTTATTATATTGGAAGCACGAGTTCAAAGAAGATAAAATGTAGGAATCGGTTACTGATACGAGGTGTTTCAATTGATCCACAGTTATGTCATCGAAACCAGTAGCTGTGAAAAATCTCAAACAAGGCTTAAACCAGCATCAGACAGCATCTGTCTGGCATTAATGCTGAAATGAACCTTTTTGGTGTAGCCGTGAGGCACACATTATTGTTTTTTTTTGTTGTTTGTATTTTGTGTTTCACGAACTGTGTCCAAATAAATTTTATTTTTTCTTTCTAAACCCTGGAGATATCTGTCGAAAATAGTTGCCAGAAATTGAGTTTAAACTTAAGTTTTTACACTGTGTTTTAGTGCTTGCATGAGCTGACTAAGTGGTTACTGAGTAAACTACTGGTTTACACCAGCACAGTCGTAAAATTAATATCGGTACAAAATGTACCATGTTGCCACAGCTGCTTCCTGTGGGTATCGTTTTAGTAACTAAGGGATTATTACGGGAGCGTGTGCACCAGCGTCCACCTGTGCTCTAATAACAACATTTAGTAGTGGACTCACTAGCTTATGCTACGGGGACATGAGTAGATAGCCTACAGACACGAAACTTCATAATCACTTTACAATTTTCATATAGCTGTACAACGCTCTTTTGGCACGTGACCAGTATCGGAACTAACGCTGCCATCTTGTTTTTTAATTACATTTAAGAAAACAATTTCACAAATGTTTACCAACAGTCCAAAACATCTTCGTAACACTCAAACTCAAACCGCCTTATTACAAAACAAGATTTATATTTTGACATGGCTTAAACCATGGAGCCAGTTTTTGTAATAAGAACGTAACAGTGATTGAAATACCGTTCTTTATAAAAAACTGAAAACTTAGTTCGGTACTAAGTTGTCAGTTTTGTGTTTAGGAACTTTACCATAGTCGGAATAAAGTTCGAAATTCAATAATGGCTGCATGTTTTAAACCTGGGTCTGAAGATAAACCTTGTTTTGTAATAAGGGGGCAAGTATGTATTTCAATTAAACCATTTACAGGCACTTTTGAATTGTCAAGGAGTCGGTCAGTTAGAAATATGAAGCTCGTTGCCCATTGCAAAGCGTATCAGGTATGGAGAAGAACGGTCAGGAAACTCCATCGACACTCTTTTAATTATAATGTTATAAAAATATTGTTACATATTTAGTGTTGAATTTATAACTAAATGTGACGACAAATATAACAGTACAGCAAATATAACAGAAAGAAAAGCCAGGGCACATTCAAGTCAATGAAAGACATATTACTCGGTAAATGGTAGCTCTATTGTACATAGTACTCACACCTTACCTATGCAATTATATAATACAAAGGAGATTGAGTTTATACAATGCAAATATAATATTACAATCTTCAGCAGCTCCAACAGTATTTTCAAACGTTGATCAATTAGTTGTAGTGCAGCACTTTAATTGGATGGCGCACACACACACACATAACCGTATGTGTGTGACGCCAATTAAAGAAGCACATTTCGTCAAAGGTGCTGATTCTGTTGTGCACAAGCTTATTTTAATTAATGCTATTTTCATCTTTGTATCTCTAATAAACAAAGAAAAGGACGGCTAACTTTGTAGAAGCTAAGTCTACCTGTGCTCTAATAACAACATATTTAGCTGTGGACTAACTAGCTTATGCTCCGGTCACATGAGCAGTAAACTGCAGAGACAAAACATCATATTATAGTCACTTTACATTTTTAAATGGCGTAGTGATGTGTGTGTATGAGTGACGTCACGCCAAGAATCACGACTCGTCAATATCTACTTACTAGGTAGGTTGTGTATGTAGGACGCGTATAGTTGGTCCATAAAGTAGACTCATAGTTTTAAGAAAACAGTTCTTAGCAAATGTAAATATCAATAAGTTTGTTGCAAAGTGCAAATGGTCATTTTTGTTTTATGCATAGAAAACGAATTACCACTCTAAGATTGAAATTCGTTTTCTGACTCCTTTCTTGGTCTCTGTCATATACGATAGTCTCTCATGTTCTACAGTCGTAAAATAACTAATTTAGTTCTTCTCAGCTTCGGTACATTGCACGGTCAGACATAAAATTATGTATGCAGTTTCACCACATAGCTACACGTTGTCAAAAACTTTATTTCACAGAAACAAATCCAACTCGTTAATTTGAACTGACGAATGAAAAAGTATAAATAGTCGCTTCGACTCGCTAACTAGGGTTGCCGAATAACTGAATATGTATCCAACTGCGAAAGCAAGTTCTGAATACAATTGCATCTACATACGAGTGCTGTTTTTTCTTTCATATCGGTCGGTGCGGGTAGTATGCAAATATTTCTATCAATATTCATAGCTGGCGGCGTCATCGATAATTGAGTCTTACCTGACAACGTTGCCTTTGATTTTCATATTCGTTATCTCACTTTTCGCCTGAAAAACTTTGTAAGTTTCTGAAAAAATAATATGAGGTGATTTTATTGTCTGCCAGACTTTTTACGACTAAGTCTTAGGTAGAAGTAAATATCGACATTTTAACGCACATATTCTTTTGGGACGTGTTAAAATATTGAAAATATTTTAGTCTTTTTGCGTGCCCGAAATTGGCCCATATATTTTTTCAGTGTTTCAGCTTTGTAGACGAAGCTTTACGGTTTTATAAATGTAGATGTCAGGGCACGTTCCTATATTGGTTTATAAAAAACATTTTTTTTTGTAGCTTTTTAAACACAAGTGGAAGGAAACTAATTAGGTACTCTCATGTTGATACGCTACAAAAATAAAACTGCGTGTTATTGATAGTATATGTTCCGTACTTAAGCTCCTTATAAAAGCTAATAAGTACTATAAATCTCGAACTTTTAGATTATTACCCGACTGCCCCAGAAGCAGGGTAATGCTTTTCGAGAGTATGAATGTGTATCTATTTCTTTGGCACGCTCTGTAGCTTAAACGGCTAGATGGATTTAAATTTATGAGGTGTCGTTAGATTGGTCTTAATGGTGCGAGTGACTTAGGCTATGTTATAGTTATATATTGCATCTGCAAATACAAAAAGGGGGGAAGATTTTTCATCAAATAAATTACAATAATATTGTTATCAAATAAAAGCTTCAAAAACACATAACTGAAATTAAGAGAAAAGCAAGCATTATAATCAATAGGTTTTTTTTTTGCAAGGAATTGCAGGCACAAACCAATAACCTGAAATATGGTGTAACTTTTGTTTGTGCCCGACTGTAAAACCCATACAAAAAAAAACTAAAGTTTTATACTTGTTTTTTCTCTTTTCAGTTACTTAGATGTGTTTTTGCAGTCTGGTTTTTGTCTCATGATTTATGATAATATATTTTATAGTAAGAGATTTATATAAGGCATGCCCATTTTCTAGGGAATACAAATATACACACAAACACACAGCAATATTCACAATCCGAGCTCAAAGAATATCTACAAAATCTCAGTGGCGCTACCGTTTTCTTCTAGCTCATAATGAATTTTTATCAACGAAAATGTGGCGCAAAAAATAGGGCTTCCGCTGCTTGGAGACGAGAGGCAGCCGAAATAGAATAAGGTCTGACTTCTAAGGCAATCTAGATTGTGAGAGCGAATATCTTTTTTTTAAATCTACGGTCGAGAAAGGTGACCCAGAATCATACAATTGTACCGAGTAAAGGATATCTCCAACAAAACATTCAAAGCGAAGTACAACTTTACATCAAGATGATTAATGTTTAAGAATCTGAATACCATCAAGTTAAATAATGGACCACAAAAGGTTGCATATTGCTCCTTTTATCCGCTTGCATTCAAGTAAAAGTTGGGAAGTAATAATTCATTTCCGACAATGATCCACTGTTATAGCCGGGAACTGAATCCGTTTGCGACCATTTAGCTGTAGTGCTGCACAAAACATCGTGTTTTTTTTTCTTCACTCCACGTACTTCGCTGACACAACTTTATGGGACCGCAATCTTCATAAATCTCAGCCAGGACGACCTTTTGTCTTTGTCTCATTCTCTTAGGGTTTACGCAAATTCTGATCCCCGCAAATTGGCCACATTGCGTCCCAACCGAAACGCGCATGTTATATCTTTGAGAGACCAGTGCCGTACAGGTAAATAAGAGTGAAGAAAAACTTGGGAACTTATGTAAATCGGGTTATGTGTGCCTTGAATAAGTAACTCGGTACACAATAAGACCGCCCTTTTTCTTTTCTTTTTACCTCTCATAAAGAAAGTCTTCAAGAACCTTCATGAATACAGGTATTGTTCCCAGTTGTTAAAGAGTGTTTGGCGAAACTAGAAACACTTTTTCATAAGTTAAAGCCAAGTTTATGAATAATCAAAGCAAAGCTCCTTGTGAAGGTTTCTCTTTCGACATAGAATAGAATACAGATATAAATGTTTAAATTTTACATAGGGGGATACAATGGGCGGTCTTATCGCTAAAAGCGATCTTTTACAGGCAACCTTTGAATTAAAGGGGGAAGGAGAGACAATACTGCAGGTAGTCAGTGGTGTACCATTTACATATACAATAAATACATACATATACAAAGCATACACTTATCTAATAAATATATATTTATATATATACAATATAAAATAATACACATGAAACAAAAGCAAGGAACTGTATTATGTAATGATGATGTTTAAGGAGAGAGGAATGAGGTGCTTTTTTACCTGAATTTTAAAAGTGGACAAAGATTGAGCACGCCTTACCGACACGGGCAAGGCACTCCATGACCGCACTGCTTGAACTGTGAAAGACTTGTCATAAAAGCTAGTGGAATACATCGGCGTCTCATAGACATAGTCTGCGTTATATTACTCGTAGTAATAATCCTTAACTAAGGAGGTGGCTGTATTTATTGAGCCTAATTCATTATGCAGGTTTCCTTGAATCATCCATAAAGGAGTTCTTTGAATATCGCCATTACATTAAATTGTTATCTGCGACGAGGCCCTCGGCGCACGGTTTTTTAATTAAAACAGGCAATTTGGCGCTGACTGAACCCAAGTTTTACAATTATGTTTTTGTCGTCGCGGTTAGAAACTTTGTGTAGTAAAGGAAATTTATTTTTAAAGAAAGTTTTGTGGATTCGAGATAAGGAATTTAATAATGAATTTTATTGTTGTTTAAGAATTTATACTAGATTAAATTGTGAAGGTTTGATGGTTTATAACGTTTAGCGCTGTGCTAAATTGTCTGGAGGTGGACGTGGGTACTGAGCGTGATTCCGATGGTTCGTTGGCCGACGATTTATCGAGTGGCGCGTGCTACTGGCGTGTTCCACTACTCTCGTCTGACGTTGCCGGCAAATGGAAAAGTTCCCCCGAAGTAACCCCCGGCTATCGAGGCCCCGATGTGTTACAACAAATTTTATACCAGCCAACGCCGGGAAACTTTCCGCGTACTGCTCAGCAATAAATAATAATGCCTGAATATTGGAAGCGATCGATACATAATATTTTAAAGTTCCTGTTTGTAGTCGAAGTGGACTCGCCGAGAGTTCCTGCAGTATATTTTAATAGCAGTACTCTTGACGGCGAGCGTTGTGAAGCTTTAATAAACATAATACAACGCAGAATGAACAGTCAAATAAGGTAGGAATATTCATGAACGAAACTCAGTTGAAAGTTTTTGATAAGAAATTATGGTAATGATTTTAAATTGACCTAATCCATATTGCGGGGGCCCGAAATTTGGGCAACAAAACTTGTTAGGGCGCGCGGCGGCGCGGGTGCGGCGGCATGATGCGTCAACTCAAACTCAATTTCCTAATTAATTTATACTCGCTCACAAAAGTTTGTTTGCAAGAATCGTAAAGCTTTTATTGCGCTGTAAGATTTGGTAAAGTTCTTAAATGCCTCATGAAAGGATTGACAATACTAATTTGAATAATAATTACCTTTTTATCCGACTGCGGCGAAGCCAAAAAAGAAGATAGTATGTGTTTGACCTATATGTATGTATGTATGTTTGTAATGTATGTCTGTCCCTATGTTCCCTCGGAACTACAGAACCGATTTTGATGAGTGATATGTCGTTAGATTCGTCTTAATTGCGCGAGTGTCATAGGGTATATTCAAATTAAAAAATCAAATGGCGGATTTTTGGCGCCAAAAGGTGTGTTTTCGAAAAAAGTATATCTCCCAAGCCTATCGAGTGGGGTATCAAATTGAAGGGCTTTAAAGGGTAATTACAAAATTATATACTTATTATATGTTTAAAAGTAATTTAAATGAGAAATGATAAAAAGACTATCCCGAACTTTTGGAGTGAGTGGGTAAGAGGTCGTTATCACCCGATTATAAGTGAGTATAAATAACCTAATTTACCGTCTTTTAATCCTAACTAAAAAGTATAAAATAAAAAAGTTAATAAAAAAAAACAAAAAACCCACCTAGGTACTCGTTTTCTTTTCATCTTGTTTCCATCTTTTCAGTTCATGTTTTGCAGTCGGGTTTTTTGTTTTTTTTAATTAACTTTTTTATCTTAGTAAGCTCAAAAATGTAATATAATTATGTATTTTAGATAAAGATAGTTAAATATAAAAAAACGGATAGTCTATCCAATATAAATATATAATCGGTGTACATTTTTCATGACGGATGTTCGGCGGCGTCGGATAAAACCGTCAGTAAAACCTATCCCACGTGTTTATATATAACACGTTCATTTTAATACGCCACGTTCGCGTTTAAAAGCTTTCATGATATTAAATTGACACTTTCCACAAAAAAATATTACGTGGAAACGCGTCCGCGTGAAAACGACAACACGTCACTATGTCAGTTACCTAAGGCCGAAAACACATGCTTGGTGAGTAGCATAGCTGGAACTAAATCAATAATTAGTCATGCAGCGTGTATCAAGCGTCAGTGTGGCCATAGCTTTAATAAAACCATGCGTTGGTTTGCTGCATGTTAGGTGACATGCAGCAAACCCCCTGCAAAAGCAAAGCCCCTGCTTAAGGGGACGATAACGGACTTTTAATGATTTTATACTGAAGATCACGTCTAAACGTGTTAATGATTTGAAATAAATATATGATAAATAAGAAAAAAAAATCAATAACTTAATATGTGAATATTTTAGATTATGTTTATATTACATAATTAAATTAATTTGTAAAGTTATGTCTAACGCGGATAAAAAAATGAGAATGGCGCAAAATCTACCAAGCGTATTTTTCTGAAATCTTCACCCATTTAAAGATAATTTAATTATTGATATTTTAGTATACGCGTTTTATTAAAATACCTTTTGTTTTGTGTATAACAAATTAATAATGCGTCAAATTGGGGACAGCGCTCCTTGATGGGCGAGTCCTATTACTGGCTGAACGTACGACGCATTGCGTGAGCTCAGTACAGAACACGCAAGCTAACCACTCAAGGTCACTGGCATATATCTGCGTCTTATGTGGCTTCACCCTAAAAGTATAGTCGACCTCGTAATTGCCTTATCACAGTAAGGTTGAATGTCTTTTGCACGTCATAAATCGACAAGGTCTATTTGCTTATGTGACAGTTAGATAGATAAGGTCTGTGGGTGGGTGACCATCTTTACATACCAGGACCCGTCTGTGCCCCAGAAAGCACGTTAAGATGAAAGCGTCAGGGTAGCCCGCGAAATTCAAATTTTCTTACGGTTTTTGCAATTTTCAGGTAAGTAAAAGGTTGTATGTTGATTATTAGTTGATATTCAGTATAATTTATTACTTTTATGACATTTATTTTACATTCTGTGATTACCTTAAACTCACACACTGATTTTTTTTTTTAAATTTTTTTTTACTATGTTTGTAAATATGTGAACACCATGTATCTATCACATAATTAATTAATCTGTCATTGCTTCATTATTAATTCTTTTTACCTATTGTAGTATAGTAACTTTATTCTAGGTGCATCGTCTTCACATTAATTGATGTACCTATACAAAATATTGTAAAACATTTTAAAAGAGTAACGGTGGAGTTTCTTTCCCATTCTTCTCCATACGAAGCTACTTTATGTAAGGGGCGACTAGAATAAATTCTATTTTATTTGTAAATTTTGACGTTCAAAAGTGCCATTTATGTGCCTATTTGAAATAAATAATTTGATTTTGACTTTGATTTAAATATGATTCGCGACCTTAACAAATATGGCTTACTTTATGGCCGCGAATCATATATTAATCAACAATATTGACCTGCAAATTGCAAAAAACTTATGAAAATTTGAATTTCACGGGCTACCGTAACGCATCCCTATTAAGCCGTTGGTCTAGGCTGCCATTTGTAGATTTTTGACAGTTGTTACGGGTTGTCAGAACCCCGAAAGTCTGACAACAAGCTTACCAAGAGGTATCGTGTTACCCAGAAACTGGGTGGTGAAGGTCAGATAGGCAGTCGCTCTATGTAAAATACTGGTATTCAGTTGCATCCAGTTAGACTGGAAGCTGACCCCACCATAGTTGGGCAAAAGCGGGCAGATTATGATGATGACAGTTAGATAGTTTGAACCTTAGTGAAGTTTCAATTTGGGAATTGTTGTCAAAATGAGTATAGCAATTACGAGGCGAACCAAGGTAACCGACATAGCCCGAAGAATTGCCAAGCTTAAGTGGCAGTGGGCAGGGCACATTGCTCGCAGAACTGATGGCCGATGGGGCCGAAAGGTTCTGGAGTGGCAACCGCGTACCGGAAGACGTAGCGTTGGAAGGCCTCCTACAAGGTGGACCGATGACCTTGTGAAGGCCGCAGGTATCCGCTGGATGCGGGAAGCATAGGACCGGTTGAAGCGGCGGTGCTTGGGGGAGGCCTATGTCCAGCAGTGGACGCCTTTCGGCTGAAATGATGATGTTGAATTACGAGGTCGACTGTACTGACGTAGATTTGTGACTACCGCCATTCAAGCCAGAAACAGTATAAAACAATCAATGATATCGTTACAAGAGCTGCGTATCTTAACTTACCACCAGTTGATTCGGCCTCCAGCATTATGTTTACGATTAGTAGCGTTGTTAGAGGGTGTTGTTTCGTACGTATTATACAAATGCTGAGAATTTGTATATTTCTGTAATAGTAGTAATAGAATGGGTTTTGTATTGTAATGTTTTTGGCATGGAACTATAGTGTTAATATAGAAAGGCGATGCTAAGAGCGTGTCAAGTGACTTTTATTCTCATTTAGATAATGTATGAAATATAATAATAATATGCGCTCCAAAAATGAAACTAGTGTATCAAGATAATTATGTAGGCAGACGTTACTTAGGTAGATTTAAGGCTTCTACATACCAGCGCGACTTGTCGCGCGACGCGACACGGCTCAAAGGCCCCGCGTGTCGCGGGACGAGCGGTGCCTTTGTGTCGTGTCGCGTCGCGCGACAAGTCGCCCCGGTATGTAGAAGCCTTTACTTATATGATATAAATACTGTTTCTGTATTAACTTTAGTAGGATTATAAACCTTATAAGAGAAATAATTGTAAGGAGTTATTACAATTACTCAAAGGTGTATAACATTTTCATTAATTTAAGCTTGCTTTATAGGTTAATATTAGTGTATTTTGTTCACTTTCTAAGAAAGGTGTTAAGATGCACTCACTTTGTATTACTATGCCTTCATGAATATTACAGATTTCCAAACAAGAAAAATTCCACGAACAATTATTTAATATCAATTCTTTAAGTTACGATATTTTGAGTTATAGAAAATATCAATGTTTCACACATTATTTAAAGTGTTGCTTTGAATTAAAGGTTCCACTACGACTCCAATAGCGCACCATCATATCACAAAAGAGTGCCACGCCATCACTATAATAAATTAGTATTCACATGAATGGCTAGTATCAAAAAAAAACCGACATAATATTTTGTCCTTATTTACGAGTACACAATATGCTGCGTATGTACTAAGAATAGTGAATTGAAAAATTCAAAATTCCCGCGTGTGAAGTATAATCCGTGAAATTGATATCAGAGTGCGGCGTTCGGGCGCATCGGGACGTCACGCCGCGTGACATGCCAATGTTTCAGACCGAAAACGTAAATCCATCCATTCATAATCGAACATCAAACTTTTGGACAGCACCGCGTTTTGTCTGCATGAATGCCTTAACTATTCCGTCTACATTTTTAATATTAAGACCTTTTTAAGATTCCGTACTCGGGTGTCAACGGGATTCTATTCCAAAGCGTGCGTTTGTCTGTATATCTGTCTGCCACAGGGCGCCATCTATGTACCGTACGAGTTAGCCAGTGGAAGTTTTCATAATATCTGTGTCCATGGCTGCTTTTGTAGCAAATAATAATGTGAGATGAGCGTATGACTGTCGAGTAGCTGTATTCTTTTGTTTTTGTACTAATGTATTGTGTCTTTAACTAAAGTAATTGGCCTTTGGCCGTTTTATGTTAAAGTAAAATAAATAAATAAAAAGAAGGTATAATAAAATAGTTTTGGTGGTACGGAACCCATATCGCGTGCGTCCAACTTGGTCGATTTTATCAACTGTATTGCAGAAAGTAATACATTTATCACATTCAATGCGTGTAATAACGACGTGAAGATACATCCACATGGAGTTTAATCCGTGAAATTGATATAGGAGCGTGTCGTGGCGTCGACGGCCCCGTCACGCGGCGTGACACGCCAATGTTTCACAGCTCGAAACGCGACTCCATTCCATTCTTTTATCCGCCGCATCAACCTTTTGTTCTACAAACCTTTAGTTTTGATATTGAATTCGCACCACGTTCCCTTCTTTTTCAAGATTTATTGGATTACGGTGCGCGCTGCTTCGTGTTAGCGGTGCAGCTGGTTATTATGTAATTTCTCATTGTGATATAAAAATTGCGATGACCTTCATCCGTCACAATAACATAAAATTATTTACTATTCCGTAAGAGTAACAATTATAATATTTTTTTTTTGTTTGTTTCAGTCCCGTACTAATCCAACAAGATCTACATTGTATTCAACTGTATCAATCAAAGAGTTATATTAGTTCATATAATTGGTTTTCCTTTTTATTTTTATTTTCATGCACACTTGCTTTCTCAACTCACTTTAGACATTGGCAGAATAGTCGACACCGGCTTTGCTTGCCATACAATAAAAATACAATAGAATAGAATCATAACAGTCCTCAGTCAGACAAACACGTCACTGAGAAACTCATCAAGTGTATAATAGCAATATAGTAATTTTGTAATAAAAACGATAACACTGTCAAAGTAAGCACAAATATTAAGATTTCATATTTATTTAAGGCCCACTTGCACCACACGTTACGAAATGAATTTAACCCTAAATTTTCAATCACGTAGGGAAACTCCAAGCATACGAGTAGCCCTCTCCATTCTTTCTCCTCTCATCCATCCTTTGGGTGACTTTTATCCTTCTGATAAGGCCGATTGTGAGCGACCACGTTTTAGTGCCATAGGTCATCACTGGCAACACGCACTGGTCAAAGACTTTCGTCTTGAGCCACTGCGGTATGTGGGACGAGAAGACATTGCGTAGCTTCCCGAACGCTGCCCAATCAATGAAGAGATCCCCAGGCAAACCAAGGTAACCAACATAGCCCGAAGCATTGCCAAACTTAAGTGGCAGTGGCACACATTGCTCGCAGAACTGATGGCCGATTGGACCGAAAGTTTCTGGAGTGGCGATCACGTACCGGATGACGTAGCGTTGGAAGGCCTCCTTCAAGGTGGACTAATGACCTTGTGAAGGCCGGAGGTATCCGCTGTATGCGGGAAGCACAGAACCGGTCGAAGTGGCGGTGCATGTCCAGCACTGGCCGCCTTTCTGCTGAAATGGAAACTAGTTTCAACCAATCAAATGGCTCTAAACGAGTTTTAAGTTTTGAGTGAGATTCTATACGGGTCTTAAGCCCGTATTTATAAAGCGTTACTCAGTACTCAAGTATTACTTAAGACTAGTTTCAACCAATCCAATGGCTTGAATCTAGTCTTAAGTACTGCTTGAGTACTGAGTAACGCTCCATAAATACGGGCCTTAGACACATAAATCATCTTCAAACGATTGACAGGCACACAACGATCTACTAAATTCGTTTAGCGTCTCAATATCTATCAAACTATAATATGATATGTCGTTGTCGTCTTACAATGGACGCACACGAGGTATGTATGAATAAAAATATCTTGAAATCATTGTATCAAATTAAGATGACGACGGGCAGAATTATATTACTCTGTGAAGACCCTGAAGACATAATTATTATATACAGGGTTATTTTTAAAACGTCAATAACTTCTTAAGGGGTCATTGTACTCATCATTATGAACAACTTTTACTATGAGACCAAAACTGAAATCGCGAAAAAAAAAACCAGCTGTTCCCTATATTTACGAGTATGTTCGAATAATTCGTTAAAATGTAGGGAACAGCTGATTTTTTTTTCGCGATTTCAGGTTTGGTCCCATAGTAAAAGTTGTTCATAATGATGAGTACAATGACCCCTTAAGAGGTTATTGACGTTTTAAAAATAACCCTGTATAGACCCTCTTGAGAGCATAATGTTAGAACTTGACACGTGGCAGGTGCAATGTTAATAGTATCTACAGTACCTATGTATTAAACATAGGTACAAGTGTGCGCATGGTCTCATGATATAACTCTCAGGTTATTGCTTATTGTGACGTTAATATAGGGAGTGATTGATAGAGGTCTGTTCTAAACTGAAATTACGTGCTCCTAAACGTAAAATATTAAAACTGTTTAATTACTTAAGTTTACTAAAGCACGACTCGCTGACCTGACATAGAAAATACACTTTCAGTTTTCCCGAAATTTCAAATTTTCCCGGAACCTTTCCAAATTTCTTCTTTATTTTATTGTTTTCTTCTTTTTTTTTCTTTCTTTCTTTCTATTTCTTTTTTAGTTTTTACGGAAATAAAAATTAGGAAAGGTTCCGGGAAAATTTGAGCTTTAAAATAGCATAAGTGCTATTTTAAAGCAATTTGCCAAATCGGTCCAACCGTTCTGAAGTGATGTGCTTATCAATAAACTGCATTTCATTTTTATTACATAAACTAGCTTTTTCCCGTGGCTTCGCCCGCATAAAGGTCGGAAATTATCCCACGGGAACGTACAACCGGGATTCAAATCGAAATATTAGTGATAAGTAGTATAGGCGTGAAAGGGCAACATACAGACAGACAGAATTACTAGCTGCGACCCGCGGTTTTTTCCGCTTACGTCTCGATCCCGTGGAAATATCGGGATAAAAAGTATTCTTTCCTAATCCAGGTCATTCTACCCATATGCCTGAAAACTGTCTTTTCCCTAAAAACCCCATGCTTTTGACGGTCGTCGCCGTAGTAAAGAATGATCAGTAAGCCAAGGCCTTTTAAATTAGATATGTCTCAAGTCTGTTGACTAAGTTTAAATTTTGGGGACGCCAGTTCTCATCGTTTTTATCTAAATCCGTTCACCCGTTTTAGCGTGTAACAAACAAACAAACAATTAAACAAACAAACTCACTTTCGCATTTATAATAAGGGTCCTGCACAACAACACATACAATATAACGTTGCCTTCCATCACCCGCAAATCTACCGCACTTAAAAGCGTTTACGACGTACGGCATTTCGTACAAACTTTCAAGCCCTTGTTTTTCGAAATGATTGAACCGATTTTAATGAAATTTCATACGCATAAGCAGGATACAAAGGTCTACAAAGTTAGTTAAGAACATTTTCGAAATGTCTTATTGAAAATTATCTGTTTCTATGGAAAAATTAAAATCGTTCTAATTTGGCTGTAACACCATTTTTCGAAAATCTTCTTAATTAACTTTTTAAACCTTTGTATAATAAAAATTTAGTTAAGAACATTTCTTGCTTATGCGTATGAAGTTTCATTAAAATCCGTTCAGTCATTTTGAAAAACAATTGCTTGAAAGTTTGTATGAAATGCCCTGAAGGCTTCTACATACCGGGGCGACTTGTCGCGCGACGCGACGCGACACAAAGGCACCGCCCGTCACGCGACACGCGGGGCCTTTGTGCCGTGTCGCGTCGCGCGACAAGTCGCGCTGGTATGTAGAAGCCTTGAGTCGTAAACGCTCTTAAGCACTTCCCGTTACATCTAAACAATCACAACTTATGCATACATACCTACCCCACTAAATTAAATACATTAGTGTTGACACAACTATTACCTGTGCAGCAACCGTAAATCTAATATTGTTGTATTGGCTGCGTTCCCTTTGGCACCGTTAATATTAGCGATTCATAGATTAAGTACCAACGCTTGTCGGGGCCAATTATCGACTATTAATCATACATAGTGTAAACACAAACGCCACATTAGCTTCTGACTGTGCTGAATATATGTCCTACATAGAGATTATATTTGCACCAATAATAACGATATTGGCTGCGATGTATAAGATGCCATAAATTATTTGCGGCTGTTCAATATGCATTATGGTCTGGGTTATTGTGGATTGGGATTGGTTGATGTTTACTGAATGGCAAATGACGGGTAATGAATAGGTATTAATAATTATACTAACCATATTTAAATATCAAACCTGATAAGGTGATGAGGAGGAACATCGTAAGCGACATAAATTAAAATTTACAGAAGAGGTATTTTAATGATTATTTTATTTTATTATTTTAGTAAAAATAATTACATACACTATGTCGCTTACGATGTTCTTCCATAACAGGCTTGATATGTATAAAGGTTTATTTATTTAAACTTTTTACACACAAAAAAGGTACAAAGGCGGACTTAATGCCTCGAGTCTTAAGGTTTATGTCTTGAAGCTTAGATTTTCACAAAAAAAAAAACTGGTGGAGCATTGTCGTACCCTCAGAACTATTATTAGTCTGAGGTCGTACCATAGGGAGAACTGCCAAATCATGTTGTCATTCATTCTTAGTTCGGGTCCCGTACTAATCCACAGATAACTATGTACAACTAATCATATGCCCGTAGATGATATGGAGTAGAAAACGCCCGTAACTAAGGACGAAGCTACGGATTTCGTGCTTAGGGACGTAGACGTAGACGCGGACATGATCAACTCGAATAAAACTCAATTAAAAAATTACTAACCTTTTCCATATCTTGAAAAAAATAACTTGTGTTTAATTAAAAGCAATGTATAAATTACAAGCAAGCTTGTTCGTGCCTCTAAAAAACACCTCCACGCGCCAAACAGCCTCAAGAGGAGATCTGTGCAAATAAAATTACCTTTTCAACGTTTAATTTGCGGAATGAATCATTTTCATCTGCAGGTTGGCCGTTGTTTTTGTTGAATGACCCGCCCGGAACCGAACCCTGTGCCTGTCAACTATGAAATGAATTATGACCAGTATTTACCGGAAGATGACATTTCTCGATTCGGCCCATTAATTCCTAATGGAGCGTCGACGGGCTACATTTCATCTGTTTGGCTGCACACCAGGCCTTCGCCGCAGAGCTATTTTCGGTAGCGTATCCGAAAATTTATAACTACGAGTTAGTTCTAAATCGTTGGATAGCGGCAAAGTAAGTGGGATTTATGATATGACGTTTTACGCTCTATTTGTTTGCTGGGTACCTTTTTTCTCGAGGGCCTTTGCCAATTCCAGTGTCTCGGTTTACGATTTATTATTTAACATTCACTACGATAAATATCAGACTTATGTTTCAGTTTGGAAGGAGAGACTGCCAGTCAGTTCTGCGCATCTCCTACTTAATTACTTAGTTTCGGGTCTTCATTATGGAAACAAATATTTACATAATCTGCTAGCAACTGTATACAAATATTATGGATGACGTTTCAATTTAAAGTTAGCTGTTCATGTGTATCATTCCTTTGGGACAAAACATTTGGAACTCAATTTGAATTTGAAAACTAGATGTCAAAACTACTTTTGATATTTAGTTCATGCAAAACTATCGGCGTGTTTGTGCCTAATATTTATGCGCTGAAAAGAGTGAAAAAAACGTAGTAAAAAGAACTTTTCAAACGCTAATGGTGCTGTCAAAAATTATGACCGTGGAATATGGAAAGATAAATGGTTTTTATTAGATTTGGAGTTAACAAAGTGCTTCTATAAAAGCAACGAACAAAATATGTGTTTACGATGGACGTTTAAAATAAGAAATATTTATTAATAAATACGTATATTTCCTAAGTTAAGCTAGGTTATCTGAGGTCTTGAGGTGGCCCGCAGAGGCGAGCTGGCACTAGCCGGGGATTGCGGAAGTAATAATAGATCCCAAGATCACCGGTGCAAGTGTGGGAGGGGAACACTGGGGTGGTTTTTACTCAGTAAGAGTCTGACAGACCCCTCCGCCTGCCCTGGGAGGATGACATCCATGAGGATTTTCCCCTCCGTGAACAAAAAAAAATGAAGGTTATCTGAGGTTGTTATACAACATTATTTTTAGTATATGCTAAACCTGAATATAGTTTGTTCAGAGTATGGAACTGAACCGATTTCAATCATTTTTACACCTTGTTATATTTTATCCCGAAAATATTTAAGTGTGATGGAAAATGTTATCATCATTTAATTACTTCCTCCATTACTAATCCTTCTGATACGCCTTGCAGGTCGCAACTTAGAAATCTCCTTAAATCACCTCCCCACTGTACCGACTTTTACTCCTACTCCTTCTCTGTGCACGCGGTTCGGTTGTGGAATTCACTCCCGCCTGAAATTAGGGACTGCCAAACCGTTGCAGTTTTTAAAATTAGACTGAAAGAACACTATCTTTCCACTTCGTCATAGTTGCATATTATGTATTTATTATTTTATACTTATATATATTTAAGTGATATTTATTTTAGAAGTATGTATGTAAGTATATTCTCTTATTGTGTGTTTATTTTTAAATTAGTGATTAGTATAGTAATAATATTAGTAAGTTTTTATTTTGATTTAATGTATTATGTTGTCTCTTCTACTCTTACACACGTTGTCTACATCTCTTCGTCTACTTTCCTTGTCGCAGGTATGCTGGAATAGTTTTTTTTTTAAATAAGCATCAGCTTTGTACGTATTTTTCTGTTCCTTTTTTCTTGTCTGTATATATGTGTGTACATAAACTGTTAAATAAAAATAAATAAATACTTACAATACAATCGCCGTACGGTTAGGTACCTACTGCCATATTATTATCAATGAGCGCAAGACGACCCTGGAGGCGCGGGGGCGCCGTTAGCATGTTTTTGTACGTACAACCCGGTAACATAACAACCTTATAGCTTTGTGATTTTTCATGATACAGTTTTAGAATTTTGTACATAGAATCTTTACATAAAAATACTAGACACGTATTTCGGGTTTCGCTTAAATTAAAACTAATATTGTATAAGTATATCGCCAAAAAGAAACGATGTATTTCTGAATGTAAAAAGCTCAAACCCTCAGTTCAATCCTAGGTTTCGATTTTAAAACGATTCCGACAATCTTCACAACTCTATTAGTACTTTTTGACGATACCTACGTGAAATACACTACCAATTTCCTGCAAGTGGGTACGCAGTAACGTGTCTACCCAAAAGTGGGTAGTACTAACATCTGCTTGCAAAATTAATTCCGGTTAGCGCATGCCGTTTTGCTGAATTTACAATGAAAACAGACTTACAAATGATAGTGACTGATTAAAAGGCCATGTTTAGTAAATGAAGGACAGCCGAAGACATAATTTCTCAAAGTTAAGTTTCTATCACGAAGATTCTCTAATGACTGTTACAGTGACACATTGTGATCTTCATTATAATTATATCAACAATAATTATAATTAAGCTGCAGAGATACTTTCTTTTGCAGTCAATATTTCATTGAAAGTAACTACCAACATTGGGGTACTAAAAGTTATTACTAAATTATTTTAAATAGAACCTCAATGAGGGAATTTCCTCTTTTCTACCCACTAAAATACCGCAAATTAAATATCCATGATAAATTAATTACCAAATGCCCACTGGATTTAACACCTCTTGAGTGCGGTATTCACTTTGAGCAACGTTGGTTTGGAGCGAGGCGGTATCTATTTGAAACCGCCTTTATATTTCAACTTCACCTTACTAGACCACACTCCATCCAATCTGCTGTAAAGGTTAACTGGCGGTCGATTTTGCCATGTAGATGTTACTTTTGCTTCTAATAATTTTGCTTTAACATAACGCTTGTAATCCCCGAAGACTTGGGCATAGGTGTAACTTCAGTACACCCGCATTTCGCCAATTATGTTTAGGTCACATATTGTTATAGGGGGCAAGCCTATTGCCACCATCATGATCATCATTTCAGCCGAAAGACGTCCACTGCTGGACATATGCCTCCCCCAAAGAGGGGGGGGGGGGCATTTGCCATAATCGCTTCGCTTGGCAGGCGGGTTGGCGATCGCAGTATGGTTTTAAAAATTCATAGAAACGCTGCTGCCCATTCTCTAGTAAGTACCTTAGCTTAGTCGCCTTTTACGACACCCACGGGAAGAAATGGGATGGTGCTATTCTTTGCGTCCGGCACCAAACGGAACATTGCCATCAACTGAGCACAACCACCGGTCCAGACACCTGGCTGCTATTGAGACATTTCTTATGGAAAAACCTAATATAACACTTTGCCACAACTGCGAATTGAACCCAGGACCTCATGCTCAACAGAAGCGGTTCCGATCAGAAGACCAACGAGACAGGTAAAAAAAAAAAAACTAGTGAGTCTTACAGTAGTCGCATATGAAGTGTAAAATCTGACATCTCACCTTGGTCACAAGCAACTGGGCAGTGACAGAAACTAACCTTAATATTTATTAGAATAATTATTAATTACTAGTGTTCGCCCACTGGTTGAAATTCGACTTCCTCTACTTACAATCTATATAGTACTTACTAATTCCATAAATACACTAACTCCATGCTATTAAAAAGTACTTACTTATTCCATGCACACACTTCCTGTTACACACTTTCGTCCCTTATCACGAAATCAAAGCGAGAGGGAAAAATGTTACACATCAAAAATTACTAATTAATGTACAGTAAGCCGCAAGTCAGGAGTAACACTTTGACCTTGAGCTGGCCTAGCGTAGTACGAAGTTACAATAGAATATGAGGCCAGCTTGTACTGGTTTCATTACCACTGACGTGCGAAATTCTGTACCTATTCTTTATTTATTTATATACATAATGCTACCATTACAAAGTGTTTCAATTCGGTAGTGTAGTTAATTAACAGTTCATGGATGGTTCATTTACAACATATTATTCTTATCCATGCCATACAAGATTTACAAATTAAAGGCATAACCCTACCATACACATTACCCTTGCGAACTCGCTCAGTGAACATGAGAAAAGATCTGTCTATTCTGTCGGCAACCAAATTTAGTGTGCATTGTTCGTTTCCGGGGTGTGATGATGTTCATAAGTGGGTACATTCATAATGTTGGTGGTGGTATAAAGATGAACTATTAAATATGGCGGTCATTACTGGAGCTTGTTGTTTGCTTCACGTTCTGCATAACCTAACAAGGGGCGCGTTGTGTTTCACGCGCGCCTCAAAGAGATGTCAGCACCAAATGACGGGGTTCGTTAGGGCCAATGCCTGCCAGGGTTGCGAGTTTGTCCGAAAGGGATATCGTGGCCCTGGCACACAGGCAAATGAAGGACGGGTGGGTTTTAGTCAGTAAAAGTCTGACACGCCCTCCCGCTCCGCCCAGAGCGGGAGAAGTTATTTGATAATTTCCCAACCAAAAAAAAAAAAAAAAGGGGGACGTTGTCCAACAGTTTAGTTCGCCCGCGCGGCACCGCGAACAAGTTGGGCCGTTGTCGGCGCTGCACGTACCCATCTGACACACACTATACCCTGTATATTTATCTTACCCCGGAACTCTCCAAGGATTACGACGCCAGTGCAGATCCCTCCTTGTTGTTGTTTCTCCTTCTGACCTCAGACAAGGTGTCTTTTAATGTAAGGATGAGAGTAGTCGAATATCGAGATCAGAATTGAGGCGTCCATACACAGGTCCAGCAGTGTTGGTGATGATGATGAAAAATATCAAAAATCTAAGCTATAAAATAAGCATAAAAAAATTATTACAATTACAATGTATGTAAGTAACCATAATACCTAAAATTATTATGAACAGTTGGCCAATGTATACGTTTGCCAACTGCAGTTACGATTTAATCTCCACAGTTGTAATGTAATAGTTTTATTTTTAAAATACTTTTCGTCACCATTGACTTGTATTCATTTTAGCGATAAGTGCTTAGTCGAGTTTATGTTAGCGTAGGATTTGAGCTCAATATCGATACATCAACTTAAAGTGCAGACTTGTTTTAATACATAACTTTAGAAATGGAAATCGAATTTTTAAACAGAGTAGCCACATACTATCTCCGTTGTTTATCCATTTTAGTAAAGATTTTAATAAACTTTTGTAATATAATCATGTTGATGGATCTTCTCGCATTAGGGTGCTTTGAATTACTTTAATATCCAGCTAAATTATCTGTGGCGTACAGCCTCATTTGCTGCTGGGTTGGTGGGAATAAAACCACTGGAGGATTCTTTCTTCTTTATTTGTAGTGTTCTTCAAGATAGTTCGCCGCCGACTGGTGTCGAACGGATAAAATGTTCCTATTTTTATACAATTTTGGGCTCGAGGTTCAGAACTAGTCGACCAATCACAAAAAGGTACATTAAAAGCATTAGCCAATCAGAGCGAGGCAGAATATTTGTACATTTGGTTTAGTACAGCGAAACTTTACTGTAATGAGAGCCGCGTGACAATATTTACGTTTTTCACTAACTTTGACCACTTTTACATATGCAAAACTATATATATTTAGTATCTATGTATCAAGGACTATCTAAAAAAATTATAAAATCAATAAAACATAACGTAAAACTTGAACGTGAAAAATAACATGAACACTTACTACTGCCTAAACCTAACACTAAGACGTCTATTATCTATACAATATTATATGGCAGTATTTACTTAAAACTATTCACTGAAAGTTTCTTGTAATCACTTATGTACTGTTTTATGCACTATCACTGTTCACTATATAGTCCCGCACATCACTCCCGCCGTGCGACCGCGTCGCATCAGCTCCCGGTGCGGGCTCGACGTTCGTAGGCAGGGGCAGGATTACCAACTTCCTCACTGGCCGACGCAGGATGCCTCCCTTGGTCAGCACGTCCACTGTTCGCACGATGTTGTCGGGACCTGGATACGTAGCGACGACTCTTTCTCGGATCCACATGTTGCGGGGCAGGTTCGGGTCGACGATCTGCACGAGGTCGTTGATATGCGTTGCTTGGCCTCGACCATGAGGCTCCCGCCGGTGTTGGAGCTCAGGAAGGTACTCCTTCACCCAGCGTAGCCAGAAGACGTCTGCCAGCCTCTGCGCGGCTCGCCAGCTAGATCGTGAGATGGTGTCCTGTTCTGTGAAGGTGCCTGGCTGTGGCACGCGCCCTGGTCCTCCCAACAGGAAGTGGTTGGGAGTGAGGGCCTCTGGATCTTCTGGGCTGACGGAGACGTGGGTCAGCGGGCGACTGTTGACGGTATACTCTACTTCTGTAAGCAGAGTCGTGAGGACCTCCTCCGTCGGATGACGTTCATGTAACGTCGCGGTGAGGGCCGTTTTGACGGAGCGAACCATTCGCTCCCAAGCTCCTCCCATAAATGGAGCCCCAGGTGGTATGTAACGCCAGGAGATGGTCCTTTTTGCTGCTTCCTCTGTAGTCACTTCGTCGATTGCCTGTCGTAGTTCCTTGTCGGCACCCTTCAAGTTGGTACCGTTATCCGACCATATTTCAGTCGGGCAGCCTCGTCGAGCAATCATTCTTCTTACTGCCATCACTGCGGAGTCGGCGCTAAGGGAGCCGGCGACTTCTAGATGTATGGCTCGCGTCGTGAGACATGTGAAGATGGCCACATATCTCTTCTGTCGAGTTCGTCCGACTGTCACCGAAAGAGGTCCGAAGTAGTCGACCCCGGTGAAGGTAAAGGGTCGCTTATGGTGAGCTAAGCGACACGCCGGCAGGTCCCGGGTTCTCGGATGTGGCGGTACTTGAGTCTTCATTCTGCAGAAAAGGCATCTTCGCAGTATTGTGCGTGTGGTAGGGCGTAGTTTTAGTACCCAATACTGTTGTCTGCACTCGTTGACTGTGGCTTCTACACCGGCATGATGATGTTGCCGATGTATAGCCTGTACCCAGAGTTTGACCGTGGGATGATCACCGTCAATAACCAGCGGGTTTTTGAATTCTTCTTTCATGCCCTGGATCGCTCGAATACGGCTTCTAAGTCTAAGTGTGCCTTTTATGGACTCGACGCTTAGCTGGTGGAGGCGGCTTTCTTTGTTGATCGGTCTCCCGTTGTTCAGACTGTCTATTTCTTCCGCGAATGACTCTTCTTGAGAAGACCGCATCTGTAGTTTTTCAGCTATCTTGAGTAGCTCAGCTGTTACTGGTAGCAGTCTTTTTCCTTCTTGTGGTGACTTCTTTGTCGTCGTGGGCGTCTGTTTCTTCACTGTAGTTTTGTTCTTCTTCCAAGCCGGGTCAGCTTCTTTATTCTTCTTTGTTCTTCTGTAATTGACTCTCTGTTTAGTCGCTCTGCAGAGTTGAATGAATAGCAGAACGCGTGCTGTTGAGTATCGGAGTCGGTCCCAGTTGGAGAACTTCATTGGATCAGGCAGTCCCTCTGCAAGCTTCAGTCTGTTTTTGTCACTCACGTGATGCATCTTCTCTTCAACGGAAGGTTCTTCCTCTGCGGTCCTTGTAGCTTCGGTCGGCCAGGAGTCTTCTGTTTGGTATAAGAAGTCTGGCCCTTTGAACCATCGATGATCTCTGTTAAATGTGGTTGGTACGTCTCGTGTGGCGTCGTCTGCCACATTCAGCTTTGTTGGAACCCAGCGCCAGTCGTTGACTTTGGAACTCTCTTCTATTGCTGCTAGACGATGAGCCACGTATGGTTTGTATGAACGTGACCCCGTTCTTATCCAGGTTAGTACTGTTTTGCTGTCTGTCCAGAATACTTTGCGGTCAGGTTTCCTCTCGTGTTCTTCGACCACCATCTCTGCGAGTCTGGTGCCCATGACTGCTGCCTGTAGCTCCAACCTCGGGATCGACGTCAACTTCAATGGCTCCACCTTTGCTTTGGCCATGATGAGTGATAGGCCGACTTCGCCGTCCGCTGTTACTGCTCTCCAGAAGAGGATCGCAGAGTAGGCTGACTCGCTGGCATCGCTGAAGACGTGGAGTTCTAGGGAGGTGGCGTCACTGTAGTAGAGATATTGCCGCGGGATCGTTGCTTTGTGGAGGCTCTTCAGATGCCCCATCCATGTTTCCCATTGCTCTGCCAGGTCTTCGTCGATCTCGTCGTCCCATGCTGTTCCTCTGCGCCAGACTTCCTGGAGTAGTTGCTTCGCTCTGATTGTGACAGGTGAAGCGAATCCGAGCGGGTCGAAGAGTGTCATCACTATTCTTAGTGCTTCCCTCTTTGTTGGCTGTTTACCTGCTATGAGTGTAGAAGGTATTCTGGTTAAGTTGAGATTGAAGGTGAGCTCGTCTGAGTCGATCTTCCAAATGACTCCTAAGACTCGTTCGGTCTTTTCTTCTGTTCTGTAGAGTTCCCTGTCTTCTGTCTGGTTATCTTCTCCAAGTGATGCTAGGAGCGACGCTGAGTTCGATTTCCACTGTTTCAACTCAAAACTGGCCTTCATGTGTACTTCTCGTACACTCTTCGTAATGCGTTTGGCGTCTTCAAGGCTTCTGAAGCTGTCTAAGTAGTCGTCGACGTAATGCTTCTGTATGATGGCAGCTGCGGCGTCTGGGTGATTTTCCTCGTGCTGTTTGGCATTCAGGTTCTTGACGTAGATTGCTGTCGAAGGCGAACTCGATGCTCCGAAGATTAACGACTTCATTCTGTATTCTTCTGGAGGTTGGTCATCTCGTCGATCCCCGCGCCAAAGGTACCGCAGTGCATCTCTGTCTTCTGTTCGTAGCTTGACTTGCATGAACATCTCCTTGATGTCTGCCGTGACTGCGACCATGTGTTGTCGGAACCGCATGACGACGCCTGGTAGTGATTGTAGTAGATCAGGACCTTTGAGTAGCATGTCATTAAGTGCCACCCCTTTGGTCTTGGCCGCGGCGTCGTGTACTACCCGAAGTTTCTCTGGTTTCATCGGGTTCACTACTGCGAAGTGAGGTAGGTACCATGTCTTGTCAGCTGTCTTCTGTTTTGGGGCAGGTTCAGCGTACCCCTTTGTGATAAGGGCGTCCATCTGTTCGACGTATTTTTTCTTCAATGTGGGTTCACGATCGAGTTTCTTTTCTATGTTGAAGAGTCCTTTTCAGTGAGTTTTCGTAGTTGTCTGGAAACTTGACATCTTCTTTGCGCCAGAGAAGACCGGTCTGGAATCTGGCTTCTTCTATCTTTGTTGTGGTCTTCTCCAAGATACGAAGTGCTCGTTCTTCTGGATCTGTCTTTGGTCTCTTGGGGTTGATCCAGAGCGCGTCCATCTCGAAGTATTGCTTCACGACGTCTTCTAAGTTTTCTTCTGGATCTTCTGTGATGTGTGACACGAAGTCGACCTTTCGACCGAAGGTTCGCGTCTGGCTACCATGTAGTACCCACCCCAGTGGCGTGAGAGATGCCACTGGGTGGTTATTGTCACCTCTTCTTACTTCTGTGGTCAGCAAAAGATGCCAGTTGTCTTGACCGATCAGTACTCGTGGCTCCGCATTGACATATGTGAGATGTCCTTGGATGTCAGATAAGTGTTGACACCCTTCCAATAGTTCTTGTGGAACCCGTTGAGATGAGACTTGCAGGTTCTTCACTGTGCGTGCTTGTATTCGCTCTTCGTGATCGTTGAGCCCCTTCAGCTTGATGGTGACTCTTCTGGATGCTGACTCGGATGCCTTCAGGTCATTGATGGTTTCTATCTTCAGTGGATCTATGGGTCCTGTTGCTCCGATGCTTGTTGCTATGCTGTCGTCGACAAGCGTGACTGTTGACCCGTCGTCCATCAGTGCGAAGGTGTCGACAGCTCCTTTCGGTCCCTTCACCTGGATCGGGATGATCTTCAGGTATGATTGCTTCTTGACTGTCCAAGTTGAGTTGATGACTTCTGTTGCTTCTTCTTTTGCTTCTGCTTTCTCTGTCTTCTTTTCATAGTGCAACATTTTGTTATGAGAATACTTGCAACCATTGACACCGCATGACTTGGGTCGGCAGTTGTGTGTCTTGTTTCTGTAGCGAAGACACCTGAAGCAGAGACGTTTGGACTTAGCCATGTCCCATCTTGAATTTGCATCCAACTTCTTGAACTGTTCGCATTCTGTTGCGTTGGTGTGCCCCGTTGTGTACCCTTTGCATCTTCTTCTGAGGTGCGGCTGTAGTAGGTGCTGCCATCTGTTCAGGCAGCGCGTATGGTCCGCATAACTCTGCTTCCCTTTTGAAGAACTTTTCTATCTTGATGAGGCAAGGATCTTCACGAGGCTGCGTGGCTGAGAAGCCGTAGTATCTATATCGTAGAGTTGGCGTCAGCTTGTCCACTATTGTCTTCGCGAGTTCAGGGTTGTACATGTAGTTGAAACAATCCAAAGTCTTCAATGTTGCCACTACGTTGGAGACCTTAGTGGCAAATACGCAGATATCCCTTGGTGATTCAGTAAGGCGCGGCAGACCTCGAAGCGTCTCCATCTCCAGCATGGCTATTGACTCTGGTCTTCCGAATCTGGACTCCAAAGTCTTCATTACTTCAGCTGGGTGCGCGTTGGTTATAAGTAGACCTTCAACTGCTTCTTTGGCCTTCCCTTTCAGGTTTCTTCTAAGTCGGTTCGTATTTTCAACCGTGCTGAACATCGTTTCTGTTTCGTAGTAGGTGGCGCGGAAGGGTAGCCACTCGTGATGAGCCCCACTGAAGATCGGTAAGTCAACGAACTTGGGTCGATGAGCGGCGCTGACGGCCCGGGTGATGGCTTCAGCTAGGAGGGCTAAGTCGGTTTGACCTCCCGCCGATGGCTGACGTATTTCTTCATGCTTCTCTGGCATTGGTTTTTCTGTGAGGTCGACTATCGGTTCTTCTGGGGGGTGGTGAGGTTCGTTGATGATCGTTAACAACGGACGATTCACTTGATTCTTCAACCAGTTGTCCACTCTTGCATTAACTTCTGACTTCGAGTAGAGAGAGGCGTCATCTTCTTCCTCTTCTGAGTCTTCTGTCTGCAATGTAGCTAGGCGTGCTGCGGCTAATTCCACTTGAAGGCGTAGTAAGTCTTCTTTTGCTTTTGCAAGCTTGAGTTGTCTCGTTCTGCTGTGAGTAGATCCCCCCTTTGCCCCCTTCTTGCTAGGGGGGCGGAGGTCCTGTAGTCCGATCGGGTCTGATGGACCGGCGGTGTTTATTTTAACTCTATTCACTGTAGAGGTTTCTGTTTCTTGACGAACTTCACTGGTGACGTCAGTAGCGGGTGGCTTCATTAGCTGTTTGGCATTCGTACCCGCTAATAGCGTCGTTGCAGTGGAAGGAGTTACGGAGGGGACGGCGTCGGCGCTGACGGGGTGCGAGACAGGGGGGTTGGTTGCGGCTGACGTGGAGGCGGCGGTAGTCGGGGTGGCTGCGGCGGTCGCAGAAGTCGCTGTGGATGGCTCGGTTGCCGCGGAGTTGTCTGTTTGTTCCGAAGTCTCCGTGGCGGTCGTCCCTGTAGCTGTTGACTTCGTGCTGGTTTCCGCACTGGTACCGGTCGCCGAGGTAGTGGTCTCGGTCGACGATGGCTTCTGTTCCCCCGACGGTTTGCGGCCCTTACCCACGGAGCGTGTGACGGGCATGCTGTCAGCTGATTTTCTTCAATTATCTTGAATCTTGAAAACACTCTTCTATTTTTCGGAGAAATCTTCCCTAAGTCGCTGTAGTACTATTTTTCGAAGTCTTCAGGTAATTATTTCCCACAATATCCGGCTCTCGAAGGACCATTAAATGTGGCGTACAGCCTCATTTGCTGCTGGGTTAGTGGGAATAAAACCACTGGAGGATTCTTTCTTCTTTATTTGTAGTGTTCTTCAAGATAGCTCGCCGCCGACTGTGATAAAATGTTCCTATTTTTATACAATTTTGGGCTCGAGGTTCAGAACTAGTCGACCAATCACAAAAAGGTACATTAAAAGCATTAGCCAATCAGAGCGAGGCAGAATATTTGTACATTTGGTTTAGTACAGCGAAACTTTACTGTAATGAGAGCCGCGTGACAATATTTACGTTTTTCACTAACTTTGACCACTTTTACATATGCAAAACTATATATATTTAGTATCTATGTATCAAGGACTATCTAAGAAAATTATAAAATCAATAAAACATAACGTAAAACTTGAACGTGAAAAATAACATGAACACTTACTACTGCCTAAACCTAACACTAAGACGTCTATTATCTATACAATATTATATGGCAGTATTTACTTAAAACTATTCACTGAAAGTTTCTTGTAATCACTTATGTACTGTTTTATGCACTATCACTGTTCACTATATAGTCCCGCACATTATCTATATCATATTGACGAAAATGTTATAATAAATTTATTTATTTTCTCTACCAATGGTTTTGTAGCACTTAACAGTTTTGAACTATAAAAATTCACATTGTGAGAGCTGGTGCCTTTTTTTTTTTTTGGGTGGGAGATTATCAAATAACTTCTCCCGCTCTAGGCGGAGCGGGAGGGCGTGTCAGACTTTTACTGACTAAAACCCACCCGTATTCCTTCATTTGCCTGTGTGCCAGGGCCACGATATCCCTTTCGGACAAACTCGCAACCCTGGCAGGCATTGGCCCTAACGGACCCCGCCAGTTGCTGCTGACAACTCTTTGAGGCGCGCGTGGAATACAACGCGCCGTACAAGCTGGTGCCTGAAGTAGGTTTTAGAAAAAAACCTGTTTACAGACTTACAGACATATTATTAAGTGGCGTTTCTCTACATTATGTGCAAAGAGTCAATGCTTTTGGTTCGCTAAGAGATTGTTTCTAGAGGTCACCGAGAAAAAAACAACAAAGTATGTTTATTTCCAAAAGAATGCAAATTTTAAAGCTCTTGTAATACCCAGTAAGAGAATATACTTTGCATCTGGTTTTGTACCTTCTTGTCTTTTTAACTATAAGATGCTTTTTATGGAGCGAGTTTGAAAGTACGACGCCTTTCCTCTTGGGGAATAAGCAGAGAAACAAAGAAATAACAACTGCTGTACTGTATTCTTGCTACTCTATGCATTTATGTTGCAAAGTTTAAAGTTAGTTCACGAATAGGTAGGTATATAAAGTAGGTATGTACCTGCATTTTCTGTGCTATGCATAACTTTTTAATATATCTGTTTTTGAATACAGCGCTTAATTCAGTTACCTACATACATCGTTTACATAATTATAAAGTGTGAATTTCAAAATTGTCTCACAATGTAATACACACTTTATCAAAACTATCGATACATAGGTACATACTTGGAAGATTGAAGATTACTCATTTTGCCAATTATTTTTCGAACGATCCACTTTTAGTACTTGTTTCTTTAGACAAATATTTGTCTTTGATTTTACAAAAATGTTTTATTAGTGGTGAAACATGAATGAATTCGACGAAACAATTGCATACTGGAGTAAGCGCAGGTTTTTATTCCAAAACTCCATTCTAATTCAGTATTCTTAGAATATGAATAAAATTTAATTATGCTTCATTATAGTTTATAGGATTTTAAATCAAAATATTTCCCGTAATTTCTTGTTTATTTGGATAAATTAATATTCTTAGTATTAGGAGTGAATTTCTTGAAAATTAAGTTCTTCATCATAGTTAATTAAGAGTGTTGAGTGTTGGGTGTCGATGTCCCGCCGAGAAGATGCTCAATGTTCAAACTTAACAACAATGTGATTTTTACATAAAATTATTTTGTTTCAAATTGAAAGAATGAAGAATGTGCCCGCTGGGTATGAAAATTTTATTTTGCTTCATCGCAGTTTTAAACTTAAAACATAAACTAAATTTTTATATATTAAATTCATTGTCTAGAGACCTATTAACCTTGTGTGTGACTTTAACTGAACAAATTGTTTAAAAACAATTTGCTTACCTAAATAATTAGCAGTGTATCATCATCATCAACATTTCAGCCAAAAGACGTTCACTGCTGGACATAGGCCTTCTACAAGGGGCGTTTGCCATAATCGCCACGCTTGGCAGGCGGGTTGGCGATCGCAGTATGGTGTTAAAATGCATAGAAAACGCTGCTGCCCATTCTCTAGTAAGTCCCTTAGTCGCCTTTTACGCCACCCACGGGAATAAATAGGATGGTGATATTCTCTACATCTGGCACCACACGATACCATTATCAGGGTATACCTAACAAAACTTTACCAAAGCTGATAAATGGGACCATTTACCCGGATTTCCTGACAGAAACTTCATCTAAATACCAAGCAAACATGCTAAGCGAACTCACTTATCTCAACTCTATCTACTGATTAAAAGTTTTAATCCAAAAATGCAAAGTGTTAAGCTAACGCTTTCAAATCTGGTGAGAAATTACTAAGACTAATGTCATTCGAAAAGTTCCACAAACATCTCTTAAGACCCCGGGAAAAGTTTTGAAATTTTTCTGCAAGGTGCAATGAATCTAAAGAGCAGAGCGTTATTAGAAAGTTCTCCAAGTAGGATTATTCGTACTCTGTCCGGAGAATTCTCGCGAAGAATATTATGGTTTCATAACTGAAAAGTTGTATACTGGTCGTGTTTATTGCGCGTTTCCCGCCTTCAGTTTATAGAGAGATAAAAATGTTTCGATTAAACTTTGTGGTATATAATCTAGCGTTGCCTGCTGTGTTTGCAACATTTATGAGCACAGCGAGCGGATAAAAACTGCAACGTTGATAGAACAGAACAGAACAGAATCAAGATTATCTCTTGATTCTGTTCTATCAACGTTGCAGTTTATATATATATATATACAACATTAGTTTTTGTTTACCCTAACTAAACCCGAAAAGGAGTCATTGTACTCATCATTTTGAACAACATTTTCTATGGGACCAACCTAGAAATCATGAAAAAAAAATCAGCTGTTCCATACATTTTGTCGATTTAAGTGAACACAAATGTGTGGAATAGCTGATTTTTTTTCGCGATTTCAAGTTTGGTCCCATAGAAAATGTCGTTCAAAATTATGAGTACAATGACCCCTTTTCGGGTTTAGGGTAAATAAAAACTAATGTTGTATTTATAAAGATTTACTTAAGTAACACACGGCATAAATAAAGCGATTGGTTTATAGATAACATTAAAATTGAAACATTTCTAAGAGTCGGTACCTACCTACCTACATACAACTCAATAAAAATTTCAGCGTTGTTTCATCGCGAAGCTATCAAGTAAAATAAAGACAATATCCAAGCCATATATCTTCTTGAGAAATGGATGTGAAAATTGTAGATGCTAACAGAAAGGCAACGTCAACGGGAATAGTTCGCTGTCTCGTAGAATTTAGCGATATTCGAAAACAAAGGCACCAGAATCAACGCTAACACGAAAAGTTAAACGACAGTTGTCTTACTGTTGTCAAAAAGTAAATTTTATTCAAGCTTTTGTCCCTCTCGTTCCTTATGTTTGAGGAGTTTCTTCTCCCCAGAGATAAATTATCGTATGAAAACTTTACAGCAAAATGACAATCATTTATTCTCATTATTTCTTGAAACAAGGGAAAAAATCCAGTGAATATTACGCAATTTGTAAAAGTACGTTTATCATTCTCTTTCTTTTTCCCTTTCAGCCTTTTCGCGACCCCAATATGTTGGAAGTCGTGAATCTGAGTACAAGAAGTTACGCCATCCTTTTTTCTAAAGGCTGAGTGATTTAAACGTTTGCTTCCCCAATTTAGGAGGCCGCCTGAAAAAGTCACGGGCCGACAGCTATGGATGAAAAAACACTGATCGATTTTAGTTCATTCACTTGAGGAAGTGTATTTAACGGTTACCCCTGTTTTTTACTGTTATTGAAAAGTGCATTTAGTAATGAGACATACTCATAAATTACATACATACGTAAACTCACGCCTTCTTCCCATGGGGGTAGGCAGAAACTATAGAACGCCACCTGCTACGCTCCTTACATAGAGTCTGTCAAGCGAGTCTAGTCCCATGAAAAAGGCGGCAAATTCAAAAATCTTTCAGGTGTCAACACTGATATAGCACGCTGAAAACTTGTTGATACTTGAATTTTGATAAAAAAATTACTTGGGATAAATTAAAAAAAAAGCATTTCAATGTACGTATTTATTCATCAGAACTAAAATCAGAATCAAGAAATTCAATGCCTTCAAATGCGAAATCACTGTCAGTAGAATCATTACGCACAGAAATGATGAAGGGTTCACACTCGGTTTCGGATATCCTGTCTCTTACTTTATACTTATTTTCGACACTAATAGTGTGATCTGTGCATTTTTTCCAATCATTGGCTGTGACACTATTAAAGCATTCTTTTATAAGGTTCTCCATTTCTTTACCTGGAATCCCTAAGTTTTTGCTGGCTATTTTTCTTTTAGCCAAACTCCATATGAGTTCAATTGCGTTCAGGTCACAATGATATGGCGGAAGTTTCATAACCTCATGGCCATGTTGTTTCAAAAATTCTTCAGCTTCATACATTGGAGTTGTTTTATGTTCATTCACAAGGCACATAAGCTCAGCCTTTGTAAAGAATTCTTCATAATGAATTCCATTTTCAGTTAGCCATTTCTGAATGTCAGCCTTTAAATCATTCATAGATGGTGGCTTATTTATTTGTGTTACATGGTAGCTAGCGTTGTCCATAACAATGACACTGGGCTGACTTAAATTGGGTATTAATTTTTCACGTAACCATTTCATAAAATTATTTCTGTTCATATCATCATGATAATCTGCCATTTTTGATTTAGTACTGAATACCAATAATGCATTGGGAACAAAACCTTTTTCGGATCCAGCATGAACAACAATATGTCTTTTGCCTGACGATATTTTGTCAATTACACCGCTTGTTGATGGCCCTTGCCATGATTTTTTAACTTTATAATTTTGGTGGACATAGGTCTCATCAAGATAAACTATTAATTTTCCTTGTTTCCGCTTTTCATCAATAGCTCTGAGATACCTATGTCGCCATGCAGCTAGTTCATACTTTTCAATAAGAAGAGATCTCTCATTTTTATTTTTTTTTAATTCAAATCCATTTTTGAGTAATAATTGTCTCAATGTTTCATGACATCCAGTAAATCCAATTGACTCTCTTAAATCTGCAAGCAAACTTCGTAGAGTTGGAACTTGCTTTTTCACACAGTAAAATTCATTAATTTTATTGCGTATGGCTGATAAGTCAAAATTATCCAGATTGGCTACAGTTGGCTGTCGTGGACGTTTTTTCCCCGGTGTGTTCCACTCGCCTTGGTTAATAGCACCTTCTTTTTTAATTCTTCGCAGTGTTTTCACACTTAAATCTGAAAGTTCAATATGTCAGTTCAGTATCAAACGCACAAATTTTATGATAATATTTGTAGAAAATGCAAACAATGTAAACAAATAAATCTGTACTAACCTGTCATAGCAGCAATTTTTGTCAAATAGTCTGTTTCAGATTTCATTTTTTTATTCTCATCTTATCAATTGTGCTTTTTATTAATTCATCATCCAAGGTGGCTGAAAAAAGATGACAACAATCTCTTATAATACTTTTCACTTATAGGTGCCCCATTGAGATTCAATGTCATGTATACGACGTCTGAATCTAAACCAAAACCGAAATCGTGATCACATCATAGTAAAATAAACAAAATTAGACAATTGTGCTAAAAGTATCAACATTTTGTAGCCAACCTACCTGTTGTTGAAACAATTTCATCCAAAAGTCGTCGTTTTTCTGTTAACACGTCATCAGATTCAATCTTTACATGATTATATTTATTAATCATTGTAAACAGCAGGCTCCTGACACTACTTTTAATAGGTTTTGGCATTATAACATTAAAAAATTCAACAAAAACCGGAATGCTTCGAGGTTAGAACAGAAATTGTGACAATCTGTTTGACAGATAATAGTATTGCCATTATAAGAAATCAGTAAAATGGTTGTGGACTCGACTCGCTTGACAGACTCTACTCCTTATACTTCGCCTTCGTTGAAAAAAAAAACAAATGAACACATTGGCGCGTGATAAATTATCGTTGTTCGTCATTGAATCTGGAATTTATAAATAATTTACTTTCCCTTCATTCTTTTGAGAAAAGCACTATATATGCCTCGGCGGAAATGGCAATTGCCTGTCTCGTATTAGTGAAGTCCTCGCCTAAACTCATACTCGACCTGCAATTGCCTATTTCACGGCTTTTGCAATAATGTACTATTCTCAAACATGCATTCGAGCATTATTTTGACAACCTTCTTCGAGATAAATCGAAATTGCTGTGCTGGCCAAATACATGCGAGCAGCGGCCACCAAAAGTTGTATGAAAATCCATAATGTGTCGTAGTTTAGCGGCCAAATAAATTACATAGTAAACTCTTAACTATCTTGTAATTTAAAAATGGAACGATCTTTTACTCCGAAACATGGCAACCAAGGAGGTAACTTATTATCAAAGGTTTTATTTAAATTTCGAACTGGCTTGCAAATAGAAAGCTGTATATTGAAAAAAAAACAAATGAAACAATGGCGCGTGAAAAATTATCGTTGTTCGTCCATGGACGTATACAAAAAGTTGTTCGTCATTGAATCTGGAATTTATAAATAATTTACTTTCTCTGCATTCTTTTGAGAAAAGCACTATACGAGTATATGCCTCGGCGGAAATGGCAATTACCTGTCTCGTATTAGTGAGGCCGAGCCGTATCGCCTACGGCTCGGCCTTCAAACTCATACTGGCCCTGCAATTGCCTATTTCACGGCCTTTGCAATAATGTTCTATTTTTATACTCATAAATTACATTCCAGTACTTTTATACACTGTATACTCATCATCTGCCCAGCCTTTTCCCAACTATTTTGGGGTCAGCTTCCAGTCTCACCGGATGCAGCTGAATACCAGTATTTTACATGGAGCGACTGCCTATCTGACCTCCACAACCCAGTGACTGGGCAATACGATACCCCTTGGTAAGACCGGTTGTCAGACTTTCGGGCTTCTGACGACCTCTAACGACTGTCAAAGAATTACGAATGTCAGCCGGGACCAACAGCTTAACGTGCTTTCCGAGGCACGGAGGAGTCTCGTTATGTAAAGATGGTCACCCGATCGTATGTATATGAAGGCAGAGGGTCCAACATCTTAAATGAAAGTAAGAGACTATCTTTTCATTGTATAAACTCGAATCTCCTTTGTATTATATAATTGCATATCACAGGTGTGAGTACTATGTACAATAGAGCTACCATTTACCGGGTAATTATGTCTTTCATTGACTTAAGTGTGCCCTGGCGGCTGAGAGTATGTCATGCTCACTCAGATGTCTCGCTGATGGTGGCGTGTGTGTTTTGAAAGGAGCTAAATGATCCATCATTTAGCTCCCTTCAAAATGGTTGAGCTGAATGGTGCTGATCCATGCGTCATGTTCGTGAACGGGCGCTGTCAGTTGGGACTGGTCATCTCTTAGCTGCCACGGCTTATTTTTAATTATTTTAGTTTTGAATAGTTATCTTTTTATCACGGACGCTTTTGACGTATTGCATCGTTCTCACATGTTTAACTTCAATATGAATGATGTAACCAATATTTTGTATCAATATATTAATTTAAAAGAGTGTCCGTGGAGTTTCTTGCCCGTTCTTCTCCATAGGAACCTACTATTTGGAATGGGCAACTAGCTTCATATTTGTAACTGACCGACTTCTTGACAGTTCAAAAGTGCCTGTCAATGGTTTAATTGAAATAAATGCTTTGAGTTTGAGTTTAAGAGATATAGCAGAATTCAACTTTTGTTTCCACAACTTATTAATTCACTGTAATATAATAATAATAATATAGTATAGTTTAATTCAGACTACAGTATCTAAGCGCTACAACATGTGCACCGGGCCGAGCCTGCGACAAGAATGATCCCGTCCTTTTTTTTGTTCCGGACCTATTGCAGATGGCTCCGGAGAGCCTCTTCTGCGTAACCGAGCTTTGGCGGGGCTAGAAGGGCATCTCGCCGTGTTAGGAAAATAATTTAAGTAGCATAGCTAAGGGCGTCCCATAGTGGGACTCGAACTAGGCTTAGGGCGCTACTGACTACTGAACCGGGGTATGCAGTATCTGAGTATTATTATTAGGGACGTTTGTTAAGACTACTTGCTCTGCGCGGGCGGGCGGGGGCAAGGGACGGGGGGGAATGATCCCCTCCTTTTTTTTTTTTTTTTTTTGTATGGCATCTCGTAGCAGACCTAGAGAGGTCGTTGCTACTTAACCGGATATTCCTGTGGCTGCCCTAAGGTTTTTAATCTTAAAGCCTCCAGCCAGGGCGCAAATTATATATATTAAAAACTAAACGACAGCGATCCCCTCCTTGCTGCGTGCTCGCTTATATAGAGCGGCTCGAGTAGTGGGGAGAGTGGGGATGCATAAGTAACACATTGCAGTGCGTAACTCGGCCCGTTGCACGTGCTGTTTACAATGGTGACGCCGTCTTTATATATGATCTGTTTTAGTTTATTGTCTTCCATCAACTTCTTTCTGTAATCTTGAACGGCTTTTTCACGTATCCCGTGTTGACAGTCCGGCAGGCATTTTAATTTAATATTTATAAATTAAGTTTAGTACGCCTGGTGGTCAGACTTTCGGGCTTCTGAAGACCTGTAGCGATTGTTAAAGATCCACGAATGACAGCCGGGACCAAAGCCTTAACGTGCTTTCCGAGTCACGAAGGGGTCTTGGTAGGTAATGATGGTCGCTTATCCACGGACGGACCGTGACAAGCGTAGCTTAACCGTCGCTGGACCCGTGCGGCTGTTATCATTTAGCCTTGAGATGATGATCTTATAATTATATGATATATATAATATAAGATATAATAACTTATTTATTTCTTACCACAACGGTCGACCCGTGCTGCTGGTATTACTTAGCCACAAACCCTTCACTGTATACTGTACACTGTATATTAAAACCTAAAATTGTGTGTTATCTTTAGTTTTTGTCAAAGTAATTCAATAATAAAAAACCGGTCAAGAGCGAGTCGGACTCGCACACCGAGGGTTCCGTACGTATATATGATGTTGATGATTTCCGAAAAACTGTGCTATTAAGAGACATCGTTTTATTTTTCCTGTAATATTTACATACACTTCTATTACATAGAATAATTTCAGATTTTTATCTATGCAAACTTCGGAGATAAGGGGGGGGGACGGTTTTCTTTTCTGTTTTTTTTAATTTTTCGTCAAAAGTCGGAAACTATGCTGCCAAAAAAAGAAATGTTTGAGAATGTGCAAACAGCGTTCTTTCATATAATACCCCACATGCCCTAGTAGCCTCTCTTCAAGTTATTAAGATCCCCTTTCAGTCCCTTTTGCAAAAAAGGTATATTTTTTTTAATTTCTTTCTTGTTTGCAAAATAGTTGGCAAACGTCATCTAAAACTATTCTAAATTTCAAGTTGATAGCATTAGTAGTTCTTGAGATATTCAGGTGTGACAGACAGACAGACAGACTTAGTCTCACCATAAGGGTTCCTTTTTACCATTCTGGTACGGAACCCTAAAAGCTGTCCCTTTAGTTAGGTTCTATAGTTATATACCAGCTAATAGAGATGGGCAAACAACCAATAAAATCTAAAGTTTAAAAAAGAGCCTCCATACGAGTATTATAGCTATATAGATTTTTCGTATAGCGTTATACGAAAAATCTCGAGCAACGATTATCCCGCGTACGTATTCCGTGTCATGGCGATGTTAATTGATTTAAAGCAGGTTACAATCTAATTTTCTGCTTAAATCGATACGGTACTCGTCGACGTAAAATTGTATTATTTTGCACTGAAAATTGGATTCTGTGATCAGAGCGGACGTGACCGAAATATCCGATACGTAGGTAAATGTTTTTGAACTTGCAGACCTAATATCAGATTGTCTCTGATATTAGGTCTGCAAGTTCAAAAAAAAAATACATACACGTGTTTGCGTCAAGTAGTGTATTGAGCAGCTTATCCTCCACCTCGCTGATAACAATCGCCATCCTCCAGTTCTTATCCTAATTTATTTTTGGTCGAAGAAGCCCGTCTTTTAGTTTTCATACAATTGTCTTAGCCATCATCACAGAATTTACTTATTTCTGACAATAAAAACGCTTGCTGATAACAATATGTTATATTGTACTAGGTAGCTAAGTAGTAGTAAGTAATTATTTATTTGTAAGAATATTGATGTTAAAAAGGTGTTACACGTTATTACGAGTAACACCTTTGTAACATTAATATTTGTACGCTGGAAACAGCAGAATATTATGGACATCATATTGATGTCCATAATATTCTGCTGTTTCCAGCTTACAAATATTTCAAAGAATTAAAATTAGGAGTATTAAAACAATATGTTCAAATTAAAGCATACAATGGCAAGGTCAAGCAAAACGTTAACTACTGTCAAATACAATGTCAAGGATTATTAATCATAATGTTAAGAATTATTAAATACAATGTAGAATAATATTTACTAGTGAAAAATTTGAGTCAATGACTTTTTACTAGGTATATCTGTTGATATGATAGGTGACACATCTTTTAGAAGCCGATACAGCATCCTATATGTTGGCGTCGCTTGTCTCGTCAGATAGTATTGGTGTTCCTTTGATGTCACATATTTGTGCTGCCACTTGTATAAGTCTTCATTTGTCTTCCACAAATGATAACCAATATTTAGCGTCATCTTGATGATATAATAAAGGATGAATCATGAAATCAGATATTATTGCTAAGCTGTTCATTGTTATCTATATATCGCAGCCGAATTGTATAATGTAAAATGTGTATTACAAAACGTCTAGGCGAAATACCCAAAGGGTAAAACGGGACCCTATTACAAAGACTCCGCTGTCCGTCCGGTTGTCACCAGGCTGTATCTCATGAACCGTGATAGATAGACAGTTGAAATTTTCACATGATGTATTTCTGTTGCCGCTATAACAACAAATACTAAAAAACAGAACAGTTTTTATAGATAATGATACGGAACCCTTCGTGCTCAAGTCCGACTCGACCTTGGCCGGTTTTTTTAATACGGCTGATTGACGTTTAGCCAAAATGTATTACGGCTAAATAAACGCCACATTGTGATAGCGCATCGCGTCCTACAATACGGCTGATCAACCCTCAGCCATAATATAATTTGGCGCGTCGCTTTGTAGTTTTTAACCCACTTCAACAAAAGAGGAGGTTATAATTATGTTCGTCTGTATTGGTTTTTTTTATGTATGTTCTTATTCATATTCATATATTTATTTGCATTCCATAATGTATAGGTATAGGTGTTACAATGGCTTAAAACTAAGGTACAATTACGGACCCTGTAGGGCACAGCAAAAGGTATAATAAAATTAATTCTTAAAATAAAATAAAAATAATATTAGGAAACAATAAGCAATCAACAATTTTATAGAATAATAACATTACTGATTACTCCGTCAATTTTGGACAGATTTAAAAAAATATTTTTTGTTTAAAGTTTAAAAGGGTATCCTTTTTAAACTTTAAACAAAAAACGATTTTTATAATAATGTCCCGAGTTGGTCCCGTTGTCACCAAGTCAGAATCTGATGAGGGGATCCCATGAAAATCGAGGCAAATCCTCAAATTTTATAGGCAAACCTATAGCGTTTTGGGTATTTTTTATAGTAACTCGTACATTTGCTCTCGGAAAGCACAATTTTGTGAAGTGGAACTGATGATGAAGACCACAGAGACCACCGGAACTACTTAATAATAAGTATTTAACGGGTTGCGATTCGATTAGGTACTTTAATATGGTTGCTAAGCAATTTATACTCGTCTCAATGCATAATGATGACAGGCAGTTCTCCTGTTCTACCAGAGAAATCCTCAACAATTAACGTCACTGCATTGGGAAAAGCAATATTTTGTAAAAGGTGATGAGCATTTGATATTAGGCTATTTTAGCTAGATAAATTACAAACTGACCACTCAAAAGTGAAAATTTAAAAACTTTTTGGAAAAAAAAGAACTGCCTTCGAGAAATACACTACAAAGTGAAAAATAACTTTAATTTCGGAAGTCGGTCGCAAAAAAATACAGCTAAAGACTCGGTGTCTTCCGAAATTAAACTTATTTTTCACTTTGTAGTGTTTTTTTGGAAGTTGGTTGTTTTTTTTTTTGTTAAAAGTTTTTTTAGCTCCAAATACCATTTATGCGAACAACATGGATGTAGCGCTCACCGGCCGCTACCGCGGCACCGCTCGCTACGCGTGCTCGGCTCGCACGCGGTTGGTCACAGTTCTAACCAAACCTAGTCGAGGTGCCACTAGTTGCGATAGGGCTCAAGGTTGACCGCCGTTTTGGCGAACGACATTTTGGTTGAACGTCAATCAGCCGTAATAGAAAAAAGCGCCTTTATATATTACACCTAGACGTTTTGTAATACGCCGTTTTATACAATTCGGCTGCGGCGTATATGTATGCGTAGTGTGGGACGCCCCCCAGCTAGATGGAACTACGACTTTAAAAAGGTGGCTGGGACAGACTGGATGCGGAAGGTGGAGGACAGGGTGTTGTGGCGCAGCCTGGGAGAGGCCTATGTCCAGCAGTGGACTGCTATAGGCTGAGTTGATTGATTGATTGTATATGTATGCTCGTATTCTTGTCACCTAAACTACGTATTGGTTTATACTACCTATTGAGATTAATAGGTATAATATATACCTATAATATATCTAGGGTATGAAGATAATATGTAAGTATCTTTGTTTCTCACAAGAAAAACAAGTGAAAGACTCATTTTTTTCATTTCATTCAGATGTTCATCACAAAAAAAGTACATTGATTGAATTCGTGGCACGTATATCTTATTTTTGGAAATACATTTTCGTTTACATGGAAAAGTAAATTGAATAAGATTGATCTAAAATAAATTTTGGTTGGATGTAGTTAGTCAAGTTTTGACTTCGCTAACTTATAATACAATTTCAGAACAAATTAGACAGACAACTAATAAAATAAACTTTTTGTTTGTTTTTCTTACGAATTTTACTCATTAATCTGCCATCATGCAGTCGGATCGTTGAATTTATTGCCAGGATAACCGGAAACTCTGAAGACAGAAAGTCTCAACTGTTAATAAATTATCCGTTTTCATTAGAACCTAACATAATTAGTGTTGGTAATTAACAACGAGATCTTTCCTAAGTAAATTAAGAAGGAATATCAAAGAATGTTAATTATGGAAATGGTTAAAAAAGGCTAAAGGAATACCGCAGATAAAGTTTTTTACTTTGCTCAAGTTTGTTACATTAAGGTTGCAGAATGTACTTAATTAAAGCATTAAAGTTGGAGTGATTGTATTTAATCGTAAAAGAATTTCGGTTACATCCAAGGTTAGGTACAAAGATCTGAATGATTAAAATAAGTTCTTAACAAAGCTATTAAGAAAACGACCGTAGGAAATTGGAGTTCAGTCGGGGATCTAATTACAAAGACGTTCGCCAAGACGTTCACAGTTCTACGAAAATTATTACTGCAATTTTTCACTCAAAACTTTCATGGGTATAACTTTGGGAGGAACATGAGACTCAGAAACTTCACTGAAGAAGATTTATTCTCATATAAACAGAATTATGTAGCGAAGGCCGTTCGTTATTTCTTTATGGGTTTTACGAGTACATTGCATAAAATTAGATTATGTATATAATGTAATTATACTATGATATAATCCTAACTTTCCTAACTTAATATTATAAATGCGAAAGTAAGTTTGTTTGTTACCTTTTCACGTATAAACCACTGAACCGATCATCCTGAAATTTTGCGTATGTGTTGTCAATCGTACAGAAACGGACATAGGGTACCTTAAATCCTGAAAAAAGCACTGTTCTCGAGAAAAACAACAATAACGTTCTTATGATAGTAGATGGCGCCACGTGTCTTTCTAATCATGATTGAGTTCTATTAATACAGAAACTTTATTAGTGTTTTAAGAGTTTTTGTCACCAAACGCCAAACAACAAGCCCGAACCCAAACCAACCAGAATTTATTATCAAATTCTAAATTAACGCGAGCGAAGCCGCGGGCAAAAGCTAGTTATCTATAATCATAGATCTATTAGTTAAAGACTAATGAAAATTTTATAGAGTCTTATGAATCTTCTGGCCGCAACTTGGTCAGCGTCATTTTTTTTTTGTTTTTGCTTTGCTCCTGAGGATCGTAGCGTAATGGTAAATAGACTATAACCTTCCTCAAGAATTGGGCTTATTAAATTTTCAAATCCGACTGATAGTTCCATAGATTAGTGCGTTCAAACAAATAAAATCATCAGCTTTATTATATTAGTGTAGAATTGTGAGCTTCTGTGCAATATAAACTACATAGAGGTGGTTCTTGGGTCAGTGAAGCGTCATGTTTAGCAGTTATGTTTTACATAAGTACATACATAAACTCACGCCTCCTTCCCATGGGGGTAGGCAGAAACTATAGAACGCCACCTGCTACGCTCCTTACATACTCCTTTTCCTTCACCTACGTTCTAGTTATGTTTAATTATTTTCTAAAATTTGTGTTTAGCCGAATGTTAATATGAAATAATGGTGAATTATTAACCATGTTTGTGACGTTGCATTAGTGTAGCTAAATGAAAAAAAACAGTGCAACAAGATACTAGACGACTACTCTACCAATAGATTATAGACAACCACAACCAAGACATGACCTTAATGCAGTCACACCGCTTATGGAAGGCTGAACCGAATTAATACTAGCAACTTGTTACGGCCAATTTGAGCTATAATGCTACTTTGTAGTTGTTTACGAACATATATCAACCAAACGTTAGTGATGGTTACTTTCTCCCTATGGACTGACTAACTGCAGGATATTTCGCATTGCTCTTGATGTACGCATACTTCCGGGTAGGCTTCACCAAATTCCCATAAACTAAGTAAATAGTTCTGTCTAAGGAACGCTAGGAATCGTGTTTCGTTAAACCACATCCGGCTTTCGGGCTTTTCACAAATTATTAGCAAAACTCGTTATTTGGATGCCCAGATAGAAACGCCCCGTTGCTGGACACAGTTGCACGGTTGCTGATTACATTGCAAGCATCCTCTAAATGGGGAACATTAAGGAAGTGAGAAGTGACGATTTAGAATAACCACTTCGGCGTATAGCAGTGGCAAACGTAAAGAATTCTGCAACCGACTGACGATGCGATACGCATATACTCGTAGATGCGACTGTGCATGTTTGTATTGTCTTAGTAAAGGGTGAGTAAAGGGGTCGTTATAAGAGCTTCATTACATTAGTACACGCCCAGCGCGGCAGTTGAACATCGTAGTACTCTGTCTTAGGATTGAGTAAGACATGATTGTAGAGCTTATGGAACGTGGTTTGTTAGAATAGTAGCAGTGTCCTTAGTGGTCAGGGTCGTGCGTGTATTGCTAGACCTGAACGCATAGGTTCAGATTTAGTAATACACACACGATTCTGTCAGCTGCTACAAAGAAGCCCCACACGTCCACCCCCCCCATCCGCCCACCCCCACGTCACTTGGGGTGGGTCTGTAGTTTATTATAAGGAAATATATTAACGTAACGTAAAATAATATACTCGTATTCTCCAACGCAAGCATTACGTTTCAATAACTTACCTTTTTATATTCTTCTCATGTCTTCTAACTTTCATAATTAAAAGAAAAGTAGATAAACCAGATTTCCTTTGCTTAATATTTTTACCTATGAATTCCCAACCTCATTTTATATTAACATTGTTGTCTTGTATTTCCTCCTTGTCCTAGCTTTCTAAATCGGGACAAGGCGAAATAGTTCATGGGAATTCATTACTAGAACGAGCTCTACGGAACTGCGTGGAAATAATAGTTGTTTCCCCTAAGGGGGAAACCGATCTAAACACTAATATTAACAGAATTAGGAAAATCGAAAATTTTATCAGCCTAGGCCCTAGGCTCAAATACTAGGCTAAAATTTTCGTTTCTCACTTCCACTACCCTAGGCCCAAGGGTAGTAGGTAGGAAGTGCGGAAGCAAATTTTTTTTTTAAGCGTCGTTGACTTTCGTCAGATTTATTAAATAAAAGTGATGGTACAGTTATATTTTTAAGTTTCGGATGCATATGGCTTGCATGAATCCGTTCGTTTTAATTATAATTAATTTATAGCTCGAATATATTTTAGATGTGCTATTAATACCTCCTCAACCTTAGTACATTTGCCCCAAAATATAAGGCCATATACAGGGGACATAACCATGATAAGATGCGCTATGGAGTATTCTATTCTATTCTATGGAGCGCTGTTAAGAATTCACAATTTTATCCTAGTATATAAAGCGCATAGAAAACCTTACTTAAGTTTTCTCATGCTCTTTTGTTAAATTAAACGAGGTGTTTGATAAAATAACAGTGGTATATCGAATAATAGTAAAAATACTAGACCGACACACGCGAACTATGCAATGGCAGAAACCTGCAAAAGAGAAGAGCGAGCTAGCACATCAAAAAAGAGTGGGTTAAATAACAATGACCACAGATTAGAAAAGAACATTCTAATGTCATGTAAACAAGGCTACAGATTTACAAGTATTATATTCTAACAAGGAGACCAAATACTTATTATAATAACCCTTTCCCCTTTATCCTTTTATTATTATTTATTTATTATCTATTATTAGTTATTTATTTTATTATTTGGTCTCCTTTGTAATTTACCTGAAAGTGTTATAGGTTTTTTGTCTAATTTAAAAATTCATTATTTTAAATTTTAAGTCATCTTCTATTTCTATAGTACTACCAGTATTATTGTATAAGGTGTATTTATTCATACACGAAATCTCTTAAGGGGTCATTGTACTCAGCTGATTTTTTTTCGCGATTTCAAATTTGGTCCCATAGTAAAAGTTGTTCATAATGATGAGTACAATGACCCCTTAAGAGATTTCGTGCATGAATAGATACACCTTATATATAACCGTGCACACGCATACGCATAATAAACCTCAGCCACTAACCATGAATTTGATGAAAGTATTCAGTTCGTTTTGAAAATAACTACCTACTAGTCAGCTTAATTAAAACAATGTAATATTAGCTGCTTTTCGTACCAAATAGTTTTATTTCATTAACATTGAAATGCTAGAGCCAGGCTAATTATTTAAGACAGGCAGACAATGCAAGTTATTATTTAAACGCCCTGTTCCACCGTCTCCAAATGCAGATGCAAGAACATTGAGAATGTCTGTTTTGTTTTTCTTCAATAATAAAATTATGACTCGTGTAAAAGATAATTGTTTTTGAGTAGACTTTCGCGGAGTGGTATAAAATGATCAAATGCAATACAAAAGAAAAATAAATTGTTAATTAAATAACACGGCACGTCTACTGAATGAGATGCCATTGGGATAGGATCATTCCTTGAAGGTAGGACTAAGTTAACCTTTCGGTCAGTGGGTTCCAATACCTACTTCTAATTAATCTATTGTTCTCGGCACGTTATCGGTGCCGGCTGGGGCTTGACTATCCTAACTTTTGCACTTGAAACTATTGACGATTTATTCGATTTTAAATTTTAATGATTCGATTCGTTGATCTGGAATATTTTGTCTAACTAATATATATATGAACGATTACATAGATGAAGATTATATATTGATAAAGGTTGCAAGCTATTAGCTTGCAAGTACGAAAAACACCTTTGTTTGCGCCTTAAAGAAATACAGTTATAACGTGACGTGAATCATCCTGCGTTTCCGATCATTTTACAGCATTTTTCATAAAAAAAACCAGCTAGGTGCGTGTCGGACCACGCATAATGAAGGGTTCCGTAGTTGTGGTGAATTTATCTCAAAAACAAACTTAACATTGTTGTTCAAAAACATGTTCTCCCATACATCGATATACGTAGCGATTGATTCTCCAACTGCAAATTTAAGTTGGTCGGCTATTACTTGTTAACTTTTGAAACCTACTTTATCTATGATATTTTTTTTTTCTTCAAGTTTTATTTTACCACTTTGTTGGCGTGATTAATATCAACCCAATTATACCCATGCCAAATTACAGCTTTCTAGTACTAATAGTCTCTGAGCTAAGCTGGGGACAGACAGACATATTATTATTCGATATACCACTGTTATTTTATCAAACACCTCGTTTAATTTAACAAAAGAGCATGAGAAAACTTAAGTAAGGTTTTCTATGCGCTTTATATACTAGGATAAAATTGTGAATTCTTAACAGCGCTCCATAGAATAGAATAGAATACTCCATAGCGCATCTTATCATGGTTATGTCCCCTGTATATGGCCTTATATTTTGGGGCAAAGCAAAGGAAATCTGGTTTATCTACTTTTCTTTTAATTATGAAAGTTAGAAGACATGAGAAGAATATAAAAGGGTAAGTTATTGAAACGTAATGCTTGCGTTGGAGAATACGAGTATATTATTTTAAGTTACGTTAATATATTTCCTTATAATAAACTACAGACCCACCCCAAGTGACGTGGGGGTGGGCGGATGGGGGGGTGGACGTGTGGGGCTTCTTTGTAGCAGCTGACAGAATCGTGTGTGTATTACTAAATCTGAACCTATGCGTTCAGGTCTAGCAATACACGCACGACCCTGACCACTAAGGACACTGCTACTATTCTAACAAACCACGTTCCATAAGCTCTACAATCATGTCTTACTCAATCCTAAGACAGAGTACTACGATGTTCAACTGCCGCGCTGGGCGTGTACTAATGTAATGAAGCTCTTATAACGACCCCTTTACTCACCCTTTACTAAGACAATACAAACATGCACAGTCGCATCTACGAGTATATGCGTATCGCATCGTCAGTCGGTTGCAGAATTCTTTACGTTTGCCACTGCTATACGCCGAAGTGGTTATTCTAAATCGTCACTTCTCACTTCCTTAATGTTCCCCATTTAGAGGATGCTTGCAATGTAATCAGCAACCGTGCAACTGTGTCCAGCAACGGGGCGTTTCTATCTGGGCATCCAAATAACGAGTTTTGCTAATAATTTGTGAGAAGCCCGAAAGCCGGATGTGGTTTAACGAAACACTATTCCTAGCGTTCCTTAGACAGAACTATTTACTCAGTTTATGGGAATTTGGTAAAGCCTACCCGGAAGTATGCGTACATCAAGAGCAATGCGAAATATCCTGCAGTTAGTCAGTCCATAGGGAGAAAGTAACCATCACTAACGTTTGGTTGATATATGTTCGTAAACAACTACAAAGTAGCATTATAGCTCAAATTGGCCGTAACAAGTTGCTAGTATTAATTCGGTTCAGCCTTCCATAAGCGGTGTGACTGCATTAAGGTCATGTCTTGGTTGTGGTTGTCTATAATCTATTGGTAGAGTAGTCGTCTAGTATCTTGGCAAGTGTTACACCCAATGGAAGGCATCTCCGGGGCCCTAGAACCAAACGCAGATGTAGGATAACTCGATCATGTCATAGAAAAGAATAAGGAGGGTTAAAATAGTAAAAACTCACCGAATCGTTCACGAGCACACCAACTGAGATTCACGCGCTTGAATTGCCTGGGTCTGCCTTATGGTAACCAGATGTTGGTACTAGTATTTTTTTTTTCAATTATTGCATTCGACCTGTTCGTCGTTATTTGTCTTAAGTTTTTTTTTCAATGTATTCTGGCTTACCCTGCAAGCAATAAAGCCAATCTTATTTATAAGTTTATATTTAACAGTCTTAAGAAAATTTTGTAAGTAACTTGCTTAAGGAAATGATGGGGCTGACATGACTTGGTATAGGTTCCAAGTCCCTAATAAATAAAGAGAAAAATAAAAGTTTTTTTTTATTGTTATGTTTACGTTTTAATTTAAGTTTTAATGTGTCTTGACGTGACCCGAACCATGTGCTGGTTTTAAAATAAATATAATATTTTGTTATTAGATGACACAGTTACATCTACAATAGTATTTATTCAATGGCTCCAAAACTGTATAACAAATTACCTAATCAAATTGTATCAAGCAAAAACATAAATTAGTTTAAACATAAGCTTTTAAATGGTTGAATGACAAGGCGTATTATTCTGTTAATAAATTATTATCATAATAACAAATTAAAATAATATTTATATAATTTTATATTTGTCTGTATAATTAAAATGTTGTTCCTATAGGACTTCCAGATGTTAACATATTTTAATTCAAATGAGAGTTTACATAGTCGCCAGTTTGGTTTCACGAAAGGTAGGTCGACGTTCATTTAACTATATAATTTTACCCTATGTTCACAAAATGAATAAATTAATTGATCGCTGCGTGTCGCGGGTTCGATTCCCACACGTTTTTTTTTTTATAACCTTTACAAGTAATTGTTCCGGGTCTGGCTGTTTGTGTATGTGAATTTGAATGTTTGTAAACGCATCCACAATACAGGAGACATTCCAAGTGCGGGCGGCAACATTAAAAAAAAAATGAATTGTAAGAAATGTCTTTGGACAGATAATGCGCATGCTCATAACAGAATCAAAATTGTCAAAAATCTAATGTATAACTTTTTTATCACACGATAAAACTGTTAAGTTTACGATAAACATAATTGATCTGCTGGTATGCGCTATGTATGAGAAATTAACAACATACTGATTATCAGTAGGTAAAGTTAAGGAAATTAATACAAAAACAAACAAAGAAACAAAAAAAAAAACAATCAAATAAACAAATTGACTAAGAAAAATTATATTGACAGACATTTTCAAATCACAACTGTAATTCTTTGACAGTTGTACGAAATGGCTAAGACACAAAAAACTGACGGCGAATTTACTTAAGAATAAAATTATCCTGACTATATAGATACCGTCAGGGAAATTAATTGTTAAGCATAATTAAACGGGGAGGTACCTAGTACCTAAGTACGTGGTAGGCACTATAGGTACTTGGTACCTACCCGTTTAATTTTGCCATCACAGCTTAGACCGCTTGTCCTCGATCACGTCGAAAATGACGCCAAAGCACACATTATAAATATTACATAATGAGAATATTGAGCAAATATGCCCAGCTCTTGAACGCCGTGCATTGAGCTCAATATCGTTAATTTAAATGACATTCCCATCAAATATGGCGCCCGCTAATTGTTAATAAAGCGATAATTAATCTTGGAATTATTAATACTGAGAAACATTGAGTTTGGGCGTTGAATATTAGGTTGAATAATGCTAGGTAGATTAAGTCAAAAGCTCTTAGGGCGGTATTAAAATGAATGAGAATTCGTTGTAGGTATATTGTTTAAATGCTCGAAGTATATTGTTCATTGTGTATACCTTTGAAATAGTATTAACATATTGAAAGAGACTGAGTGAGAGAGAGATGTATGTCTCTTTTTCTCCATTTGCAATTGGTATCAATACAACAAATAACATGATACACATAACTTTTAGTGTATTTAGGAAATCACGTCGTTCCCCTAGAATTCGTGCAATGCGTGGTCTGCTTTTGTTTTCCCTAGAGGAGACCACCAGCTACGAATTTCATTTCTAGCAATAGGAATGTACACCTATCAGCAACCAGAGCAACTTAAATCATTATTGTCAGAAATATTTACAAAATTCCAAATTATAATACAGGGAAATTACTCATACAGGCATGAATTTTAATGCAACTCCTACCTACGTATAACGAGTGTATTAGGTTCGCGCCCGCGATATCGCGCTAGTCTGCACGAACCTTAATGAGCCGTGCTGTTTCAGCGTTAGAATAACTAACAATTTTGACTACATTATATGCTTGAGTTGCTAGGCAGCAGTGTAAATAGGTTATTACGGTTTTTTAGGGTTCCGTAGTCAACAACGAACCCTTATAGTTTCGCCATGTCCGTCTGTCTGTATGTCTGTCCGTCCGTCCGTCTGTCGACTTAGCTGAAAGACGCTTAGTACTAGAAAGCTGTAATTTGGCATGGGTATACATATTAATCACGCCGAGAAATTTGTAAAATAAATTCATGAAAAACAATTTTTTTTATAGTACCACCTCCTCCCACGTTTAATGGGGATGATATTATTATTTCTCGTCTATTCCATGGTGTGGGGTATCTTTGGATAGGCCGTTTAAAAATATTGTGGGTTTGTCGAATCCATTTTTCAATTAAAGGATCCGTTTGCGTAATATTAAGCTTTAAGGTGCTATTTTTTGTTAGAGTCAAGTGTCGCCCCCCCTGCCAGCTAAATGGTTGGTTTTGGATATGTGAAAATTCATGGCAATAGTATATGTAACGAAATTAAAAGGAAAACTATTACAGCTAAGTAGGCTTAACAAGTTAACGAGTAATAGTCGACCAACTTAAATTTGCAGTTGGAGTATTGACCGTAACGTATATCGATGTATGGGAGAGCATGTTTTTCAATTACAATGTTTGAATGTATGAGGGAACGTGTCTTTCAACTACAATGTTAAGTTTTTTTTTTTTGGATAAATTCATCTCAACTACGGAACCCTTCATTGTGCGTAGTCCGACATGCACTTGGCTGGTTTTTTTTTATGTAAACTAATTGTTCAGCTAAAGCAAAACTTTAATGAATCACTTATTACATGATTCCATAAAAAAAATTAAAGGCAATAAACTAATTAATAAAACCGGATTTCATGTTCCGTACCAACGTATATTATGTATTAATCCTACATCTACCTACTGTCCGTATTGCCTGTTAACATTTTTCCATCGGCGATTTTATAGGAAAAATCGCGTGTATAATTTATGAATGCTTCACAGAGGCTGGTCAATATTTTGAAGCCCTAGAGCGCAATTAATCAACTGAGGTTTTAATTAAATCCATATGAGCTACGATACGATACTGCGCCGTTTTTCATCGAACGTAAATAATTTTCATACATCCACGGCACTTGATTGACGTGGTTATTACTCCTTTTTAAACTTAATGGAAGGAAATAATTTTGTGATTGTATGAAAGTAGTAATCAAAGTCTACAGTTTTTAGCGTTATATAGGTATTAGTTTTAATGTTTACAACTTTGCCAACACATTTGATATAAAGTTAAAAACTAAAACCCGAGTACGACAAAAACGCTACGTACAACTAAAAAGGTATATACAAGACATCAATGTTGTCTTGACAATGACAATTAATTAAAAATAAAATCGACGAATACGATTATAAGTATTTAAAATGAATTGCTATTGTCAATATGACATCGATGTCTTGTTTATAAAAATCTTTTTAATTCGCGTTTTTATCGTAGTCGGGTTTTAGTTTTTTTTACTATTTTTTCATTTCAATTATTTTGGGGTTTTTTGGTGTTTTGGGGTTTTTAATGTTATTGAAAAAAGTCAGAGTGAAACGTAATTGTTTTACGGGTTTGGGGTTTTCTTTGAAAATGTATGTAGGTATGTACATAACCAATATATTTTTAGAAAGTACTCCCTAAGACCTTTCATTTGACACCAAGCCAAATATAAAAATCTAAAAAAATAAATAAGGTTACGCTTTCATCATCATCATCATTCCAGCCGAAAGACGTCCACTGCTGGCCATAGACCTTCCACAAAAAGGGGGCGGGGGGTTGCCATAAATGCATAGAGAACGCTGTTGCCCATTCTCTAGTAAGTCCCTTAGTCGCCTTTTACGACACCCACGGGAAGAAATGGGATGATACTATTAATTACGTCCAGCACCACACGGAGTACGCTTTATCTTTGTTATAAGCCGCCATGACAAAGTTTATGTGACCCCATATAGCCTTATAGCCCGCAAAACAACACGACGCTTAGAACGATATCTCGTTTGTCAAAATACGACAAGGAGTTCAGGAGAGATGATACATACATACATACATTGCATGTTAAAATTATTACCCTCCTTTAGCTTTGCCGTAATCGGGTAAAAAGTGCAGCTTCACTTTGTGTAGTAAATAAAAACAATATGCTTTGTATTGTACAATCAAGGCGCTCTTGCTGCACTATAAAACCCATAGAAAATATATCAAGGAACACTAATTATGATACACAAAATATTGCGGAGTTCGTTAACTTTGAAAAGAATGAAAACTACACAATAATTGAAGACGTACTGAGGCTAACGAGAGCATCCAAAAAGTACATCAAAATTCGCAAACAGGGCGCAAAAGTAGACACTAGAAGAAGTTTTTGTAAAATATGTTCTATCGCGAGGGGATAAAGTAGAGTTTAGTTTAGGGGTTAATGCGCTTGTTTACGTGTACAAAGACGAAAAAGTTTCACAACGCTTCGTTAAACTAGACGCTTGGGATTACATGCCCGAGACACTCATTTAGACTGTGTGGCGAACTGAAATCTTTGAACGCGTTAAAGAAGAAAATTTTAGTTTACTTTGTTTACAGTTTTCTGTGCAGAAGACAGTACATCCTTCTTAAGATTTATATTTTACTGTTTTGAAGCTTACATTTTAAGAGAGCATTGTTAACAGAGAGACTAAAAACACATCATAATTATTATTATTATAATGGATAGCAAGATCGTTCAGGCAATTATATAGATTGTGAATTTCATAAAAAAGAAAAAATAAGTCATGGAACCACTAAAGTAATCGTTTCTTAAACTTCAAAACAGTGTGTACCAACATTAAGCCAACTAAAGTCGTTCAATTAAAAATTTATCTGCATTTGACGAATAACCACCGTTGCATAAAATAGCGCCCACGTAAATTCCCTAGTGCAGGATAACTGCTGGACTAATCTTAACGGTATAAATAAATATTTATATACAGTCAGCAAAACGTTGGGGATATGCATAACGTAATTTAGCTTTCGCGTGCAGAGAAACCGTTAACTTTAAAAGTATTAAAATCAAGATACGTTTTAAAAGTTCATATAAGCGAGAGCCAATGAGTTTCTTTTTAGAGGTGCGGTATATAATGTGCTGTGCCGTGTGTTGTGGGAGAAATAAAATAACATTTTGTGGTAGGTACTTATTTTTAATTTTAGCAAAATTATCACATAGTTATTCAAAGCAAGAAATGAAATCTTGTTCCAGTTGAAATCTTCACAGAATAAGTGTTTACTAGTTATAGTAACACGGATTCTGTGAAGATTCCAAAAATAAAATAGAAAACACAACACAGAAACTATACTTTGATCCGGTCATCCTCACAGACAGAACAACACATTACAATCAGGGACCGTACAACCCCAGTTAAGAGTTAAGCCTTTTGGAAGGCGTAACCCATTCAATGGGTTACCTTTATCATGATGTAACCCATTGAATGGGTTTTATACTAGAAACTCAGTGAAAGGGTTACATGATAACCCATTTAAATGGGTTCTATAAAAATGAAAATGAAATTTTTTATTTCAGACCAAGCACACAGAAAATTATACAGGTCCATATTATGTTAGTAGGTACATACTTATAGCTATGTTAGTAAAAAGAAAAATATTTATTATTTTGGACATGAGTGAGCGACCAGTGCCACAGGATTTGGCTGTCCACTCTGTCCGACACCACGCTCAGGAGCATGTTGGAGCTACCATTTATCCGAGACCACAGGGAGGCCGTTCTATTGCGAAGCACCGCCTGGAAACCGGCCGTACTGTAGTCGGCGAACATGCCAGAGGCACTGCACCGCCATGGGAGCCCCAACAAGCCCCTGAACGCGTTGTTATACTGGACGCGCAGGGCATTGTAGGCTTTTTTAGTGTAATTGCTCCACAGGCTGCATGTGTATACCTACTTGGAACCCAGTAACAAAAAAAACATAATATTATGTTATTTCGATATCCGCCCAGCACGCGTAGCAGGACCAATTCTATCTCTATTCTACCCAGGGACCATTTTGGTTACCATTTTAAAAAAAACCTTATTGACAACTGCTTAGAAAATCCCTATCGAAAACCCTTTCCATTGAAAGGGTTTTCGATAGGGATTATCTAAGCAGTTAATCAACAACCCATACGGCGCCGGTAATTTTGAATGGCTTAAATTAAGCCGTTCAAAAGGGTTACCCACACCGTATGGGTTTTTATCGAAAACCCTTTCAATGGGTTACCAAAATTTAATTTAAGCCGTTCATAAGGGTTACCCTTATCGTATGGGTTTTTGTTTAACCGCTTAGAAAAACCCTATCGAAAACCCTTTCAATGGGTAACCAAATTGGTCCCTGATTACAATAGACAAGACATAACTTTACTAGATAAAAGTAATAAAACCGCGCAAATTATTGACATAGCAGTTCCAAACACACACAACCTACAAAACACGATAGCAGAAAAGCTGTCAAAATATACAGACTTGAAAATAGAAATACGAGATTAGGCAGCGTTGCCATTATTCTTGTAGGACTTTCAACCACCGGTATCATTCCCAAGCAACTACATCAATCTTTAAAAACAATACACGTAGCTCCGCAGGCGAACCAAGGTAACCGACATAGCCTGAAAAATTGCCAAGCTTAAATAGCAGTGGGCAGGGCACGTTGCTCGCAGAACTGATGGCCGATGGGGCCGAAAGGTTCTGGAGTGGCCACGTACCGGAAGACGTAGCGTTGGAAGGCCTCCTACAAGGTGGACCGATGACCTTGTGAAGGCCACAGGTATCCCCTGGATGCGGGAAGCACAGAACCGGTTGAAGTGGCGGTGCTTGGAGGGGGCCTATGTCCAGCAGTGGACGTCTTTCGGCTGAAATGATAATAATAATAATAAAAGAATAATAATAAAATTTATTTATTTCCAAAACAGGGTACAGACTTAAATAACTTGGTTAACAAAAGGGTATTTTTAACAGCTAGTGGTAGGAACTAAGTACCTACACAGTAAATAATAATCATTCTATGCTGCAGAAATCTGTAGACAATATAATTGGTGAGCAGCACCTCTTAAACTAGGGTTACCTGTATCGATGTTGATGATGATGATGACTCAAAATGCATCAAAAATTTTCTATGCGCTATTATATTAATGACCCATAATTTATACGACTAATTTATTAATTTGAACACCAATGACATATCGCTGTTTGTGACAACTAAATAGAAACATATCAAAACAAATAAATTTAAGTAATTAACAAAGTGCTAATTGCAACGCACCCAATTACAATGGAAATTCCGTGGGACAGGAATAACTAACTTTATCAACTCTCGCTCTATAGATGAGTATCAAAGTTTCGTTCGAAGTGAGTTTTCATTGTGTCTTCTCTGGATTAATACGTGAACTTTGCAAAGGGTTATCTAAGTTTCGGGGACCACGTTTCTATTAATTACCCAAGTTTCTGCTCGAACGTTATTAATTAATTAAGAAATGAAGTTGTCTCCAGTATCGCGCTAACAGTTTCACACAATTTTGTTTTTTTTTTTTAACTCACACGGTACTTACAGTTTGGTAAACTTTTTTTTTCTGACTTCCCCCTAAAAGTGACGCATATTCAAAATTCATTTATTTACGTCCGTATTTGGGTCACATAAATTGTTACGTGTACCAAATTTCAGATTCGGAGCAAATTGGCTGTGACAGACGGACAGACAGACAAACAGACAGACGGACAGACAGACACACGAGTGATCCTATAAGGGTTCCATTTTTCCTTTTGGGTACGGAACCCTAAAAAACAAATATTCGATTCCCATTTCACCACTACAGTTGCCTACTTAAAGTTTCGTGTGCTGTCAAAGTGTCCAACTCATAACGCAGGTACTTTGAAACCAATTTTTATTTGCCATCCACTTCACTCTTACTTCTTTGGTTTAAGGGTGAATTTTCCATGTTTTTCAATATGTTAAGTTGTGGAACCGAGTCGATGTTATTGCCTACGTGGCCGATTGTCGGTCGAGAGACGGACTGACGCGTGACACGGTCTTTATTGAACTCGCAACGTTTGCTCCCAATAATGTGGAAACAAAGTTGGCGTGTTCAAGCGTTTTAAAGAATTTTATTTTCTTCGTATTTTTTGTATAAAACGTCATTGCAGTACGTGTCTGCAGGCGTTATTAATTTTATTTTATGTTTATAGCTAAAACATATTTTTGCCATGTTTTTTTTTCACTTTTCAAATATTGCTTCTGTTGCTTCAGAAGTAGGTATTAGATTTTTTTATACATTAGATAGGTATATAAAGATGTAGGGTTGTTCTTCAAAAACCTGCCAAGTGCGTGTCGGACCACGCACAATGAAGGGTTCCGTATTATTATTATATTTGAAAAACATGATCCGAACACGATCGATAAATATATATAAAATCCTTAAAACAAGTCCTTTCATTTGATATGTCACACGGTACAACAGATTTTTTTTTAATTTTCTAATTTGCCCCCCAAAAGTGACCTCGATATTCAAAATTAATTTATTTACGTAACACGTCCGTGTTTGGGTCACAGAAGTTTATATGTGTACCAAATTTCAACTTAATCGGTCCAGTAGATTCGGAGCAAATCAGCTGTGACAGACGGACAGACAGACACACGAGTGTTCCTATAAGGGTTCCTTTTTTCCTTTTGAGGTACAGAACCCTGATAAAACAGAAACGTTGGATGAAAATAAACAAAAACAAAATCAACATCTGAAAGTTGTTTTGTACACATAACATTTACTAGCCATCTATTCCATATTGAGGCTCAAATAAAGTAGTACGGAAGATATAAAACCATTGTTTATTACGTACCTACAACATTAATAACGGAGTGATTATGTCAATAAAGTTAGGAACATGGCAGACAGTCAAGGAAGGCGATAACTTCACGACACGACTCCGCAACGTGTCACGCTTTTAGCTAACGTCATAGAGGAGTTAGGGAATGGAGGAAAAGTGTGGAAATAACGATCGACATCTTACTCGTATGAACTGGATATATCGGCATGACTAACCGTAAATACGCAGTGCGATGCAACGACTCCGATTTTCATAGAGGAGTTAAGGAATGGAGGAAAAGTGTGGAAATAACGATCGAAATCTTACTCGTATGAACCGGATATATCGGCATGACTAACCGTAAATACCAAGTGCGACGCAACGACTCCGGTTTTCATAGAGGAGTTAGGGAATAGAGGAAAAGTGTTGAAATAACGATCGAAATCTTACTCGTATGAACCGGACATATCGGCATGACTATAATATTACCAACCGGAAATACGCAGTGTGACGCAACGTCTCAGATTTTCGAATGGTTTCCCCACGCGTTTTACAATTAAGTTTTATCAGCACTCCATTTACACGTGGCTCCATACCAAACGTACGACCGCATGTACATTAACCAGGCACCGCAGTGGAAAAGTCTGCAAAACAACTCAGCAATATTTATTCAAAGTTACGTCACCCGTCATTTATGTAATGGCTTAATTGGAAAGTTTCGTTGAGTCGGTCAATTTTCGTGGCGTAAAGTGGCACAAACCGAGGACTTTCTCGCGTGCTTTCATGTTTCACGCTCACAGAAAATAACTTTGATTTTTCAAAGCATGACTAATTGCGTCCGTGTACTTACCAGTAAATTACTGGTCATAATAATGTACCGGAATACGGCGCGTTAAGTTCTTTTGTATTTTTTAAATACTTTGCTTGATTGCTTAGCCAGTAAGAGCTGTTGGACTTATTTGTGGAATACTTAACAGTGTCTAGTGTACCCCTCTTTTTTTTTCTGGCATCTCTTAGTTGGCCTTGAGGGGCCAAAAGCCTATGAAATTTATAGCCAGTGTTGGTTCTTATATGGATCATACTCCAAGTGCAACAATAATATATTGGAAGGTACTACAGGTAGCGTCATAATAAAATAACTAGTAAACTTTATAATAAATCCATGTCGTGAAACCCAATTTAGTGACGTCACAAATAGAATAAACGCGCCGTCAGCGGGACGAGCACGGCCTACTGTGACATGACTTGAGTCACACATTTTATCACAGTTTGAGCGATAAAACTGTTTTGTCATAAAATGCTAGTACAAATTGACATGACATAATTTATCATGTCTTGTCACAAACGTCTTGGCACGCCCGTGCTGGGCCCGCAGTAGGTAACAATAGCGTGACTTGGAACGACAAAACTTATCAGTAGCAAAACACGAAACATTTCACAAATTCTCTCACACGCTCAACAGACTTAACACCTTTGAAAAGTACCGTGAAATAAATTAAACAACTTAACATGACATCATCCCTTGTTTCTCCGAAGGGTTGGGCAGAGATGTAAGTACCTATAGTACACCCCCATTTCGCCAGTTATGTTTAAGTCCCATGTAACAGGGGGCGAGCCCCTTGCCGTATATTATTATATGCCACATATTACCATCAAACGGGTACAAATCCGGACTCCGGGCTGCTAAGTTACTGAGAAATTCCTTATAGATAAACCCATTATTACTTTACCCGACCTGGGAATCGAACCCAGGACCTCATGCTCAACAGTGCTGCTTGCAACGACTAGACCAATGCCAAAAAAGTCGTAAAATAAAACTACGAAAAACATTTTTTTTTAGGGTACCTCCCTTGCACATAAAACGGGGATGATATTTTTTTTTCTCGTCTAATACATGGTGTTGGATAGGCCGTTCAAAAATATTGTGGGTCTGTGAAAGACATTTTTCAATTCTGAGATCTTTTTGCGTAATATTAAGCTTTAAAATGCTATTTTTTGTTGGAGTCAAGTGTCCCCCCCTGCCAGCTAAATGGTCGGTTTTGGATATGTGAAAAAATTAATGGCAGTGGTATACATAACGAAATTAAAAGTAAAACTATCACAGCTAAGTAGGGTTAACAAGTTAACGAGTAATCGTCGACCAACTTAAATTTGCAGTTGAAGAATTGACCGTAACGTATATAGATGTATGGGAGAGCATGTTTTTCAACTACAATGTTAAGTTTGTTTTTGGGATGAATTCATCCTAACTACGGAACCCTTCATTGTGCGTGGTCTGACACGTACTTGGCCGGTTTTTGTTTTTGAAGTGAATACTTCTTTAGGCGCGTTGAGCACTTTTTGTGTGAACAAAAATCATGGAACTCGCGTCATCGTCACCGAACGCTTTCCATGAGCTATATGTATACTGTTTTCAGTTCTATCGGCAGTGCCCAAAGACTGCATGCCCCGCATGGTTTTTTTATAATTTTAAAATAAGAAAATAGATGAGAATTGACCTTATCTAAGGAACTACTGAGCTTATTTTTTTTTAATACAGTAAAGAGCTCTTTACTTATAAATTACAGAAAAACCTGTAAGAAGTCTATGGTCTTAAAATAACATGGTAAATCTCTCAATAATATGCGTAAAAACTTACATTTGCAATTGGAATGTATGGGGGACGTGTCTTTCAACTACAATGTTAAGTTTGTTCTTGGGATAAATTCATCCTAATTACGGAACCCTCCATTGTGCGTGGTCCGATACACACTTGGCCGGTTTTTAAATATAATATCACTGATATATTGAGGTCACGCGCAAATGTGAGGAAAATAAAGCTCTTATTTCACTAGGAAATTAATTAAAATGTAGATACGAGACCGGAATATTCTGGATATGAAAGATAAATGGAATAGTATCGGTCGTTTCTTTTTGTATGTCAAACGCATGTAAATTGCAAGCTAGTAAATTGAATTTTCAAAGGAATGTAAAGAGAAATGGAAATTCTGTTTTTAATTAATTAAGACTTAACACATTTATGAATTAATCATTGTTGTCCACGCATTAAGTGTTTGGGCAAGCAAGCTTCATAAACACCGCACTACGATTTCTGAACGAAATGTCTCTGCGAGCCGCGCTACTCATGTGCGCGGGATTCAAGTCGACCGCCATCTTTTCACTTTGCCGGTGACCGCTCGATCATGCTAACAGAACTATTGCACAATATTTTTATAATTGTATCACCACTCATTTAAATACATAGAATTCAAATTATCAATTTCGTATATTTATTGGAGAGACCCGCAGCTGTGCCCTATTAGAAGAACTATCAACATAATGGCCCCTCGAGCCGAATTCAATCCAGAAAGGAAAACGCGCTTATAAGGTACGGCCAGCCATCCCAATTACCTCACGTTCTCCTTGTCCACTGTGTAATACCGTGCTATAAACTGATTTCAGCAGCTGATAATTAACCTGGTTTCTGTCTGTGTGCTCAACTCTGCCGCGATCGCGAAGCATCGGTGCTAAGCGTAGTGCATCAGCATCACCTTCACATTATCCCGGAAACCGTGAGTACTCCATCCTCCTTATTTTCCGTCAAAATGAGCGAGGAAAGGGAATTAGTTAAAAAACGTGCCATAGTCAAAGGTCGCCTCACTAGGTTTTCGAACTATTTAGATAATATCGGAGGTGAAAGTCTTACTGATCAAAAACACATCGATCTTAAGTTACGGATTCAGGGAGCTACTAACTTGTACAATGAGTTTAATGCAATTCAAAATAATCTTGAGGAATCTGTTGCTGACTTAGGTGAACAGTTAACGCAGAGAGAATTATTTGAAAATAGCTATTACACAGCATTGTCACAAGCCGAGTATTTTTTAAATAAGAGCCAGGGTACTGCCAGTTCCAATGCATGCAGTCACCGAGCAATGTCAATTAAATTACCAATTATTTCTATGCCTACATTTGATGGTTCATACGAACAATGGTTAGAGTTCAGAGATTCATTTACATCTTTAGTACATTCCTCTAATGAAATCAGTAGCATAGAAAAATATCATTATTTAAAATCGTCGCTCAAAGGAAGTGCAGCGTTAGTCATAGAATCAGTGGAATTTTCAAGCGATACTTATGAAGTTGCATGGGAATTACTTCTTAATCGTTACAATAATAGCAGATTGTTAGTGCATAATCATGTCAAGTCATTGTTCACTATGCAGAGCATAAATAAAGAATCACCTGTTCTAATTAGGAAAATAATAGACACTGTTTTAAAGAATCTACGCGCATTAAAGTTACTCAATGAGCCCACTGACACATGGGACACATTAATTATCTACTTAATAGAATCTAAGCTAGATCAAACAACAGAAAGAGGATGGGAACAGTACAAAGGCACATTATTTTCAGAAACTAGTGATTCAAAGAAAAAAACTCACAGTGAATGAATTAGTAAAGTTCTTAAAACTCCGAGCCGACATGTTGGAAACACTGCATGCTTCACATAATAAGGCTTATAGTGATAACAAAAGACAAAATAATAACACACAAAATCAGTCAAAAATTCACTGCAATGTTTCCACCAATAAGCCACAGGAACAATCCATGCGTAACCGTAATAAGAGACTTTGTTTGCTTTGTAATACACGTCATTCACTTTATTATAAGTTCATTGAATATCATTTAGAAACTAAACTTAAACTAATTAATGACAACAAACGTGTATGAATTGTTTACGTTCGGGTCATACGTTAGAGAACTGTAGGTTTGGACCGTGTAGAAAGTGTAACCAAAAACATAACTCCTTGATTCATACGGATAATACCAATAACTTTTCAAGTGACGTTAATGAGTCTGTTTCACGTCATGCGTCGAATCGTAATACTAATGACGTGTCGCCGGTTCCAGCGAACATTGGGAAAGCGCCCCTCTCCTCGCCTGTTACACCCTGCTCGGCCTCCTGTTCCACGTCAAACAATATGATATCTACGATCCAAGCAAACAAAGTTCACGTACAATGCACTCAATCAGCTGTTATGAAACCGGTTTTATTGTCGACTGCCTTAGTTGAGATTTTAGATAATAGTAACGATTATCATTTAGTGCGAGCACTCCTTGACAGCGGTAGTGAGCGATGTTTTATTACAAAATCATTATGCGATTTAATACATGCGCCAGTAATACAGTCCACTCAAGAAATACGAGGTGTTGGTAACTCTGTCACACAATCTACGCAAATGTGTGACGTTGAGATTAAATCGCGGACCAACCCTGGATACACTACGCATTTACAATGTTTTGTTCTACCAAACATTACGTCGGCGTTGCCTGCAATGCCAAAACAATGCGCACAATTTAATATTCCCGATGATATTGAATTGGCAGATCCGCAATTTTATGAATTATTTATGAGACAAATTTTGGGATTTAATAAATAACAAGAAAATAAGATTACCGAATGGACCTTTCTTATTAGATTCAAAATTAAGTTGGATAATAAGCGGACCTATTTCTAATTTTACGCGTTATGAAAGGTACGTTCAGTGTAACTTCTCGCAATCAATTGATTTGCAGTTACGATTGTTCTGGGAGCTTGAGGAGACTTCTATGCGTCGGGATATGCGCACAGATGAGGAACGTGCCTGTGAAAAACATTTCGTCGATAATACTACGCGCAATAACGACGGCAGGTTTAGTGTACGCATTCCTTTTAAACAAAGCCCCGACACATTAGGCGAAAGTTACTCGCAAGCAGAACGTCGGCTGTTAGCCCTTGAAAAACGTTTACTACGCAGTCCTGATTACAGAAAGCTCTATAGCAACTTCATTCATGAGTATATTCGCTTAGGTCACATGAGTCGCATTGACACTTACGGGACGCCGCATTATGTTCTACCGCATCACGGTGTGTTTCGCGACCATAGCACAACCACCAAGTTGCGTGTCGTATTCGATGCGAGTGCTGCCACCAGTAATAATATATCATTAAATCAATTGCAAATGGTAGGTCCACCAATACAGGGCGATCTGATGGCCATCTTACTACGGTTTAGGCAGCACACGTACACGGCATGCGCAGATGTTGAGAAGATGTACAGGCAATGCTTAGTTCATGAAGATCAACGTGACCTTCAACTGATCTTGTGGCGTGATGATCCGTCGGAGCCCATCGGTGTTTATCGGTTAAATACAGTCACGTACGGGACCGCATCTGCACCGTTTCTAAGTTGTAGGTGCCTAAAACAGTTAGCGGCTGACTCCACGGATCCTGACGTCATAAGAATTATTAACCAGGATTTTTACGTCGATGATATGATAACAGGAAATGATAACAAAGAAAGTTTGTTAAATATTTGTCAAAATGTTGCTAACGTTTTACAAACGGGTTGTTTCCCACTACGCAAGTGGATGTTTAATTTTAATTTAGATAACACAGAAAATAATGCGTCTGAATTATTTAAAGAATTAGCACTAGGCGAAAACGTACATTCGAAAACTTTAGGTATAAGTTGGTATAATGTTAGTGACGAATTTCATTTTAATACGCAGTTTGAAAACGCTAATAACCAATTAATTACAAAGCGTTATATTATGTCAACGATTTCTCAAATATTTGACCCTTTAGGTTTATTGAGCCCTATGATAATTATTATTATAGCAAAAATTTTATTGCAGAAATTATGGCTCTTAAAAATAGGTTGGGACGATGAACTCCCTCGTGATGTCGTGCAAACTTGGGACCGCTTCGCGAGTGCTCTGCCTATTCTCAAAGACGTACGCGTGCGGCGACACGTCGTAGGCAACGAGCCTGCGCGTATCGAATTACACATCTTTACAGATGCCTCCGAATCCGCGTATGGGGCCTGTATTTATGTGCGCACAATTAGTCGTGATTTAAGCATCACTGTTAGGTTATATTGTTCAAAGGGAAAGGTTGCACCTTTAAATCCTGTTAGCATTCCGAGGCTAGAATTATGCGGAGCCTTGTTAGGTGCTAGGCTGTTTAGTAAGGTACGCGAATCGCTTAACTGTCACTTTGACACTATAATTTTTTGGTGTGACTCCACTGTTGTACTGGGTTGGTTGCACATGGTACCTAATTTATTAAAAACGTTCGTCCAAAACAGGGCAGCTGAGATTCATGAATTAACTAAAGAACTTCCTTGGTGTCATGTGAGTGGTAAAGACAACCCAGCAGACTTAGTTTCCCGTGGAGTCAGGCTAGAAGATCTTAAATCTAATAAATTGTGGTGGGAAGGGCCAGCGTTCCTTCATGATCCTGACTTTAATTGTGATCAAGTTATTGCGACAGGCACTGACATTTCTCAAGCTGAGTTGCCCGAGATTAAACCTGTAAAGGCTGTTCAATTATTTCTTAGTACAACAGAAATGTCAGTATTTCCCTTTGAGAGATTTTCTCAATATAATCGTATGATACGCGCATGTGCGTATGTATTGCGTTTTATTCACAACATACGCCATAGAAATGATATTATTCATGGACCTCTTACTGTAGTCGAACTAAGAGAAGCAAACGTTACATTAATACGGTTGAGTCAGCGACAGTCTTTTGCATACGAATATAAATTATTACTAAATAGTCAAAGTCTAAAAAATAAACATAGTTTGAGTAAGTTAAACTTATTTATTGATACTGATAACACTTTACGAGTTGGAGGTAGACTAAAGAGTTCATCTGAATTTGGTTTTAATAAAAAACATCCTTATTTAATCTCATCAAAACATTGGTTTTCAGTATTACTTTTCCGTAGCGAGCACAAACGACTGCAGCACGCTGCACCACAAGCGCTGCTATACAATATACGCGAGTCACACTGGCCAATAGGTGGCAGGAATCTGGCCAAGCGAACTGTACATGACTGCGTGACTTGTGTACGATTGAGAGGTAAACCCTTATCACCTATTATGGGCAACTTACCGCAGGAGAGAATCACTCCAGGTTTTCCATTTTTACGCAGTGGTGTGGACTACGCTGGGCCAGTGCTCGTATTGAACCGTAAAGGCCGGGGCTCAAAATTACTGAAAGGCTACATATGCTTATTTGTTTGCTTGGTGACTCGTGCTGTACATTTGGAATTGGTTAGTGACCTTAGTTCTGAGGCTTATTTACTTGCGTTAAAGAGGTTTATTTCTCGGCGTGGCATACCTGCTGAAATTATATCCGATAATGGTAGGGATTTCGTAGGACTTGCCAATGAATTTTCAAAATTTTTATCTAATTGTTCTGCAGATTTAATTGATTATGCGACTAGTCAGGACATTAAGTTTTCTTTTATCCCACCTTATACTCCTCATTTTGGTGGACTTTGGGAGGCTGGAGTAAAATCGTGCAAGCATCACTTGTCACGCGTAGTTGGTAATGCACACTTAACGTTTGAAGAGTTTAGCACGGTATTATATCAGGTTGAAGCCATCCTCAATTCCCGTCCCATTAGTCCAATGTCGACAGATCCTAATGATTTCCTTCCCTTGAGTCCGGCCCATTTTTTGGTTGGTCGTCTCCTGACAGCGCCTGCAACTGAACAGCTGACTGAAGTTCCTGCTCATCGACTAACACGCTACCAACGACTAGAGCAGATCAGACAACATTTTTGGTCTCGATGGAGCAAGGAGTATATCTCAGAAATGCAAGTAAGAACAAAATGGAAGGAGAACAAGACTGATCTTCAGCCTAATACTCTAGTAGTCATTAAAGAAGACAACACTCCGCCACTGAAGTGGAGATTAGGACGCATCATAGCCACACTGCCAGGAAAAGATGGGGTGTCTCGAGTAGCTGACATCCAAACTTCCAGTGGGATCATCAGACGCGCATTTCCTCGAATTTGTCCTCTGTTCGATGAAAATGATGACAAGATGTTGGACGCGAGTGCTTCCAAGGCCGGGGGCATGTCCACGCATTAAGTGTTTGGGCAAGCAAGCTTCATAAACACCGCACTACGATTTCTGAACGAAATGTCTCTGCGAGCCGCGGTACTCATGTGCGCGGGATTCAAGTCGACCGCCATCTTTTCACTTTGCCGGTGACCGCTCGATCATGCTAACAGAACTATTGCACAATATTTTTATAATTGTATCACCACTCATTTAAATACATAGAATTCAAATTATCAATTTCGTATATTTATTGGAGAGACCCACAGCTGTGCCCTATTAGAAGAACTATCAACAATTGTACAGAATAAAATAAAACACGTTCTAAGAATTTTCATTATTCGAGTAGGTACTTAAACTGAGCCCTATTTCTTCCCGTGAGTGTCGTAAAAGGCGACTAAGAGACTTACTAGAGAATGGGCAGCAGCGTTCTCTATGCATTTTAACACCATACTGCGATCGCCAACCCGCCTGCCAAGCGTGGCGATTATGGCAAACCCCCCCCCCCTTGTCCTCCAGACCGTATTTCTTCCATAGTGGCCAATCTCAACGGAGACTAGCCTTCGGCGCGGAAGACATTATAGTGAACAAGTGTATGCGCAGACACAGGTGCACCCTCTCTTCCCTAACTATCATATTATCCGACGGGACTGCACGCAATCACGACTGGGGAGAACACAGGCGCAGGACCAACGACTTAACGTGGTTTTCGAGGCACGGGGGTATCACATCGCATCTTGCTGAGATAGGAGCCTTTTGGCCTCATACAGGACTTTGTTTTTATTTTCATTTTACTTTGTTTTTTTATTATTATTGTTTTTGTTTTTTTATGTTTCTAAGAGTGTGTTTTTAGTTTAATTTCGTGATCTCCTCTCCCAATAAATATTTTTTCTTTCCTTTTTTTTATCGCCAACTTCCAAACTCCGGGATGTTAAGGAGACGATAACCGACTTTTGATGATTTTATACTGAGGATCACGTCTAAACGAGTAGTTTTAATGATTTGAAAAAAAAAATTCAAATTAGAGCATTTTATCAATAACTTAATATGTGAATATTTTAGATTATGTTTATATTACATAGTGACATAACGCGGATAAAAAACTGAGAATGGCGCAAAATCTACCAAGCGTATTTTTCTGAAACCTTCACCAATTTAAAGATAATTTAATTATTGATCTTTTAGTATACGCGTTTTATTAAAATACCTTTTGTTTTGTGTATAATAAATTAATGATGCGTCAAATTGGGGACAGCGCTCCTTGATGGGCGAGTCCTATTACTGGCTGAACGTACGACGCGTTGCGTGAGCTCAGTACAGAACACGTAAGCTAACCACTCAAGGTCACTGGCATATATCTGGGTTTTAACGTGGTTTTCGAGGCACGGGGGTATCACATCGCATCGTGCTGAGATAGGAGACTTTATCATACAGGACTTTGTTTTTATTTTCATTTTACTTTGTTTTTTTTTTATTATTGTTTTGTGTTTTTATGTTTCTAAGAGTGTGTTTTTAGTTTAATTTTGTGATCTCCTGTGTTGAGTCCAAATAAATCATTTTTTTTCGCCAACTTCCAAACTCCGGGCTGTTAATAAGAAATTGCTACCAACCCAATAACACTTTACCCGACCTGGGAATCGAACCTGGGACCTCACGCTCCTGCCAGGGTTACAAGCCTGTCCGAAAGGGATATCGTGGCCCTGGCACACAGGCATTTGAAGGAACACGGTGGGTTTTAGTCAGTAAAAATCTGACACGCCCTCCCGCTCCGCCCAGAGCGGGAGAAGTTATTTGATAATCTCCCACCAAAAAAAAAAGGACCTCACGCTCTGCAGTCGCACTACCTACCACGATACCAACGGGGCAGTTCACGGAGTAGTCACGTACTTGTCATCCAAAAGAGACCCAATAAACGTCAAAACGATCTCAAACAAATACGTCCGAGCAAACCCGAATCGGTCACAAAGGCCACCAAAAGTGAAATATGACAGAAAAAATACACGTCCCAGAAAAACACTCACGTTGAAGCTTTAAAAATCGTCCTTTTGTTTACGACGCAATGAATTTGGAAATTCAGACGCCTGCCTGAAAAGGTGGGTGTCGCTTTGTTCCGTGTGAATAATTCGTTGCCGCGGTGCCGACGCTTTTATCGAAGTAATTCGCTTAAAACGAAACAGGTTAGGTGAGATTGATAAATGCAGTCAAGCCTCCACCGCTAACGAAACTGAAGGACTTTCGAGGCGAACGTAAGCTCCTTGAACTCGAGCTGTTACGGTATTTCAAACTTGGAACACAAATGGAGTGCGTATTGACATCTTCCCTTAAGACTTGTTAGAAAGAGAGGACCAAACCCCATCGATTACGTTTTCTAGACAGTTACACACCCTTTTCAAACTTTCTCCGTTTTCGTGGGTATCAAATAGTGGAATACTTTTGTTTGTAGAATATTAGCTTTGCCCTGGCACTTCCCTACCGAATTCCAAACCCGCTATGGGTTTGAGAATTTCGGCAATATAAGGCAATTAAAGTAGACAATTGTAGTAGTACAGTAAGTATTTAAACGGAAAAAAAATCCTATTCGTTTAAACAAACCCGTAAACATAAAAAAAATAGGTACTTACTGTATTTTTAATCAATTATAGCCATGAACATAATAATTATATTTAAGTATGCAACCCATGTGCAGTATATTTGTAAACATTATTTTTTATCAAACAAAACGTCTGGGATCCGAAGATCGACCTTCAGCCATCGGTGAAGGTCGATCTTACTTGGATTCTTAGACGGTTTGTTTTTCTTTTGCATTTTATTTTTTGAACGATATTATTAAATGTTTGTTTGTAGATTCATCAAATAATTAATTAATAATAATAATTATTTAAAACTACAGAAATGTGGTATGTAGGATCTTGTTGTTTAATGAATGAATTAATTAGATTTAACATTCCTACCTATTACTTAATTATTATGTGTTTAGCGGTAGCCTGAAAAAGTAGTTTGATGTTTGGAGATTAATCTTTTACATACTTTGTTCTACTTGAAAATATTAATGACATAGTTACAGCGTCGAGACGGTTCTCATTTGAGTCGTTTGCTCGATAATGAAATACATGAATCACAATAAAACTCAGAAGTACGAAGCTATAAATTCTTATTTTAAGAGAGAACTATTCGAGAACAATGACGTCGATTCTGCACCGACTTGACATAACTAAAAGTATTGCTATCTTTTACTATCAAGAGATATAAGGTATAATGTCTAAGTTTCTTCCGTATTTGACTTTTTTTCTCAGAATAATAATTGATATGAAACCGTCAGATAGCTTTATTTCATCAGATAGCTGTCATTAAAAATTAACCTACAAATATTTTAAAAAATGACGAAGTTGATTTTTTTGTAGTTGCTACGCGTGCTGGTATGGTGTGGTGTGGGCTGTAATTTTTATGGTGTACATAATAAAGAGTGATGAATTCTATTCTATTATATGGTCTGTTCCAAAAGCATCTTATTAAAATATAAACACATGCTCAAAAAATGTACCTGTGTATGATAATTTGTAGTGCTTAAAAGTTGAGTGCTTTGATTTGATAATTTTACCCAAAATTCTAATTTTAAACACCATATAGATGTTTATCAATTGACAATTGAGTTTAATTTTCAGACCTCGATTTTCGTCGATTATTTTTCAATTGCAATTTAATCATAATATTATTCAAACAATGATTGTTGGAAAAAGTGGTGCGATATAAAGTTGAAACCTTTTAAATACAGATGAAAGTGTTACTACTTCCCTTTGTTTATATACATAATTATATTTAATAAACATGTAAAAATGGACTCAATTAATATGTTAGTAACAATATTTCTTAACAACTATGTTAGTAAAATTAACCTACACACTTAACTTATCACTGCCCCCTCGAGAATCTCTGCTGCAAAAAGTCCAATCTGCTCGCAACACACTGCAGTATAATGTTATACAAATTTACTGTAATGTATGTAATGTAATGTTATATGTTTGTTGTTGTTGTTGTTTTGTTGCTTCTTCGTCTATGCCTGTTGTGTTCATACTTTCATCAGATACTTTCGGAACTGACTGTAGAACTAAATTTAATACAGGTCCACATTGACAGCTCTACATTTCTTACTCCGCAATATAAAAGACAACAATATTTTATTCAAGTTTAGTCGGGTTGCGGTCGGATCGCGACCAATATGTTTAAATATATATCTATAACATCATCCCACTTTAGGTAAATCTTCTTTTTATAAGGATATGTGATATGAATTATGATAAACGGCCGCCTTTCACTGTCATCCTTAAATTATTTATCGTCAGTGTCCCGTGTGTGGAATTTAATATCTAGTTTTGTGATTTAGAGATAGCGAAGTGAGTACTAAATAAAAATAATGTATTTTGTTGTATTGCTACGTACGTGTAATTTTACTAATGTAAATGGCTTTTGATTACCAATCAATATCGGTACCTAATTATTATACTATGTGATTGTTTTATTTTTGTCAGGGCAGAAATAAAATTTCGATTCGAGGAATCGTCCTTGAATCGAAATTGTGTCACCCTATAATATTACATACTTACTTAACTACCTATTATTACATAACTATCTAATAATGAGTGTTCGTTCACTGAAATTCATAATTATACATCATTCAATGCTAGAGACGAAAATAAACATGACCCAAAAATCAAAATACCTATGCCTTCATAAACCTCCCCTTTCACATTATTTGTGGTAATGCCATCCCTATTGAGGGTTTAAATCAGATACATTTCGATTTCCCATAAATGTTCCTAATTATTTTCAAGTGAGTCACAGTGTATGTTTTTATTACGAGCTTGTTTTTTTAAAAATCAGGTCATTGATAATATTATTCTGGCTGACCTAGTACGTCTGCTGAAGTTAGATCTAGTGAAGGATACTGCTGGGAACTAGAGCGTCCCGACTTTGTCGCTTACCCTTATTTCCGATTAAATGGACTCATTTGTTACTTAAGTATTTCAAGATAAAAATATAAGAAAAAAGTTTTGAGTAAAGAACGCCAATGGAGCTACGAGAGTGTTTACTAATCTACTAAATTAGTAACATACCTTCGAAATACGTAAAAAAAAAACTTGTTTCATCCTTCATTCATCAAGACTTTTTAAACCAAGTTTCATATCGTTGGAAACTGTTTTACGAAAATTGTTTTACAGTTATTTTGATGTGAATCAAATTGGGGGGGCATGTTTTTCAACTACAATGTTAAGTTTGTTCTTGGGATAAATTCATCCCAACTACGAAACCCTTCATTGTGCGTGGTCCGACACGCACTTCGCCGGTTTTTTTTTCTTTTTATTAAGTGATGTATTTACACAGTATTGAAGATTCGTGATTACCTATTGTTACTATTGTTGTAAATAATTGTACCTATATAAAGTATCTGTAACAAATTTACTTGCAACGTGAGCAAATATTATAATTATGTCTTCATAAGGCGACGATAACCGACTTTTAATGATTTTATACTGAAGATCACGTCTAAACGAATAGTGTTAATGATTAAAAAAAAATATATGTTAAATAATAATTTTAGATTATGTGTATATTACATAGTGACATTAATTTGTAAAGTTATGTCTAACGCGGATAAAAAACTGAAAATTGTGCAAAATCTACCAAGCGTATTTTTCTGAAACTTTCACCAATTTAAAGATAATTTAATTATTGATCTTTTATGATCTTTTAGTATACGCGTTTTATTAAAATACCTTTTGTTTTGTGTATAATGTATTAATAATGCGTCAAATTGGGGACAGCGCTCCTTGATGGGCGAGTCCTATTACTGACTGAACGTACGACGCGTTGCGTGTGCTCGGTACAGAACACGCAAGCTAACCACTCAAGATCACTGGCATATAATCTCCGTCTTAATAAAAAAAAATCTCGTTACAGTTACGAGAATATCGTACATGCAACAATAATGTCTTGTGCTATATAATTATGACGACTGGCCCTTTTGTTAACACTTCAAGACCGTTCTAGTATTAACTAGAACTATTAAATAAAAGAGCGATTACTTGGCAAAAAATAATATAAAATCCTGGATTTGACTAAAACTGTTCGTTCCTTTATAATGATATTTTTATGTCGGGTATCTGAGCTCAAATCCCTTAATCGCCTTACTTTTTAAGATCACGTTGTTTAAGTCAAAAGTAAATTTATCTTACATTAGGCAGCAATCTGAAAGCAATTTTATTTTTATTGACGATATTTGAAAATACATTTTCTTTATCAGTTATATTTTTAGAAGCGAAAATGGAAGTCTTTTGATAATAATTATTAACTTATTGAATCTCAATGAGGTACATTGGGTCGCTGCGATAAAAATCGAAGGTATGCCATTCTTATTAATTTAACAGACCTCGGCCCTAGGTAGTAAAAAGTGATAATTGTTTATCAAAACAAGTTCCCTCGTCTTGTCGTCAATCGATTATTGAACTACAATCTTCAACATCTTTATTAGATTTCCGTTTAATAGGGGAAGATAAAAAAAAAAACAGCCATGTTGTGCGTGTCGGACCACGCACAATAAAGGGTTCCGTAGTTGGGATGATTTATCCCAAAAACAAACTTGACATTGTAGTTGGAAAACATGTTCTCCCATATCGTTCCTCACGGTCAATTCACCAACTAAAAATGTAAGTTTGTAATCATAAAAATATATTTTTATGTGATTAAACTACAAATTAACAATTTTCGGACTTATTCCTTTACCTACTTGTGCTGCGAGACCTCGCTTCTTACCAAATTCCATGATTCTAGGTCAATGGGAAGTACCCTATAGGTATTTTATTATTGCGTTGACTTAGAAGCTTGATTTGTTAGAGCTCTAAGGGACCGTAGACCTACGTATTTGGTATTAATTTCAACTCGATACCTCCACGCGTACTCGAGAAAAAGGGTCTTGGCAGACTGACAGACAGACGGACAACGAAGTGATCCTATAATGGTTCCGTTTTTACCATTTGAGGTACGGAACCCTAAAAATACAAAAATCCTTATTTTCTGAATTATCATGTTTATTACAATTCTTAAGGTCATGTTTTCCACGGATACCTAGATTCTAATAGCATAAGTAAAAGTACTTACCGATTTATTCAGATTCCATATCGACTTGAATCGGCACTTAACTTGTAGATCTACGATTTTATTTATAGAGTTTGTAAAGCACCAGTATTAACATAGAAACGATCATTACTTTTCAAACTATGATGAATATTTGATGAACATTCATTTTTATCATAGATAATCAAATATTCATTTAGAAAAATGTATTTTGTGGTTGCTATACATTTGGATAGATAAACTCAAACAATTTGCTGATACACAAACTTTGAATCGAGTTTTACAAATGTTTATTTCATACGGACGCCTCAGGAAATTTACCGAAATTACACGTCACAAGAGCAAATTCCGTACATCTTTAGTTGAGGAATTCATTATAAATTCAAAGTTTAAATTGCTGCCTCGAGCTACAACTCATCAGCGTTAAAACTTTTTGAGAATAGCACTCCGTTTTATGTGGCATACGTCTGACGTCAGCAACGCCTTCCGTTAGTTTAATTAATACAGCGAGCCTAATTCCTCCAAGAGTGCGTTTAATGACCTCAATAAAAATCTCGAAGAAGCGAAGAACACGCTGTCTGCCCACAAAGTTTAAAGCTATTGTGAATTTTTCCTGTGTTTCCACTTAATTAAGAAAGGTCGGAAGAAAAATTGTGCGGTTTACAATGTTTTTTTGGTGAGATCTTGGCAGCAAAGCCCGCCTTCACTTTTCAGTCAGTGCAGAATGTCAAGGAATTTTATCAACAGGAAGGATACAACGCTCGACTCTAATATTGTGGGCTGTTCTAACATAATACTCGTAAGGTTCTAATTAAAAAATTAAGAAAATACTGCTTTTATTAGAAACTTAAAATATTTCTTAAAGGTTATTAAAAAAAATATGTTATACTTTTTCGTTGTCAACTTCATGGTGGCTAGATTTGGGTACCATAATTTAGGTTTTTGTCAAATTAGTTCGTGTGGGTTCAAATGCGCATAGGTAATCAGCAAAAAACTCGTGTGAAAACCTTGTGAATTTCCTTACAAGATACAAAAAAAAAACCAATATATTTGGTAATATTACGTACTGAGTAGTGTTGCTGTTCTATACACTATTATTTTTTATATAGGAAAAAAAAAAATTCGCACCTTTAATAAATGCTATAATAATTAAAATACCACTTCTTTCAAACCGATTAAAAGTTCTTACCTAATTACAGCAAAACCGTACAAAATAAAACGCCATTTCTTTGTGGCACTAACTTCTTCACCGAGGTGGCATAAATAATTCATGGCATATTGCTTCCAGTCGTTTGCCGTTATTAAGGCATCTTAACTATTGGCTGGAGCCCCTTTCCGTCTGTGTTTAACTTAATAGCTCTATTACTTAAATGAGCAACTGCATGCATGCGAATCAAACAACTTTATAATACTGTGCAGAAGTTACTTGAACAATCAAAAGTTTATTGCGGGTTTCATGGTGGTTGAGTGAAGGATATATATTAATTAGGAACAGTAACTGTTGTTAAAGTTGTATGTTCTGTGAGAGAAAGTATGTTCCATGTTAGTTTTAATAATGCAAAATTAAATTGAATCTGTATAACATTTATACAAAATATTTTAATATTAATATTTTTTATGCTTCTATGTTAATTAATGTAATTGTTGTTATACCGTTTTGATTAACTATAAATAAAATAAATAAATGTTTATGTGATATAATATATCTAGCTAATCACTAAGAACAGGCTTTGCTGGGACAGTTCCTGTTGTTTCTGTACATTTTTTTTGTTTTTTTTTTATATTTGATTACTAGTTTAGTTATTTATCCCGTAAGTTAATTACCCGCGTAAGTCTCGATCCCGTGGGAATATAGGAATAAAAAGTAGCCTATATGTTAATCCAGGGTGTCAGCTACCTCGATACAAAGTTTTATCAAAATTGGTCTAGCAGTTTTTAAGTGAAAGAGTAACAAACATCCATCCATACTTACAAACTTTCGCGTTTATAATATATAATAATATAATTATAAGTAGGATTATAAGAATTATGTATTAGATATGTTCTATCTGTTTGTACTCCCCATCTCTTGCCCCTTATTTTTTTTTTTTTTTTTGGCTGGGAAATTATCAAATAGCTTCTCCCGCTCTGGGCGGAGCGGGAGGGCGTGTCAGACTTTTACTGACTAAAACCCACCCATATTCCTTCATTTGCCTGTGTGCCAGGGCCACGATATCCCTTTCGGACATACTCGCAACCCTGGCAGGCATTGGCCCTATCGGACCCCGTCAGTTGGTGCTGACATCTCTTTGAGGCGCGCGTGGAATACGAGGCGCCGTCGACCCGGGCCTGGTCCTTATCGGACGGCGAGCTACCCATCGCTCACCGTCCGCAGGCCCGTGCCTACGGTGGCCGGAAATCGGCTTGCGACTCCCGACGCCCGGGGCGTCTCCTGCGGCGACTAGGTGCGCGAGGGCACGAACCTTGCCTCTCCCTCACACGTTCCGCCTCCTCCTTCGCAAGCATTACTGCTTCGCAGAAGGAGGTGACGGCCTCCCATGCACTCTCGCTCCAAACCATGGCCTGAACCAGGGCCGGACGCGAGAGATCGCCGCCGCCGATCGCCTCCGTGAGGACACGGCGGTGATCCGCTGAAGCCGGGCAGACCTCCACCGTATGCTCCACCGTGTCCTCCGGGCGATCCACACAGTGGTGACACCCGGGCGTTTCCTCCCGCTTTATCCTAAACAGGAACCTCCCGAAACAACCGTGTCCGGTGAGCACCTGCGTCAGGCGGAAGGTGAGGACGCCGTGGCGCCTCTCCAGCCACTCCTCAAAGAGGGGACTTATCGCCACAATTGTGGCGTGCCCAGCGCTGGGTGGCGACGATCGCACTCTCCACGCCGCCATAAGATCCCGCCGGGGCTCTGTCCGCTGTGCCGTGATTTCTCGCGGCAGCGGAGTTTCACCCCGGCGTTTCACCTCCTCGCGCCACTACCAGACGTGCGCGAGGACTTTTGCCTCCAGATCCCATGGCGGTAGTCCGGCAAGGAGGCTCGCCGCTCGTCACTTGCCCCTAAAGGTTCATTAGAAAACCAGCGTCAGACAGCATCTGTCTGGCATTAATGCTGAAATCAACCTTTTTGGCGCAGCCGTAAGACACACACTATTGTTGTTAGAACAGGATTTTTAATTTTTGATTATGTTATTTGTGTTTCATGAACTGTGTCGAAATAAATGTTATTTTTTTCTTTCTTTCTTTATATTTTACTTTGACTGCCTCGTTGCTCGTAAGTGCTACTACTAAGCGTGACCTCCTGGGTTCGATTCCCAGGTCGGACGAAGTATTATTGGGTTCTTAAATCAGGTATTTTTAAGTATCAGGCCGGAATCGGATACGATTGATGGTAATAGGCTCGTCCCCTATTACATGGGGCTTGAACACACGTGATGAAATGTAGGTAGATAGGTGTATACTCTGTCTAACCCTTCAGGAACTTAACAGGCGTGATGGTAGGGCTCACTTTTGAAATAGTGCTTTGTAAGTTATTCAAAACTTGTTCAAAATGTTGTAGAAAAATCTCGGGTAATGATACTTTCAAACCAAAATTTTGCAACATGTAACCGACATACTATTTCTGAAATCATGGTTTATGATTATTTCACAACAGAATGCATTTCAAACTTATGTGATTTTCGGATCCTATTCGTTATTGCAATACGGTACTCTATGTACTATGTTATGCTAACAATGTTGTTACGGCTTAAGCTGCGTACAGGCTTACGAGCACTACGTTTAAGTAGCTCAGCATGTATTCAGACTTAGCTGTGAAGCATTGTATACATAAAGGAGTGTTGATTTTTCTCTGGCATTATACTATTATAAAATTCATGAGGAGTTCGTGGTTAAGTAAAAACAGCCGCACGGCTAGATCCATCAGGTTAAGCTACGTTTGCCGGGGTTGGTCCATGGATGGGTGACCATCTTTACATACCGAGACTGCTCCATGCCTCGGAAAGTATGTTAAGCCGTTGGTCCCGGCTGTCATTCGTGGATCTTTAACAGTCGTTAGGCACGGTTCGTCAGAAGCCTGAAAGTTTGACAACCAGTCTTACCAAGGGGTATCGTATTACCCAGTCACTGGGTTGTGGAGGTCAGATAGGCAGTCGCTCCATGTAAAATACTGGTATTCAGTTGCATCCGGTGAGACTGGAAGCTGACCCCAACATAATTGGGAAAAGGCTGGCAGATTTTGATTGATTTTGATAGTGTACATACATTGTGCCAGAGACATCTACGTGCAACCAGTTACCATGGATTCAGTACTTACATAATTCTAAACCACCCTGCGTAGAAATCTTTCGACGGTTATATAAAAAAAAATTGTTGTTCCCATTTTGTCCGCGTAGGTATTGCAGATTTTTTTTTTTTGTTAACCTATGAAAAATTCCCGCAGACTTTTCCCGTCGCAGCGGAAAAGTAAGGTGTCCAAACTTTCCTCGGAGACTCTCCTACTTATGAGGGAAAGACAAGAGTTGCCATCTACGCAGCCGTCTTCGTCAGATAAGACGGGGAGGCCTATGTCCAGCAGTGGACTGCTATAGGCTGAGTTGATTGAATGAAAAATTGCTACGCTACGCGGGTTCAGGATCATGTAATGAATCCATGGTAACAGATTGCGCGTCGATGTTTCTACCACCCTGTATTATGCAGAAAAATATAAAGTCACATAAAGTTACTTTCGTCCACCCAAAGGTTGTCTTTCGAGTCGCTTTTACCGATAAGGCCATCCATTGTGTCACCCTATGTATTTTTTTCATCATTCATATCTGTAATTTGTATGGTGTAGGTACATAATAAAGAGTATTTTATTCCATGAAATAAATAAAGATACTTGTTTCACAGAGTTTTCAGAAAAGCTTTAACTACCGGATTTATAACGTCAAAAAAAATTGGGAGCCGTCACGGGACGCCTGGTAGATGTGAAACATCGAAATCAAACAAACAAACATCGAAAAAAAAGGTCAGGGTCCCCGCGTACTGGGGGGACCATGCGCGCGTATTAAGCAGTGAATCGCCACGCGGCATGCGTCGTCCCGCCAGCAATCGGTTTTACGTGCGCCTATAGATGCTTCACGTCTAAAATGGAACGGAACGCAATGGGAAGAACTATACTGTAATTCAGCCATTTGCATCTTAATTTTTCAATCGTTTGCCGATTTTTATTGCTTGAACTTAATACGCACTGATGGAGATGTTGAACTTTTAATAAAGCAATCCAACATCCCAATTCACTTAAAAAATCTCTCCACAACCGACATCACTAACCAAAATCAATCCACTCACAAACGCTAGGTGAGATGAAAGCGTAGGGACACCAAAGATCCGCTATAGATCAAAGTGCAAAAGTATCCAAGAAGCATTACTCTTTCCTGTCAGCTACACCGTAGGGATCTGTCCCACAATGCACGCCATCGTCGCCCGGGATCCACTCAATTTTAGTTACTTTGTGACACACTTGGCCTTGCAGAGACAGCTCGCCACTTATTTTATGTTTTGGAATGAAATTTTTGGTCGTTGTGAATAATTTCGAGGTAAAACCGATTGCTGGCGGGGCGACGCATACCGCGTGGCGATCGGCCACTATTCACATATACATTATATATGTAGTAGTGTGTAAACGTGTGTGTAGTGCGATGTTTCACATCTGCCAGTCGTCCCGTGACGGTTAATTTTTTTTTAATGGTCCTCTGGTTATCGTTTACTTAGTAAGTAGTACATAGTAAATGTGTCAGTACTTATCTGATACATTTCAATGTATTTGAGGGGACTTTTGGCCGCAGGACGTGGTGGTCCGTCGCTTCCGCGGACAAGTTCCATAGGACAGCACAATCTAGTGCAAAGTGAAGTGCTACTAACATAGTCTTACGCCTTTTTATTAACAAAAGTTTTTGTTTATACAATATGTATGTTTAGTTTAAGGTATTTTTCAATGGGCCTGTGTCACCTGAAATAAATGGTATTATTATTATTTATTATATTACACCACTGCAAACAGTTTGTACAAATCATAAATTTCAGAGAATGATGAAATGGAATATTCCATCATTCTCTGTGTACGTGCACTTTTTTTCAATTACTTACTAAAAGCACAATATAAACCCTAAAAGTAATCGTATTGCTTCGGTTCAAGTACCTCAGGTTAATGAGGTTTTTGATCTTTAACGAAGTAAACGTTCGTGAATAGCTTGATTACAGATATAAATAGACGAAAATCAAGTTCAAATATTCCATTAGAGTAATCTTGTACACGTAAGTATGCAGTTTAGAGGCATGAGGAACAAGTGTAAAGTTCACTCATCCTCCATATAAAAGGGAGGATCCTCCGACCAGACGGGTGTTGTGTCTGGTAGGCAACTGCCCGACGCGCGACGGTTAATGTCGGGATGTTGTATATGTATATGCTAGTTGCGCGGTAAACTCTGCTTGCGCGATGCAGGAGTTTACGTGACATCAGTGCGACGCGTAGTTTGCATGTGGCGATGTAGATGCGGCCACAGCAGTAATAATAAATAAGATAATAATTGGTAAGTAATTTTGTGGGTTCCGTACCTGAAAAGGAAAAGACGGAACCCTTAAACTCTTATAGGATAACTCGTGTGTGTCTGTCCGTCTGTCACAGCCAATTTGCTCCAAATCTACTGGATCTGGAGATAAATTTGGTACAAATGTGAATTTCTGTAACCCAAACATGGACGTTTAACGTAAATAAATGAATTTTGAATATCCCCACTTTTGGGGGCAACTTATAAAATGTTAAAAAAAGGTTTAGTAAACTGTATCGTGTGACTTATCAAATGAAAGGGCTTGTTGTAAAGATTTGAGGTGTATTTTTTATAATTTTAAAATAAATGCTTAAGTTATTTAAGAAAAGGAGAGAATAGTTAACGTTCTTCTAGAACGTTAACTATTCTCTCCTTATCTCCGAAACTACGGAGCCTTAAATTTTGAAAGCTGTAGAATATTATTTTTTACTTATAGATTATAAGAAAACCTATAAGAAGAATTGGAATATATATTTAAGAGGGAACACGTTTTTCAACTATAATGTTAAGTTTGTTCTTGGGATAAATTCATCCCACCTACACCCTTAATTGTGCGTGGTCCGACACGCACTTGGCCGGCTTTTGTTAAATTAGTAGGTATGTTTTTTTTCTCTATTCAAAGCTACCTTTTTATTTTATGATGCCGTGCGCTCCCCACTTAAGGAAAGGCTGTCTCGTCTCCTGCGTGGGTCGTAAGATACAACAAAGGAAGTTTTACCCTGGAGACATCGTACCCATGCTCTTTTCTTTGAGTATTGTACCTTACTCCTCGAGGTACCAGTACTATTATCGAGGTACTAATATTCGTTTTTGTTTCTGCATTTTAGTGAACATACATCGTAAATAATATTTCAGAGATAAAGATTAGAAGTCTCAAATCAAATCAAAACATTTATTCGCTTAATACGGGTTCTTAGAATGGTGGTTCATAAAATGTTACATAATATTAATGGGATTCTCATATAATATTTACATTTTCAAATGTACCTACTTAATTTATGTTTCAGCCATTTAAATGTGTGGAAAATAAATATTTAAGTCTATTCATACTTAATGTTATAATTATGTAATTATCTATTTTTAATGGTAAGAATGACAAACAGGTTAACCTTTCCAGATACAGATATATTCAAGGACGTCAATAGCTTATATATATTTTGCTGTATAAATAAACATTAAATCTGGAATTATACGACAACATGGCAGGTATAATGACTGATTCACGAGAAAATACATTTCCCGGAATTAAAATATATTATATTAAAATCATAATACATTCAACTCAGCCTATCGCAGTCCACTGCTGGACATAGGCCTCTCCCAGGCTGCGTCACAACACCCTGTCCTCCGCCTTCCGCATCCAGTCTGACCCAGCCATCTTCTTAAGGTCGTCGGTCCATCTAGCTGGCGGGCGTCCCACACTACGCTTGCCGATCCGCGGTCTCCACTCCAGAACTCGTCTGCTCCATCGGCCATCGGTCCTTCGACAAACATGGCCAGCCCACTGCCACTTCAGTTTGCTTACTCTGCAAGCTATCTCGGTAACTCCGGTTCTTTTCCGGATAATTTCATTCCTAATTTTATCCTTCAAAGAGACTCCAAGCATTTGAAACATTGTTTTTATATTTATTAGTTATACTGATTAAAGGAGAACATTGTGGTAACATTACAAATCTAAGCATGCACACAGTCGCACATTCTAAGGGTACTTCGTCCATTTTGGTTTGTTTTAACTGTACAGTAAAATTACAGTAATTTACGTTGTTTTAACTATTACGTAGTTTTAATAAAAATTGTTTACATTTAAAAATACAGAAATCGATTCAGTAAACCAACTACTTTTACGAGTATAACGTGCATTCATTCAGTTACACATTGTATATTTAGAATTAAATCAAGTAACCTTTTATAAGAATAACTTCATTTTCCGAACTCTTTATAGATCTATATCAGCTTTCAATAAGTTGAAAGCGTTGAAAAGACTTGGAACATCGACGTGTCTTTCACTAAAATGTGTTAAATCAGTTCCCATCGTGAAGGAAACCGGCTTTAAATGAACAGCTTGTTCGGAGATGCCTGGAACCTGGACATAAGGAAGTATTTAGTGAATTCCTTGAAAATTTGACGTTGCTTGAGAAAGAAGCTGATTGTATAAAATCATTTCTGAAGGATATTTACTCGGTTGTCTTACAGTGCTGGCGGTGAAAATAATAATGAGTTAATTAGCGCAGACATACTACACTGGATAAAAAATATAGGTACCTTCATAAAGTAAGTTAAAAACAACCGACTTCCAAAAAACACTACAAATTGAAAAATAAATTTAATTTTGGAAGTCGGGGTCTTCCGATCAGAATTTTAGTCTTTTGCCACCGATTTTTCACTTTATAGTGTTTTGTGGAAGTCGAATGTTTTTTACCTTTGTAATTTATCTAAGTCTCAATAGCCTAATGTCAACTGCTCATCACCTTTTACAAAATAGTACTTTTCCCGATACAGGGACGTTAATTGTTGAGGAGTTCTCCTAACTTATTATTAAGTAGTGCCCATCTGCAGTGTTCATCATCAGTTCCACTTCACCAAATGGTGCTTTCCGAGAGCAAATGCACGAGTTACTATAAAAAATATCAAAATGCTATAGGTGTGCCTATCAAATTTGAGGATTTTCCTTGATTTCCATGAGATCCCCTCATCAGATTCTGACTTGATGACAATGACCTCGAGAACATACATTTTTAAACAAAAAAAAAAAAAAATTTAAACCGGTTCACAATTAACGGAGAAATCGTTGAATTTACCTACATAAAAAAAAAACAGACGCTCATCGACCTCCTCCTTTTTGAAAGTCGGTTAAAAAGCTGTCTTCTTATAAATAAATACATTTCAGTACCTTCAACGGGACATCAGACTCATTTAACTTCATGTCTGAAACATTTCAGTTTTAATTAAATAAATGATACAATCTTCGTGAACAGAGCTAAGAAAATTAACGCTTTTCATAACTTTTGGCATAAGAATGGAAACATTGTTACAAAAAATGTAATAAAGTCTTTAGGCAAAGGCTAATTAAAATGGAAATCACAAATTTTAATACACGCATTAGCACCCGAAATATTCTAATTATAACATTTTTAAATATGAAATACAAATGCAAATTACAGCAGTATTACAAGTATTCTGACAGGACTCATAAAAAAGTTGGCACACTGTGAACTTTCCCTTTGCATATTCATGGAGCAAACTCACTCGGAAGTTTTTGGTGAGAAATTATGATAATAATTTTATGCTAACTTCATCCGTCTTGGCGCTTTCATAAATTATGACTTGTATTGAGGTAGGTGCATGAGGTTTGTCACACTCCCACCCCGAATTCTGAATAAAATTAATTCAGGTACCTATACTGAAAGATTAAGTTCATCGGAAACTCGAAATTAATTTTGGCAATTCCGCCCTACGAACTCTTTGAAACGTTTGGAATTACTGCTGAAATTAAAATGAGGTAGACTGTTACCGGGGTAGAGCCTTAATTACTGACGCCTTCGTAGAAATGTTTCGGACTACAAATCGGTATTCGAGAAATGTCTTGTAATGAGTGAATTTTGTATATGGTTTTTGAGACTTTAAAATCATCTAATGGATGCCTGTGGGGCGAGCACGGCCTACTGTGATATAACTCACACATTGTATCATAGTTTGAGCGATAAAACTGTTTTGTCTTATAATGCTATTAAAAATTGACATGACATAATTTATCATGACTTGTCACAAACGTCTTGACACGCCCGTGCTCGGCCAGCTGTTATGTGATGAGAATAATATTAAATACACAAAACATTGTTTAGCTAGAATAATCAAACTTTAAATTAGTAAACATAATACGGATGCTCGAAGTCACAACAGTATCCGGATACTAAAGTGTTAAACGCAGCTGCCGAGGCGTATCCTGTTCTCTTAACTATGTTCTAACAGCTCGCTTGTGTTCCTGTGATTTCTGAACAGGGAACATCTCGAACCGTGTTAAACAATAAACTAAAGAGCGAATTCATTATCCGTTATCATGTGATGGTATTATACACACTGTGGTACCATTCCGTCCAATTTCTCTAAAGGCGAACTCGAATTTGCCTAAGCCTCGTGGGGTATTCACGCTGGCGGGCTAAACAAAAGACGGCATATAGGAAGATTTATGAACAATTCACGACGCAATGATATGGGGTATCTATTCAAATCCTCCTCTGAATTCGGGGGCAGGTACTCGTATCAAGATGATGTATGCCCACGATACAGTACAATGGGCTCGTAGGTAATTTAGTTCGCTCGTTTTCACTGAATTGAATTTTTGTGGGATATACGACGTTCCTTATTGTTTATTTACAGCTTTATTGTTACCAATTGATATAATATACGAGTACATTACCTGTGCAAAAGGGTTTTTTTTATTTGACTTTGTTACCTATGTATAAGCCAAATAAAGCTTACTTTCTAACTAAAATTCTAACTCAATAACGGTCGTCTTTGAAAATCATTAAAGCAAGGTTATTCCTGATTAAGTTTAAGGTCCCACGACTTTGTGAGAAATTTATATAGCCTTGGCGGAAACTTGAAAGGTTTTCAGTAATGAACAGACAATTTGTAATACTGTACACAACTATTAATAACACCCGCCAGTAATGTTTATTACACGGGGCACGCGATACAGTGATTCCACTAAAAGCATCTCGACATAGGTACGAGTAGTAGGCCTCTTACAAAACTCTCTCAGGGAATGAAACACGCGGTTTCTATTGAGAAATTTTTTATTCACTCAGCGTAGTCCATTGAATAGTGTCGGATGGTTCAAAGAAATATTTTTCGGGGCAGAGCATTAAATATTCACGGCAATATGCCGCGCTTGCGTTCCAAAATAACTTATGCAAATAAGTAACGTAAGTTTCTTCTAGAATGTGTGCTGGTGCTTGAGTTAAATATCTGAAAGGTAGGTGGGAAAAAAGTGAAATGGCGTCGTTTCGTCAGGTCTCAGGTGTCCTTTTTGCGTAGCGTTAGACACATAATGTAATGAATACCTGTTATGTAGGTATGTTTTTAGCTCTCTTCTCATACACCAATTCTATTTATATTCAAAGGTTGTGTTACGCTTAATATTAACGGGACGCTCCGCAAGCTTGGACAGTTTCAGAATTGGTAAAAGGATAGTAACCATAGGGTTGCCATGTTTTATTTCAGTTCGGGCCACAGAATGAAAAACTTTTATTGAAAGTTAAATTTGTTTCAGCTCGTTTCATTTACCCGTTGTCCAATCGTGCACAGTGCAACTATAGGGCACCGGCTGTCTACATGGATATTTATTTTTCAATAAAACTGGGAGTTGTCTCGGGAAAAACGAGAGGTTTGGCGACACAAGGTAAAGGTTATTTGGTAAAAAGAATATTGGGTTCTCTCATGCTATTCAAGTGTCACTGAAAGGTCCTTTTTCAACCTAAGTACATTAGCGGAACCCTTTTAACTTGGCTTTTGTTTGTCTAGTCACGATGCCGCTGAATATAAATAACAAACACAATTTATGTAGGCCCAAAGTGTAAAACTTAAGTAATTAATTAAATTACTATAAATCTAATTTATGTCTTTACCTTTAACTTCAGACGTTTAATTTTATTGTTTAATATATAAATTCAATTAGCTGTTTAAGAGAGATAAAGATACTAGGTGAGCCTACGGTTTTTCCCATTTCAAAATAATGTAATTTTTATGAAAAACAGTAGATAGGTACGTGTTGAAGACAGCGCCATAAACCGGCACCGACAGGAGGCGCAATGAAGAATAAAATGATGATCTACAGTTCTACACAACTGACATGCGCCTACGTCACTCGTCAAGCTGAATAGTACATCAACCCACCGAGAGGAGGCGCGATGAAATCGTAAATAAGCACCGGACGCCGCCAGCTCGGCCCTTTTTCGTCTTCTGCCTCGACCATATTTAGACATAGTCTCAAACCCATTGTAATTTCATATTAACAATAAATTTCTGTAGTCCAGAGGAAATAAATCATTCATTTTGGTTGCCACTCCCTGAAACCTGAAGAGAACCCCCTAAGAATTAAGGCCACACCTTAACAGTACGCTTTTATTTTGCTCCGTTGACGTACTAAACAAACTCTTTATCAATTAGGTACATCAACATCGTTTCGATGTTTAGGATACGAAGAGAAACTCACTATTGTATTTATATCTTATATATAAAATTCTCGTGTCACAATGTTAGTTACCATACTCCTCCGAAACGGCTTGACCGATTTTGATGAAATTTTATATGTATATTCAGTAGGTCTGAGAATCGGCTAATATCTATTTTACATACCTACCCTTATTCCTACGGGATCGAGACTCACGCGGCTGAAACCGCGAGGCGCAGCTAGTAAACAAATAAAATCTAGTAATAACTTGTAATGTAAATGTTATCTACTTGATAATTACTTTACAAATGCCCGAAGTGAGTCAAGACAAACAAAAATGTTTATCCTTGTAATGTTGAGTTTATCACAATATTGACGTCAGTGAAAATTCTAATAAGTATTTTATTGTTTTAATTAAGTATTGTAAATGTGGGTTATTGATTTTTTTTACTCAGTTCGTTTTCATCATTGTCTGGCAGTTTATGCGGCCTACCCAAATGTCCTTTCTTTGGTATTGCTCGTTGAATCGTTGAGCTCCTTAAGTTCTGAGTTGAGCTGCACGACTACTGACAAATGCGTGCACGGACTGGACAGGTCCCCTCAATCTGTTCAAATCAGATCATTTCAGGCACCAATCTACATGGTCTTCACATGATCTGACCAAGATTATGTCTGGACTTAAAGAGACTGTGAACTCTGAGTTTGTTTCGGCCTTTCTTCTCAGATACGAAACGCCGACGTCATCTAGTTTTTTTTTATATGATTGACGTGTAAAATTGTTTGTACAAACCTACTTACAGAAAATAAATCAATTATCATTTATCATTTAATTATATCTGTCGACGTAAATCTTTAATATTTTTGAACTAAGATATTACCTATTCAATTTTACAAACTTTGAACTAAAATCCTTAAGTATTCTAGTCTAGTCGTTTCTAGTCTTCATTTTCTATTACCAACTTATGAGATAGTTACATTTGCAGGTAATAAAAACATCGCAAGAATAAGAACTTTTTATTTATAACTGTATCTCTGCATGAATATAAAAGTTCTTGTCCTACAATGACGAACAAAGGTTGTCATTTAAGACTGTATTAAAATAAAAATGGAAAAAGATTTTTTTTTAATTTGTGTCACATTAACACGTGCTTATAACAAGCCGGTCAAGTGCGTGTCGGACTTCGCACATTTCGGGTTCTGTAACAATTGGTTATAATAGGAAAAATGAGGGAATTTCATAGAAAAAATATGATTTATCAATATATTGGTATTCATTAGTAAAATATACGTAATAAAAAACATTATCACCAAATTTCAAGATCATTGCGAAGTTAAAAAAATCTTCGAAACAATATTTTGTACAAAAAAGTCTTATTCCTTTGTTTTCAAATGTTAAAAAAACAGTATTAATCTACTCAACGAGTTCTAAACAACAATACCCTAATCGATGGGTTAGAGTAATTTTTTTTTCGCACCCCCTTTATCTTTTAGGGAAAATTAAAAACATTTAAAAATATTTTTTGACAATTTGTATGGCTTTGGGTTAACAAGATGCTTATACTGTGATAACTTGAAGACTGCAACTCCAACAGTTTGGCTGTGAAACCTGTGTGACAGACCGACACGTGAGTGATAGCAATAGGACTCTGTTTGGACCCTTCCGGTACGGAACCCTATAAAGACAAATTAACTTAAATAACTACGCTGCTTGCACTTCCCTGCTTATGACTAAAATTATAGGTACCCAAACTCTCATAAGAGTGTGTAAAAAAACTACATCCAAACTTTTATAAAATAAAGCAATTTCATGCTCAATGCTAATTTACTGTCTAAAGACGCAGATATTTTCCAGTGACCTTGAGTGGTTAGCTTGCGTGTTCTGTACTGAGCTCACGCAACGCGTCGTACGTTCAGCCAGTAATAGGATTCGCCCATCAAGGAGCGCTGTCCCCAATTTGACGCATTATTAATTTATTATACACAAACCAAAAGGTATTTTAATAAAATGCGTATACTAAAATATTAATAATTAAATTATCTTTAAATTGGTGAAGGTTTCAGAAAAATACGCTTAGTAGATTTTGCGCCATTTTCAGTTTTTTATCCGCGTTAGACATAACTTTACAAATTAATTTCACTATGTAATATAAACATTATCTAAAATATTAAAATACTAAGTTATTGAAAAAATGCTCTAATTTATCATATATTTTTTTCAAATCATTAACATTACTCGTTTAGACGTGATCTTTAGTATACATTCATTAAAAGTCGGTTATCGTCCCCTTAAGTGTAGCTTAGTCTTAAAATACAGGGAGTTTCAAATTATATCCATTCGCAACATTATCATTGAGACCAAACTCAGCCTGTCTTACCAGATCAGAATTATAAACATCCCGCCGATCCTTAGTTATATCCAGCATAAATCTGCGAAAACGTGAAGTGAATTAAACAGTATATAGTGAATGGTATCATAAACTACTTTGTTTCAGTGCTATAAATCACAATATTTGAACGAGAATTGCGTCTGAATCCTAAATCGCAACAAGATAAACTGAGCCGTCGTGAAATATCCACATAAAACCGCAAAACATACGAAAATGATTTATAGTGGCCCCGATCTGTTAGGGCGGATTTGTGGGGCAAAAACAGATTATCGAAATCCCAGTTATACCCAACAATCGGCTTAGTTTGGCGATGTACGAAGTTCTTGACAGACGACAATGTGAAGACTCAATTAAAGTCACTTTGAAAGAAAGAAAGAATAAAAAATAATTTTATTCGTCACAGAAACACGTGCGTTTCTTTGCGTTTCTTCGGGGTTTTACCTTGGAATCTTCTTCATCATTCCAGCCGAAAGACGTCCACTGCTGGAGATAGGCCTCCCCCAATAGGGAGGGGGGGGGGGTTGCCATAATCGCCACGTTTGGCAGGTGGGTTGGCGATCGAAGTATGGTGTTGAAATGCATAGAGAATGCTGCTGCCCCACGGGAAGAAATAGGATGGTGCTATTCTTTACGTCCGGCACCACACGGAAGGAAAGTTTAATGTATCTTCTTACGTACCTAAATTCTCTACTTTTGTTGGGACAATCTATAGTAACAATAGTTCAGTCTACAATGAATTGACAACGGGGCTGCTTATGTGTGAATTATTTATTTATTATTAAGCACTTTAACAATGAGTACTTACTATGTTATTAGTTTACAATTTGTACATTACGAACTTAAGTCTAAACGCCTCATTACTTATATAAAAGTACACGATGCACTACATTATGCGCAGAAAATATCACATCATACATACACATGTCATACATAGTTTCGGTAGTTTTTTTAAAGTACGTTGTAGTTGAAGTTGTAGGTATTATCAAAATAATGTTAGCCAAACACTTGTGGATTTTAGCATTTATTATTTTGCAGTTTTCTGCCCCTACTCAATAGAAATAGCCGTGAAGTTGTGTACACACAAAACCACATTCTCAGAAATTATAGGATAATTAATGACAAGAAGTAGCATTATTTTTGATTTTGAGCATTTTTTTTTTTTTTAAACGTCGCCACACACTAGGCGTTTACAAACATTTAAACTCACTTACACTAACAGACAGACCCGAAACAACTACTTGTAGGTCATGCAAATATTCGATCCGAGCGGTAATCAAACCCGCGAAACGCAGCGCAGCAGTCAATGGCTTAGCCACTGCGCCAACCGTGTCGTAAAATTATTATAATAGGTATTACTAGTTGCTACCCGCGGCTTCGTCCGCGTGGCCTTTTCTAAACATATAAACCTTCCTCTTGAATCACACTATCTATTAAAAAATATTTGCGTAGTTTTAAAGATCTAAGCATACATAGGCACAGACAGGAAGCGGGAAGCGACTTTGTGTAATACTATGTAGTGATTATTTTATTTTTGGTGGACATGAGGCCCCTGGGTTCAATTCCCAGATCATGCAGTGTTATTGGGTTTTTCTGTCTGGAATTTTTCAGTAGCAGCCCGGGGTCTGAATTGTGCCAGGTTGATGGCAATAGGCTCGCTCCTATGACATGGGGATTTAAAACATAACTGGTTAAATGTGGGTGTACTATACATAGATACACCACTGCCCAATCCTTCGCGGAAACAAGGCGTGATGTTATGTTTTATTATTTTATACAATGTTTCTGAAGTCTGACGTTCAAAGCAGATTAATTGGAAGCTACGTAGTAAGTGTGCGGCAAGTACCTACAAGCTCTTGTTGAGAATTAACTGGCTACGTTGAAACCTTGTTTCTACGTTTAAATTTGTTTTTGTACTATACATAGTTATACAGATATTTTCTGCCCTAAACTACAAAAATCGACTCAACTTGCACTACCTACTGAGGCCAGGTGACACCGCATTTAATTTAAAAAAATACAATAAAAATATATATAAAAAATACGAACCGAAAAAAAAATAGCCGTAGAAAATTGACCGTGGCGTATATCAATGTAGGGGAGAACATGTTTTTCAACTACAGTGGTAAGTTTGTTTTTGGGGTAAATTTATACCAATTACGAAACCCTTCATTGTGCGTGGTCCGACATGTATTTGGCCGGTTTTTTTATTATTTGAATATGATTTTAGAATGCAACAAAAAAGGTTGTGTTTTGTTTTAGCTATATTAGCGCACAGTAAAACATTTACTATATGTTACCTATGTGTTTATTCTTACCGCATTCTTTAAATGTTATCATCACCATTACATATTACAGTTCCTTGCTCTTGTTTCATGTGTATTTTTTTATATTGTATATATATATATTTATTAGATATGTGTATGCTTTTTGTATGTATGTATTTATTGTATATGTAAATGGTACACCACTGACTACCTACAGTATTGTCTCTCCTTCCCCCTTTAATCCATCCAAGGGTTGTCTGTAAAATATCGCTTTTAGCGATAAGACCGCCCATTGTGTCACACTTTATAAAATTTAAACATTTATATTTATATCTGTAACTTTTATGGTGTACATAATAAAGAGTATTCTTTTCTATTCTATGCACCCTCTAATCTTCTTACATCACAGTACAGATCTGTACACATTAGTTTCATAAAAGACCCGGCTCCCATAAAAACAGCCGGCTAAATCTGGCTGGTCTAAAAAATATTACGACATTTTCAGCTGAGATTTTATCGCATTCTGATCGTGTTATCCTGTGAGAAAGTAATATGAAATTAGAATTACGATTTTAACTTTGGTTTTGGTAGGTTTAATTTAATAGAGATCTCTTTTTGATTTCGGTAGATAAACGTGTATACAAGGTGCCTGTTAAAAGATTGTGTAGGAATAAATTGTAATTATCATCATCATTCATCATATCAGCCGAAAGACGTCCACTGCTGGACATAGGCTTCCCCCAAGCACCGCCACTTCGACCGGTTCTGTGCTTTCTGTGTCCAGCGGATACCTGCGACCTTCACAAGGTCATCGGTCCGCCTTGTAGGAGGCCTTCCAAAGCTACGTCTTCCGGTACGCGGTCGCCACTCCAGAACCTTTCGGCCCCATCGGCCATCAGTTCTGCGAGCAATGTGCCCTGCCCACTGCCACTTAAGCTATAATGTACTGTAATGTACTGTAGCTGTAATGTGTGTAATGTAATTATATTATACTTTACGTTAAAGCTAGGGTCTAGTCCAGTAATATTTTAATATAAATAAAGCAAAATGTACAAAAAAAAAAAAAAAATTATATTTTTGTTTGTAAAACGTTAAACATTTTAATCAATAAATTAATTATTTTATAAAATACAAGAATTTAGACGAAATTTTATACATTATTTTTTATTATTATTTAATAATTTTGTATTTTGATAGTAGATTGTAATTTATATGTAAATTTTGCATGCCCAAGGGACGGCAGAGCATGGAGAACACTAGCAAAATTTGTATAACATCTGTACCCCTACCCATGTTGGCAAAAAATAAATGATTTGATTTGAAATTCCTACTCCTTAGTCCATTTATCTGTTTACCCTTTTCCCAACTATATTGGGGTCGGCTTCCAGTCTGACCGCATGAAACTGAATACCAGTATTTTAAATGGAGCGACTGCATATCTGACCTCCACAACCCAGTTACTGGGTAACACGACACCCCTAGAAAATACTGGTTGTCAGACTTTCGGGCTTCTGTCAACCCGTAACAACTGTCAAAGATCTACAAATAACAGCCGAGACCAATGGCTTAACGTGCTTTCCGAGGCACGGAAGGGTTTTGGTATGTAAAGATGGTCACCCATCTACGGACCAACCGCGGCAAACATAGCTTAACCTGATCGATCGACCTGCGTGGTTGTTATTACTTAGTCACAAGCTTCGTTACTCCATTAGCAATGATAATAGCACAGCTAAGATTAATTCGTACACTCTAATCATTAACGTCTCTTATTATTTATAATAAGCACACCAACAGCACAGTCACTTACAATTCAAAATTAAATAACATCTATAATTGGCACTTCAGTAACCATGCAAATAACAGGTATGCATGACATTAGCATAATTACGAAAATTAGAGACAAAGGAGAAAAATTAAAAGTGTGTCTTGAGACCTAAATCTAGAAACTACAAAACAAACCAATTTGAGCAACACAGTCGTGCACTCTTCGCACTGTTATTATGTTATCATAGACTCTCAATATAAATAAATAATAATAAATGTTCCATGTGGTGCCGGACGTAAAGCACCTCCCTATTGCTTCCCGTGGGTATCGTAAAAGGCAACTAAGGGATTTACTAGAGAATGGGCAGCAGCGTTCTCTATGCATTTTAACACCATACTGCGACCCGCCTGCCAAGCGTGGCAATTATGGCAAACCCCCCCTCTTTTTGGGGGAGGCCTATGACCAGCAATGGACGTCTTTCTCCTGAAATTATATGAATGAGACTCTCAATTAAATGAAAAGGACAGGACAGGACACACAGACAGGCGACAGAATTAACTATTATGTTTATTCTTGCAGTTTTGAGACCAGCTTTCAACTTCTTCACTCGTTATAAACATGTTGATGAACAAGTCATCTATTTCAGTCGTATCAAATTCCGGCGACGTGGCTTGCGTGCCATTAGACCCCGCAACACATAAGGAATACAAATTCGCAATACGTACTGTTATCAGTGCACAGGTGGATGCCACGTACCCTTATTCTTACGACACTCGTGGGATGACGTGGGTTGTTTATTCTTAGCAAGGGAATACACCTGTGTAGGAAAATATAAGAAGTATTGCCGTATATTAAATAAAGGCTTCAGTAGATTTCATGTTCTGTTTACGTAGGGTAAGCTCGTGACAGTAAAAATTACGTAGAAAAGTTGAGTGATAAAAAAATATAAATAGCTGTTTACTTACTTCTAAAAATATGTCGTCGTAAATTCTACTAAAGAAGCGCCATTACTCCACCAACCCATTTTTTATCTAGTTAAGTCATATCATAATGATGACAATCTGCGACTAAAATCAAGCTACTTTGTAAACGCCCTTAAATAACTTTGTTCTTGAGTCAGCGTTCGGGTGTTTCCGCCGATCGCCGAACGACTCCTTCTGTCTTTATTTGCAGTCGGTGTTTGCAGCCGTAGCTGTCCGCGGCGTAGCACGGCAGTTGCGTCGTAGCGCTCGTAGCGGTCTGGCCTACGCTTACCTCTACGAGAGTATTGGCGTAGAGATCTCTCTCATTTTCATTCTGAGATTGCAACTATAATTGGATGTTTTATTAATAGTATTCCCTAACAGTATAATTAGTATTGGTGTTCTATTAATCGGTAGTTAATAAGTGCTTGGAAAATACCCTTCGCAACAGGTAAGTCATTTTAAATCTACATTTATATTTTATTGAATTTTCGTTGTTTCATAAAATCTGCAACGCAATACTATATTATAATTACAGGGTGATATTTCATTTGGTTTCGACGTGTTTATTATGGCATTATTAATTATTAACACTAATATTATGTGCATCACACTCCTTCAGTTTCCATTAAGAGCTGCCAGCTAATATTATGGTAATGAAATCTCGCAGTATGTTGCGTAAAATTTACATAAACAAAAATGGGGTTTAATATCGTGCCAACGCAACGGTATTTCGTGTGTACGTAAGTAATATTTCATCTCGCGATACGAGCTTAACGCCGGCAACAATAACCGTACAAAAACTCTCACAATTGTTCTAGTTTCAAACTTCCACTTGGTGCCAGAAACAATACGTTTGCGGCGAGAAAAACTGCTTGAATAATTATGATATAAAACGACGTGTTTTTTACGAGCGCTGCTTTTTCAATTGTAGCTTTATCTTGCCGTCAACGCCTTTCGCGTGAGTCTTTATGACACACTTTATTTTGATAACCATCTCTCGACGTCGTCTTGTAACTTCCTTTCTTTTGCATGAATCGTACCTTAAGTCTGCTTGGTGTGTTTCGGGAGTAAATACTGGAATGTGCACAATAAGCTCGCATTACGTTCCTTTTACGGATATACAAGTGACTATTTGGCGCTTACCCTCGCTTACACCCCGGGGTCGTATTCTATAGCGTCACGAGCGCTCGAGATAATTAATTAGCCTCTTTGATACCGACATAGGCAGCCGCTCCGTTCCTCGTGAGATCTTTACCGGAGAATGTTTCTCTTTTTGTTTGGGTACCTTGTTTTCTGCTCTTAGTTTGTTTGTACAGTCTTAAAATGAGTTATTTTTCCGCGCGTACTTTCATTTTTCCTTGCATAATGTAGTGTTTCGTAAGGTGTTTATCTTTTCGTGTTTAATTTTGTAGTTACAGCGCTCTTTCAGTTTTTTTCTCGCGGATTCTGTCAACTTGTAACAAATACATTACGTTTAATAATTAAAAATATTAAATAAACGGGTATATTCGTTTTACTTAATCCGGAAGATTCTAAACTGAAGAGCCAACTTTGATCGAACATTAATCAAACATTTTTAATATCGAAATTTTTCTTCTTACTTTTAAAGCGGACTTTTCTCCTAATATTTTTTCTTCGATGCTTTTATGTTGGCATTGTTCCATCTCAGTGAAATTAAAAAGGGAATTCATCATCTACACCGAGCGTTCAAATAAGGCCAAAGGCAGATGTTGATTTCTGACAAGAATGTTTCAAAATTCCTTGCGTAAGATAACTTTATAGCCTGAAGGAATATTATATTTTGTTCTTGTAAATTTCCCGTATTTCCGCCTCGAATTTAATTGGAACAATGTTCTCACAATAGGACTATTGGATAGATTGCCTGAGACTATTTTAATATAATTATTGCCGGGTTGCTTTTGGATTCATCCTAACGACTCAATACCAGTAGAAAGTGCAAATTGGCTCTCCGTTATTAGTGTAATAATCTTAAGTATTACTTGACGAGTTTTATTCCAAACATGACACCGGCCTTATTAGCCTGTAGATAATTTATAAAATCTCAGGAATAAAAAATACTCTTTTCAAAACTTCGTATAAACACCAAAGGTCCTCAAATGTCTCCTATTTACTGATCTCTGGTGTTATGACTTGACATTCACTTCAACCGATTACTTCGGCAATCAAGGACGGGTTGTATATAACCATTAGATGGATTGTATTGATATGTGTATTATTGTGTATGTTGACGGTTAGTAATCGAACTCTGTCATCAGAAATGTATTAACAACACTAATTGAATGTTGGCGGTGGTCGTCGAGAAAGAATTGACAGTTGCAAGGTCATCGGATTAAATATTATGTGCAGGTTTGGAACATTAACCTTTTTTTATGATATCTAATGCTGAATATCTCATAATAGACAAAAAAATAAACAAATAAAAATTTGTTTAATTGGTTTCTGGTTTGTTGAGTTTAATTGAAAGTTAATTATAATTGAAAGTCCGTAGTAAAAATACGCTGGACGGATATAATGAAAATTAGTTGATAAGATAAGATAAGATAAGATAAGCTCATTTATTTGTCCAAAACATGAGTATACACACACATGGCATGCAAGATGTTACAATAAAATTATATTACAGTCATGTTTTGCCTTAACGGCGTAAAAATATACATAGGTTGTTAAATTAACATCAAATAATATTATAAATTCATCCATTAATTAAAAAAAAAAAAAATACAATCCAAATAATAATAAAATTAAAAAAATAAATGTACTACAGAACAGTGTCATCAACTCGTCATAGATAGTTAAATTAGTCAATTAAATTAAATGTCAAAACAAATTAGATTATTTTATCATTAAGAAATTCGTCAATGCTGTAGTAGGCTTTCTCTAACAGAAGGCGTTTTAACCTACTTCTTAATTTTTCCGCAGTATATTCTATCCAATATTTTGGCAACGTATTATAAAGAATTGGTGCCATACAGAATATACTTTTACGCAGTAGAGCTGTCCTGGATCTAGGAATGCAAAGTTTACTATTGTCACGTCTATTTCGAATTACTTTAACTGACAATAGGGGGAATAAGTGTGGGTTTGATTTGACAAACATAATCGTCTCTAAAATGTACATTGATGGAAGGGTCAACATTTTATATTTTTTGAAAAATGGTTTGCAGCTCTCAGTAACCTGAAGTCCAAACATAGTTCTCAGGCACCTCTTTTGGGTTTTAAAAATGGCATGCTTATTTGTTGAATTACCCCAAAAAATTACTCCGTATCTTAAGTTAGAGGACACTAAGCCATGATAAGCAGTTAACAGGTCATCAACATTTAATACCGGGGCTAATTTATAAAGAGCATATGTGGAATTACTAATTTTTTTGCCTAGGGCTTCAGTATGTGCTTTCCAATTTAATTTACTGTCTATAGTTACTCCAAGAAATTTGGTTGTGTCAACTTTGTCTATGTTATTATCACAATAGTGTACATTAACATTTGGAATGGTTGATCTTTGGGAAAAATGCATAATATTCGTTTTTCCAAGATTTATCTTAAGATTGTTGTTTTCCAACCATTTTATCATTTTTTCTATAGAATTGTTAATGTCAGCTTCGTATGTGTTTCTATTTTTACAAGCGATTGTTATGGTACTTTCATCGGCAAAAAGTGTCATTGGGTGGTCGATACTTTTGGGTAGGTCATTAATATAAAGTATAAAAAATAATGGACCTACGACTGTGCCTTGCGGTACGCCAAATTTAACAACACGCTCTTTTGACTTATGAATTACTTCTTGTTTATTGCTTTTATTTACCGTCGAAATTTCTGTAAATTGTCTTCTGTTGCTTAAATAAGATTGAATAAGGCTGGAGACATTACCTCTGATGCCATATGCTTCTAATTTCTCAATTAGTATGTCGTGACGGACATGGTCGAAGGCTTGTGTCATGTCACAGATTATCGTACATACTGGTATATTCGCATCTACTTTTGATAAATAAGATTTATTTTAGGAACTTCTTAACTTACTAATTTCGAATTATTATGCTTGGAGGGGTCGTTGATAGGGAACTTTTTATGCTGCAGGTATGCTTCCATGAAACTACATAACCTTTTCAAATCAATATGTAGGTACCTACACTGAACAAATAATCAAGACATGTGACATTTAATGATTATTTCAAACACATGACATGAGTATTTACTTGTAAAGTATTATACTATTTTAATTATTGTGCATGTGAAGACTATGTGGGTTATTGCTTTTTTTTCCTTTTTTTTTTATTCTCAGTTAGTTTATCATGGTCTGGCAGTTTGAGTCATTTATGCGGCCTACCCAAATGTCCTTTCCTTGGTATTGATCGTCGCATCGTTGAGCTCCTTAAGTTCTGACTAGAGCTGCACGATTACTGAAAAATGCATGCACTGACTGGTCAGATCCACTCAATCTGTATGGTTCTTTCCTCAAAAGACCATTTCAGACACCAATCTGCATGGCCTTCACATGATCTGACCAAGATTATGTCTGAACTTTAAAAGAGACTGTGACCTCTGAGTTTGTTTCGGCCTTTCTTCTCAGAGTAGTCAGTTACGAAACGCCGACCTCATCTAGTTTTTTTTTGTTTTTTTAAATATGTCTGACGTGTAAAAGTGTTTGTATAAACCTACAGAAATAAAAACCATTTATCAAGAGAAAACCAGCTGCCCTCGTGTCGTCAAAATGCAATAAGCAAGTCTGTGATGCTCAAAGCAGTATTTCCCTTGATTAAAAAGCCTTTTGACCCACATTGGCAAACAACAGGCTTATCAATATTTTTGATATTAAGATAACTTTAAAAGCAGTTTAACATACAAATCGTCTGTACCTAACAGATAATAATCATACCATTATACTTTTAAATAAGTTTGAAAATGTAACGGACCCAACAATTTTAATTAATAATTCACAAAGTTCAATGCCGCCGGTCGTAGGACTTTGTAAATGTTGTCTCGTGCTATTATCTCAAAAGTAATTAAAGCCGGACAAAACTGTGTAAAATAATAAAGGTAAAGAGAAGCTTGTTAATTTCCCTTTTTTATGCTTAATCTGTTGGTAATCTTCGTCTGGTGCTTATAAAATTCATCTTTTGAGTAGGCCAGCTTTTGTAATATAACACCGGCAAAATGCATGTCGGGTCACGTACAATGAAGGTTCCCTCCCGTTCTTGAGATGAATTTATCCCAAGAACAAACTTAACTTTGTAGTTGAAATAATGTGCTCACATAAATCAATATACGTCATAGTCAATTTTTCAACTGCAAATGTATGTTTGTAATCGCATTTTTTTTTTATTGTGTTATAATTACAAATTAACTATTTTCAAACTTTCTTTTACTTGTCTTCTAGAGACCAAGTTTTGATTTATTTGCGAGTATCAAAATATGTCGTATATACGTATTTTTTATTACGTTGACTTAGAAGCAAAATTTTTTAGAACTGCTAGAGACCTTCTTATTTTTATTAATCTCAACTTGATACCTCCACGCTTTCCTGAGAAAAAGGGTCTTGACAGACAGACGGACGGACCACCAAGTGATCCTATAAGGGTTGCTTTTTTTCTTTTGAGGTACGAAACCCTAAAAACTACGGAGCCCAATTCATACGGCGTTCATCAGTACATGTAATATTTAACTGTATAATTTTGAGATCATATATTATGCCAGTTTCATACTGCATATTTTGTTTTTAACCATATGAACAGTGGGATGTTGACGTGTGATCTCAACTTTTTACCATAACATATCGTATAGGACAGCTGATTTTTAACATACTGTAACATCAAACCTGTATTCCCCTTATAGCTAGGCAAAGGTTGTAACTTCACCATATAAGTCCCATATGGGGCCAACCCACTTAAAATCAAATATGATATATTGGTGACTGATCTTTACAACAAGAGATTGCATATTGGCACCAAGATAATAGCTATAGGTACGCTCTTTTTACCAATTTAAAGAAATACAGGTGAAATGAATATTTTACTTTAAAGACACATACATCACTAACACACAAAAGGCGCCTTCAGCAGTGCTATTCTGTAAAAATCTCACCGTGAAATCTTGCGTGGCGTGAGCTGTCAGTGTCATCTCAGTGATGCTAGGGATTGAACAAGCATTACATTTTCAATCAAAATCGAGATTTTAATAATATTTTTAATACAAATTCTGTTGATAATTTAATATTATTTCATAGCTAGTATTTAATTGTCTAAACAATACTAACTTTAAGGTTTTTTAATAAAATAGCAAAACAGAAATTCAGTCAGAAACTAAATTTTGATTTCTTTTTAAAATTTTTTCTAGACTAGTCCATAAACATTATGTTTAGACAATTAAATACTAGCTTTGAAATAATATAATAAATGATCAACATAATTAGCATAAAAAATATTATTAAAATCTCGATTATGATTGTAAATGTACTATTTGGTCCATCCCTAACATCAGGTGGGATGACACTGAGAGCTTACTCCACGCTCACTTCACACATGTTTTCACGATGAGATGGTTACAGAATCGACATGCTGGGTTTTTCAAAATGCGTTTATGTATTACTCAGTATTAAGGCGGCGAGACAGAATACGATCGATCGATCGAATCGATATACGCTAGCAATAATTTATTGGTAGTGGCGGATAGAACGCCCATTCTGTTCTATTCATAATATATTCTCAGTGTACACAGAGTAAAAATATTTTCTTGGAGTGAAATACGAGGTCATTGCAAGGAGTAAATATGAACAAAGAACGTATTGTCTGGTGGTCATCAGTCTTGTTTTTCATTTCTCCAAAATAAGCAAGCAAGATAGGGAAAGAGAACGAATACCCTTGACGATCAAATATCATGTAAGACGTTTGGTCCTATTTTAGGCATAAACTTATTTAGGTATACAGAGACGACGCGCAAACTGTTACCATGGCATTTAATGAAAAAAGAGTTCTTTTTTATATAACCGATAACCGAAGACATTGTACTGAAACGCATTCATAACTCTTAACTCCTAAACGCAAACGCAGTAATAATAAATAATATATATAAAAAAAAGAATAAAACAAAGAATATATAAATAATAGAATCAGTTGATTGGTAGCATTACCTAGAGGCATTATTGAGTCACTCCACAAATATGTAGATACCATTAGATTTAAAGAATCACACTACTACGTATCGGCCCATTTTTAATTGCATTAGGGAATAGGAGGCAGGCGTAGGTTTTCGTATTTTTTTTGTTATTCCGGCCTCAGTCGGATATTTCTTAATAAAAAGGCATGTCAGGGACATATGACCCTTTGCCCTTAGGGAATTCTCCGGGATGTATCGTATTACCAACTTGAACTTAGAACATGTTTTTTTTTATATAAAACACAACTAACTCTTAAAAAGAATATGATATTTGTTGTGTAACAAAATAATGGGTACATCAAACTTTTGGGTTTGTTTTTCCTGTAAGGTTATTTTTATTCGTAAAGAAATTGTATTTCCAAAGTTAGATCTCTGCGGAAGTAAAAGTAAGAAGTGACATTAATTAAAGAGATCTTGTTGTCAAGACGTGGTTGTTTACATTTAGTTTTCTTTTTCATTTGTAATGGAAATTGTATGGTTTATACTGAAACCACATGCTAATTGGTATATTTTAATGAAAATAGAAATAAATAAGGCCAAACAATGAACACCAATCAGTTATTTTAAGCACAATATCGAATACCGAACCTATTTTTAGAAGCACTTTTATCATTACGTAACAAACATCCACTTTTAGAGCTCAACAAGGCCATACCGATATTTGTCTGGATGCAACAACAAAGCCCTGACCTCAGGTCAGGGTTTTTGGTCTGCGCCCGACATAGAAGGCCGAATCTCCGCCACTGCGCCAGTCGCTATTGGCATCGATTGCTATCGCATCGCTATCAAGTAACGCAAAGATCCATTTCCGACGATTGACTCTTACAATTCCGCGAGGTGATGGGCAGCATGTACTTTTCCATTTTCAGTTCAAATGGAACGTTATTTAAAAGCTTAATTCGTTGTTTATTTTTATGATCTTTTAAATATCAAATAGTAATAAGAACGTTTTGTAGATAATGTATTCATCAGTCTCCTTTCCTGATTGGTTGGTTCTTTGGTGATCGGTTACATACTGTTGAGGGTTGCAATCACAAAAAAAAAACGATGAGGAACCACGCAGTGTATCGTTGTTGTGACTGGCAGATATTATATTTGATGAGTCTAAATTAACTCTGTGTCGATGACCGTTGTAAAACATTCTTCAATTATTTTAACGGAGGGGATCTATAAAACAAGATCATGGAACTATTAAGTTAGTTTTCGCAAATCACTAGTCGATAGAAACACAATCGACCTTAATTTGAATGAAAACAGCCAACAATACAATAACTCCAACTATTTAAATTGAGATAAGCAAACGAGTTGGGTCGGCCGTACTTTTGTCAGTCAACCGCCCTTAAATGACAAATTAATTAAATGAATGACCCTGAAACAATAAAAGCCTGAATAACAACCCTAAACTCGTCCGGATGGTCCATTGTTCTTCATTGTTATCACTTGAGAGTGATCAGCTAATGAAAAGGACAACAGGTACCTATTATAGTGACGTCAGAAAAGCAAAGGAAATAAACTTATTACGACAGTTTTTTGTAAACAATTCTGATGGGAGTTTTATGTTTGTAATAGAATTATGTTATGTACTTGCCTCTAGTTTTATTGCGTTATCACGTAAGTAGGATTTTATTGCAGTTTCTCGTTTCCTTCTTTCCGTGTTATCTTTCTGTAATCTTACAATGTTTTATACCGGTGGGAGGGTTAGGATCAATAGTATTCTGTAGAAGTCTTACCTCGTGAAACTTTGTTGTGAAGAAAATGTGACAAAAGTTTAACTTTCACGCTGTTGAAGCAAAAATAGTTTACCGTTGAAAACCTACCGTTTCGGGCTGTAAAATGTGTTTTTACTTAAAATAAGAGTTATGCTCGCAAATAAACTGTAGATTTAAACTAACCGTCTCCTATTTAGTCACGATCTTTCAACGACCGAGTCCTTAATAATATGTTACAGAAATAACTTTACCCAGCTTTGATAACTTCGAAAGTTTTCAAACTAAATTCATCAAAAATTATGTAGAGCTATCTTACAGAATCTCTTCAGAATTTCAAATAAACTACGAGTTTATTAGATAAATTATAAAATGAATTTTTACCACGTCACAACCGTTTGTTACATCGGTTAATGTTCTTAAATTCAATCGTAAATAAAGCCTTGTTTGTAATTCTACGGCGATAATAAAATACGTGTCAGAGGCACGTGACGATGACGGGAGGGGTCCGAAGGTAAAGGTAGAATTATTAGAAATGTTCAAAGGGGCGTGAAATATTGTCTTATTATGTAGTTATTGTGTTGTCACATTCTTTGCGCTCGAAGGTAGTTTATTTACTTGTTGTACATAGCACACTACACTACGAATCCGTCGAACGATTTACAGCAGTAAATTGAACGTGTTAAACGTATTATTTTTAATTAAATATATGAAGGCAGAGGGTCCAACATCTTAAATGAAAGTAAGAGATATAGCAGAAGTCAGCCTTTATTTCCACCACTTATTAATTCACTGTAATAATAGTTTAATTCAGACTATAGTATCTAAGCTCTACAACATGTGCACCGGGCCGAGCCTGCGACAAGAATGATCCCCTCCTTGCTGCGCGCTCGCTTATATAGAGCAGCTCGAGTAGTGGGGAGAGTGGGGAGGCCTAAGTGACACATTGCAATGCGTAACTCGGACCGTTGCACGTGTTGTTTACAATGGTGATGCCGACATATACATTAGATTTTTGTTAAATATACAACACGTTTTTTATGAACCACAATCGAAATAAATCGATGAAATGTGATCAAGCATAATAAAATTGTATACTTAGTTAAAGTAAATTCATAAAAACACATTTTATTATAAATAACGCAATGTCATATTAAAACAATATATATGTCGTGGAACGATATTGTTTTAATAAAAAAAGTTGCTCAATTGATTAATGTAGTAGACGGGCAAACGCCGTGACGTTATTTTGTAATGGCGGCACGTGGACAGAGTCATTTTGGAAGGTGGGGATTGTCGAACGGGCACTTCGCATCGAGACGCGGACCAAGTCACTTCTCCAAAACGAAACTGTTGGTTTGCCTAATTAAATTATTATCACTTGTTATTATCTATCTAGTTTTTCTGATTAAAAGTGAGGTTATATTTACACTTCGTGTTATAATTCAATGACATCAACGAAATGGACCCTTTACCACTGAATCAAGATGGTGACGACCCTATCGCTCCGCTCCGCCGTCGCTGACGTCGTCATCAGAAGTGGGATCTGAATCTCACTGGCGCACAATGTTCGAGATCCAGCAGCGGAATATGATGCAGTTGATCGAGGCTATCAGAAGACCAGCCTCATCATCGAAGATCGCTCTGCCAGAAATCAACCCAGAGTACCCAGATATGAACATCCACTGGAGGGAGCATCGCTCATCATAGCTCTCAGCAAGGGCGGCGCTACCTCTGCGGGCCATGCGGTCTGTAGCAGCGGAAGGGGCACCGTAGCCGAACGGCGCGTCGACAACTGCCAAGTGGCAGGTGTCTGCGAGCAATTGCAACAATCTGGTGAGTCGTATTATTTTTATTTCGGTGCCGAATGCTCTCTTGTCAAGCAATCTGTCAGTCGTAATTTCATTGGTGAACGTACATTTGCGATGGTACGTATACAGGGTATACGAACATTATTGGTTCGAGCATATGGCCAAATAGTTCGTAAATTTGTCGATGGATGCTGACGGATGTATAACTTGTAAACTGTCAAAATCACATTCAGGTCGTGTGCAAGCCTAGCTTCATCCAATCCCTAAGATTAGTATACCGTGGTATACTGTGCAAGTTGACATAACTAGCAAACTTGGTGGCAAAAATGATTCAAAAGAGTACGTCATAGTTTTAATCGATGCGTTTACTAAATTTGTCCTTATGTACCATGCTCTTCGAATTAAATCTGGTCTCTATTTGGAGCTCCGGCTCGAGTTATTGCAGACCAGTGTCGATGCTTTGCCAGCATGGAGTTTAAAGATTTTTGTGAGAGTCATGGTGTTTCTTTACATTTGATCGTTTCGAGTTCAAGTCGCGCCAATGGCCAATTTGAAAGGACGATGAGCACTTTAAAAAGTATGCTTACGGCTGTAGAAACGTCAGATAGGTCTTGGCAAGAAGCTTTAGAGGACGTGCAACTAGCTGTGAATTCCTCTATCAATCGTGTAACAGGAGCGAGCCCACTTTAGCTTCTGATAGGACGTGTGGCTAGACCATTAAATCTTCTAACTTTGGATCATACTGAACCAGAAATAGACATTGACAAGATAAGAGAGCAAGCGGCTACGAACATAGAAAAGAGTGCAAATTTATGAAAAATCTAGATTTGATAAAAGTAAAGCTAAAGTAATTAAACTTTATGTTGGTGATTTAGTTTTAATTCAGAATGAAGAGAGAAATCGGACGAAATTAGACCCGAAATACAAGGGACCATTTAACATTGTGGTCATTGCTTGATGGTGATTGTTACCTATTGAAATCTTTGACTGGTAATAGAATTTTATGTACGCCCAAGGTCGTGTACGAAAGATTCCTCCAAGTAATGTACCTGCTGAGTTAGATTTGCCTAATGTAGAAGATGGTGAGGAGGGTGCCTCCACCAGGAAATAGAACACATACCATTGCTATTTGGTCGCGGTGCACGCACTTGTCTGTAGTCGTAACTGCAACTCAGTGAGGAGTTGTTCAGAGCGCGATGGGCAGCTAGTGGTGTACCATGGGTATTTGATCGCATTGCACGCACTAGTCTGTAGTCGTAACTGCAACTCACTGAGGAGTTGTTCAGAGCGCGATGGGCAGCTATTGGTGTATCATGGATATTTGGTCGCACTGCACGCACTAGTTTGTAGTCGTAACTGCAACTCAGTGAGGAGTTGTTCAGGGCGCGATGGGCAGCTAGTGGTGTAGCGGGGACCTGGGTCTCAAAGGAGACTATTTGTACGGTCATGTATTGACCTGAGAGTCGCGGACTCAAGATAAGTGTTGGTCGTATCACATGAGGTGATGACGATATGGGTGGCAACAATGAATTGTCACTAGCTGCTGTGGCAGCCGGGCCAGGAGTGGTGTGTTTTCTTTTCGAAATTTGATAATTATGAGGCTTGGAGAAACCTTCTGTTTTGAAGTTGTTAAAATGATTTAGAAGTTTGTTTGGTTGTTGAGATGTGAGTATTGAATAGTCATTGTAATTAAACGTTACGGTCAGGTTGGCCGAGTGCTCAAAAATGCTTCAAAGTTTGTTATTTTGTTACAGATTCACACGAGGACGTGTAATTCGTCAGGCTGGCCGTGTCGTGTCGTGTCGTGGAACGATATTGTTTTAATAAAAAAAGTTGCTCAATTGATTAATGTAGTAGACGGGCAAACGCCGTGACGTTATTTTGTAATGGCGGCACGTGGACAGAGTCATTTTGGAAGGTGGGGATTGTCGAACGGGCACTTCGCATCGAGACGCGGACCAAGTCACTTCTCCAAAACGAAACTGTTGGTTTGCCTAATTAAATTATTATCACTTGTTATTATCTATCTAGTTTTTCTGATTAAAAGTGAGGTTATATTTACACTTCGTGTTATAATTCAACGACATCAACGAAATGGACCCTTTACCACTGAATCAAGATGGTGACGACCCTATCGCTTCGCCGCGCCGTCGCTGACGTCGTCATATAAATGTTAATAAGTTTAAAACAAGATTCTAAAGAAATGCGTTTGGTAACAAAAAAAAACTAGGAAATTGACAACGTGTCGCAAAAGCCTTCTTTTAACGCCTAGGTACAAACACTGTGGTCACACAACTGTAGTAAAAAGGCAAGGGGGACTTGTCGTTGTTATTTTTACCGTAATTAAATGACGAGGACAAAAGGAAAGTGGGGTATGAAACCCCCTTAGTGTGACAAACACGTGCTTAAATTCCCAGACGAGAAATGTAAAACCCTATGGGTTCCGTACCACCAAAACTTTCATAGTTGGCCTTTCCTTTAATTATTTGGTTTGTGTTTTCGAACGCATACAACCCTAATCTCTTCAAAGTTAGAGTGAACAGGCTTATTCTGGGTAAGCTCACTCCATCGTCGACTTTGTCTCTGTCACCTCTAAGACTAAGGTCAAGAGCAAACCCATCCTAAATAAAAATAAAAATTTGGCATGATAGCGGCCATAGTAACAAGTATTTTGTGAAAATTTCAACTGGCTATCTAATACGATTCTAAAGATTAAACAGTAACATCTGTATGTACACTTGACATATGCTAGTTAAAAAAGGTAGGTGTCGCAACCAGCACTCTCACTAAGTTATGAAATAACTTGTATTAAGGTTATACATATTAAAATAAAGTTAACAAAAACCATAATTACAGTATTCAGAAATTCAAATTTATTTATTTGATATAGGCTTGGTATGCTTCAGACTCACGGCTCAACCTTAGGCGTACCTCTTTGGGTACGAAACCCTAAAAATGCGTCTTAAATATTAGACACGTATAAACAGACTTCATAGAAGCTGAACTAATAACGTTATTAACTCATCTACGTTGGAATAAGTGGTATTATTAGTCTAACTAATTAACAGTATTAATTTCAATTTCAATTTCTTGACACTTTCTTTACTAACTTATTGTTATAGCTTAACTGATAATTAAATTGTCGAATATTTTTTAATAAAACTTGGTTTTCTGAAATAAATGAAATCCAACTTTTTTGTTGTTGACTCATTAACTTTATTAGGACAAAATCAATGAGTGTCTATTGGTTAATTTGGTCATTTGAACCTTCCATCTAAAGGCTTGTACATACCGGCGCGACTGAAAGCGCGACGCGACGTGACTCAAAGGCGCGCGCGACAAGTCGCGCTGGAAGTAGAAGCCTTCAAGCGATCCAACAAAATTGGCAATGCCAAGATGTAGAACGGCGTACTGCCATAAAAACACTAGTCGAATGGCAATAAAGATAGTCAATAATATACCGAAGGTTATCAGAGAACTGCAAACCGGCTTATTTAAAAAACATCTCAGAGAATGGCTTATTGAAAACTGTTTTTATACCATTAAGGAATTTATGGACTTTAGGACAAATGGAACAGTTGCATGACATTGAATTTGACATTTTTATTTTATTTTAATATGCTATTGACTTGTAATTTAATTTCTTTGGTTGTCATTTGAAAGTTGATAATAGACAATTTGTAATTTAATTACTTTTCTTTGACATTTGTAATTTGTTAAGTAGACAATTCTTGATTTAGTACTTTTTTTTTGTGATTGAATTTTAATTATTTTCTTTAAATTAGAATCATTATTTTTGCATGCCGAATAAAGTAGACGGAATAAGAAGAACTATTGTGTGTGTTGTAAAATCTGTAAAATACCATTATTTCAGGCAAATAAATGAAGATTCATTTATTTGCCTGAAATAATGGTATTTTACAGATTATAGATCTATCTATCTATCATAATTAATTAAAAAGTCAACTTTCTTGAGAAAACTTGTAAGTTTCTGAAAAATCTTAGTAGAAAATATGAAATTTTTCAATTGGTCCATGGAGCACCGACGAATTATAACATCAAGCCAATTTTCTCTAACGAGAAGAAAACATTACTCACCACCACTCCAATTTCAACTGACTGCTAAAAACCTCATTATACCAAAGTTACAGCGTTACCAGGTATTACCCAGTACTACCCAGTGTTACCCAATGCTACCCAGTGTCTCATAAACAACATCAATTTGCTGAACCCGTCTAATTGTGAGAGTGTACCTCCGTAACGTAACACCTGGAATGCGAAGCCTTAAATCCAACGAGCTTACGACCTCACCGCACCTGATACCGAGAGTTTATTCTCAGAAACTTTATCATACGAAATCAGACTTTATATCTTTGGAATAAAATTGGTTTTAGCAATCGATGGACGAATTGAGTAAGTATAAAATTATGTGGGCGTAAAAATGATATGAGTGCATTAGACCGTAGCCTAAGAATGTATTATTTGCTAAATCGGACCAAAACTGGTTTTAGAAAATTTTGATCTTTGTTTTTAACAATTGTTGCTTTCTATTATAGAGGTATGAGGAACAGGTTCACTCATCCTCCATAGAAGAGGGAGGATCCTCTGACCAGATGGGTGTTGTCTCTGGTGAGCAACTGCCCGACGGTTGATGTCGGGATGTTGTATATAATATATGCCAGTCGCGCGGTAAACTTTGCTTGCGAGATGCAGGATTTGTGTGACATCAGGTCTTTGATGCATAATTCACATGTGGCGTTGTAGCTGCCACCACATTTTCAATGTTAAGAACTTAAATACAATTAAATGATTCCTTGTCATAAGATAAGACGGCTGCATGCCAAATAACTGTAGGTAATGGTATAGGAATCGAACAACGTTTAAGACATCATTAACCAAGGCCTCTTGTGCGAAACGGTTCTTGGATTTGACAATACACATCATAGGTACCTACATAAATGGCGCTTACAGCCGGTGCATGGAGAAACAACATTAATATACCTAACGGCGCAGGATAGCCTTTACCAGAAGTGATCATCGTATTAGTGGTTCAACAGCTTCAATATCACTGATGATATTGAAGCTGTTGAACCACTAATTACTACTATAGACGAACTACTTTATTCCGGAACAATCCTGCGATTGTGCCGGAATAAAGTAGTTCGTCGTCGACGTGGTACGACAGCAGCTCCCTTGACATCTTCTTCTGTCATCAGAAGACAGCCGCCATACAACCATCAGTCACCAGCAGTCACACAAGTGACTGTTAGCAGTCAGTGTCACTCTTATCCGACCTTTTCGGTAATTCCAGTAACTTCGTAACAAAAATAGATTGCGCCACTTGCTGCGCCGTCGTACTTATATTTCAAGACGATTCCTAGTAGTTAACGTTAGTTCGTTTATTTCTACAATTACCATCCGTTAGTCTTGTCTCACGTGCATAAATATTAACCACCAAGTAAGTATGGTATGTTCGAAAAGTATCTAATAAAACTAAACAAACCCTGACCAAGTAAAGTTCCATAGAAATCACTCACTAAAAGGTAAGTAACACATTCATCTGTATTTATAAGGTTTCAACTATGTATCTCAACAGTTTTTCCAAAAAAAATTTTCACAGCAATATTATTAAATTGTAATTGAAAAATCATCAACGAAACTTAAAATTAAAATTGGTAAAGAAAGAAAAATTTAAAAATATCCAAAACCATCAAATCAGAAAAAATCTGAATCAATCAAATCTCAATTATACAAATATGCATCCACAGGTACATTTTCAGATCCATTTGCCTACATTTTAATTAGATTCTTTTGGAACACTACGAGTATAACTATTAGAATAATACATCAACTGGTCTAGATATTGTGCTAGTGAATATCTAGGTGTATTGTGTAGTGGACAATCTTACTTCGATACAAATTTACGCCAAACTGAATTTTGACTATGCTCCCAAGAATTGCCTTAAGTCTAACTTTGAGATAGGAAACTCGGTCCAAGCAACAGCCGTTGACGTCACTATCCGATGGTAGTACTAGCTATGCTACTAGCAGATGTGGCCAGCTATCTCTCACTAGCTAGCACAAAGTTTGTCTATTTATTGATCTGAAAAGCTTTGCTTTAGGTATCTTTAGATACTGTTACAACCATTCCTAGGGTTAAGTTAAGTTTTCTCATGGGCGATGGGTACGGGTAGGCTACCTACGACTGTGGGTGGTGTTTTAAGAGTTAGTGTTACCGCCAAATTAGCGATTTAAAATTTTCCATAGAAACAGAGATTTCCAGTTATCTGTTTTTAAATAAGACATTTCGAAAATGTTCATAACTTACTTTTTACACCTTTGTATCCTGCTTATGCGTATGAAGTTTCATTAAAATCGGTACAGTCATTTCGAAAAACAAGGGCTTGAAAGTTGGGGTTGAAATGCCGTACGTCATAAACGCTCTTAATGACCACTGATTTTATATTCTGTAGCTGCGTTTATATCACAAATCTGTAGGTATATTATTTTTTGTTAATTTTTCTTTCATCTTTCACTTGTAATGAATCACCTTAGCATAAGCATAATCAGCCTATAAAGTTCCCACTGCTGGGACACAGGACTACTCGGAGTGGGCCGTAATCGACCACGCAGGCCCAATGCGGGTCGGTAGATGTCACATGTCTTCGAATTTTTGGTTCTAGAACATGCCGGTTTCCTCACGATGTTTTTCTTCACCGTATTGAGAGCAGTGGTGATGAAATTATTTACAAAAAGTAAAACGCCTGCTTTGGTTTGAACCCACTCGTAAGCCGAGTCCGTTACCACTGGGCCATCACTGCTCTCCTTCATCATCATCATCATCATCAGCCCATAGCAGTCCACTGCTGGACATAGGCCTCTCCAATTGCACGCTATTCAGCTCGATTCTCGGCAACTCTCATCCAGCTGCCACCAGCCACCCTGTGAAGATCGTCGCTCCACCTAGCCTGAGGGCGTCCTACCTTACGTTTGCCAATTCGCGGTCTCCACTCAAGAACACGTCTACCCCAACGGTCATCGGTTCTACGGCTAATATGGCCGGCCCATTGCCACTTCAGCTTGCTTATTCTGTGGGCTATGTCGACAACTTTGGTTCTCTGCCGGATCACTTCGTTCTGCATTCGATCCCTCAGAGAGACTCCAAGCATAGCCCATTCCATAGCTCGCTGAGCGATCTTGAATTTATGGACCAGCCGTACCGTGAGTGTCCACATTTCGGCTCCGTAAGTCATAACAGGTAGGACGCACTGATTGAAGACCTTTGTCTTTAGGCTCTGTGGAATACGTGACGAGAAGACTCGACAAAGCTTCCCAAATGCTGCCCAGCCCAGCTGAATTCTTCTGTTAACCTCCCTCTCAAAGTTGTTTTTACCAAATTCCAAAGTTTGCCCGAGGTAAACGTATTCTCGAACAACCTCGAGAGCACCGCCATTAACAGCAATCGGTCCCGGAGTGACGTGTTCGTTGAACATAACCTTGGTTTTGTCCAAGTTCATCCGGAGACCAATGCGTACAGAAGAATCAACTAGGCCGTCCAGCATCTGCTGCAAGTCATGCATTGATTCAGCCATTATGACGATGTCATCTGCAAATCTCAAGTGTGAGATGTACTCGCCGTTGGTGTTGATGCCCCGTCCTTCCCAGTTTAGCGTCTTAAACACATCCTCCAATGCGTTAGAGAACAATTTCGGGGAAATTACGTCCCCTTGTCTCACCCCTCGACGCAGGGGGATATGCTCAGTTCGCCGATTCTGAGATTGGACGGTCATAGTCGCGTTGTCATAAAGACATCTCAGCACTTGGATGGCCAGTCGACTTGGCATCGCTGCAGAGACTCCAAAACAGACCAGTTTTCGATAGAGTCAAAAGCCTTCTCATAGTCCACAAATGCAAGACATAGGGGCCGATTATACTCTTCGGACTTTTGTATAATTTGTCGCACTGTTTGGATGTGGTCTATGGTACTGTATCCTCCTCGAAACCCGGCCTGCTCCGATGGCTGAAACTCGTCGAGTCTTCTTGCTAGACGATTCGTAACGACTCTCGAAAACAACTTATATACATGGCTAAGGAGCGAAATAGGTCTGTAATTTTTCAAAAGTGTTTTATCACCTTTTTTAAAAAACAAAACTACCACACTCCTTCACCACGCTTCTGGAGTTCTCCCAGAGAACAAGACAGAGCTGAAGAGCTCCCGAAACTCTTTCAGTACAGGACTTCCTCCCGCTTTCAGGAGCTCGGTCGTAATCCCATCCTCCCCTGGGGCTTTCCCATTTTTAAGCTGGAGCCGCTTCGATTTCGTCTTGGCTGATTTCTGGCAGGTCCTAGTAGTGCAATGCAAGGCCTTGGAGATGTCCTCAAGCATTTCCTCCACTTCATCATCCGAGTGTGCCGAGGTCGGTGCGTAAACCTGAACCACCTTGAGGCTATACCTCTCAGTTAGTTTCACTACGAGGTACGCTACCTTGCTCGAGAAACTCGAAACTTCTACGACGTTGCCACAGAGGGATTTGAATACCAGGAACCCGACTCCGCCTTGGGATATCTGGTTTCTCTCTCGAAAATACATAAGATGGCCCGATTCAAGGGTTATTGTGTCCTCCCCCTCTCTTCGGACTTCACTCAACCCAAGAATGTGCCAACACTGTCTTAACAAACATAAAAGAGATGTTCCAAAATGTAAGGAGCCTGGGCCAGGTCCCTGTACACTATACTTAAAAATAGGGAAATACATTTAAAATAGTTCTTAACTATCCAATTATTTTAAAATGGCTTGGTTTGCTGGTAAAACAAAAGAAATTACACTTGAAATTACAACACAGAACAAAAACCCATCATGGCTGTAAGCTGTCATTTTGATTGACTAATGACGTTTGACTTGTTTATTTCTGTGGAGTTTGAAGGTTGATTGACGGAAGTCACTGTTGTGACAGCTGACAGTGCTCTTCTGTCAGTTTTCATGCACAGAGTAACTAAATCGGTGAGACGCCATGGGTGAAACTCGATAAAAATTATTGATAAATATCAATTCACTACCACAACAGTATACATTTAAATGAATTATCTGTATTTGTCACGAATTATACGGATTTTTCTCTCTTCTTTGAGGTACTGAACATAGACCTAGCCCATTTCAATTTAATTAAAATACAATAACTCCCTATTATAGCTACATTGCAGAGCAAAAAAAGAGCATCTTCTCATGCATAGAAGGCAGTTTTATTCAGAGCATACTGTACCTAATGTTGCATTGCACTATTTACAGCGTCAGTACCTTATCTAGTTTCATTTAAACAGATAGTGGTAACAATTATGTTTTGCTAGGTTTAGTCGCGAAGAGCTCGAACTAACTTCTTGAGCTCTCGCTTAACAGTTTGATTAAGGGCCTGACGGTTCCCGAGTCGAGAGCTTCCTTATAAACTTGAACCACCATAGCTTGTGTTGAGTACCTACTTGTATCGTACTTACAATATAAAGGAGAATTTGTGTTCGTTCTTTGGGGTGTTTAAGTCACCGTAATATTGTGAGCACCGTTCGTTGGTAATTTATCTAGCGAATTATAAAGTATTGCAAAATTGTGAACTGTTATAATATAACGCATTGATTTTCGGTAGTTTAAAATTTATAAATGTCTAATTATCAAATTGTGAACGAACCTGCATTTATCAACATATTATAATCTGTCCGATTTTATCACCCGTAAAATTGTGAACCGTTCCTGATTGTTAGGTCTTAGTGGTAGCCGGATTGGTTGCAGTAACTAAGCCAGGGTACCCCGATCAAATGGGTTACGTTAGGTTAGAACTGTGACCAACAGCGCGCGAGCCGAGCGAGCGAAGCGAGCGGTGCTGCGAGTTGGTCGCAGTTACTTGGCCTGTTTAGTATTAGCGCAAGGCGCGTTTGTCGCATGCAAGTTTGATATCAGTCTACAATTTGTTAGTTTGCCATGGATAGATTATAAACTCTCGAAAAATAATGTGTTAAATTGTAAATGATTTGTTGCGGTTCACAATTTTTCGATAATTTATAATCTCGCATAGATTATAAACTAATGATACTCATAATCATACGGTACATAATAAACAAATTATGCCGAGTGCGTGTGCATTTACTCTCTAATAAAATAAAATGAAAATTCAATAATGTGAGATGTTTTTCTGAACACAGCGAACAGTTATTTAAGAGACTGTTATTCATAAATAACCATTAATATTTATTATAAGAATGTGTGATCCTTCAAATCACAGCATGATCAAAGTTAGGAAGTAAAGTCACCTGCATGTCAATAGTAACTCAAACTACGAAATCCACCCTCACTGCTACAAAGGCGCTGTAAAAATCAAATTGGTACCATAGAGGAGCGATTCACACTTACTCGAGTTTGTAAAAATGTCTAGAAATGGTTTATCCGATCGAAACGAAAAGTTTACTGACGAATGTGAGTGAATGGTGCAGTTAGTAGAGATGTTTGTGTTTTAAAATCCATCAATAGACTTCTGTATGAAATAGTAATTTTACGTTAACCCATATACGGCATCCAAGGATCATTTTGAACAATTGTATTGTTTTTCTGTTCATATCAATGATTTAAAGATTTTCTATATTTGCGTCTGGAAGCCTTGTTTACTTTTGCTTTACAATAACAGACAAATATTTTATTATATATAATTCTAGCAAAGCCAACTGGCTTGATAACACAGAAAAACAAACCATAAATAAATAAGAACTTTACTATGTATTTCATAGCAAAAAAATATTACAACAAAACAAAAACTGTTCTTACGCCACTTAGTCATTTAGCAAGTTAGTTTTCCCTAGAAAAAGTTGTGTAATGCAGTGGTCATTTATCTCGAACGCCAGCCGCATATGCCGTCGCGTCTGCCGTACCATCGTATTTTGTATTTGTTCCTTATCTGTCGTGTGCCGTTATGATAATCGGCTTTATGCAAGTTTGGCGCTCACTGTATCTATTGGTGTTCGTTTTGTTAGTTTGGGTTGGCTTCTGTGTTAAGACGTGAATAGGAACGTTAATACGTTATATTGTGGAACAAATTAATATTTGTTGATGTTACTGCCTTGAAAGCTACGTTAAATCATAATTATTTATTTGTCAGAATATGGTACATTTATGATCTTAAGATTAGATGTACTTGGGCCTTTAATACCAACATTAATAGAATCAGAATCAGTACTTTATTTGCTATGAATGTAGGTACAGGTATAAGATGTTGTACATAAATTAATGAGATCGGCTACAGTCTACCTTACGGCGTGCAAATAGGTATGACTTTATGTTGAGTTTATCATGGGTTTTTCCAATGAAACAATGTATATTTTACTTTGTTCTTTACTATTTCCAACAATACAAAATTCTAAATATGTAGGAATGCGCACCTTGATACAATATTGTGGAACAAAGATTGTAGAGAATCAAATGAATTCTTGTCGATGTAAGTATATAACTTTTTGAGACTGATTGTACCTACTGAAGAGACTTATAAATCAATTGATGGATAACGAATACATTATCTATTAAAGTTAGTCCATTTGGAACAAAAATAAAGATACATTAGGTGAAGCTGTACGTCTATACCTCTATAACATAAACTAAGTATATTGTTATTTGCTTATTCTTACGTAAAAATTTCTAGACAAGACTATTTACTCGGTTACTCTGACTGTACTAGTGTACGTTGTATCCTTCATCTATCTATCTGTTTCATAACTTTCCAGACCAATAAACAAGTTTCTGTTCGGTTTATTTGCAACACTAGTTCAAAAGCATGCAAAACAAGTGATCAACATTCTACAAGGGTACCTTGTTTATGCAAACTAAATTTTCACCTCTTCCATGTTTCCAATCCCTGGAGAAACTATCAAAACGAACTTGGATATTAACCGTCGCTTCGCAAATTCGATTTACCTTTTTTTATCAATGTTTACCTCGATAAACAAGTTTGGGCTATCCTAAATTGCTGTCTGTAGGTATAGACCCAAAATAATTTCATATTTTATATCTTGTTTGTTATTTCTTTTATTTACAAAGTTACTCTTTATCCTGATTTTTACATAAAGAAGTATATATTAAGCTTTTCATAATTCTACTTTAGTTGTTTCTTGAGAAAAGCGGTTTACTCCGCTCGTAAGCACAGGATTAACAACCAAACTTAATTTATGAAGCACTTAATATTTCGATCTCAAATGTTGTTGCTTTAGGTAATTTGTATGTTCATTAATGAGGTTAGAAGAGGTACCTTTTCAAAATAAATGCAATACTTCACTCCAGGAAGTATCTACCTACCTGCACATGCCATACTTTTGGCATTTTTTTCCGTAGTTGTTCAATCAACTACGGAAAAAAATACAGACGAGATTGAAATCTCATCTTCCTTAGAACTTATACCTATAATATTACTGCGACATAAACCCAACCGTTTTTCAAGCGTGTTGATTATAAAAACCGGCCAAGTGCGAGTCGGACTCGCTTGAACGCACAATGGTCCACATGAAAGACTAAGTGCGGAAATCAAACCCTATAACATAGAGTCGGACTCGCGCACGAAGGGTTCCGTACCATTATCTATAAAAAGGCAAAAAAGTCATGATTGTTGTATGGGAGCCCCCCTTAAATAATTGTTTTATTTTAATTTAATTATTTATTTTTAAAGTGAATATATAACTAAAGATTCTGTGAATATTTCAAGCGTCTATCTGTTGCCGTTATCAATATAGAGCAAAAACGAGCAAAAAAATCTGGTTTGTTGTATGGGAGCCCCCTTAAATATTTATTTTATTCTATTTTTTTGTATTTGTTGTTATAGCGGCAACAGAAATATACATCTGTGAAAATTTCAACTGTCTAGCAATCACGGTTCATGAGATACAGCCTGGTGACAGACGGACAGACAGACGGACAGACAGACAGACGGCGGAGCCTTAATAATAGGTTCCCGTTTTACCCTTTGGGTACGGAACCCTAAAAACTACAAATAACTTCTAAAAATACCTTTGATTATTTGTGAAAAATTGTAAAGAATATAAATCTAGTAACGGTTATTGATGATTTCGATCTCTAAACGAATAAAAAGCAAACTTAATAATAAATTACATTCCCGTCTATCTTAATGACAGTTATTTAAAGGTAGTCTCTTCAGTACGAATATCGAGATCCGGAAATGGCGTGTATATATTTTATCATCTTAATGTTTTTTAATCGCAGAGATAAATTTGTATTTCATAATGATACTGTGGACTACAAAGTTATTTTTGCAGTTGCAAAAAATCGCTCATATTTAAATAAAATACCGTATGAGTCGGTGTTTTTAATATTTGTTGATTAACTACAATATATGATTCATAATATACACAGGTTTCAAACTCTTTACTTATTTCGTTGTTGCGATAGAGCTCGTACAAAAATGGTCTTAAACTGACAACCATTATGGCCCACTACTTCTGATTTTTTGAAAAAAAAACAAACATGTACTCTACTCGATGAGTAACAAATTCAAAATCAAAAGTTTATTGTATGTACCCCCTTAAATTTTGGACTTTATTTAATTTTTATTATTTGTTGTTATATCGGCAAATAGAAATACACAATCTGAGAAAATTTCAACTGTCTGTCTGCGGTTCATGAGATACAGCCCGCTGACAAACTGACAGTTATTTAAGTCTATACGAGAAAATATCCGAATTCAGACACAATTACAACAGGGTTTTTAACGCTTATTATTATTTAATAACTAAACACTTAAAATGATGAGAATTATTAATAGACATAAAATGAAAATAAAACATCCATCACAATAACTGTCCTTCTTAGCAAAGCTATGCAAGTAATAATATCCATCGCTTCATACAAGTAGGTTACAAAGAAAACACTCCCATTTTTCTTCTCTTACAAATAAAATACCCATCTATATATAATATCGATATCTAAGTTATCTAGACCGTAGTGCTGTGACATAAGACACAATATATCCTGAATCCAATTTCGATTGTCTTCAGGAAGGTCTCGGAACGCCAGATATTTCCCTACTCGATAAATTCAAGTCGGAGTCTAACAACTGGACTGTCTCCTTGGATTATCTGATAGCTTGCAGCTTAGTGCTTGAAGTTATTGCACAACATAGACACTTTAGCAACATGATTTGTTGCTTAGATTATAAAATCTTGAAGTGCATTTACTTGGTGTATGCCATGTAGGTAACAGATTTAAACACGACAGAAGCAATTAGTTGCTTTCTTCCGCAAAATTGTTTAGTATTTCCGTGTAGTAAACTTATCAAAGTTATTTAGAAATAAATCTCAGAGCAAAACAAATAATTATAAATATTTCCACAATCTACTTTATTATTTTGACTCAATATCCCGAACTGTCTTTTCGAAAAATTCGTGACAATCCGGACGCATAAAAACAAAGGCAATGTGTTATCCGTTGAAACAACATTTCCGACCAAAAACGGTTCATTAAAACAAACCTAATCCTATTGCGGAAATTGTGATAACGGTATGGTGGCGCGTCGGGTAGGTTCGTGCGGTATCGGACAAAGTCGTGCGGTATTGGGCATAGTCGGACGATGCCGGGCGGTGTCGTGCGGCGCGGTGTCGCGATGTGGAGCGGTTGCTGCGCTCTCGTTTAAAAGTCACTTCTTGACTTAGCATAACCATTAGAGGAGTATCTTTTCAAAGGAGGATAACTGCATGTTATCGTATTTTTCCGAAAATTTAAAAAAACTGATTGTAGAAGCACCCTTTAGTTGATTTTTTTTTTAGAAAATATCTTTTTGTTCGGGTCACGCATTTTCAATTCCAATTTGCTCAGTAGAATATCCCTTTTTGCATTCATTTAAGAAGACCTCATAATAGTTGAAAAAATATAAATGTGGAAATAACATAACACGCCTGTGATACCCGAAGGGTTTGGCAGAGTGAATTTGGAAATAACCCCTTTAAAAAGGCACTTCGGACTGTCTTCTTCGTTACATTTTTTGCTGAAATAATTCAAACTGACTGATTATTATTAGTGTTGTATATTTAAATCGATAATTAATCTATGGATATTGATTTACTCATTCAATTTATTCAAGTAATTTTTATTCAAATTACACAAATGAAATAAACAACTGTTTACGAACACTCGTTTTGTTGTTTCAGAAAAAAAAAACAACATTATGTTTATTTTATTTCATGGTTTATATGTTATATACCAATGAATAAAAATTAAATCATTTTAAATATCCTGTGAGGGGTTTTATTAATATAATCGAAAATATCCGTGTGCGGCGTACCGAGATAACTGGCTATCGCACAGACAGTTCCATTATATTTGCCGCTCGGCAATTTATCTCCCAGCGCTTTTTGTTGGCGATGCTTGTAAACTATGAATAGCGGAATCAATTCCAGTGCAGGCACTCGAAACCAAATGAAAACCAACACATGTACATCCGTTTATACGTTACAGCAATCATTTTGAGTTTCTAATTGTTCACAGATTCGATGAAAAGGAAAACATGGGCTGCACAAGGATATACAAAATGATAAAACTACAGTATGTGATGAAACAGCGGTAAATGTTGTTAGTGACAGCGTGGTTTTAGCCATGTATCGCAAAGTAATATATGCAGCGGTGGCCGCGCTGACACTACAAATAATTGGTGCAGCGCGGCTGTTGTGCCCGAGTGACCCTAACTGCGTTTGCGGCGGCACGCTCGCCGTTGAACTCAATTGCAACATTGATGGTGAGTGCACTTAAATTTTGACGATTACGAATGTCTTTTCAAGCTGAGTCCCAACTTTCGCAGCGTGATTTCAATTTTTCTTCACACAAACATCCTTCTCCACTTTCTATTACAACACTGTAAGCGGATTACGTCATGTTCAGTTTTAAAATCGCGTTTTAAGTGTCGTATATTTCAACAAAATATTTACTAACATAAAATAAACTTTTCAGGTCGAACAGTAAAAATAAATTTACTGCCAAACATCTACATAAATATTAAATGTGAGAACGCATCGAGTCTCGACTACAGCAAGTTACCAAAATGTGCCAACAACATGAGTTCATTTAAATCTGTCAGTTTCAAGGATTGCCCATTGCCAGCGTCCTCCTTCAAAGATGTGCTGACTAGCATGGGAGTATCGAAGACCATGGCACTGATATTCCAGAATGCAAAAAATCTGTCAGGATACTTTGACAGGAAGCACTTTGCAGGATTACAAGACTTGACAAAGTTACTTTTGTCGATAAATGGGATTACTCATCTCCCAGACAATTTGTTTATGGATATCAATAAGTTAACATGGCTAAATATAAGATCAAATACCATAAACCTTTCTGAAGAGTTGTTCAAGCCATTAGAAAAGCTGGAAACTCTAGAAATTAGTCACAATCACATGACCAATATTTCTTCGAATTTATTTTCCCATTTATCTTTCTTAAGAAAACTTTCCCTGTGGCAGAGCAACGTCACCTGGTTTTCTAAAGATCTTTTCACAGGCGTCGACGTTCTTGAAGAATTAGATCTCAGTTCTAATGGTCTTAACGAACTTCCTGCGTCAATATTTAAGCCCTTAAAGAAATTAAAGAAACTGACGTTATTCTCCAACAAGTTTTCATCGCTACCACAGAATTTGTTCAGAAATAATGCGGAACTGGAAACAGTGGTGATACTAAATAATGACGTCAAACTGAAGGAGCTACCTAAATACCTTTTTGGGGATTTGCCAAACTTGAAGCAAATATATATTCAGAGAAGTAGTGTAGAGACCGTGCCGTACGACGTTTTTGCCAATTCACCGCTAATTACGAACATATCATTAGCATACAATGACCTTACAACCCTACCGGAAGCCATTTTCAACGATCAAATAAATCTTCTCGAGCTGGACCTGAGTTACAATCAATTGAGCGAGTTGAAGCCTAAATTGTTTTCATCTTTAGTGAGATTGGAAAGGCTTAAATTATGTCATAACTCTCTTGCGGAAATATCTGGGTAAGTAAAATTCGTTGTGGCTCAATATCCTTTTATACGATTATCGGGTATGTGACATAATTTACTTTTATTACAGCCAAACCTTTTCGTCGCTACTTAGCCTAATATACTTAGAAATGGAGCATAATAATTTGAAAACGATTTCGTCGTATTTGTTCAGTAACAATAAACAGAGAATGTCAATATCTCTGGCTTACAATAAACTTGATTTTGAGGACAAAGAGTTGACAAATAATTCTTGGATGGTGAAAAGGGCATCGCCTTTTGCCCACACTTATAATTTGAAGCTGTTGAATATAAGTCACAATGAATTTAAAGTGGCTTTTGAGGACTGGTGGGTGAATGGCCATGAGAATTTAGATATTAGTCACAATAATATACAGAATCTTTGGGTAAGTGTTTCAAGTAATGTTAATAGATGTATAAGTAATAAATAAACATCTGTGGGTAATGACTGTAGATCTTTAGACCATTTTCTATTTTGTTAAGTACCTGGTACTTTTGACGGGCTTACGGTGTCCTCTCATACCTATTAACACTGTAATTTGAAAACATTGTAAAAGCCAATTTTTTTAAAGCGTAATGTGGAGTTTCTTGCCGGCTCTTCTCCATAGGAAACGACCAATTGGGACCGTGAACCTAGCTTCATTAGTGCCCATGTAGGCTTATGTGAAATAAAAATATTTTTGAATCTAAAATAATGTCTTATGTTACAGACTGATGAGGACGCTTTAAAAAATTACCGAAACGTCATGAAAAAACCCATGAAGAACGTATGGATTTCTAAAAATCCTCTCAACTGTGGATGCGAGAACTATTTATTCATTGATTATATATTGGAATATACAAAAACCAAGGTGGGCCTTAGATTTTACAATGATACAGTTGCTTCGAATAATATTTAAATATGATTATGTAGAACCAAAGATAACTGATACTCATAATTGTTCCAGATTGTTGACTTGAGACATGTGCGGTGTCCACTTTGGGCTAAAGAAGCCTGTTACATGAGATTCACAATACTAATTACGCTCATGACCATCGTTATATCACTATACACAATTATTTTAATAGTGTTCATAATCTATAGGAAGCAAATTAATTCGATTGTAAAGAAAAAATTAAATAATTTTCATTCTTCAACTCCAAAAAAATGTAAGGGTAAGGGATTCAGAATAAACCTGGATTTCTGTCCTCAAGATGAAGAATTTGTTACCAGAGAAATGTTACCAATCATGGATAATACGGAATGTCTGAAAAGTCTTATACCCCCGATTAAAAGAACAGAATATAAAGACACTTGTTTTAGAAAGTCGGCAAATTTTAAACGTTACGTCAAAGATGTGAAACCACGAGCAAGAATCGTCGTGTTCTCATCCAACTACTTAACACAACGTTTTGGTCACGTTGACATCAAGAAAATACATAGTGAAATGTTGAAAGCTGAAAATACCGTTTATGTTTTCGCCGATATCGGTCCGGAGAACTCAATATATGCGTTTCTGGAAGAACAACGTGATATTCGAAGGACACTAAAGTGGGATGAAGAATATTTCTGGACAAAATTGCTTTTTATGCTGAAAGATTTTGTATTAGCTGATGAACCAAAACAAATGAAAGAAATATTTATCGCTCCACCAGAATCGTTCGTGACGTCAAATCTGAAATCTCTATCTCTGTCGAATCTACCGGAATGGCCCAACATGTACGATGTGAACTCACTAGCACACAGTTTCAACACACTGACATACAGTCAAGTTTAGTTACACTCTCTATACTTAATTTAGCGAGGTAAAGACTGACTTCTCCGCTACGATAACATCTGAACTCAATCATAGTTTTCAAATCTTCATTTCTTTTATATCGTTATGTTAAGATGAAGTAGTACTAAATACGGCTTGTATAAATTTTTTATAAAACTATTTTAACATGTAAAAATTAGGGTAATAACTTATTGTTTGTAAACAGTAACTGTGAATAGTAAGCAAACCCACTCGTTGTTCTGCGGTTTAACCATGTGATGCCTACTTCAAAGAAGTGTGTATCAGAAATAACAAAGGCAAATGTAATCAATATGTAAGCGTTTATTTAAAGTAAGTGTAAATAAATTTAATGCAACATTAATATAAATGAAAACATTAAAGTTTCTTGGAAACTGCATGTTGTTAAGAGTTGTAAACTGCAGCTTATAATAAAACCTGTACTTTAACAACAAGCTAGTTATTTTATTTACAACCATTCGTCTTTTACGATTAATTTATCTAGTAGGTACACTTGGAAGATAACATTCTGTTTGAATTGAATATTTGAGAATAGTAGATCAGTCCATTACCTTTTTCATATTGAATTATACATAAGATACCTATCCTTACAATGTTCATACATAGAAGTCATTAACAGAATAACTCAAAACATCCACTGCTGATCATATCTGACTGATTTGTGATCGCAGTTTGATATTTCTAGCTGTCGACTTTATCCTTTAATCGCTTTTTTAAGCATCTACAAGTATGGAGTAGCTGCGCTTTAGCACCAGTAATTTTATTAAGCTTGTGGTAAAGAAGCTCGATCGCAGAAGTACTGCAAAACTGGTGCCTTTCTGCTGCTAAGCTACGTTGCTGTGTTCCGGCCTGCAGGGTACGGGTATTGGTGTTATTAGCATTTCAATCAAATAATAATAATAAATATTTTTTTTATAAAAAAAAAGTGACAACATTGTTACAGCTTATAACATTTACATTTACAACATACAGAAGTAGTGTCTTAAACAGAGGTTTCCTGGCTCCCAAACTAACTTTATACCTGACTTGAAAGTCATTACTTATGTCGTTAATTATAAAAAAAAGAAAACAAAAGGAACTTTTTTTAAATAATCATCATGAAATGTGGGTGATGGTTTGATGTGTGACAGAGTGTGGGGGGGTGTGTTTGTGGAGTGTCAAGTGTATGTATGAAGATGAGATGTTAGTGTTTGAATATGAGAGAGTAAAAGGTTTTTACATTTGTGTAAATTAAGCGCGATCAGTTTATTGATCTTGTTATACAGTTTTTATAAGAACTGGTGTTCAGCAAATCAAATCAAATCATTTAATTTACAGATCATATAATTCAATAAACACGTCATACAATAGTGTTAGTACGGTCAGTGTTCTGCTTTACCTGACCCCTCTTACAAAGAAGAGGGGAAGAGGGGTCGGGTTATGCAGAGCACTGACTGCACATACATTTGGCAAATGTTGGTAATAAATTACTATTAATGACAAAATAATAATAATGTCAAAATCATTAATAACAAAGTCAAAATTATTAATAACAACGTCAAAATCACAATTAATAATGCCAAAATATAATACAACACCATAATTAGCGCTTTTGTAGTGCTTCCGGGATGTTTGCCGAGGCCAGGGTCGATGGTTTTCATGCCATTATCCGGAAACGGAGTGCCTCTATTCTCGGTAGAATACGTGTTAGCTCCCACAGCATCCTGAGTGTATTGTGTGATAGGTGGGACAGCCCCATGCTGGCTCACTGGATACGGCTGCACACGTAGGTGTCAGTCGTTTCAATTTTGTATATAGTGTCACTGTGGTTTTTTACTAACATTAGGTTAAGACCTTTACTAACGACATATGGATCTTGATCTGAAATAAAAATAAATATATACAACCTGTTTTTTTTGATATCCCATAACTCTAGGGTTATATTCTGTAGGTAAAAATAATACTAAAACTCCTAGAATAGGTGGTCCAAAAATGCATCGTTTCGGAGATATCATCAATCATAATTAAATTAGGTCAAAAATTGTCACCAGTATGACGAATCTTTACTTTTGCGAGGTTGCCAAACTTCACAGTAGTGTAGTAAAATAAAATATGTAGGTATGTTGGTATCGGGGCTTCCCGGCGGCAGCTAGAGAAGTGACGAAAGAAAATGCGACGTGTGTCATATTTCACGTAAGGGTGTTTTACATTAATAATCGTGACTTTGCCGAATTATTTTGTATGAAAATTGAAAAAAAAAATAACGAAGGATTGGAACATAACTCATATGCCAGTTGATTCTTTGATATGGCCTCAATCATACCCTAGAGTTATGGGATATAAAAAAAAACACGTTGTATAATTAAATATGCAAGAGGTACAAGAAACAGCATTATTCCAAGGCACGATTTGAAGGCAATACTTGTGTCCAGGGGGTCTACTCCAAAGCGTTAATCCAAAGTATCGGCCATTTTATAACTTCCATAGTTTCCTTTCTTGACTTTGAATCCTTACCCGACTTAATGTCACATTTTTGACTTTGGCTTATCTCTTTGAATGTCGTTTTTTTTTTCTTTCGCCGTAGTCAGCCATAGTTAGCCGTAGTCAAGCAACGGCCGAACATTCAACCGATACTTCGGATTTATGTTCGGAGTAAACCCCCTGGTCCAGTGCCCGAGTTTTAGACCTTCCGCCTTATTGGCCATGGTGACCATGAGGCTGTAGGCGCTGCCCCGCACCCGCCGCAACAGGGAGGCGACACGCTTTTACATTATTGCGTAAAAGTCGTATAAACGTGCCTTTGCTAACATCCCTGATGCGCTACAATGGCAGTGTCGTGGCAACCCCAACGTTTTACTAGACACTTAAACCGCTGTAAGCCTTTTGCGTGTAGTCGACCCGTAGACTGCAGGTATAAAAAAAACTTTTGTAAAAAAAAAAATAACTTACTTCCAAAAAACACTACAAAGTGAAAAATAACTCTAATTTCGGAAGTCGGTGTCTTAGGTTCTGTATTTTAGTTTTATGCCACCGACTTCAGAAATTAAAGTTATTTTTCACTTTGTAGTGTTTTTTGGAAGTCGGTTATTTTTTTTTTTACAAAAAGTTTTTTTTTTTTCACTTTTTAGTGGGTCGGTTTTTAATTTATCTAAGTTAGCCTAAAGTCAACTGCTCATCACCTTTTACAAAATCTTGCTTTTCCCGATGCTGGGACGTTAATTGTTGAGGAGCAGAACTGCCACTCACCATATGCATTGTGACGAGCATTAATTGCTTAGCAGCCATATTAAAGTACCTAATCGAACCTGTGAAATACTTGTTATTATGTTGATCCGGTGGCCATCTGTGGTCTCCATCATCAGTTCCACTTCACCAAATGGTGATTTCCGGGAGCAAATGCACGAGTAACTATAAAAAATACCCAAATCGCTATAGGTTTGCCTATAAAATTCGAAGGTTTCCCTCGATTTCCATGAGAACCCCCTCATCAGATTCTGATTTGGTGGCAATAGGACCACCTCGGCAGCATACCCTTTCAAAAAAATAATAATTTTCAAAATCGGTCCATAATTGACGGAGATATCGGTGAACAAACATTAAAAAAAAACATACAGCCGAACATATAACCTCCTCCTTTTTGGAAGTCGGTTAAAAAGATTGGCAGTATGCCCAAATTGGTATAAACAGAGTAGTTTTTATGCATTTATATTAAAAAGCACATGAATTCATATCAACTTTGTCTTTAGGATGGTGACGCGCCTGTGATGACTCCGATATTGCAGAAGTCCATAAGTGAGAGAAGGCATCGCTTCTTACCACAAGAATTGTCGACTGATTGAATGCTAAATAAAAACAAAACAAAAAACTTCCAGAATACCGTAATTTTATTAAGTTATTCCATCGAACTCAGAAGCCGTATCAGGTATAGAGTTAATTGGAAGGGTGGATAGCCTGGTATTGATTACCCTTCGAAGTAGGCATTTTTCCTCATAAAACATTAAACTGATAGTTAACTTCACTGAAAGTCGTATTCATTGATTTTAAATATTTCTATTTTTAAATTACATTGTAGGCAATGATATTATATTAAACAGATATGCACAAAACAACCGAAAAAAGTGCCGCGCAGCAGCGGCAGCACAGCCCCGCCCCACTTTTCATTCAATTTACATTTCACTACAAGTAAAATACGTCCCAATTAGGACGTTTTCGAGTCTTCACAATTGCGCGCTCACAACATATCTGTTTAATATAATATCATTGATTGTAGGGTTATTCAGTCACTGAGCATCAAGCTATACATTTCCAGTATACGCTGACCTCTCATTGTACTAAAATCATATACAATCAGATCAGCTTACACTGGAACCGTATAGCTTGATGTGTAGCCGTGTGTACAAGTGTAACCACAAAATTGTGCTTAGAAATGCTTTAAAGTTGTCGTCAATCCAATTATATTATATTATTATAGTTATTTCAAGAGTATCCATTGATGTTTAAATTAAATCATTGACTATTCGAACGCAATTCAATCACAAATACGATGATCATATAACCCAAAAAGACAATAAGCATTATAAAAACCAACATCAATATCGCATGGGAATAAATTGCGAATGACAGTTGACCGAGAACCTCCATCAATGTTATACCAAAACCATGGCAACGAGCAAGCGAGGGGTGCCGAGTTAGCCGAGTTGAGCCGACGGAAGCCGAGAGGACCCGAACACCAGTGGAAATATAACAGCACATTTATATCGGCAATAAATTGTCGGTTATGAAAACCTATGTATGTACAATGTGCTGGTAATGGTCGTGAATAAATAAGCATGTAGGTACTTTTATTTGGAATAGGGTTTATTACATAGATTTTATGGAAATATACGGAGTTCCTTAATTTTTATGGACGTAAAAAGGCCACTGATTAGCGTGGCGTATAAAACTCGAAAAGAAGAAAAAAAAACAAGTGAGCCTAAGGCCGCGTTCGGACGACACGCGCATAACCCGCGCCGACCACGCGCACGCTCCGCACACGTGTTGTGCGCGCATAAACAAAAATTTTCAAAGCGAGCGGGGCGGGCGCGGAGCGGGCGCTTGGCGCTTATGAACGCAGCCTTACAGTAATCGCTTATGATGTGTAACATCTGACATCTCACCTTGGTAATAAGCACCTGAACAGCGACAGAATAGCATTAACCTCAAAATTTTAAAAAAAGCTTAATTATTATTACAAAAAAAGCTTATTTATTCGAATAAAAAAAAAAAATATTATTATTAACAATTCATTACTAGTGGCCGGCCACTGGTCGAAATTCGACACCCTCTACTTACAATCTATATAGTACCTACCTACTTACTAATTCCATGCTATTATAAAGAACTTGCTTAGTCCATGATATTAAAAAGTACTTACTTATTCCATGCTCAAACTGACACTTCTTGTTACACAATTCCGTCCTTTTTCACGTAATCATTCGCACAGAAAGCGTTGTGAAAGATGTTCCATAGTAAAAATTGAACAAGTCAGATAATAAATAAAATAATTTATTTTTCATGTCTTAGCGACGGTATTTTTAATTTTCTTTTATTATTTGGGCCTAGTAAGTAGGCTTTTTTAATAGTGGCATAAGTGTTAGTACACTTGTGACATTATCAAGTATCATGGTTTGGCCAATGTGTTTGAAATATTTTCCTGTGTGGTCGGACATGAAAATACTACCTACGAGTATAATTCTGGTAGTACACCTCTGCCAAGAAACCATAGCAGCGAAACCGCTGCAGTTCAATTCAACTGGCACGCGTCATGTTCCGTTACTCGAATCGGATGCGAGTAGCGAAACATGACGCGAGCCAGTAAAATTGAACTACTGCGGTTTCGCTGCTATGGTTTCGCGGCGGAGGTGTGCTACCAGCGTCATAGATGCAAATAAATAAAATATAGAAGAATTCTATTACAATACATTTTTAAAGTATTTAAAAGTAGTATTTACAAGGTATTTTCAGCATTTACTTTAAGTAAGGGGCTTGTGGCTAAGTAATAATAGCCACACGGGTCGATCGATCAGGTTAAGCTACGCTTGCCGCGGTTGGTCCGTGGATGGGTAAACATCTTTACATACCAAGACTCCTTCGTGTCTCGGAAAGCACGCAACCCACCAGCGCAACTGTCAAAGATTTAAGGCTCTTACAGACTGGTGCGATATCGCGGGCACGACGTGACACTAATAGCAACATTTCTTTGTCGGTGCCTATCCCGTCCGCGATAACGCATCAGTATGTACGAGCCTTTACAAATGACAGCTGGGACCAATGGCGTTGCAGTTGTTACGGGTCGTCAGAAGCCCGAAAGTCTGACAACCAGTCTATACCAAGGGGTATCGTATTATCCAGTAACTGGGCTGTGGAGGTTGGATAGACAGTTCGATCAATCAACTCAGCCTATAGCAGCCCACTGCTGGACATAGGCCTCTCCCAGGCTGCACCACAACACCCTAACCTTCGCCTTCCGCATCCAATCTGTCCCAGCCACCTTTTTAAGGTCGTCGGTCTATCTAGCTGAAGGGCGTCCCACACTACGCTTGCCGATACGCGATTTCCACTCCAGAACTCGTCTGCTCCACCGGCCATCGGTCCATGAAGTTATCTGGAAGAGAACCGGAGTTACCGACATAGCCTGCAGAGTAAGCAAGCTGAAGCGGCAGTGGGCTGGCCCTGTTTGTCGATAGACAGTTGCTTCATGTAAAATACTGGTATTCAGCCCGGTTAGACAGGAAGCCAACCGCAACAAAGTTGATAATAGGATAGGCAGATGATGACTTTGGGTAGATAAGTTTCAAAGTACCTATAGAAAAATAACAGTTTGACTTGAAGCCACTGTTACTACATAAAAGTCGTTAAAATCACATAAAGCTAGAACGGATTGGTTTTCAAGATAACTATCTACACTTCGACAAATTGAGCTTTCTTTTAATGGCTTTCCACACTGCAGTGAAAATACTTTCTTTGATTCTACGTTTGATACTAGGATTATCTTCAGTATTGGAGATGCTTTTGCAGTCAAATATCTCATCGTTTACAAATACTTAAAACCGGAACTACTATAATACGTTAACTAACTGGCCATTACCGAAAAAAGCCAGTATTGACATTAATTTTAACTAAACCCACGCACGGTGCGATTTTGTGCAACTGCTTTTTTTTTGGTCCTGGGTGAAGAATCCTCGTGGATGTTCTCCGCCCTAGGGCGGGCCGAGGGTGCTGTCAGACTCCCACTCAACTGACTAAAAACCACCCAGTGTTCCCTTCCCTCACTTGCACCGGGCATCATGGGATCACGTGCGACTTCCGCGATCCCAGGCTGGTGCTGGCCCCTCTGCGGGTCACCTCAAGCAATTCAATTGCCTCTGGCAAGTTCAAGCAATAATAAAAGTTGTTGTATTTCTTACGTCGCACTTTACACTATTTACTTGTTTTTTTATTTTTACCTGCTGTACTTATATTATATTGTGTGCCTTTACTCTGTGCTAAATAAATGAATTATCTTTCTTTCTTTTTTTCTTTTACCCTTTAGTATTTAGACGATGTAAGTTATCTGTTGCTTCAATTTTATTGTACGTCACTGGCAAGAATCTTGAATAGTGTAAACGGGGCTTTACAGTACCCGGCCGTAAAAATGGCACATCAAATTTTAGTAAAAGTTGGGCTATGTAAAACATCTTCTCTGTCACTTATGTACCTCTATCTCTTTTTAACGCTCAATGTGTCACTTAATGCATATAGTACTAACCGTACAATAAATACAGCAGCCGTAAATACGGCACATAAAATTTTAGTAAAAGTTGGGCTATGTAAAACGTTTTCTCTGTCACTTATGTACCTCTGTCTCTTTCTAAAGCTCAATGTGTCGTATTTACGGCTGCTGTATTTATTGTACGGTCAGTACTATATGCATTACTTGACCGTGAGAAGAATGAAAGAGGGGTCGGGTTATGCAGGTCACTGACTGTACGTGTCCACACCAAAAAAATATGCCTCATCTCCACGTCATGGGTTAATTCAAAATAAGTACTTTATGTAACAGCAAATAAGGTTCTATATCTATCGTATACCTACAGGGTCAAATAAATAAGCTAGCGAAACTCTGTAGACGTGATGGGTATCAGTATATAGACGATTCACACACTGCCCCGCTATACGCTGCGAGGTGCGTGGCGACGCGGACGTAGTCACGCGCGTGGTTGCGGGAATGCAGATTTGCACCATCATGCAGATTTTTTTCGCACAAATGCGCAGAGCTGCAGTATAGTATACGGTGGCCCAAAGGCCTCATTTCACAGCGAGATCCATTTCAAAATATTACTTCACGTCTAGCACTGTCAAAATCACGCACCATACTGCAGAACTCGGTGTGCCATACCTTGCGTCTTGCTCCGCACCCACGCGCGAGGGCGCGTGTTTCGCTGCATAAGGCGCATGACCTGCAACACTGCGCGTGATTGCGTTTTCTGTGTTGCACTACGCGTGTTTTCAATGCAAAGAGAGATATTTGCAAGCAACGTAAGAACACCCACTCCCGCGGTACGCTGCGTATTGCGGTGCTGTGTGCGAATCGCCATAAACACGATAAAATAAAAGATTAAAAAACTTTTTTTGGGCGTCAACGACAGCTAGCAGATTAGTGTTGTTACTTGAAGTATAAGTTGAAAAAATATGTTTTCTTTTGTTTTATCGCGTTTAGGTATAGATTCCAATCACGTCTGTGAAGTTTACACAAAAAAAAAGGATTTTTAAAGTTATATTTCAAGGGACACTAACAGCAGTCGGTGACTCCACAAAACATAACATCAAATTAATTTATTTTTTGTTTTATCACGTTTAGGTATCGATACCCATCACGTTGGCGGAGTTTCGCTAGCTAATTTAATTCGACCCTGTATACTAACAATGACGCTATCGGCCTTAATACAAAACAATCATGTATTTTTTTTTATTTCGAAACTTATTTCATCTGAGATAAAGTTCTTAATACAAAGTAGACAACTTAGACTCGGGTTTAAATCAGTTTTCGTATTAAGAACTTTATTTCAGACGGAATCGGGTACGAAATTCAAATATGACACGATGGTTTAAACCTGGGTTTAAACCATCGTGCCTTGTTTTGTAATAAGGCCGGAAGAGTTTGCTCTCTGGATATAACAGTCTGTGATAGCCCAATTCTTGAGGAAGGCTACAGGCTATTTAACATCACGCTAGGACCCTTAGAAGCTGAGCAAAAAGAAAAAAGTCACAAAGAAACGAAGTAATAGCGTGGGTAGGCAATGCGATGTGACGCGACGAGGTGGGTCGGGGGAGCAAAAACTTTCACGCAGACGAAGGCGCGGGCAGAAGCTGTTATGCTTCGTCATTCATCTTCATTTCTGCCGAAATACGTCCACTGCTGGACATAGGCCTCTCCAACCTTTGGGGGAGTTGCCATCATCGCTACGCTTGGCAGGCGGGTGGGCGATCGCAGTATAGTGTCAGAACGCTGCTGCCCGTTCTCTAGTAAGTCCCATAGTCGCCTTTTACGACACCCACGGAAAGAAATAGGGTGGTGCTATTCTTTCGTCCTTTTTACGTCCGGCACCATACGGAACCGTTGATAGGTATAATAAAAATAGAATAAATTTATTTCGCTAAGTTTACATTAATGTGAATTGAATTCCTTGACCTCACACTAGGATTCCTTGTGTTGTGAGATCCATGCTCCTTCGTTCCGTTCAGAATTTTATCCATAAATTAAAAATTAAGGCACATTTTTTAAATTTAAAAATACCAGGCTATATAATCCTCTGGTCATATTGCACACACATTCATTAGTATCAGTAAATACCATCAACACGGCAACATACTCTCAATCACGTTGCGGTAACAGAATGCTATAATGATTCAGTTTTAACTGATCATAATTCTACAATCTGATGTTTGGTGAGCGGTTACATTATCGTTGGGCTATGAACTGTAGTTTTAATTAAAATCGTTCTTATGCAGGCTGGATTTTTGAGATGGACCGCTACAATGAAGATTGGCCCAAAAAAAACAAAAAAAAACTTCGTATTTCGAACGAATACGCGTCATAATTTAATTTTCTTTGAAAACAGAATCTAAAATGTTTGTTGCTTGCTTGTAATTTTTGAAATTCTATAACAAAAATGACCTCATTTAATTTAGAACGTTTAGACTTGTAAGAAGCTTATTTTTTTTAATAATAAAACCCGTCAGGTGCATTGGGTTGGTACAGGATCAATTACTCGATGCGTCATGTGCCAACCAGAAAGGTAATTAAAAATCTTGTAAAGAATGTCGCAAAAGGTGGCTCGTTCAATAAAAAAATAGTACGACATTTAAGTGTATTAAGTAGATGAAAATATGGTGATTGCAATTTTATCACTCGTGGAAGCGAATCCAGAGATATCTTCTAGAGATGTCGCTAGCGAAGTGGGTGTTTTGCACTCCTACTTTTTTGTAGCGGCCAGTTTATCGATGGTAAAAAAATTAAGTTACCTACGAAATATATGGGAAAAGGTTTTTGCGATTTCTGACTTTTCTAGTACTCAGTTGGTCCAATAGAAGTTTTTGGTCCTTATAAGAAACAGGATCGATTAACATAAAAAAGTGTTTGTGAAAACTGCCTATTTTCCTGCTGACTGTACATTTTTTCAAAAACGGTGAATGCAAATCAATATTTCTCAAAAAGTTAAGGACAGTCTCCTAAGACCGTTCCTGTAGCTACAACGGTTATGGTAGCTGCCCTTACTGCCCCATCTAATCCACTAAACCAAAATCCACCCTGTATACCTTTGGCTTATAACTGTTTCTTATAATAACGATGGATAAGTACATAAATAAAGTACCCGATATGACAGAGTGACCCGATATCCAAGATTGTCTAACGAATTACGAGATGAAGAGCGGGGCTTATACCGAAATAAAAAAAACGAGCGAGCCTTGAATGAAAAATGATGACTAACATCTGAAATCTCACCTTGGTAATAAGCAACTGAGCAGTGACATAAATGACCCCTCTACTTACAATCTAAGTACTCACTAATTCCATGAGTACACTAATTCCATGATATTATAAAATACTTACTGATTCCATGCTATTAAAAAGTAATTACCTACTTATTCCATGCTCATGTTGTCACTTCCTGTAACATACTTCCGTCCCTTTTCACGAAATCACTACCACAGAAAGTGAGAAGAAAGATGTTACAGATAAAAAAATACTGGTCACAATATGTGCCTTTAAAGTTTTCATTCACAAAAGGTACGTAATATACTACCTTATAGTTTCCACTATGCCGTACAATCTTTGCCAGTATAGGAATTTCGGGCCGAGATCAGCTCAAAATTCGCGCCCTCATGCCCCTAGTCGCCGCAGGAAACGCCCCGGGCGACGGGAGTCGCAGACCGATTCCCGACCACCGCAGGCGCGGGCTTACGGACGGTGAGCGATGGGTAGCTCGCCGTCCGATAAGGACCAGGCTTGGGTCGACGGTGCGTTGTGTTCCACGCACTAACTGACGAGGTCCAGTAGGGCCAATTCCTGCCAGGATTGCGAGATTGTCTGAAAAGGATTTCGTGGCCCTGGCACACAGGCAACTGAAGGGTAGGTTTTAGTCAGTAAAAGTCTGACACGCCCTCCCACTCCCAGAGCGGGAGAAGTTATTTGATAATTTCCCAACCAAAAAAAAAAAATAGGCCGAGATCAGCTATAAGCGTTACTTGGCACGTACTTTGGTCTAGCGTTATTTCTGTCACTGTCGCACAACTACTAAACTAAAAGTGCAAGATATAGACGGGAACATGTCGAAACCAAAGCACGTGTTTAGTAACGATTATAGCTTTCAGCCTTACAAAAATCCTTTACAAAAACCGGCCAAGTGCATGTCGGACCACGCACAAGGAAGTGTTCCGTAGTTCCGTAGTAGAAAAACAAACTTAACATTGTAGTTGAAAAACATGTTCTCCCATACATCGATATACGCCACGGTCAGTTCTCCAACTGCAAATGTAAGTTGGGCGAATATCACTCGTTAATTTGTAAAGCCTACATAGCTATGATAGTTTTCCTTTTAATTTTGTGTTAAAATGCATAGAGAACGCTGCTGCCCATTCTCTAGTAAGTCCCTTAGTCGCCTTTTACGACACCCATGGGTAGAAATAGGGAAGTGCTATTCTTAACGTCCGGCACCTCACAGACGAAAAATATACACTCACGATGATTAATATATTATAATTTTATACTCTTGCCAAATTACAGCTTTCTAGTACTAACTGTCTCTGAGCTAAGCCTGGGGAGAGACAGACGGACATGGCGAAACTATAAGGGTTACTTGTTGAGACTACGGAATCCTTAAAACTGGATAATTTCAACATTTGTATCTGTAATTTTTATGGTGTACATAATAAAGAGTATTCTATCTATAAATAGATGAAGCAGATGTTGACTTCCTGTAGACGTTACATTTTAATAAGTCGTGTTTTCCTTTACGCTTACCATGGGGTGAATCGCTAAAGATCACTTTTCTGAATGGGTGAATCCGTAGGGATGTCCTATTGTTTACAGAAGCCACTCTGCGGTAATAACAAGATGGTATAAAGTTTCCGAGTAGATAAGGTTGCTTACCTGTCTATTTAAGACAATGCATTTCGGAGAGTGTGTTAGAGCTTATGTAAAATAACCCCACTTTCATCGACTTTTCATCAGATATATATAGTCGCCGTAACATCTACTCGGGTTCTTGATATTTCACCTCTTTGTTCCTCTACATACAAAGCTTTGTAGTCTGTGAATATTACTGAAGAAAGGAATTTGTTGAGAAAGGTTATCCGAGAGTTCTGAAATGCGAATGGGAATAAGATATCTTTAGAGCACGCGGTACATCTTGACTTATTGATTGTATTACCACTACATATTTTACTAACACATTTGGTGGTACCAAATGTGTTAGTAAAATATGTAGTGCGGTTTAAAAGAAGATATACGTAGTGATAAAAAAATTAAAAAGAAGGTAGTCTTTTCAATTCAATATCTTCATAATCATCTTTTGATGATTTGGTAATGTTGAGAGGATGAATGAAAGGCCACTAACAAGCCAGGAGTGGGGAGACGCCCTAGGAGTGTTCTTCTAGGGCATCTCCTTATTGGGAAAATAGTGACCTTATTGGGGATATTCTTCAGAGAGGTCAGGTGCGTAGTACTTGCAATCGGCGTGAGTATATGACCAGATGTATGAACGGAACCGAAGCAAGAGGAGTATGTAAGGATCGTAGCTCGTGGCGTTCTGTAGTTTTTGCCTACCCCCATGGGCAAGAACCTCCATGTTATGTACGTATTGGGTAAAACATGAGTACTATTATTGTATTATCATCTCTAAATTGAAATAAAATGAATAGTGACATCTGTCGCTTAGGCATGAATTTGTCACGTAACATGCCTATGTTCTGTATAGTCAACTAGATAACTGACATTTATTGGATACTAGCTGTGCTCCGCAGCTGGCGCCTCGTGTTGATTTTGTATTATTCTGGAATAGTAACCTAGTCTGACTTTGAAAAGCGTAGCTTGCTTTTCAAAATAAGACTAGGTTATATTCCAGAATAATCTCTGTAAGAATAAGCCTTTCAGGATTTTAGTACCAAGTAGCAATAAAATAATCTCTTAGATGTTGAGACATACCTAAACGGACTTTAGGTAAACATTTGTTACTCCCCCCCACAAGGTAGTCAGTACCGCTATCATCTTGCCGACCGGTTAATGTTATTACCAATAACTAACAGTAACAATAATTCTCATAGTTATAGTTTTTTGCCGATACAAGAGTATGAGAAGCAGAAGAAATACCCAGACTCACAGTTGGATATAAAAAATTAAAAATAAATCAAGCAAAAGCTCTGAACGAATTTATCCCGCATTTAGTTGACTGCACATAAATTCCTGAAGATATCAATATCTTTCTAACTCTATAGGAAACATCAAAAGATACCAATATAATACCATCACGGAACGGAACCGCAATAAGCCGCTTATTCTTCTTCAAATCAGCATAAAAGTTTTCATATCGATATCAGAGCTGTGCTGTACAATACGGATGCATTATTGCAATGTTTCACGGAACGGTGGCGGTATTCGCAGCACGTTGCTCGTCGGCGCGTCGTGTCCCCGGGGGGGTACCAAACGAGATTCGTCCGCGAACCCCGCAGATGTATAGACTCCCTAGCGACTGTCTACATTTGCAACATTGATTAGTTTTGAATTACAATTTTTGGTGAGGGAATGTCGTTTTCGTTTGAAGGCTTCTACATACTGGTGCGACACGCGACGCGACACAAAAGCCCCGCGTGTCGAGAGTCACGCCGGTCTGTATAGGCCTTGAGTTCTTAAATGCTGAATTTGAAAAGGCATTGTGATATTCATTTCAGCCGAAAGACGTCCACTGCTGGCCACAGGCCTCCCACAAAAGGGAGGATTTGCCATAATCGCCACGCTTAGCAGGCGGGTTGGCGATCGCAGTATGGTGTTAAAATGCATAGAGAACGCTGCTGCCCATTCTCTAGTAAGTCCCTTAGTCGCCTTTTACGACACCCACGGGAAGAAATAGGGCAGTGCTATTCTTTACGTCCGGCACCACATGGAACATATCCATGTATGTACTTAATGTGTTTATAACACTTTGTGATTGTGTCCTAAAAACCAAGATCTAGGTATTATTTTCTAAGTTTAACTTTCCTCCAACTCTTTTATTCCTTCTAATGGCACTGATATTCTTCTCACTAGGGAACCAACGTAAATGAATAAAACAAATAGAACTTTTAAAAAGCACTTAGTAACCATTAGGTTCTATTTGAAACAAATATAGTATTAAGTACAATAAATAAAGAAGTCCCGAACTGTTTTTCTCAATTCCCAAACCACTTATATTTATCTACTATTCACACGTCATTTTGCTAAAAGCAACAAAAATAAAACTATGATAATATGTCTGGCTACATTGCAATGTTTCGCTTCGAGGGAGGGCAATGTTCGCGTTGCTACCCTCGCGAGGGTTGTGAAATGAGATTCGTCCCCATAACACGCAGATGTATGGTTTCCCTAGCGATCTCTATTCCGCATTGATTAGTTTAAAATTTTAAATTAAAGCAAAATTCATACAAAACTCGGTAATTGTGATTCGAAGTTGGATTTCGTTTTGAACTTTGAAGACAGTAATTGATTTATGCTATGATGTCTTTGAGCAACATTCCACAATACAATGTACTAAAGGAGGGTATAAACTAGATGCCAACGTAAATCTATATTTCCGTCATCATTTCAGCCGAAAGACGTGCATTGCTGCACATAGGCCTCACCCAAAGGGGAAGGGGGTTGCCATTATCGCCACGCTAGGCAGGCGGGTTGGCGATCGCAGTATGGTGTTAAATGCATAGAGAACGCTGCTGCCCATTCTCTAGTAAGTCCCTTCATCATCATTATCATCATTTTAACCGAAAGACGTCCACTGCTGGACATAGGCCTCCCCCAAATAGGGGGGGGGGGTTTCCATAATCGCCACGCTTGGCAGGCGGGTTGGCGATCGCAGTATGGTTTTAAAAATGCATTGGGAACGCTGCTGCCCATTCTCTAGTAAGTCCCTTAGTCGCCTTTTATGACACCCACGGGAAGAAATAGGGTGGTTCTATTATTTACGTCCGGCAGCACACGGTACAGTATACGTACGGTATATTTTCGTACTTACTTTAAATGCTAAAGTAATAGAGTCCGTCTGTCTGACCGATACTTTTCACGCCTACAACACTGAACGTCATGAAATTTGCTAGATAAGGACCTGGCGACAAGCTACTTTTCATCTTAGATATTTGCATTCAAAAAATATGAAATAAAAAAGTCGGGAGGGAGGTGTCGTGGGATACCCGGTTGGAACAAAGTTGTTTTCGCTGTTTATTATGTATTAAAAACAAAAACAAAAACTTTTGACACTTGAAACTGAGTTTTTCGGTTTTCGGTTTTTTCGTAGCGTCATGATTTCTGCCAGTTTACAGCCGTGTTAAACAACTTCGTTCCAAAACTCACGAAGACGAAGTCGCAAACAACAGCTAGTAAACTACATTATAATATTCGTTTTTTGAATAATTAAAATATTTTAAACAGAACTTGATCTCTCTTTACATTTGTATTCATGAAAAATATCTCAACGTTTCAATGATGAAATCGGGATTACCGTGCATTTTGAATAACGAACTTAATCTGCTGAACCACGGTACCCAATTGAGACTGACCGAAAAATTCTTGAAACACACGTGAAAATAAATTTCATTTATTTTTATAGCCCCAAGCATTTTTTTGTAAAACAGAGTCAATGGTATGTTGTATTTTTTTATCCTTATTCACGTGAATACGGAAAACATTATCCCTTTATACGTTTCCTCAGTCCATTTCCTCAAAGAACTGGAGCACACATTCCATTATAAAAAACACAAAAACAAAAGAACGCTACAGCCAGTGACGTCATAAGATTGAGCGGTCCACGAATTAAGTACAAAGTCTGTCACCGAAACGTCGGTGATCAGGGCTGCTCATGAAATATTCATGAGCACGGATGCGGTCCAATGTACCGCCGCGATATATTTACCGCTGACCACGTCAGCCCGACGCCGAAATAATAACGGGGTACATCGGTACAATGTATACGTAGCGCTGCATTTGGGGGTTCCTTTGTCGTAATTATGGTGGACAGGGGTTCTTTTGATATAAAAGGAAAATGGGGTGGGTTTTTTTCCTCGTTAGTCAGTTGATTGAGGAATAATTAAGTGGTGGTATTGAGAAGGGCTGCTTTTGATCTAATATTAATAGGTTCTTGGATATTAATAGGCGTCTTTCCTTTGATAGATGTGCTGGGAAAAATTTATAATTTTTCCCAGCACATTTTGAAAGCAGTCAATCTGCCCAGCCTTTAACCAACTATGTTGTAACCAGATGCAGCTGAATACTAGTATTTTACATGGAGTGACTGCCTATCTGACCACCAAAACCCAGTTGCTGTTTAACACGATACCCCTTTGTAACACTGGTTGTCGGACTTTTGGGCGTCTGGCTGCCCGTAACGACTGTCAAAGATCTACGAATCACAGCCGAGACCAACGGGTTTATTATGCAATTCTTTTTTTAAAGCAGTATGAGTAACATGCGATAAAGAATGAAAAGGAACTTTAAAAGATTCCATATAGAAAATAATTTAGACTGAAACTGTGGCCAAACCAATTAGTTCGTTTAATTGTCGTTTGACTTGGTCTTTCATGACATGGCAGTACCTACTTTTATAAATAGATAGACTATCAATTATTAATTATATATTAATAACAATCAACATCATATTTTTTTAAAATACGTATTGATCCTACTAATATTATAAATGCGAAAGTTTGTAAGTATGGATGGATGGATGGATGGATTTTTGTTACTCTTTCACGTAAAAACGGCTGGACCAATTTTGATAAAATTTTGTATCGAGGTAGCTGACACCCTGGATTAACATATAGGCTACTTTTTATCCCTATATTCCCACGGGATCGAGACTTAAACAGGTGAAACCGCGGGGCGCATCTAGTAATAAATAAATAAAATACATTTAATTCAGACCTCATTTTGGTCCATATTTTGTTAGTATTACAATAATATCTTAAAACTATGTTAGTCATGACACGTTCAATTAATGCGCTAGTAACATAAAATCTAAATAAATAATCGGAAACAAATTAAAATGAAAATACAATTGAAATAAATAATTGCAGTTAAATTAAAATTGATAATAAATTAAAATAATTAATTGAAAATAAATTGAAATAAGTAATTGAAAATAAATTAAAATAAGTAGATAATTAATGTTATTTTATAGTATTTATTGATCCTATTGGTTTTATAATTATATTATATTCTAAGTACTTACTGTTTATTTTATTTTACTTTATTACCAATTTTTGTTTAATCTGTAAAAATCTCTAAACCTGGAGGCCTACTCCAAAGCGATAATCCAAAGTATCGGCCGAATGTTCGGCAGTTTCTTGACTTCCAAAGGTTCCTTATTTGACTTTGAATCCTTACCCGACAAAGTCACGTTTTTGACTTTGATTTATCTCTTTGACCGTCACATTTATTTTGCTTTCGTCGTAGTCAGCCATAGTCAACCGTAGTCAGGAAACGGAGCACATTCGGCCGATTCTTTGGATTTATCTTCGGAGTAGGCCCCCTGACTTGGTAGACGTACGTGGTTTTCGGGTGACCACTGAAAATCAGCGATCTGCTGTGGGTGGTCATAGCACAGCATCATTCTGAGTAGAAAGCCTTCCTGTCGCAGTCACGACGTGCAGCTGCCGACTATTTATGTTCTGTGTTCTTATCCATAAATCTGTTTTGTTTTATTTTTTATTTTAATCATCATATCTTTTTTTATGCATAATTATGTTTTTGTGACAAACAAATATATTTTTCTTTCTTTTCTTATACCTAATCATCTTTTCAGCCGAAAGACTGCTGAACATGGACCTCCCCCAAGCGTCACATCATCAACCGGTCCTGAGGGCTTAGACAGATGGCATTCGCTTTGTAGCGATGCTATTTCTACAATTTCTATCGTTATTTCACTTTTTGGTAAGCGTTATCGCTAGTTTTAGAGTCGAATTCCTTAATACGAATCGGAAACTAGCGATAACGTTTGACAAAAAGTGTTTCTTGGCTACGCATCTCTAAGGAAGTTATCGTTCGACGCTGTCGATTTGTTTCATTTAATCGAATGATGAAAACATTGTCTAGCTAATTTCTATTCGTTGACCTATGATCACATGACATTTCGATATCTTACGTCAACCCCATACATTTTCGGCTTTTCTACTAGCGTCGTCGCTAATCGAATGTAAATTTGTCTAGGTCCTCTTGTCTTCTCACGCGATCGCCAACCCACCTGCCAAGCGTGGCGATTATGGCATACCCCTCCAAAAAATAAGAACACCTATTGCATTATTTAAATTCATGATCTAAATAATGCGTGCTTGTCTGGTGTTTTGTGAGAGACAATATGCGAGGGTGTCCACTGCTACATGTTAGTTTATGTTAGTTATGATGTATTTAATTTATTTAAGCATTTAATCATTTACTCAAATAATTATAAATAATGTTGTCCATGAATTGTATATCTTTGAATTAAATAAAAAAATTGTATTGTATGTTATTTGAATGCTTATTTTATTATATTTTTTTAAATTCTATGTTAATTAATGTAATTGGACCTGTGCCGTTTTATGTAACTATAAATAAATAATAATAAATAAAGCTAATAAAAAAATATAGCATAACTTTGAACATATTCGTGTACGAATAAATTGTTCACGAAACCGCCAGATTGAGTAAACTAAATTATGTTCGCTAAGGCGACTATGAACAGTCAGAGGTCAGAGTTAGCCGCAAACTGGGATCTATTTATACACCAGTTAGTGGCGTATTACCAAAGAAGTTATAACTTGGATGTTACAGCACTTCTATTGTCTAAATGGAGATTAGGCAGACCCTCGGTGGATTTACCTAAAACCCAGACATACTGTTCGCAGGCTTAGAGCTAGATATTCGCGAAACAATACCGCACATAAGTTTCGTAATTAGAATATTAAGCCGGAGATAAGTTGGCGTTGTGTTAAACTTGTCTTTGTGGTGTGTAGTTATTGGTATAACTACAAGTGGAACAACGATGTCTGATATTGAAATATAATAGGCAATAACAAAAGACGTCCAATACTGGACATAGCCCTCCCCCAAGCACCGCTTCTTCTACCATTTCTAGTTTTTTCTAAGTGGTTGTCATTTGGGGGGGGGGCATAATCGCCACGCTTGACAGCCGGGTTGGCGATTGCAGTTTGGTGTTAAAATGCATAGAGAACGCTGCAACCCATTCTCTAGGAAGTCCCTAAGTCACCTTTTTCGACACCCATGGGAAGAAATAGGATGGTGCTATTCTTTACGTTCGGCACCACACGGCACGGCGGGAATGTTTACTTAACCACTTAAAAAAAAAAATACCAGTACACCATGTCGAATCATCAAGAATTATCGGTCAGCTTTTAAAAACCCACGTCTACTAGTAGGTTGTATTAAACACGTAACTATTTCCCTAAAAGTCATTAGTTTCCTGCTGACAATTTACTACGACCCAGATCTACAACTACAAGTCATTTAGCCCCTATTTATTATGGTTATGGCTGGTTTCATATCTATACTCTGGTTTCATACTAGCATATCACACGCTGATGTCGCTACAGGGTTCCATTTATGTTTGTACATTGTAAATGTACAATTATTGTATCATGAAACTGAAAGTGTGTTTACACTTTATTTACAGGGAAAATAGTTTGGGTTTGAATAAAGCTGTCAAGAAGGATTTTTTTCCAAAGTAATTAAGTTGGTGAAACTACACAGACACGGTGGGTTTATTGATATCTAATGGCAATAAAAAGTAACAAAAAAAATCGGCCTATTACGTGTCGGACAACGCACAAAGAAGGGATGAATTAATTCTACTTTCAGATCAGACGGATTTATTGTGTTTGTGGAAATTAGCCTAAGAAAACCATACCCTAAAATATCATAAAGTTCGTCTCTTCGATACTGTTTCAAACATTATAGAACTGGGCCATCTTGTGAACGGTCTAGACAATCTTATTGTCAGCAAGTGACCTAAAAACCAAAGTGAAATTGAGTTTTGGAGACAGAAGGCATTGATACATTTATCACTGAGTCGACGATAAATCACGTATGTTTGAATTGCTATTTCTCAAGCTTTGCTGTAAAATAGCAAGTTGATCATGTTAATCGATAAGACGTTAGCATAATCAGCCTATAATGTTCCCACTGTTGGGACACAGGCCTCCTCCCTGTGACAGGGAGTGGGCTGTAATCCACCACGCGGGCCCAGTGCGAGTTGGTAGATGTCACATGTCTTCGTAGTTAGACGTAAGTTTATTCAGCCCACGACTTTGTCCATGTGAAATTTATTGTTTCCCCGCCCACTGCGTCTCATTGCGTCGCCCGCCCGCATATTACTTAGTTTTTAATTAGCCACTCACGCGATCAATGCCAAATCGAATGCGGCTCCTGATGTGACGTTCGGTCTTCCTCAAGAATTGGACTATCAAATGCTATTTTTTTTTATCTTCATACAAACTTACAAACAAATTTTATATCTTAATAGTGTTAGTATAGACTAGCTTCTGCCCGCGACTTCGTTCGCGTGGAAGTAGTAAGACACCACAATACAGGGTGTTTAAGAAACTGCGTGCCATAGCTGAACCTACCCCTAAAGGTTCAGTATCGATAAAGGAACCCAGGAAAACTTAAATAAAAAATCAACAAAATAAAATGAAAAATAAAAACATTAAAAAATATTGCAAGATCAACCTAATTTAATCGTTCAGGAAAACTTAAATAAAAAATCAACAAAATAAAATGAAAAATAAAAACATTAAAAAATATCGCAAGATCAACCTAATTTAATCGTTTAGAATTAAAATTGTTTTATTTGTTTAAATGCTATAATTACTAAGTTAGTAGGTAGTAAATTAGGATGATCTTGCAGTACTTTTTTTTTTTTTTTTTTAATATTTCCTGGCTTCCTTTATCGATACTGAACCTACCCCTAAGCTATGGCACGCAATTTCTTTAACAACCTGTATACTTAAATAAAAGCAGCCAAATTATACAGAGTCAGGACTGGTGACGCGGGAGCAAGTGACATACTTGAGAGAAGCAGCTTGTCCTGAGGTCGACACACGCAGCCTTCAGTAGCAATTTCCCGTTGCTTGCGTAGTTACGTACAGTTTGCAGTAAATTATAGAAGAAAACGAACATAATTTAATATTGCTCATCCCCCATAGCAAATAGCGTGATACAAAATTTGAACTAAATGTATCCGGCAGTATTTGCGTGATGTTGGATATAATAAAATCGTAGCGGAGTGAAAACTGTAATTTATTTTTATTTTTACGTAATTTTTACGAGGTCTCGGAACAAAGCTTTTGCCGAAATTTTTTTTTTTAATTGTTGTATTTGTCTGAATGTACCTATGTTCCAGCATCACGCAAATACTGCTGGATATATTTTGTTCAAATTTTGCATAGATATTCCCCATAAGTCTGGTCAGTCTGTCGGCTATCAATTATCACGCTATTTGCTATGGGGGATGAGCAATATTACATTATGATCGTTTTCTAAAAGTTTTTCTATAAGTACATCTATACCTACATAATATTATTATGTAGGTATAGATGTACTTATAGATGCTCAATTTGATTTCAACAAATATAGTGCTAAATATTGATTGTCAAGAACCCTTCTCAGTTAAAAGCAATCGGAGGTGGGCAGAACTTGAAGCCAATTGAAGTAAATTGCACTAGTCGGTCGGTGACGGAAAAGGCGTGATGAATTTCGTGACTAATTGGCTTAACAGAGCAAATACTGAGAATAGTTGAATTATTTGCAGTTGCATTTTTGTTTGTGGTAAGAACGAATTTCTTGAACGTTGTTTGAAAAAATATTTTATTATTTTTAATATATTTTTGTTTTAAATTAAAACATTAAGTTGCTGTAAGCGTGACAAGCGTGACACGTCTGGAAATAAAATGTTGACTTGTATTGAATTAACTAATTCAAACGTGTTGGGCTGGATGTTCGTTTTAGCTTAACTAATAAAGCATTGTCACGCGTGAAGCGTGACGGTCGAGTGACAGTGTGTTGACGACATATGTAAATAGTATGAAAAATGCATTGACATGCAAGTTTAGCAACTTTTCTGCTAAGTCATCAACATATTCTTTATTGGATTTGTTTCACAAAAGAAAAGTGGGAAGCTTTTGTTCTGCAGTGCGCCGAATACGGGCATACATGAAAATAATTGAATATCTAATTCATTATAACACTCAATAAGCATAATTATTTTAGTTTTGCCCTTTACAAACTAACATGGAGTAAATGACAATTTTCCTTCGATTTGGGTAGGCCGACATTGCATTTTCCCCCTCATTTACCCTTTTTTTTAATACGCAAAAGGTGTACAGACCTACCTCGATAAAGTAGTAGAAAGCTTTGACTCACAACTTTCGGCGATTTTACGTCAAATTATTACTCACTACAGTGCGTTGTTATATCTGTATGGTGTCAAATGGATCAAAGGGAAGCGCGTGAACGTTTATCAAATAGGTTTTGTTTGTAATAAACCGTCAACGCTGGGAGCGTGACATACAAGATTGTTATGAACACTGAAATTACACGGATATTATCACGCTGTTTCATCTTACAAATTGGATCGTTATTAACATCGCTTTTGAATCGATATCAAAATATAATTGGTGTTGCTAGTACTGTTATAGTTTATAAGCATTGCAAATATATAATTCGCACGTGTTGCCCTGGTGGTTCTGCCAAGATAAATAGACCGTCTCTCATTGAGAGTCACCAGCCTTAAAAATTAAATCTTAAAAGTGTTATTAAATAAGTAAAGCGTTGATGCTCGTAACGTGACATATTCCAGTTCCTTCGGTTCAACACAACTTAAAATGTGGATATATTGCTTTGCTTCCTCCTGCCTCCCTGATTCTAAAGAAATACTGTAGTTTATATGAGAAAGACATAAGCAATCTACGGCAACATAAAGACTCATGGACGATGTCTCCACGCGATTATGTCTATAATTTAATAGTTACACAGAGACTGCAACTTTGTACGTAGGGATCTAAATCTATGTAGAGTTCTTCAAGAAAAACAGCAAATTAAGATAGACAAACATAGTACTGTTTAATTAAAAGGGTGTTGAAAATTCTCTTCAACAACTAACATGTAGTTAATACTCGTGAAGCGTTGGAGCTCGCAGCGTGACATGCGTGGCTGTCACGGAGAATGAAGTCACGTGGATATAACGGGTCAGTGAACGTTCAAAGTTTACTGATACGTTTGTTTTTTCCAAAGGTGTGTTATGACTTAATTAAAAAAAGGTAATTTTGTTTATGGCTCTATTGACACCGGATTTTTTAAATATTTTTAGTGCGCATTAATTGTGCAACATTGTGCCAAAAGCCAATTTATGTCCAGCAGTGGACGTCTTTCGGCTGAGATGATGATGATGAACCGTAGTCGCGTCGGCCAGCCGTTTTAAAAAGCTGACTAAAGAAATAGTTTTTTTTTCTTCGGGGATTAGGCCTACCAAATATTGTTGCGTATATAAACAAAACGCCTGTTGATTTGTTCCTTATGATCTCTAGATTGCAGTGGTATTAATAATTATACTTCATCTAACGGGAATACTGAGAAATACGATCATAACCTAAAAATTCACACTAAGAGCTATTGTTTAGTTAGTAGGTTGGTCTTATCGGTATAAGTAAATACAATAGTGCACTGCTCAGTAAGACATCTATACTCCATTTAGAAAAATAACGGCAAAATAACGACAGTTATGGTGTAATATTGTTGAAATTACTGCACTTTAGAGTTATTTTTTTAATGTAAATGGTAAATGATTACATTGCTTTGAATTTATAGTGAAATAACTTTTGTATGTATATGACATAATTAATACAATACCAGTATTCCCTCCAAATTGTATAGCGTCTGCTCGTGACCGCAGACTAATTATAGTGATTAATGTCGCACCAACACATACTTATTCATATTATTCATGACGGTTTTTATTTATATGGCTGGTAGTTTATCTGTTCGAGTTTTTCCTATTTTTCACATTATTGAAATACATTATTATTAAATTCAGCTTACCCCAATTATATTATTTTAAACAGATATGTTGTGAGCGCGCAATCCTCAAGACTTGAAAACGTCCTTATTGGGACGTATTTGTTAGTCTATGATGCCAACATTCGGTGATTGGTGGCCAGAATAACGTTTTTTTACATACCCGCGCAATTGACAACACTTGCTGTCTCTTTTTTGTCTTGTTGTTTATATCAAGCCATTTCTTTTCTAGCATTTTTACTTGTAGTGAAATGTCAAATGAATGAAATGTATGTGTGCTGCCGCTGCTGCGCGGAACACTTTTTTCGGTTGTTTTGTGAGTGTACAACATATCTGTTTAATATAATATCATTGGCTTACCCGAAGTCTTTTTACCCGATTAACTAACCCGAACAAATATAGCTCTTCTTTGCTAAGGGTTATGTATTTTGCTCACACAACCTCCTAAGCTCCTATGCTCGGAGTTTCTCTATGTTCCGAGTTTCTCTGAAGGATAAGATCAGAAATGAAGTTATCTGGAAGAGAACCGGAGTTACCGACATAGCCTGCAGAGTAAGCAAGCTGAAGTGGCAGTGGGCTGGCCATGTTTGTCGAAGGACCGATGGCCGGTGGAGCAGACGAGTCCTGGAGTGGACACCGCGTATCGGCAAGCGTAGTGTGGGCCACCCCCAGCTAGATGGACCGAGGACCTTAAAAAGGTGGCTGGGACAGGCTGAATGCGGAAGGCGGAGGACAGGGTGTTGTGGCGCAGCCTGGGAGAGGCCTATGTCCAGCAGTGGACCGCTATAGGCCGAGTTGATTGAACCTCTTAAAACTTATGCTATACTTTAAAAGCAATTTATAGAATGTCTGTGTATATCCATAAATCCTAAATCAGCATTAATGTATATATATATACGCGAGGTACGGGGTTCGATTCCCAGGTCGGGCAAAGCGTGACTGGGTTTTTCCACCAGGAATTTTTCAGTAGCACCCCGGAATCTGGATTTGTGTCCGGTTGATGGCAATAGGCTCGTCCCTATTTCATGGGACTTAAACATAACTGGCGGAACGTGGGTGTACTATAGGTACTCTTATGCCTAACCCTATGCGGAATACAGGCGTGATGTTATGTTATATATACTTTATTGTACACCAATAAATACATAACAAAAAATAAATCAAACAGTACAAACATACAATTACCAGCCTTATGCTTTCTGCGATCTCGTCTAGGCAATCTTGGATTGTACAGTGATTTGCCTGAAAATTAAAAGGGGCTATCACCACATAATATATTCACAATATACTAAAATAGATACACAGATATATACATAATTATCCTAAATAATAAATACATACATACTTAATATATCATCCAGCCGAAATACGTCCACTGCTAGACATATAATAGGCCTCCCTCAAAGGAGGGGGTTTACCATAATCGCCACACCGGCAGGTGGGTTGGCGATCGCAGTATGGTGCTAAAATGCATAGAGTACGCTGCTGCCCATTCTCTAGTAAGTCGCTTTTTACGACACCCACGGAAAGAAATAAGATGGGGCTATTCTTTACATCCGGCACCTCACAGAAAACTTAATATATTAGCAACACTTATGCTATATATATACAAAGACACTTAATATATAAGCAATGAAAATAAATGAAGACTATGGATAGTTACAGTTTCGAGAACAAAATCAGCACGACAAGTAATGTTCCTTTACGAGTCTTATAAATACTAGTAATGACTGCGCGCGTTTTACTTGAACTGGCAATGCAATCCACAAACTAGCGGTGTATGCTTTCCACAATTTTCTTCGACAAATCCTTTACTGTCCGTAAAGGATTAATAGAAGAAAATTGTGAAAAGCATAGACGTAAGCTTCCAGTTATCTGATGACCTTGAAAATTTCGTGTGGGTGTCGCAAAGAAACTGGAAACGTTTCATGAGATAGACAGGGAGGGGAAAAGAGTGCATTATACAAATGGAGAAGAATTATGAGCATTCAAGGCGAATTGGTAACCACTTGAGCTTCACACGAAATTCGGAAACATGATCATATCTGCGCAAACCGAATATGAATGTAGTGTGGTGCCGGACGTAAATAATAGCACCATCCTATTTCTTCCCGTGGGTGTCGTAAAAGGCAACGAAGGGACTTACAAGAGAATGGGCAGCAGCGTTCTCTATGCATTTTAACACCTTAGTGGGATCGAAAACCAGCCTGTCATCGTGGCGATTATGGCACCCTCCTTGTCCGGCCTATGTCCAGCAGTGGACGTCTTTCGGCTGGAATGAAGAATGCTGATGATGAATATGAATCTTATACAATTTTGAATCCGCTTAAATTTATTGAGTACAACATCACTTCAGTTCTAAAATTATTCATAATAATTTTCATTGGTATAAAAAGTTACAAGAAGAAATTGCAAATGACTTTCAAGGCTCGTAACTTTGCAAATTGCGAATGACGAGATTCGCATTTAAGATGGTGCTACAAAGTCGCTGACGTAAAAGTTATGCTCCTATGGTAAAAATATATTCAGTGATATATATAATTTATTTCCTAAAAAATATTTTCTGTTTTCATAAATAGACGATAATAGAGGAAATTTATCATCATCATCATCATCAATATAGATCTCTTTTTGATTTCGGTAGATAAATGTGTATACAAGGTGCCTGTTAAAAGATTGTGTAGGAATAAATTGTAATTATCATCATCATTCATAATATCAGCCGAAAGACGTCCACTGCTGGACATAGGCCTCCCCCAAGCACCGCCACTTCGACCGGTTCTGTGCTTCCCGCATCCAGCAGATACCTGCAGCCTTCACAAGGTCATCGATCCACCTTGTAGGAGGCATTTCAACACTACGTCATCCAGTACGCGGTCGCCACTCCAGAACCTTTCGGCCCCATCGGCCATCAGTTCTGCGAGCAATGTGCCCTGCCCACTGCCACTTAAGCTTGGCAATATTCTTCGGGCTATGTTGGTTACCTTGGTTCGCCTGCAGAAAATAGAGGAAATTACCTACAACTTTATATTTAATGACGTCCCTTTAGCATTCGTAAACAATATGTTTAACAGCTTACCAGAATAATTAATATTGAGGCAAACAATCGTATGTATTCTGGAACTGACTGCTAAAGCAATAATCTCAATTCAAAACTGTCAGTTTTCATACATTTCCTTACCTTGTTTAAAATCGAGATTAGAGCTTGGTTATCGTTCTAGAATACAGATAAAACCTTCTTATTATTTTTCAAGAATCTTGATCTTCATCAAAGTAACTTCTAACGATGAGACAGGCCACTGAATAGCAAATAAAACTTGAATCTCGTAACTTATAAAAGGCGGCTCAAAAACCAAAAAGAAAACTTAGTTTAATTACATCGCCTTTGTAAAAGACTGCAAATAAAACGAACACTGGTATTAAACAATAAAAGCGTGACCTTAAATCCTTAGAACAGGCCTTAAATTAAGTTTTCCCGCCCATCATCATTATTCGTATCTTAGAAAATTTGAAACGCACCCTTTTACGAGCTATGAGACGGTACCCGCCTTGTTCTTGTCTCTTGGCTTTGTCGTAATAAAAGTTATAACTCTGTCTTTAAAGATATCCCTGTATTGTATACTTTAATATTGTCCGTTGTAGATTTATTAAATAATGCCTTTTTCTCAAACATGCTCGGAAATTCGAGCGTTATTTTGACAACCTTCTTCGAGATAAATCAAAATTGCTGTACTGGCCAGATACATGCGAGCAGCGGCCACCAAAAGTTGTATGATAATCCGTAATAATAATTGTGTCGTGGTTTAGCATTCAAATAAAGTGTAATTTAAAAATGGAACGATCTTTTACTCCAAAACATGGCAACCAAGGAGGTAACTTATCAAATGTTTTATTTAAATTTCGAAATGGCTTGTAAATAGAAAGCTGTTTATTGACAAAAAAAAACAAATGAACACATTGGCGCGTGAGAAATTATCGTTGTTCGTCATTGAATCTGGAATTTATAAATAATTTACTTGGTTTGAATTTCCGCGCATTATTTGAGAAAAACACTATACAAGTCTTGGCCGCAACCAGGCATTGATGGACTCACGTATGTGTTGAGTTGAGGCTTTGCCTCGGCCCACATTTTCACATTCGTCCATCAATGCTCCTGTTGCAGGTCGCTGCAGTAATGTACTATGGCACGGTTGGCGCAGTGGTTAAGCGATTGACTGTTGCGCTGCGTGTCGCGGGTTCGATTCCCGCACGAGACAAATATTTGTATGACCTACAAGTAGTTGTTGCGGGTCTGGCTGTGTATGTGAATTTAAATGTTTGTAAACGCACCCACAATACAGGAGAAATTCCTAGTTAATCCGATTTTAAAGACAGTAAATTTTGGTCAATTTAAATGATAAACGTAAAAAAATAAGCTATAATTGTATCTCTCTTCGAATAATAAAGTTTATTCGAAAAGAGATGCAATTATAGTGTTTTTTTTTAATTACAAATATTTTTTCGTAACTCATATTATGATATGAAGCGTTGAATTCCGAATTTCATGCTTAGGTATTTAGATATTTTAATTGCCCAAATTATCTTTATGCTCAACGAGCCCCACCCTGCCAAACAATATTGAAATCACAAAGTAGCCAACATTAAAAATTAAAATTGGCAATTTTTTTGGGTAAAGTAGTTAAACTTGTAAACGTAATGGTATGCATGTAGGACGCAGGTTCGCTCATATGTCGTCCATTGAAAACATGCACACCATTATACACTTTAACTTCTTTGAAACAAAAACCATAATTGCATATCAAAGTCCGGTAGACAGATAAGCAGGACTTTTGCTGGGTGTGTAATTTCATTTGTTTGGAAAATTTTCTTCCCCTAACCTCATCTGTTTTCATTACTCGCCCGTCCACTGAGCTCATTATTACTTTCAATATTGCTGTTTTACCTAAAGAACATTATTTATCATAACTACGTGTAATATCTGTTCTTTGTGCCTTAAATAATTTTTATGTTATTACAGAAACTTTTAGATGAATCTAACATTTTATGAGGTAATGAAATCCTTAAATCTAATATTGTTAACACACAATTTGACGTTTACTTAACGATCTAATGGATAACAGTAAAACTAAACATCATTTTATACTAATTGCATCATTTTATTCCCTTGCAAATGCATCCCACCTACTTGTGCGTGAGCTGACGGAAAGTGTATCCTAATTAATAATTTCCTTCAATGACCTGTAAAACGAAGTTTTTAGTTTCAATTTTTAATGCTCACTTCACAGTTTTCAACGTTTACTTAAGACGAGACTAGGAGATTTAAAAATTAACATCTTTGTAAGCTTCGAGTATCGTCGACCCGCCGTGAAATATAGCATCCGAGAGAAGCAGAATCGCTGAGAACGGTCAATTTTTATCTATAACGTTTCGCTGCAGTAAATCGACAGAGATTTTTCAAACTGAAATATTAGCGGTTTCAGTGCCCATATCTCTAGGGCCGCACAGCGATGAGGCTGTTAATAAACACAATATCTCCACGTCCGAAAAAAACCCGGAAAATCGAAATACAACAGAAAATACAGCTTTTCTGGCCTGCTTTTTACGCAGTGACATGTAGTGAAGTGACCGAATAATTTGCTCATTTGTCAACGTCTTCGCTTTGCCGAGGAGAAAAATGATTCAGTGAATCTGTCGGGGCGTCACGTCGCTGAATTAATTGAAATAAATTACCTACTCCGCGTCAACAGTTTAATCTTTATCGGATATACTCTGATGCTTGTCAAAATTATTCACGAAAGTAATCTACCCCTTGTTTCATATTTCTAAAAAAATATAAATAAATGAAAGCTCACTCAGACGATTTAAGTTTTAAAATAATTTATACTTACCAACGTAAATTCATGTACGATGGACAATTTTCTCTGAATAGAAATATTAAATTACCATAAAAAACAGTGAAAGGCCTTTTAGAAACTAGTAGAGCAGAAAAAGAAAAAAAAAACGGTGAAAACCCTAATAGTAAATTCCTACAATAAAGCGTTTTCTGGTCCAACAAATTAGCTTACGTATCGACTTTTTGTAATGTCGATTCAAGTAATGTCGGCGCGTGTTCATCGTACTGTAAGTTTGCTTTGCTGTTGCTCAAACAGTTCGGTCAGGAGCCTTTCAACCTCAATAGAATATTCAAAGGTCGGCCTGTGAAAATATGGCTCAATTGGAGCTACGATCCGCGCGGGATTTCCGCTTTAATATTCAGGCGATGAAAAATATCCCGTCATAAAAACATGGACCATATGAGTTTTTAGAGGCCACGTATTTGAATATTGATGTTTATGGAAAGTGCGGAAGAAATACCGCACCTTTGGTAAAAGGTCCTGTTATAAACGGTATGCCTGTATCATAAATCCGGTGTAATGGAACTATAGATTTCTTCTGCACGACACGCTGCCGCGCTGGTGTAAACTTCATAATGGACATAATTTTTCATTATGTTTGCTTTTACGTATAAATATGTTACTATTATGAACATAACGAAAATTTCATTTTGTTAAAAAATGTGCTGCTTTTTGTCGTTAAAATTATGAAAAATTGGTAACATTAAGTCCCCTCTGCTGATACAGGCTTTGAGTGTTGTAAATGTACATAACAATGTAGGTACATAATATGTGAAGTGAAGGGGGATTCTTGTTGAAGATCTCATTTTGTTGGGTAAAAGTGCTCTATATTTAGAAGCATGTTTGCCCAAGTCCCAAACATTACTTTTATGGATATTAATCACTTATTGAAACAAGAGAAACATGGCGTGATGATATACAATATTAGTTTTAGTATATGCGAAACCCGAAACACGTATTTTTATGTAAAGAATCTATGTGCAAAATTACAAAACTGTATCATGAAAAATCACAAAGTTTTAAGGTTATGTTAGATTTTTATGTTACCGGGTTGTCCGTACAAAAACATGCTAACGGTGCCCCCGCGCCTCCAGGGTCGTCTTGCGCTCATTGATAATAATTTGGCAGTAGGTACCTAACCGTACGGCGATGGTATTGTAAGTAATTAAATGGTGATAACATTTTCCATCACACTTAAATATTTTTGGGATAAAATATAACATGGTGTAAAAAATATTGACATCGATTCAGTTCCATATTCTGAACAAACTATATTATTCAGGTTTCGCATATAAAAATAATGTTGTATATGTATGTTTAATTACTTACTTAATGATAGCAGATGATCTACATTGTACGTCCAAACCCAACGATTTGACAAAATTATCCTAAACTAACCTCTGTTAATATTACAAAATAACAAATTAACTAAACCGCACCACCCAACAAAGTGTTCATCACACATTAAAAATAATCTTCCGCTTATTAATTTTCAAAGCGGCTCTTTAAACTTTAAGCGGGTGCGCACGCATGCATTACCGAAAATAAAACAAGGTCCACTTAACGATAGGCCCGCTCCAGAGAAAAAAGGCATTAAGGCGTAATTTATCACAGTTTCCACGCCATTAAACATGGAGACTGCAAAAACCGCGTACTGTACGTGATAAGCTCCATGAGAACTGGATTGTCTGCGGACATGAAAAAATGTTAGCAAATACGATGATTATCTTTGAATAGTATGTGGAAAACCTTCGAGTTTTGTGGCTATAAACAAGTGAGAATAGAAACAAAAACCTTAGGTACTTCAGGGAAAAAAATACAAAATTGCCTTTGTATTTTAGTTGAGGTCAACAAACTGTGACTTGAAATATAACCACTAGAAAATTACAAAACAAATTTAATTTAAACAAAAAATACTTTGAATAATTTTGTTCTCAATTTAATTGAGGAGTACTTACTTAATGAAGTCGGTACACCAAAAAAGGCTTCAAGACTATCATAGCAAATAACAAAAAGCTTTGAGCTGCGAGTAAAAAAACTCTAAGACATTTTAATTTCAAAATCAAACAAATCCTTTTTCATGCTCTTACAGTAATTAAAGGAAAATATATCGAAAATTCTCGAATTCTTAGGTAAAATAAAATACAGGCTTAAATTATATTTTTTTTTTCGTAATTAGTCAAACAAACAACCAGTGGTCCACATTAGCCATGGATCGAAAAAGCAGGAAGTCATGCGGAGAGGCCTTTGCCCAACAGTGGGATGATGTAGGCTAATGTAGTAAGTAGTAAAATAACAATAGTATTACCCGAGTCCTAACCAAAGGGACCGGTCACACAAAAATGCGATCATTGCCGGCGTTCATGTGTTACTAATTTTTTCGACAAAACCAGAACGCACCCTATTAGCACAACCACACGTTCAGGTTCGCCGAACAAAATGAATGTGACGGTCACGTGTTCCCGTAACGATCGCTTTCGTTAGGGCGCGGCCTTAGTGTAAACAAAATAGGCACACAGTTATAGCAAATGGTTCCAATACAATATAAGGAAAATACGTGACCGGCTCTATCAAAATGAAATAAATCAAATTCATTTTATAAAAATGAGAAGTTATCACAAAAAACTTCCTAGCACAGGTAGGTTATTATATAAACAACATTTTTTTATCAAAAATATTGAAATGATAGCATAAAAGAAAGACCCTTTCAAAGGTTTGTTTTGATAAATTGGAAGGAATAAAGAAAGGCTTAGGTCGAATGTACCAAATGGTTCTGTCATTCAGAAGAAAGTATAATTTGAATAATTTACTGTATTTTTCTTTAGATATTTTGCTTAAATTGCGGTTCTTTATCTTTGGAATGTTTGTTTTTAGTTTCACAGTTGTCTCATCTGTCTTATCAAAGTTATGAAGACCGCATCATTTACCTAGAATCGTTTTGGTATAAACTTACCGTACGTATGTAAGTTAAAAGACTTAAGGCTCGAACAGACTGGCTCGATATCGCGGGCGAGACAAGGATCGCACTGCCCATCACGCTCGCATATCGCAGCAGTCTGTACGAGCCTTTAATTATTTCATTTTTTGACAGAACAATATCTATTTGCCAGTAATTAAAAAAATATTTATAGGTATCTCTTTTACATTAGTTCCATTCTTATTGCAATGTTTTTTCTACAACTGTCACCAATTGAAATTCGCAAGCCACAGTTTTGCTCAAAAATATTTTGTAAGTACTAAACTTCCAAAATAATGGAGCTTAACAGTATAATATGCACTCTGTGACATTTTTATCCTAGCATTAATTTCATACGTAGCTTCAAGATGTGGTGTTTTATTTCTAGTGTTTGCAAAATTTGGAGCACTGCCCATCACAACACAAGAGGAAAATTAAACGGTATAATAATGTTTGAATAAACATATTTCCAGCACATTTACGATGGCTAAAATTATGCAAATTAATTTGGCCTGTCACCCGACCTCATCTAAAAAGTAGGTCAACGACCTAATCATCATTGGTGGTGAACTTTACATAATGGACATGCAGTCATGGAGTCCGCTCTTCACCTATACCCATTGTTTCGTTTAAAGGCTAATGGCCGACCGTGTTATTCAAGTGTCAAATAGATGAATGTCACGTAATTTATGAGGTTCCGCTAAAAAACCGGCTTAATTTGATACCTGGCTAAGTCCGTTGCATGACAACAATAAAGCTGGTTTTCACGGTAATCCATGTTTTCATATTACGGTTTTGATTTTTTTTCCGTGACACGAAGTGGCTATTAACATTGTTGATGGGTTTGTACGCAATCGTTTTGAATTATAAAAAGTACTGACTATGATATACTGTCACGGAAAATGTAATTTAATGCTTTCAGTGAGTAATCTGTCGTTATAAAGAATTTTATTTGTGTAAAGAATTGTATAAAGGAAAAATTAAAAGAAAGACTCGACATTGGAGTCGTTTTAATTCATTTTATCATCTCCTACGAATCACAGTAGTTTGTTTCGCAATAAGCTAAATGCAAAGTGTGCAGAAAAAGATTTTTCACAACACGAACTAATAACTATTAGCGAGGAGAAACTTTTAATTACATTGGAACAAGTTATAGCACAGAAAATATACGAGTTTAAGTTGTATCACCCGCTCTAACAATACCTTATGAAGAAACTATTACGTAGGGCTTATAGGGAAGGTACACTGGAACTTGAGAGCTCTGGTAATTAATAATAATATATTCATAATTTCGGACTACACATACAAGTACACACAATCCATAATATAGTATTAGTAACAATGACTTACAAACTATGTTAGTAAAATTAAAAAAAAACTTAAACCACTAATAACTACATGGCCGAACACACGTTGGCACGTGCCTCCGTACCCAGTGCCTTTATTTATTTATTGTTAATTCAAACGGTAACACCAATTACATTAATTAACATAGAGATTGAAACAGGTAAGTATAGTAAACAAAAAATATTTCAAATACTAAAACATAATGGAGGACACCCTAGCATACTTTCTTTCACAAAACATCAGACATACACGCATATGCCTTACGAAGGGACTGTCCACTTTGTCAAATAATGTTTTTAGGATGCTGTTGGAACTTCCGCGCAACCTACCCATTATTGACGCTGTTCTTTTCCTTATAATGGCATGAAAATCGTCAACACGGGCTTCCACGAACATCTGCGAAGCGCTGCAGCAGCGCGGAAGCCCCATCAACAGCCTAAAACCATTATTATACAGCACGCGGAGGACGTTGTAGGCTCTTTGCGTATATTTCACCCACAAGCTGCACGTGTAGAAGGTTTGGCAGTATGCTTTGAAAAGCAATACCTTGACATCCTTACTACAACGCGCAAACCTGCGGGCTATATAAGTTACATAATATATAACATCACGCCTGTTCTCCTCGAAGTGTAAGGCAGAGATGTACCCGTAGAGTAAATATAGTACATGCACTCATATTTTGCCAGCTATACGTTTTAACGTGTCTTCAAATTGATTATTGATCAACATAGTATTAGTTTTCAACGTTTCACAGCACTCTAAGTATCTATATTAATTGGAATTTTTCCAAACTACCACTAAAGAGCCGTCAATAAAAAACTTTTCTAAACGAATATAATATTCTTAAAAATCTTTTCCAAAGAATATTAAAACGTAATATAAAACGGAGTATAAAAGTGGACAGCGGCCAACCGTTGTAAAAGTAGATTGTGTAACAGGGTCTTAAAGAAAAAAGTGTAATGTAATATGGATCAATAACCCATTACAGCTAAAGTCGGTGTGTGTTGAATATATTACGAGTATTATACCTACAATGTTATTATACTTTAGATATTACTTATTTTATTACGTATATAAGCGTTTCGTTCTCATAAGAACAAATATTAGCTGCATAAATATTTGAATGTACTCAGTATTAAACATCATACTGTATGTCGAAGCTTGAAAGCTAGTACGAAATCAAGGGAAATCTGACAAATCTCGACGAACGTTGTGCATAATATACTTCAATCAAATTTAGACGAAATCGCTTTAAGAGGCCGGCGGCGATGGATGCGTAGTTCATACAAACGTAATACCAAAATAATTTGTAAATCAAACATATTCTTAAGGTAGTGTGTCTTTATTCCGATTCGAATACAGAATATCTAGGTTCCCAAATATATATTTTGAATGGACATTGATTTAAACAAGAGTTATGAGAAAAATAAGTTTTCAATAGACATTTTATATTTCTCTTATCTCGTTTTTATATCATTGTCCTTTCAAAAGATATATTTGGGAACATAGATATTCTGTAATCCAATCGAAATAAATACTTAAGCATATTTTTGATTTAAAAATTATTTTGGTATTTCGTTTGTATGAACTACGCAAGCTACGCCGTTCCCTTAACCAAAGAATTGAATGAATACTAGCACTTCGCCTGCGACTTCGTCTGCGTACGAAGATCAGCACCCTCCATCCATTAAATAAAATCAATCCATTAAAGGTTATATAATTATAGCAATTTTTTAATTAACCAAGTCACGGAGTAGAATCCTCTCCTGTAAAATTGACTAATCCTTTTCACCCTGTTAGGAGTTGGTTATCAAAAACCCCTGATACAGGTTATTTTTTATTTTCGTTGTTTAGTATAAAATACTGAGTTCCCAGTTAATCAACCGCGCGTTAAAATTCTTCCATACAATCTTTGACGCCCCCCAATAACTCCTAGAAAAAGAAAAATGACAAACTGCATAATTTACTTAGATCAGTATTCGTGCCAAGGTTCAAGTTTATTAACTCAAGGAATTAGAGTGTTCATACAAACAAAATCCCCCCCTTTCACCCTCTTAAATTTTCAGAAACCCTCACATTATAAAAGGGTGCAAAATTTCACGTTCCTAGTCCCAGTAGTTTCGGCTCTGCGTTGATGAATCAGTCAGGACAAGTTATTATGTATATGTGTATAGATTTTGTAAAAGGCAGTTAGGTTAGCTTTTGCTTTTAAATTCAAGTGGTTATAAATTGTACCGACAACAACAAAGTTCTATTAAGTTTTGAAAATAATCAGATATTATTTCTAACATCCTCTGACAATGATGTTTGAATAAACGACGAATACTGTCGCATGGAAACCCTAACAAAATTACAAAATATTGCCAACACTGTATGGGAAATTCTTCTTTTGCCCTTCCTAGAAATCGTACAAAACCAACATTATAACATGTTCAATACATAGTATTTTGATACAGTTATCGGCAAAAGTGAAATAGGGAAATATCTTTGTCACAAAGCCTTTTCGCTTTTCGATCAGTATCGACATGACGCAATTTATCTTTGTGACTGTACTTTATCGACAATAAGTATGTGCCTTTACGAGATTGAATTAGGATTTTTATGGTTCCGTCAGAATGGAAACTTCATTTGTGTAGACTTTCGTCCATCAGATAGAGACATTTTTTTTAAAACTTGAATCGGAATTGCTTATGTTTAAATCTGATTCTGTTCAAAATTATAGCAACTTATAGAATTTATATAAACCTTACAGCATAGATACAAACATAAATGTAGGTTAAGAGGAAGCTCCCTATTTTGTATGTTAATTTCCATAAATATTCTAAAACAGTCACACATACAATCAAAATGAAACTTTAGTATATGATTTATTGGATCTTATTCTTTCCATGTTGAAGACAGGTACGTAATTGTAATATTTTCGCTCGATACATTTTTTATTCGAATCATGTATTTTTTAAGAATAAAAACAAACAATATTTTTCAGCTTTTATGTCTGAAATAGTGCACACACGTCTAGTGTATTCACAGCAAGAAAATAATATAGTTTATTATCCAGCCACCAGATATTAATTTTTTTTTCTAGATCAATTATTACTTTAGATATAAACGAAATAAGAATTGAGACTTACGCTATTTAGTTTCGTGCTCGAACACGATCAAAGAGCGCACGCGATATTCAACTTTATTACTGACCTGTTAGCGTTTAGCACATAACGGAGTGGCGAGGAGCATTGGGGCGGAGCTTGCGCGGAAATTGATTTAGACTGCCTGGACTTAAACTGGCTAAGATAGAAGCCCTAGAAGATCTATCCATTTAATATGCACATTTAATATCAACCTATTCAAATAAGGTTGAAAATCAACACTTGTTGAACATCATAAATAACAATAAAAAAAAAACAATGAAGGGTTCAGTAGTTGGGATTATCCGAAAAACAAACATTGTAGTTGAAAAACATGTTCTCCCATAAATCTATATACGCCACGGTCAATTTTCCAACTGTAAATGTAAGTTTGTAATCGCAAAAAAGTATTTTTTAATGTGATACTTTTTCCTTTATTTGTGCTGTGAGACCTTGCTTCTTGCCAAATTTCATGATTCTAGGTCAACAGGTAGGTAGGTTTTGATTTATTTGCGAGTATCAAAATATGTCACATAAATCACCGTATTTTTTTATTGCGTTGATATAGAAGCTTGAATGCTTTTTTTAGAGCACCAAGGGACCGTAACCTTCTTATTTTATATAAATTTCAACTTGATACCTCCACGCGTTTCTGAGAAAGAGGGTCTTGACAGACTAACAAAGAGACAGCCAGACAGACCACAAAGTGATCCTATATGGGTTCCGTATTTTTTCCTTTTGAGGTACGGTACCCTAAATAAATAGATTTGAGATTTAAAAATAACTCCCAAAACGCCCACACTTCAACCCCTTCTATTATTTAATTTCGTAGGGGTGATACAATTTTATTGATTGTCTGTTTAAAATTTTGTGTTGGTACTTAGTAGCGAAATAAAAGCATTTCTTGTATTTACATAAAAAAGCTTCTTGACAAGATTGAGTATTCCATCAAACATGGTTATGTTCTCATAAATGTTTGTCCTTGCAACGGAACTCAACGTATCGTATGCTGATACAAAAATCATATTTAATCATTGATATATTAAAAGGAAGAAGATACGATACGCGCTAACATCGCAGTCAGTAACCTGGGCTCGGCGCAGTCTGTCTCGCAACTCACGCGTATCGTGTCTCTCACGCATGTTTGTAATATCTATCTCGCTCGTGCCACTACAGGCATCACCTTGTTTGATAGGACCACACCACCAAGTTAAGTCCCGTATCTACCACTTTTATTGTATTTAATCATATTATGATACCCCCGATCTAATTTTCAAGACATTTCTACAATCTTAAACAGAGTTATGATATAGTCTGATAACAAACAATCTGCCTAACCTTTTCCCAACTATATTTGGGTCAGCTACCAGTCTAACCGGATGCAGCTGAATGCTAGAATTTTACATGAAGTGACTATCGGACCTCCACAACCCAGCTTCTGGGTAACACCATATGCTTGGCGCACATTGGCAGCACAGCACGGCAAGGGATCCTTCGTCATTCCTACATGTAAACGCACACTTGCGGTAACGTAACTATACCGTGGCATCCTTAAGTATGCCGAGGCGTCCTTAGACACCGTGCACCGGGTGGGCGCTGTCTTGCCGCGGTATTCCGAAGACTGTTAAAGCGTTCCGAGGGATGCCGAAGCGTTCCGAAGGCTGCTGACAAAAACAATACCGCGGTATGCTTAGGCATGCCGATGCCTAAGCATACCGCGGTATTGTTTTTGTACTAACGACATTTAATATTAACTTTATTTTCATACTAATATGTTATATTTTTATTCATCGCCTAAAAATACCTTGCCATGCCGTGCCGCCAATGGGCGCCAGGCCTTACCCATTGGTAAGACTGGTTGTCAGACGTTTGACTACCTGTAACGATAATCAAAGATCTCGTATGACAATACTCAAAAAACTCAAACTCAAAACATTTACTTCAATTAAACCTATTACAGCATTGATGTATTAAATAGGAAGATATCGTACGCGCTCCTCGACGTGGACCGCATCAATTAGGGGAAAGAACACAATCGACCTACATTACTCTCGGTTTGCGGGGAATACCCGAGTACGTAACAGTGACAATTATTGCTATCTCGTTCCCGCTATAACCCGCGTAATATGTCTCTCTATTTTGGTTGTCGAGCACATGACGCACGGCATCAGGTCCATTTACGTGATGTTAGAGAGTGGACTATCTTCCTATTTAATACATCAATGTATTACAGGCACTTTTGAATTGTGAAAGAGTCGGTCAGTTAGTCAGAAAGTTGAAGCTCCAAGAGAACAGGCAAGAAACTCCAAGAACACTCTTTTAAATCAATCTTTTCAAAATCCTGGGTACATTATTCTTGTTGCTTCTATATGTAAGAACAACGTAAAAAAATTAATTCCTTATTTAAATAAAAAATAAAAAATATATGACTAAAAGATTACAAATAAGCCCTGGAAGTTAAGAGAAGACCAGTCTCAACTGACGGTGCCGATGACGCGTGGATCAGCACCATCCAACTCAATCATTTTGTAGGGAACCGAATGATCCAACACACGCGCCACCATCAGCGAGACATTTAAGTGAGCATGACATACTCTCAACTGCCACGCTTGTTTAAGTCAACATACATCTTATCATAATAAATGGCTCCATGGTACACACATTTACAAAATTATAAAAAAACTATAGCTTGCAAAATTGTAATGTATTTTAAAATTTAATAAAATTTTACTAGCAAAAGGATAATCATTATTACCTATTGAAGTATTCAACAACTAAACCTTGATTACATCAATCGTGACTAACGGCTTGACGTGCTTCCGTAGCACCGCGGGGTCTCGATTTGTTATGAATGGTCACCCATCAACGGACCGACCTTGGCAAGCAACCTTCGATCAACCCGTGTGGCTGGTATTTTTTTAGCTTCGAGCCTTATTGTGAAGTCTGATAATTCATCTCTGAATTTCACGACGGCAACGTTTTGACATGAAAATGAGTGTTTGGAACAACACAATTTCCGTTACGCATTGTTTGTTTCGTACAAAAGTTAAATAGAAAATTAAAAGCGGCTCGATATTTCGTTGTTTTTGGTTGACTTTGTTATCCACATTTTTGATTGAACAGGCCGTTTGATATTGTTTTAGATTGAAATGAGATTTAATAAGAAAGATTCTGTAAGGTTACATAATTACCGACTTTGTATTAGTAATGAGGTTTGTTTAAAACGTTGGTCACAATTTAATTTAGTTAAATGTGGGTTATTTTTACAGAGGTGTCCCTATATTACACCCACATTTCATCAGTTATGTTTAAGTCCCATGTAATACGGGGCGAGCCTATAATAATGTTAAGTTATTAAATCACAAGGTAAAATATTACTTAAAAACCGGCCAAGTGCTTGTCGGACCACGTACAATGAAGGGTTCCGTGGTTGGCATGAATTTATCCCAAGAACAAACTTAACATTGTAGTTGAAAAACATACATTCGAACTGCCAATGTAAGTTTGTACCCACAATATTGAGTGATTTATCATGTTATTTTAAGATCACATACATCTTATTTTACGACACCCACAGGAAGAAATAGGGTGGTGCTATTCTTTACGTCCGGCACCACACGGTTTTACTCTATTGCGGCTTCATAATTATTTATACTTGAAAAAAATATGTAGCATTTAATACATTTTACTAGGGAACATCTACAGTCTGTTGACAAAGACTTTTCACGGGTAGTAATTTTTTAGGTAAGCTGAATACTGCTGATATTCACGGGTTGATTATGGTGATAATGATACCATCTTATATACACGGATAAACTTGGCATTAGCTATCCTATCAAACAAGTTCTCAGTACATACGCATATATTCAAGCTTGAATCCAGAAACTATACTCTGGCATAAATTAACACAAACAAATCCCAAGATTATAGTGTTCAAATAACGAGACAAGTATTAATCCTATCCGAGGCTGAAAGCCTTGCTATGCATATTCAGGAAGCCAATAACCCCTCCTAGATAAATAGGATGGAGCATGCGTTGCCCATCCCTCAAGCGTTATGATGAAGTGATCGCACAGTGCGGACTACTCATACAATATTCATGGGCCGAGAATGCGGCAATTTGGCCGACATGTCCCGTGTCCTACAAACAGCACAGATGTATCTTAAGTTGGGGGAAAACACGTTAGTGATCTCTGTGTACAGAAGTGTCGAGCTTCCTCTGACGTTATGGAAATCCTTTGGAGTGGGTGAATGATGGGCGATTGTATGACCCTTGACTGGAGAAGGTTTAAGGATGGTCATCACGAAAATGGGGTGCTATGTTATCTACAATTGTAATATATTATGGTGTTGGTTCTTTATTAAAAATAGGTAATATTAATGTAACTTTCTAGGACAGTTTGGGGAAAAATCAACTCCTCAACCATTTTCGGCAGACATATCGCGTTTGTCGTCATTGTCCTTATCACTTTTATGGTTGTTCAGTACTGACTTAAGAAACCCAGACGTAAGTAATGGTTTAAAATCGCCAACACACAAAGAATCAGTTTCACTAGTAGTGCTGGAATGACCTAAAAATTTTATGATAAGCTTAAATAAGTATCTACTTATTAATGATTTCACCCATTGTATGCCTAAACGTGGTTCCATGCGAGACTCAATGGAAATTGTATTATGTTTGTGTATATGATTGCGGAAAATGAGAGGGTAACTCTTGCTAGTCTAATTGACAGAAACGTCTGACGCGTATTAAATTTCTGATATGAGGTCATACGATATTGGTAACGTAGCCTAACTCAATTAGCAGGTACTATCCGTACGCCCACGTACAATAAACAAACGAGTTTGTAACACTTAATATGGATCTCTAACCTAAGACCTAAGCAGTCAAAGGTATGTCTAACTTAAGACCTAAGAACAATGAATGAACAATTCTAGATTGCTGTCCTGACGATTTTATCAGATCTTTTTGAACATCTGCGCCGAAATTTAATTTTGAATAGTATCTTTTTATTATACGCCATATCACCAGGTAATATCTATTGGTGTCCTGTAAAACAAAAGTGAATTTAATTAATGACGTAGGAACTTCGTACGCAAGTGTCTACTGTCAGCTCTATCAAGTTAAACAAAATCCCTCGAGGAACTGGGAAGTTCGTCTTTTCACTTAACCAGCCCTTTTTTGACTTCAACCCCGCCAGCAGAACAAGTTGGTGATCATCGTGAATGGGGCGTTAGTAGTGGTCTATACCGTAACCCGCATCATTGCATCGCTTCTTGTTGCTGATCTGTCCATGCAGTGCTTCTCCGGAATCGCTTCCAGATAATTCGACCTTACCTATTATCTAATCCTGCCGACAAACTGTCACGCAGTTTGGCAGGTTTATAAAATGTGTACAAGTGTTTGGTCCAAAATAAATGATTTATTTATTTATTTTTGAACCTTTTATACTTGATATTTGCTAGCGCGTAGACAATAATTTCTAGGCTATTTTCTTACGAATTAAACCTGTACCACCATTTAGAGCTTAGCGCCGCCTTTTAGGCTAAATTATCATCAAAACCATTAAAGCGACGATAACCGACTTTTAATGATTTTATACTGAAGATCACGTCTAAACAAGTAGTGTTAATGATTTGAAAAAAATATATGTTAAGTTAGAGCATGTTTTCAATAATTTATTAAGTGAATATTTTAGATTATGTTTATATTACTTAGTGAAATTAATTTGTAAAGTTATGTCTAACGCGGATAAAAAACTGAGAATGGCGCAAAATCTACGAAGCGTATTTTTTTGAAACCTTTACCAATTTAAAGATAATTTAATTATTGATCTTTTAGTATACGCGTTTCATTAAAATACTTTTTGTTTTGTGTATAAAAAAAAATGTGTCAAATTGGGGACACACACCCCAGCGCTCCTTGATGAGCGAGTCCTATTACTGGCTAAACATACGACGCGTTGCGTGAGCTCAGTACGGAACACGCAAGCTAACCACTCAAGGTCACTGGCATATATCTGCGTCTTAAGCGTATTTGGGGATTTGGCTGCAGCTAATCTAATAGACCGTGTCATCACCAATCCTAGAACGCAACGTTAGTTTTCTCTTAAATTCTTTCATGTTTCACACCAAGAGCACCTGGACACTTTTGATTATTTGTGATTTTTCCTCAAAATTTTGTTTATAATTTTTTTATTCCTTTTCTTGTGTGTGATGTGTTATTTTTTAATGTTTCATTTAATTGCGCCACAATGGGTACTAATAAGCCAAGTAATATATTTACTAGTTTTTGGTAAAATATTGTATTCAAAGCAGCATCTACAAATAGTTTACAATGTATGTATTGACACTATGTTAATAATTGAAGCAAGGGTCCACACACAGGTTTAAATATTGATAAAGTAGAGGCGCAAGCATGTATGTTCACCCTGAATCATAGTCAGGAATAAATAATTGCTTTATGTCTAATATTATTCCGCATCTTGAATGACATACTAGCACAGATTATAGGGGGCCCAACATAATAGAGGAATAGAGAATTTGTATAGTGGGGAATAGATTGCCTTTCACGTCAACCATGAATCGGATACGTCGTTGAATGTCAAGCACGCAATTAAATGTCTCAGCTTGTACCGCAGAGGACAGCATGATGGTATTTTGATTTATCTTTTATGGTACTCAACGTCGCGTCCCATGGACCCTTTCATCCGATAAGAGCACTTGACAACCGACCGTACTTGAACACAAAATCAATATTACTTCGAAGAGCTTACGTCATACATATTCTTCGTATAACAGATCGGCAAAACTTTGTAGTTAGCTAAGTTCGACAAAGTAAAAACCTAACAGAAAATAAAATCCAGGCCAAAAATATATAGGCTCGTCCGACACCCGGAAAATTTTTCCAACTTGGCTAATAAAGATTTATCGTTACGATAAAAAATTTCATAGCAGTGAGTTGGCCGTAAATAATTCGTGGCATACCTGCGAATGCTGATTTGACATGGGTCAGGGCCCTGAACTCAAGCCGTATAATATTTCATTTTTTCCGACTCGGATCACAAGTCCAACCGCGGTGCAAATTGAAATTTCGCTTGGACACCGCACTTATTATTGGTTTGTGCCTTATCTACGCATCAGATATGTCAGTGTATGTCTGTCATGTTTGTGTGTCTAGCATTATTGTGTACGCAAGCGTGAAATGAAAAAATGAGACTCCTACACATCGTGATTTCAGATGGAAAATTACTTTCCAAAAAATAAACCATGACAATGAGAAATTGTAAAGACACCAGGGCATTTTGGAATTTAAAAGTTCAAAAAGGAAACTGCGATTAGTATAATAAAAGATTATTGACGAATTAATCAAGGTTGAAGTTGATCGTTATTCAAGCTTTATTAGTTCAAGCCCAGTTTGAAAGAATATAAAATGTCTCAGACATTTAAATTTTGTTTAAAATGCAAAGTAAGTTTCTTGCGCCTTTAATTAGTGTTCTTTTTCTGAAATAAGTGTTAATTAGTTTTCACAAGTCATGTTAAAGGATAGAAGATTAAATTAAAGAAAAAGAGATAAGCGTGCTTTATGGATAATTAAAACTAATAAATTCTATCTGCACTTTTTTAGGTACCAAGCAACTGGGAGACCTACAAAGGATAATGGATCTTATCGCTACAAATTAAGTTCTAAATTGTTTTGTGAATCAATTGATCTGAAACGGGCAAAAACAAAGCACTCACATTTGGCTGTTTGTCCCACACTCATTAATTTGACCGCGCGGCTAACCCCAGTATGTCCTGAGCTATTAACTACCAAAACTGGGTATGCAATAAATTGAGACTTTTCATATATAAATCAGGGTCGAGGCGTGTCGCAGAAGGTCTGCAGATAAACCGGATAGTATAAGAGTGGAGGACATTACTCGGAGCAGCTGCGGCAGACCGGGCCGTCGCGAACTCATTCACATTACAACCAGTTTTATGTGAGGACCGGGCGAGTCTTGCTTTAATACTGTACGTTTCTGGAGAAACTTGCACAAATTGAAACGCGGAGGCCTCGGATAATTGGAATATTTCGTAAGTTGTACAGTACTTTGGAAACTTCATAATTGAAGCAGGAGATATCTTAATGAAATTGTCAGTTTCTGAGACTTTTAATTGAATTGGCATCTCGGTAGTCAACAAAGTAAAACATGATTTAAATACTTAACGGCGCAGGTTAGCCTTTACCAGAAGTGATCATCGTATTAGTGGTTCAGCAGCTTCAATATCATCAGGATTGTGCCGGAATATAGCAGTTCGTCGTGGACGTGGTACGACATTGGCCCTTCACATCTTCTTCTGTCATCAGAAGACAGCCGCCAAGTAACCATCGATGCGACCTAAGAATGATGCGACGCTCTGCTAGAGTGAATGTCAGCAGTGTCACTCTTATCCGACCTTTTCGGTGATTCCAGTAACTTAATAACAAAAATAGACTCTATTGCAACTATGCGTCAATTTGTCGATATTACCAATACCAATTTAATACAAAGCAGACCACAAAATGCTACTGCAATTTGTTCACAAAAGCTAATTAATTAACGCCACTGCGTTCAACCGCGTAAAAAATGTGTCAAAACGCAAACTTCATCAATACTGAACAGTTTCCACAAATAATTAATTGTGGGAAATTCCATGCACAAATACCCATTGGACTCAGATGAAAATATTCTCCTGTAAAAAGAAGAAAAACACAAATGAAAATCAACTTAAAGCGCTTAAAGCTCTCCACATTCCCGGCCATCTTTCCTTGGCTCTTAAATCCGGATATCCGGCTTCATCTCAGACTCTTTATTTGTCTTAAGGATGAATTTCACCATAACGGATGAAGAGGTTTTTTTATTTTTATGCAAGACAAAAGTTAAATAACAGGGTTCACCCTGTTATTTAACTTTTAAAAGTACCGAACAAAATCATAATATTTCATCCCTAACTCATACATCACATACATTCATGTATGTGATGTATGAGTTAGGGATGAAATATTATGAAAAAACTTTTCGGTACTTTTATCGAAATTTTAATACCACGACATCAAAAATCCTTTATATTTTTAAAAACAATGCTTTGTTCCTAAAAATATCTGAATACTCCTACGAAGTGAACATTCCAATTCCAACTATCCGTTGGTATCTCAATAACAACATGGAAACTTGCGAAAAAGGAAATCAAAACGACAGTTTTGACTGACATGAATTATTTATTGTATTGCTGCTTGAATCTACCGAATTCACAGGAAGAAATTATGTAAAACAAGGCTACGATCCTCGTATTACGCAATGAAAACAAGATTTCTGTTTTAAAGATCTAACAATAAAATCTAGCACTACCAATATTCAAAATCTGATTCACGTATTTCTAAAAACGAACCAGATTTATAAAAACAATCGGCTAAGTGCGAGTCGGACCCGCACATGAAGGGTTCCGTACCGTATAAATATCAAGCACAAAACGCCAAAACAAATCACGTTTCTTGTATTGGGGCCCCTTTAATTATTAACTTTGTTTAATATTTGTCATTTGTTGTTATAGTGGCAATATAAATACACAATCTGTGAACATTTCAACTGTCTAACTATTACGGCTTAGTAATAGGGTTCCGATTGGCACCTGTCGCGTACGGAACCCTATAAACAAAGCAAAGGAAAAAATGGTACATTAATAAACAAAAGTAAAATCCTACGAAATGGAAATCTTGTAAATTATAAATCTACCCTGAATGGAATTGAAATCTACATAATGGTTGGCGCAGAGAAAAATGTGAGTACTGAACAGGACGACAATAATATAAAACATTGTGAAAGATGTAGAAGTAACATAAAAAATTAAGTGCAAATGGCGATATTATTCTAGTCTTTTTATTCGGTCTAATATTAATTGTCATTACGACAAGAATAGGATTTATTTTGCTTTTAAGTGTGTATTTTAAGTTATTCTACTCATTGAGTAAGTAATTTAGGTGTATGTAATCATTTGTATTCACATCACAGTGTTAACTAAAGAAGGATAATAAATGGTTTCGAACGCGTGGACGCTACGCTCCGTAGCACTGTGCTACGTCGTAGCTCTCAGCGTAGCGACCCGTAGCAAGCAAGCGCACCAGAATGGTGCATGTAATTTTTCTTAATCCCTATGTTCCAATCTTAGTCGTATTCGTGATATATTTTTTCAGTTCTGGAATAAAATTTTTCGCATTTAGGTACTTTTTTTCAGCGAACTAAAAATATGTATAAACGAAACCGACTATCTATGTTAGTTTAGACTAGCTGCTGCTCGCGGCTTCGTCCACGTGGCTTTTTCCAAAACAAAATTAACCTAAGTTACTCCTTATACCATTTGCTATCTGCCAGTGAAAGTCCGTCAAAATCGGACCAGCCGGTATTAGCCGGAACAAACAAGACAGACAAAAATAAAAAAATAAATGATTTCTTATAAAGGGTAAGAACTCGAATTTTAAAGCCTTAAAAATATGTATTAAATAAATGTTTTTTTTTTCTTAATATGTACAAAGGTAGTAATGACATTTACACATGAAACAAAACATCAGTCAAATGCTCACCGTTGCATTGTTGGAAGGAATGCACGCTTTTGACGAAACTTTGCAGTGGGGGTTGATTGAAGGGGTGCTAGATTTCACGAATTTGGCGTGCAATTTCTTCTTTACGTTTCTTATTTGTGAAAATAATCCAAAGAACTTAAATCGCAGCTTCTTGGCGGCCAGTTTGGTCTCCAAAACGAGAGATGACACGACCAAACTTGGTTTGCAATACCGTAATTATTTCGCGTACAGTGTGACAGGTGGTGCCATCCTGTTGCAACCACATCTCATTTAAGTCCATTCCATCCAATTTTTGGCAACAAATGTCTGTCAACATGGCCCGGTAACGATTGCCGTCGACAGTCACGGTGGCACCTTCACGCTGATAGCACACCTCCGCAGTGAAACATTAGCAGCGAAACCGCATTAGTTACTGGCTCGCGTCATGTTCCGTTACTCGCATCCGATTCGAGTAGCGGAACGTGACGGGAGCCAGTTGAATTGAACTACTGCGGTTTTGCTGCTATGGTTTCATGGCGGAGGTGTGCTACCGGCGTCATCATTTTCAAAAAGGTTCGGTCTGATTATCCCTCCTGCCCTTATGGCACACAAACTGCCACTTTTTGAGAATGCAACGGAAGTTCTTGAAAGGCATGTTTATTTTCATCTCCACAGATCCGATAATTCTGCTTGTTCATGAAGTCGTTGCGGAGGAAATGAGCCTCGTCACTAAAGATGATTTTGTTGTGGAATTCATCGTCAGTTTGCAGTTGTTCCAAGATCCAATTAGTAAAGTTTCTGTGCTGCGTATGGTCGTTACCCTGCAGCTATTGAGCCAGCTGGATCTTGTAAGCATAGAGGTGAAATCATTTCTCAAAATTCGGTGAAGAGTACTGCGATGGATATAATTTCTGGCAACGATGTCAAATTTAAGTGTTTGATCATTCTGCCACACTGACACTCGCAACTGCGATATTTTCTGCTGATCTTTCATATTTTAAAGAAAACATCCACTCCAATTTCTTGATCAAATTTTCAATAGCAGGCCGTGTCGGTTAATTATGCATGTCGAAATGATCGCGTAATTTGCGAATGGTCACAGTAAAAAAAATCCCATTTTTGTAATGGGTTTGCACTATTAAGAATCGTTCTGCCAAGCTGTAACGCACCGTTCTCGTAAATGTCTATGTTTTTTTATGAAACAAATACAAAATATGGCTGATTCAACAATAATTTGACAGTCGAAAATGGCACGCGATTCCAAATTCAAGTTCTTGCTGAGATAACCTTGCATATATACTTCCATATACATTTAGTAAAAAGCTGTTATTTTGTCATTACAAACAGACACTTTAATTGTATTTATTTGTATGTACTGTGATGTATCAAGGTGGCGATTTTTTAAAATAAAACTGCAAGATAATTTTCTTTTAACAGTTTAAACACTGCAAGCCAAAGGCTTCCCTTTCATACAGGCTTATAATAAATAAAATAATAAATGTAAACCGTTTGGTTTTCATATATTGTTTTATTTATTATCTAGTCTATGTGTGATTTTACACTTAAGAGAGTTTACTTTAAGTGTAACATCACACATAGACTGACTCATGTCACTCTAACATAAGATACAGGGTACTTCCATAACACTACCTAATCTGTGGGGACCGATCAGCTATCCTTGTTACTGCCGATTGATTTTTATTTAACTTTGGCAACTTCATACATCAACTTGAAAACTTTTTCTGTCTACCAATTAATTGTCTTTCATAGCGCTACAAGGCACTTTTGGCGCGTGACCAAATTCGGAACTAACGCCGCCATCTTGTTTTTTCAAGATATTCAACAAAACAATTTTACAAATGACCAGCAGCGCTCTCTTGTCAACTTAATTCGAGCGCCAATAGATATTTGTAGCAGTGTAGGCATACTCGCAGTTGATGTCAAATAAGGTGGCAATATCAGTCATTGCCCTTCTCCTAACATTTTTGCGTTGGCGTACGACCAACAAACTTTGTATCGTCACAGAATAAGTAATAGTACTACGTATCGTTTATTATTTGTAAAAAGTTTTACAACAACGACAGGTATTATCAATTCAGGATATCAACTCACTTTATTTTTAGTTTTGAATTCGAATCTCTCAGTAAATAAATGTTATGGGTCTATGACCTCTATTACCATTTTAGATGGCACCAACTATAGTATGGGGATTAAAGATACCTCTTAAGCTTATAAAATTGAATGATGAGTTCACAAGTTGATAAGCATACTAAAAGAAAGAAAGAAAGAAAGAAAGAAAATACATTTATTTAGCACAGACTAAAAGGCACACAAATATACTTGAGATAAATATACAGAAAATAAAAAATAAAAATAAAACAAGTAAAAAATGTAAAACTCAGAGTGATGGATAACACATCTGCACCATGTAAAATGGATATAATGAGTGACCTAATTTAATTGAATTTACACAACTGTTAGAAAAAAATCTTAAATTTATAAGCATCATGGTGTATTTGAATGACTAATGAACTAGGTACCTACCTTTTTATCTTCCAATCTTTTGAAAGATTTAGGATTTATTACTAACACGTACGAAGCCTGACAACAGGAAGCTGATAACCAGTCTTATCAAGGGGTATCGTAATAACCAGTAACTGGGTTGTGGAAGTCAGATAGGTAGTTGCTTCATGTAAAATACTGGTATTCAGCTGCATCCGGTTATACTGGAAACTGACCCCAACGTAGAGAAAAGGCTAGGCAGCTGATGATGACGTACGATGCAAAGGTTCTCAGAAAGTAATATTATTATTTTTAGGGTTCCGTACCTCAAAAGGAAAAAAGGAACCCTTATAGGATCACTCGTGTGTCTGTCTGTCTGTCCGTCTGTCACAGCTGATTTGCTCCGAATCTACTGGACCGATTAAGTTGAAATTTGGTACACATATGGTCTCCTAAGATACAGGCCATCCCTAGTTTAGGAGACAGGATTTAAATTTTTGTTTTTATAGACAATTATTTTATTTTATTTTTTTCCACTTGTGCCCATTGTTAGTTGTTTAAGTCTTAGCATGTAACTAGTATACAACCCGTGTCTATGTATATTTTGAATCAATAAACTTATTACTTATTATTATTACTTATTCTGTGACCCAAAAACGGACGTGTTAAGTAAATAAATAAATTTTGAATATGGAGGTCACTTTTGGGGGGCAAATTAGAAAATTATAAAAAAAATTTTAGCTCACTGCACCGTGTGACATATCAAATGAAAGGGCTTGTTTTAAGGATTTTTATATATTTTATTTATAATTATAAAAACATAATTTTGAAATTATTTAAGAAAATAGATGAAAAACTACCATTCCCCCCCCCCATTATCTCCGAAACTACTGAGCCTAAAATTTTGATAAAAATACAGAAAATAGTTCTTTACTTATAGATTACAGGAAAAATTATAAGAAGTCTGTGATCTTAAAATAACATGGTAAATCACTCAATATTGTGCGTGCAAACTTACATTTGCAGTGGTAATATATGGGGATCATGTTTTTCAACTACAATGTTAAGTTTGTTTGGATAAATTCATCCCAACTACGGAACCCTTCATTGTGCGTGGTCCGACACGCACTTGGCCGGTTTTTTGATTTCTTTTTGATCGGTTTGAACCACAAAATTCCAAACTAAAACATTAAACGCACGTCCACACATGAAATTTTATACGTTCCTAAGTAATGGCGACACAATATTTCATTTTCGCCCTTCACGGTATGTAATTTTATTACAAGGATCAATTTTACGACATTCGATACTTTTACGGTTGTTGAGCCTAAAACGTAAAAGGGTTACTGTTAGGTCCCGCGTTACTTTACTTTACTTTACCTCCTTTGTCCTTGTATTGAGTTTTGAGAAGCTATTTTATGTTTTTAATAGATTCTCGTTTTATTGTCGCAGGACTATACGAGTGTACGAGATTTATGACGGTTTGAATGTAAAGTTTGACTTTACGATGTAATCAGGAGTTGGGACCACGGTATTAATAAGAGTTGTGTTGGGTTTGCTTGAAATCTCATAGATATCCGTGTACGTGTATCAAATTTATATTCTGTATATTTTCTTATTTATTTATTTAAAGTACACACAAAAAAGGTACAAAGGCGGACTTGATGCTTTAGGCTAAGAGCGGTGACGGCGGCGGCAGTTTGATTCCCAGAAAAGGGTTCATGCTTTCCTTTTTTTTTTTTCTTTTTTTTTTATAATCTACATTTAAGGAGCTTGGTCAACAAGACTAAGTCACTCCGTAAGGCTTTCTTATAATATATTACACCATTTAGTTATCTTCTACGGATACCAACGCGCACAAGTTTATATAGTAGCCTCGCTGGTTCTGACAAGGGGAATGCTAAAATGGTATTGCATCTTTCCACCTCTTTAACATCAACACCAAATTGTAATAGTAACTCAGCTCTGAGATCTTCGTTCCGGGCACACTCCGCCATGATGTGAAGAACGTCTTCCAGTTTTCCACACTCAGTGCAGTTGGGGGAAGGGACTTTTTTCATTAAGTATGCGAACTTGTTTAAGGGGATATGTCCAGAACGAAGTCTGAGAGCTGTCACAATTTCTGTACTGCCCAAAAAACATGAATCGAACCAAGGCGATTTCCATGGTTGTCCTTGTATCGTTTTATACCACACACCCTTCTCCACAGACTTTCGATCAAAGTGTTCCCTCCACTTTAAAAAACAATGTTCACGTATATATCTCATGCAATCTGTATAAAATGGCTGGATGTTCAATGGTATGCCGTCACTTGAAGCTAATCTTGCTAATTCGTCTGCCCTTTCGTTACCTACTAAGCCTACGTGGGAGGGAATCCACTGTATGATGACATTTTTTGAATTGGCCCTCAATCTGATAACGGAGTCTATAATTTTGTAAGCTATCGGTGTTCCTCTGAAGCCAGAGGTACATCGAGCTAAATGTTGGACTGAACTTTTAGAGTCTGTTAAAATGATAAAGTTAGTATATTGAATAGATTCTATGTATGCCAATGCTTCACTAATTGCTAAAAGTTCTAAATACATGATCGAAATATTGTCAGAAATATTAAATTTCATGAAGAAATATAAAATCTTTTAAAAGGATTTTATGAACCGGATGACTAGCAGTATTCTCCGTTGTAAATAATAAAGTAGTTAATGCTCCTATTATGGTAGGTAATAATCTTCAAATAATAAATCGTAAGAACAGATTTGTATGAAGACAATTTAATTACCTTATTTATTTCGAAGATCTTGTTCGCCGAAATTACCTATCCTCTTTTAATATTAGACAAGAATCCTGTTTATATTACATTATATCAAGCAATACCAAAATAACTCATTAGAATTTCATAAAGTAATTCAATAAGGAAACAACCAGAGCAAACGATGTTCCCGAGATTGCATTATGTTTTATATTTCCTCAAAGCCGGATTATCATGTAGTAAAGCAAATTTTGGCAAAAATACAATATTATGGTGTGGTTGCAGTACTTAATCGCAGGATTTGCAGTTGTGTGTGCTCGACTGAATTTATGCAGTACAACGTGACACTTTTGTAGAGCATATCTTTAATTTGAATAAGACAGTGAATTATGGTCGTGGATTTATGCAGTGGCATGCTCTCTTATACTATAGGATCGGGATTGGGTAGAATTACCATGTACATGGTTGAAGCCTTCTGTGCTTTGAAACTTAATAACATTATTTAATTCAGTAGGACATATTGTTGTTCAATGTATTTAAAAACTAAAGAAGTTTCTGTAGCATCTCTACTTGTAAGTTTCATTCCCTTTTTTAAATATTTTACCTAAATTTTCCCACTGGCCTTAAGTGCGGAGTGTTACAGGGTGGAATCATGTCCCCAGCACTATTTATCGTGTACAACATGGAACGAAAAGTCTGCACCTGTTTGGTTGAGTTTGTCCGATAGTCCATATCAGACAAACTCAACCAAACAGGTGCAGACTTTTCGTTTAATGGGACACTAATAAATCATATTTCATAATGCAGATGATATGATTCTGCTAGCTCCGTCAATATCGGCGATCCGTAAACTATTGGTTGTGTGTGAAAATTACGCTAAAGACCACAACATGATGTATAACCCGGACAATAACCCGGACAAATCACTGTACATGGTGTTAGAAAGCCCGAACTGCTGGTCGGATCTGTCGCCACTGCAAGAATACGGCACTGCGCTTCAGAAAGTTGACGTGGTCTAATACTTAGGTCACGTAATAACCGCCCACCTCTCCGACCACGTGAATATAGAAAGACAGTGCCGAGCTATATCGGTGCGCAGCAACACGCTAGCTAGGCCCAACTATTTACCAGTTACTGCACAAGCGTCTACACAGTCGAGTTGTGGATGAACTACACCAAGGCGGCACTGGGTATTCGCCGCGGGCCGCGCGCCATGCTGGCTAGCGCTGCTGAGAAGCCGGTCGACGTTGTACGCTTCGCCATACATCGATCGGCCAATTGTTTGGTGGCCGCGGTACGAAAATGGAACCACAGCCTCCTACATATAAGGTGGCATTCCTACCACACATTTACCTTTTGTATGTGTAATGTGATTGTGGCATATTTATGATATGAATATTTATTACGTTATCTATGTGTATTTATTGAAAGTTGTAGGTATGTGGATTTTATGTCTGGAAATAAAAGATTTCATTTAATTTAATTGATGATGACTACATAAACCTTACTATCTTTTGCGAACACTTACATCAAACTGCACTAAATCTTTAAGTCGAGCACCTATACTTTAACTTCTTCATCACCAACGTCCTTTTTAATATAAGTCGTCGGATTGCGATCCACGTCACGTACCGGGAGTACAATGGCCGCGAGGGGGTGACGCCGGCCGTCCGAATTATCCCGCTGGTGTACACCAACCACGCGACCGCTTCGCACTCCTGCTCGCCTGGTACCATAGAACAAAGCCGTTCCTTTATTTAAGGCTTTTAGACGTATTGTTTGGCGGTAAAAGGATGTAGCCATGAAATATGTAAGCGTATCTGCCGTATATAAGTCCGCTGGTGTCACAAGCCCGTAATCTATCTGGCCAGCAACAAAGGAAACTAGTCTTTATTCAAGACATTTATTTACCAACACGAAATATTTAGACAGTCTGAATTAGTGAAACCATTCGTCCAAGTTTGTCTTGTCAGTTTATCGTAGACCAAATCAGACATATACACGCAAGGAACATCTAAAACATGCTCAGTCATAATAAATGGCCCAATTTTGTACTTCACGAACGTTAATACATTCTGTTAACAAAAAAATATTTGGTTTGACACTGTTTCCCAGTATTATTACATTTTTGTGTGTTATAAAAGCTCATTATACATTGTAGACATTCTGAACATTTAACGGCGACATTTACAACACCAAACTACAAATTAACGACAACAGTAATTAATACAGAGAGATATTGCCGGCGCTTAGCAGCCATACTTCAGCATTTAATTTCTTCGGCCATAGATTAAACTTGGACCATCTTGCATTAAGCTCCACTCTCGAGCCAAATTAAAAAGCAGAGGATGCACAAAATATTTTGGCAAATTTCCTGAGGTGCAAGCCGAGTGCGGAGGCTCATTGCCTAGAATTCCCTACGGAGGAGAATGCGAATCACGTCCTAGGCCAAGAGAATTCCAGCGCTTTGGACGATCTCTCAAATTATCCGTTGGACAGAGTGCCCTGGATGTAATTTCGAACATTAGTGGAATTGCTCGTATGTGAGATCAATTGATCGGAAAAATATTTGGTACTCACGATATTGGAGTTGCCTGTTATTTGAAAACTATTCGTACATACGTACCCACAACATATCGAAATGCAATTCACATAAATGAATGTTTTTTTTTTACCCTTGCTTAATAAAATACTCGAATTCGCATCGAATAAACATCGTATTCCATGTTAAAACACAGTGTTCTGCATGTTTTTCTCCATCATAAAATTAACACGAACGCATTATTTTGATTAAACATCACTAGAAAATACACATAGTAATCAAAATATAAATTAACATTTGTCAAAGTAAATATTGCGCAGTAATATACCTTTTAATAGCTATAAAGCTCGCAATTAACTTCAGGCTGTTATTATGGACGGTTTGCGTATATTTTTATTAAACTAGCGATCGTTAACTGGATGCGGGTGAATTAAATCAGAGGTAATTTAGTTTTACTGATGTCGATAATTACTGGCGTGCCTGACGACGCGTATAACGTACCGCAAATAAGTGTACGCGTACTTGAACGTCATAGGTATTATAAACGCTTGGTGCGATTATGTGTTGGCGGTTTTAGATGTAAATGGGTTAATGTTATGTAATACGTTAGAGACTATTTACTGAAATTATACGAAATTCAAATCACATTATTAAATAATGTGATTATGGTTATAATGAAATTCAGTACAATAGTATTGCCCGGCTAGAGCCTAGGGCTCGGCTTAATGACTTGCTTTAGGTCAGGTTTGCATGGCCTACTTATAATTTGAAATTAACGAGCAGGTGGTTTGAAAAACCCATTATCGCCCCAGGAAAATATTGGTTGCATTTCGAAAATATTAAAGGTTCAAATTCAGTAAACACAATCCGCCTTATTACAAAACAAGATTTATATTTTGACATGGCTTAAACCATGGAGCCAGTTTTTGTAATAAGAACGTAACAGTGATTGAAATACCGTTCTTTTTACAAAACTGAAAACTTAGTTCAGTACTAATTTGTCAGTTTTGTGTTTAGGAACTTTACCATAGACGGAATAAATTCGAAATTCAATAATGGCTCCATGTTTTAAACCTGGGTCTGAAGATAAACCTTGTTTTGGAATAAGGGGGAATACGTTTATGCACTAAGCAGGAACGTCTTTTGCACAAACAACACACACACCCTCCCACGCAAGTTTCCACATTATCATACACATAATGGCTAATAATCTAAAACATACTCTAGTTTGTACTGTACATAACCGACCAGTTTATCCCTAGCGGATATTGGAACTGTTATCGTACTATGCAAATTCAATTGCGCAGTGCACTCTACGCGACAACTTGGGGACTAAGCAATTGATCGTTACTACCCAATAAGCTCTAAGAATTGTTTTGGGCCACTAGTTTATTAACATTGTGTAAAGTTAATGATCAACAGCCGAATCGGCTGCTGTATTCGGTGTAATATCTGGGGGTCAATGATATGACCAAAAGACGTAGAGGTTGAAAATAGTGATAGGTTTAGGGCGGTAAATAACCAACCAGCTTAGCTATTGTTTTTTTCTGATTTCCAATAAAGATTTTGCAGCTAAAGAAGATTCCTCCGCAGTACCTGCATACCAATCTTGCGAAACACTATGCAGGTTTGATTTTCAGTCCAAACAAATATATTTTGTTAGGCATAAAGATGTTCCGTGTGGTGCCGGACGTAAACAATAGCACCATCCTATTTCTTCCCGTGGGTGTCGCAAAAGGCGACTAAGGGACTTACTAGAGAATGAGCAGTAGCGTCCTCTATGCATTTTAACACCATACTGCGATCGCCAACCCGGCTGCCAAGCGTGGCAATTATGGCAAACCCCCTCCTTTTATGGGATGACTATGCCCACAAGTGGACGTCTTGCGGCTGAAATTATGATGAAGATGATGAGGCATAAAGATAGTGGCTTTGGATCTTTGTATGAGGAGTGAATGCTGTCTCATATATAAAATGTGTTACAATTTTTACAAAAAACAACACATATCCTACTTTCTAAGCGTGAAGATTACCTACAGAACTATTCCAGTAAAAATATTTCATTGTAGCTATTTATGTGACCCATGTTTAGTAGATGTCTGCTGTCTGATTAAGTATACCGCAATATGCTGGAAAGGTCCCAGACAGTACTTTTAACCGTTCGTCTAGATTAATGTCACAACATATTGGATGTTTCAGCCAAAATCTCGCTGAAAAGTGTACTATTATGCTAATATAGCATTTATGCTCTTCGTGACCAGAACTATATTTTCTACAGAAGCGGTAACACGCTTAATAAATAATGAGATGACTGTGTCAGACTATTTGAATCTGGGTGAAGACCTAACAATTGTTGGCATGAGGATCTGAGTTGAGAAAGCTACGAAGTCTTTACAAAAAAATATTAAATTTTGTTCATTGTCATCTCTCAAACCAAAACAAAGAACCAGACATCTTCCAAGTAGTGTAACCAGATACTATTTCTTAGTAACCAGATAGGTACTAACGACCTTAGACAAGTTCGTGTGAAATTGTAGCTACACCGCGACTGTCGTCTGCAACTTACGACTATATGAATAAAACATAAGCCAAAACTTCGACGAAATCGAGAATTAATCCTTACAAATCCTATAGCATGAATAATGGTATACAAGGGAAATTTCTAATACGGATATGAGAGGTTCAAAACATAGTTTATAATAAACGAAGCGGTAACTGACTCGTATGTTTGAGTTACGACAGGAGCAGAGAGCTTTCCAGTCCACGATATTCGAACATTGTATTCACAACGTATGACGTCAAATAAATAACCATGTTTGAATAAAAGCCGACGTGGCGCGCGAACTACTTAAATGTTTTACTAACATCATGAAATAATAAAATAATTTAGAACGACGACGTCCTGACTACGATGTCCTCTGGAATCGTGCCAAGCACCGCGGGATGCAACGTTATCCGAGCCTCGAGTACAACTTTTAAGAAGCATACTTCTGTCTAACTTTGCCGTTATTATAAAATGTAAGAGGCGACGCAAATAGCACAGTAGTAGAAGTTCGACGGATTTTTAGACGTTTCGAACAGCGATTATGGGCCGAACTCGAGTCGCGTCGAACATTGGATGCTCGCAAATTTTTATCACCCAGTGTCGTGCCATCCGTACGCGCTATGGGTATCGATAATCCGTGCATAACCATTCCATTTGCACGTGACGCATATAGTGCGAGTTATGTGTTTCCACGTTAGTTGGCACATGTTGCAGCGTATTAAATTAGACGTATCAGCAGATAGCTTGATATTGGTACAGTTAGCATCTGCGCAGAGCGCGCACATGTGCGACATTGGCCGCGTCTCATGCATCATTCAGACGGAACCTGCATCCAATCGCTCTTACATTTAGGTTATAGCTCACCGCTTACGTGATAAATCGCCGTTCTGGTGGAAACTTGTAGTATCATCACGAGCAGCCATGTGCTACATCGTTGGCTTTTATCAGATTTTTCCAGCTGGTTACGAGAGCTCATGTAAAATGCATGCGGTAGCCGTGTTTGTAATTGCTGTAACAGCTTTTGCATTACGCCCTAATATTAAAAGACGTTTACGTATGCCTGCATTTTTAAGCGTAATTCAACGAGTTTTATAAAGCAAAAATTATACGCGAGTTTTAAAATTTTAACTCAACGGGTTTTTAAAGGTTGCATCGTTGACTTTTATCTAATTACTATGTTATTGGATCGCAGTCTCTGCTCTCAACTTGTTATTTTCAATGAACATTTAGCATTTGATTTGTTTTTAAATAAGACCTTACTTTAAGGCTTTGTTGTCTAGTAAGGCTTTTATGATCAAATATCAATCTTCTTGAATTTAATTAAGACCAACTACTCGTATCTATTATTACAAGCCATTCCTCACCAGATCAATAAGTGCAGTGCAATACAAAATCCATGAGCAATACATATCCCGAGATATTGCCATTTCACATTAAATGGAAGTAATTGGAATTCCTGTCAAGTGTGAAATTGGCGTCTTCATTGAGTAACCAGAGACGAAATGTACTGCTCATGCAATATGTATGTTCGCAGAATATTATTATGTATATTTATTTACTCTTATATTAATTCCGTCTGTATTTATTGCTCATTCAGAGTTATCTCGGTTGGGTAATTGTGGTAGTAGCTATAATTTACTAAACTAGGCGGAAGAGCTTGCTAGTCTATGATACTAATAATAATACCATTTATTTCAGGCGACACAGGCCCATAGAAAAATATCTTAACCTAAACATACATATTGTATAAACAAAAACTTGTGTTAATAAAAAGGCTTAAGACTATGTGCAAGTAGCACTGCAAAGTGAAGTGCTAGTAGCACTTCACTTTGCACTAGATTGTGCTGTTCTGTGGAACTTGTCCGTGGAAGAGACGGAGCACCACGTCCTTCGGCCAAAAGTCTTCTTCCATGACGAGGGGCAGCACGTACACGTACCACGATGTCCTCCGCCTTAGTGGTGTAGTGCAGGCGAGAGATGTACACCGGTGTGTTCGGCTTTGCGGCACGCAGGCTCACTTCGGGCTTCGTAGGAGCTTTGCCGCAGCGGTTCTGGTTAGTTTGCAATCGACGTTTCCTTCTTTGCACCGTCACGAAACCGTCATCATTATCAGCCCTATTTGGCGCCTTTTCTGGCTTGGACTTGATACTAGGAGCGCCAGGGGCACTCGCGGTGACGCTAGTGAAATCCCTTTTGTGACTGTTCCAAAAAGACCCCAGGCTGATAAAAATTCTGTTAATATTAGTGTTTAGGTCAGTTTCCCCCTTTGGGGAAAAGATCGCACCCCTCCACCGTACGACCCTGTAGCGCTCGTCTCCAGACTGGACACACTCCCACTGACTATCATGAATTCCCATGAACTATTTCTCCTTGTCTTGACTTAGAGAGCCAGGACAAAGAGGGGGATACGAGAAACCAATGTCAATTTATAATAAGATTGGGAATTCATAGGAAAGGGCGTTAAGGAAAGGGAATCTAATTTATCTACTTTTCTTTTGATTATGAAAGTTAAAAGACAAGAGAGGAATACAAAAGGGTATTTGACGCGTAACGCTTGCGTTGAATATTAAATTATTTTGAGCTACGTTAAGGAATTACCTTACAATAATCTAGAAACCCACCCTAGTGACGTGGGGCCTCTATAACAGCTGACACGTCGTACGTGTACCGCCAGTCCTAACGTGCATAGGCCTAGAGAGGACCTGCTGCGGTTCCAGCTGTACACGTTCCCTACACTCAAGCATGTCTTACTCAATCCTAAGGCAGAGGACTGCGAAGTGCCTCTGCCATTGAGCGAGACACGGTTCCAGAAGTACTGGACGCGTACTGTTGTAAATAACCCCTTATATCGGCCTACTCACCCTTTACTAAGACAATACTAAATTAGCACAAGCGTACCGCATCGTCAGTCAGTTGTAGGATTCCTTACGATTGCCTTGCTATACGCCGAAATGGTTATTAAATCGTCAATTTCACATTTCCATTATCTACCCCGTTTAGAGGATGCTTGCAGAGTAATCAGCAGCCGTGGGGACCGTCTAGTCTAAGTGACGGGCACGGGGCGTTTCTTCTGGGCATCCATCATTGCGTGTCTCGCTAAATATTATTTTTTTGTATCAGTAAGAGGCCTACTTGGGCCGGGTGTGATTTAACGAGACACGATTCCTAGCGTTCCTTAGAACGACTATCAATCCAGTTTGGGATACTTAGTGGAGCCTAACCCCTCTCCCTGGAAATGTACGTACATCAAGTGCAATCTAAAGCAACCTGCAGACAGTCGGTCCATAGGTAGTCGGTAACCATCACCAACGTTTGGTTGGTTTGTATTTGTAAATAACTACAAAGTAGCATTATAGCTCAAATTGGCCCTAACGAGTTGCGAGTATTGATTCGGTTTAGCCTTCCATAAGTGGAGTGACTGCCTTAAGTGTCATGTATCGGTAGTAGTGGTCTATAGTCTGTTGGCAGAGTATTCGTCTAGTCTCGTGGCGAATGTCATTCCCAATAAAAGGCTTTCTCCGAGTCCCTAGAACCAAACGCTGGTGTATGATACCACGATCATGTCAACGAAAGGAATAAGGAGAGATAAAATACTAAACACTCACCCAAACGTTCACAAAAGCACTCACTGAGATTCACACGCATTATACACTACTTACATTAATACTAGGCTAATATAACCCAGTCTAAACTGCAGTTATTATTCAACGTGTTAAATAACACTCTCGCTAACATGATCTCTCCACAGAGACACAGCCTCATTGCTATCAACTCAGCTCTAACACTTCTAGGCAATCTTAGCCCGACCGAACTCCTAACTTCACTCACATCTAGCCTACCAGCACGTCCCTATTCTCTCGTCCTCCAAAACGAACTCTCTCCTCCTACGTCTTAATACTGACCAATATAACCTAGTCTAAACTGCAGTTATTATTTAACGTATTAAATAAATAACGCTCTCGCTTACAAATGATCTGCCTTCCTTCACCATTCAAAACTCACTGTCTTAGCCTACGTCTTAATACCAACTTCCCTGATCACCCCTCGCTCCCGCCTTGCGGGCGTGGGGTTTTTTGCCATCCTTAAGAAATACGCAGAATAGTTTTTATTGCTGCATTCTTTTTAAATCTCTCAATTATGTTTAAGGGTTCGCCAGTTCGCTTTAACCGACTGAGTGCATCCTTATGATAAACATATGGTGGCACTGGTTTTTGCGATTAGAATCGGATACCCAACACTTGTATTCTTACAATTTGTTGAAAGGGCAGTTTATGTCCCATAAAATATAAATGGAATGGGTTTTCTAAAAGGTTCAACTATTGTTTTTGCAATTCTAAAGAAATAAGATATTTCGTTGTTAATTACGGTGCTGTCATCCATAAAATAGAGATTTTATGCGTTTGTAAGAGGTCCGCAAACATATGTGTATTTGAAAATAAGAACTTACATTTAAGATATTTTGTTATTAATTAGGAGTAAGTGACAGACAGTCACACTTTGTAGGGGTTTTGCCAGGGCTGCAGACGCTGGCAGCGGGATGAGGCTCGGGGCTCGAGCGGCGCCGCGTGGACGAGCCGCCGTGGAGAGCACGAGGCTACGGCATCGACGGATGCGCTGGCGACTATCGACGACGATATATCGAGGCCGGCTCCACGCTTGTTTACGTTAGACGCTAAACTAATTATACTAAACTTATTACTAATAACTAATGCATGGATATGCGGTTACAGTTGATTTGTATAATTTTACGGATAAACTTCGTGAAGAGAAGACATACAAGTGCTAAAGTGCCCGATGACGAGTAACGTCAGCACATAACACACACACACACACACTTCCGACTTCGCCATTGTCTCAGACGGTACCGACAGCTCTCGCGCTTACACACACATTCACAGTATGTTTTTTACACTTGATATTAATAAATAAAGCGCGCGTCGTTTCGTGGGATAAAAATCATCATCATCATTTCAGCCGAAAGATCCACTGTCAAAGGTCCACTGCTGGAGATAGGCCCCAATTGGAGGGAAGGTTGCCATAATCGCCACGCTTGGCAGGCGGGTTGGCGATCGCAGTATGGTGTTAAAGTGCATAGTGCTGCCCATTCTCTAGTAAGTCCCTTAGTCACCTTTAACGTCACCCACGGGTTAAATAGGATGGTGCTATTCTTTACGTCTGGCACCACACGGAACGGAGATAAAAATACTATACCTAAACTAGTCGAAGTCTAATGTTATGTCATTTTTAATTTGTATTTTTTTTTTTTTTACTAATTGATAGAGTTTGAAAGCGTACATTTTTTTTTTTTTTATGGGTGGGAAATTATCAAATAACTTCTCCCGCTCTGGGCTGAGCGGGAGGGCGTGTCAGACTTTTACTGACTAAAACCCACCCGTGTTCCTTCCGTTGCCTGTGTGCCAGGGCCACGATATCCCTTTCGGACAAACTCGCAACCCTGGCAGGCATTGGTCCTAAAGAACCCCGTCAGTTGGTGCTGACATCTCTTTGAGGCGCGCGTGAAACACAACGCGCCGTCGATCCGGGCCTGGTCCTTATCGGACGGCGAGCTAAGCCCGTGCCTACGGTGGCCGGAAATCGGCTTGCAACTCCCGACGCCCGGGGCGTCTCCTGCGGCGTTGAAAGCGTACCTAACATACATATAAAGCCACTGTTATATTAATGAGATATAAGTAATTAGTTAGTTCATTTAAGTAAATAAGTTAAAGACGTGTAAGCATTGATGTTTTAAATAGGAAGATATGGTACGCGCTTCTCGACATGGACCGCATAAATTAGGGGAAAGGACACAATCGACCTACATTACTCTCGGTTTGCGGGGAATACCCGAATCGTAGTTTGTTTCCGAGTTGTTTGGGTACGTAACAGTGACAATTATTGCTATCTCGTTCCCGCTATAGCCCGCGTAATATGTCTCTCTATTTCGGTAGTCGAGCACATGACGCACGACATCGGGTCCATTTAATATTTACGTGATGTTAGAGAGTGGCCTATCTTCCTATTTAATACATCAATGCGTGTAAGGCTTTGTTTTCACTACTCAGTGCCATAGCTATTTGCATACAGTTATAGTTTATACTTCCACAACCAAAACAAAATTATTTGTTAATTATAAAAAAATATAAAGCTTATTATTCGGTTTCATATATTTTGTGGACTAGAGCATCATATGTTACTCTCGTATACGCTATTGTAACTCTTTTGTTCCTATCCCCTTCAAAAAACCTTCATATCCCTGATGAAGGGCTAATTTTGCAAATCATTTTATGAACCCACGTGTTAAGTACCTACTGCATTTGAAAGTGCCTCTTCATCCTCGAGTTCCGCGTGCCTATTCTTATGATAAAAGGATGCTTTTACTTTGTAATTTCTTAGCTGTTTTTTACTATCGCAAGACAAGCGGAAATATGAGGGGGTGGCATGTTCTAAGGTGCTCGTGTGCACTTCTTTTCTTTCTACACATCCTGGGTAAAACCGGGTCACTTGCTTCTATAAATGAAAAAGTGAATCCGTCTGCCTTTGCTGCGGTTTCCAAAGCTACTTTATTTTTGATAGACAATTAAAAGGCATTTGCTCATTGCATCAGTGGGGTTTTACAGGGTATATATAATCTGTTCTTAAACTTAAATGTAAATGTAATTGGTATCTTGAAGAGGACTGAAGGTTTAAATTTAAAGAATGATGGGCAGGTTTATATAAACGCTGGCCGGTCTTTGTATATGTCACCGTAAGACTGTGAGAACCGTTAGTTCGTAATCTGTCGGGAAACTTTTCACTAGATTAAAACCTGTCGAAAAATTGTGAACTGGGTGAAATTTGTTAGGTTAGGTTAGAACTATGGCCAACCGCGCGCGAGCCGAGCGAGCAAAGCGAGCGGAGCTGTGGTAGCGGCCAGCGAGCGCTACTTTCAAGATGCTTGCAGGCAGGCTATTTAGTATTAGCGCAGGGTGCGTTTCGTTATAAGCAAGTTTGATACCAGTTCACTATTATTCGGTTTCCGATGGATAGATTATAAACTATCGAAAAATAATGCGTTAAATTGTAAATGATTTGTTGTAGTTCACAATTTTTCGAAAGTTTATAATCTAACGGAAATAATAACGCTAGATTCTATACTAATGAAGTTCATAAATATACGGTGACATATACAAGGCAAACGTATACCACATGAAAAACCTATTTTATAGCTTTATTTTTGTCTAAGTGTATTGTTGCCTCTATTAATACTAAGTGAATATTCATTTATTCACATGTATAGGTAATCATTATGTTCTTATATACATACCTATTATAATTTTCAAAATATAAATTGCTATAACCTAAGGTTTTACTCACGAATGTACGAGTATGGGACCGAAACTAGTCGACCACAAAATCACAAACTGGAAAGCTAATTACTCTACTCGTAAATTTCCTTTTCTTTCAACTACGTAGTAATTTTATCATTAATCACTACAAAACCGATCACAAAACACGTATTTTTTGCTTAGAACCAAACAGTGCAAAAATGTTGTTTGAAATCTCACTTTTGCACTGTTTTTCAGTGCAACAATGAGATTTCATACAATATTACTGCACTGTTTTCATTTTTATGTAGATATAAATTTATCACATAGCTTTAATGTCTCCCATTAAGTTTAATATAAAATGTATGCATAAAAGATACTGGCTGAAAATAAAAATCGGCATCGGCGGAAAAACTTTGTTTTCATTAACTTGAGTTTTTATTTTGAGTAGGTATATTTTATCACGGTAGGTAGATTGGTAGTTGAAAGAAAAGTAGATTACGCACCTTGCTAAAGAGAGTAATTAATGCACTCGTGCTACCAACATAACACTCGTGCATTAATAACTCAGTTTGCGCTCGGTGCAACAATCTACTATTACCTACCTACAAGAGCGAAGTGTTTTAAACACTATGATGACTTACGTGCTGTCTCCACCTATTCATGAGAAAAAAAAAATGTAATTCATAAGATTAGATAATTGTTAGTAACTTTATAGGTGCAGTTAGTGAAATTTAAGTGTCCGCACTATTAACCAAAAATTGTAAAATTGTGTTCTGTTCCCACAGACAAACCGTGAAAACGGGTTTGCGGGGCAAAGTCCATAAGTAAAAGTTTTTTTGTAAACGTATTTAATTAATCAATAATAATAATTACGGTACAGCTAGTAGATAGGGAGGTCCTACCTACATTTTGTCGTAAAAAATAATGTTTTTTTCACCCCAGTATTTTACATGCTAAAACCAGGGCTTATAGTCACGGCTTATCCTTTCATTAATATATTCAAGGCACCGAATTTATGCGCACGACCTAATATTTCATGCGAGCAGAGTTAATATAATTTTCATTTTATGTTAATTATTCAATAGGTGGTGGAAATATTCACACTATTAACAAATTTTAGTTATTCAAATTGTAAAATTAAATGGTTTAAATCATCAGTTGATTTAAGTTAACTCTGTATATTAAGTATATTATTTATCAGTAGGTAATATTTTTTTTTTATCTACAGAAAATTGTGTTGATAACGTTTATAAGATAGATTAATGTGTTTGGTTTTTGTTGTTTTGTTTGATGGCAATAGGCTCGCCCCCTATTATATGGGACTTAAACATAACTGGTGAAATGTGGGTGTAGTTACTATAGGTACACCTCTGCCTAACCGGCCGGTCTGTAGAAGCCTTTATGCTGGTTCCTAGAACGATAGAATAATAATGACCTACAACAAAATTCTGACAGTACAACTAAAGAACCCAACAAATAATGTGTATTACACACACAATAGTGCGTGTCTGACTACGAAGACACAATGAAGGGTTCCGTAGTTGGAATGAACTTATGCCAAAAACAAACTTAGTATTGTAGTTGAAAAACATGTTTTCCCATACATCGATGTACGTCACGGTCAATTCTCCAACTGCAACTAATTTAAGTTGGTCGACTATTACTCTTTAACTTGTAAAGCCTACTTAGCTGTGATACTGTTCCTTTTCATTTCGTTAAATAATATACTGCTATAATTTTTTTCACGTACCCAAAAACAATCATTAATCAGGCAGGGGGGGGGACTTGGCTCTAACAAAAAATAGCACTTTAAAGCTTAATATTACGCAAACGGATCCCTGAATGAATTGAAAAATGGTTTTCACAGACCCAGAATATTTTTGAACGGTATTCAATGATATCCCCCGCATGGAATAGACGAGATTTTTTTTTTCTTAATATAGATTCGGTCATCATGTGGGCAGAAGTTGGGTTTCGTGCAATGAATACACACTGGGTCAGATACACAGCGTTTATTGAAATCACAAATTGACACAATCACTACAAATTATAATCACCACCATGACTAAGCGTAACGAATCGAGTACAGTTCCGCGATGTCTTGACTCTGATGCGATCAGACCAGACACTGAATCTTGAATATCCTCCTCGCCATCGGCTCAAAAACATCACGACTCTGTCGAAGCGTGCTAGAGGTGTGGGTAGATCACGCGATGTCACCAGTAACGCACTTGATTCGTTACGTGTCCGTACTAATGAACTAAATGTACACATGAATGCAATAAAGAATTTGAATTTTGAATTATATTTTTCCGTACATACGTTTTTTTGATGTGAAGCATTTATAGGCACACGTCAAGCCGATTGCTGGCGGACCGACGCATGGCGCGTGGCGATCGGCCACTATACAGTCTCAAATTATGAAGTAGTGTGTAAATGTGTGTGTAGTGCGATGTTTCTGCCAGTCGTCCCATGACGGCTCAATTTTTTTACCTACAAAATGGTTTTATTTTACCACTTTGTCGGCGTGATTAATATGTATACACATGCCAAATTACAACTTTCTAGTACTCATATACAGAGTCTCTGAGCTAAGCTGGGGACAGACGAACAGACAGACAGACAGACAGACATGACGAAAATATAAGGGTTCCTTGTTGACTATGGAACCCTAAAAACTAGGCTCGGGAAAATCGACAAAGAAGTCTTCAGAAGTCGTTCCAAATAACAAAAGCAAATCAATTACTGGTACAAGGCATTTTGGAGCTAATAACTCATTTACCTGCAAGCCGAGTTCGCTGCGGTTTGAGGGGAAGGCGTACTCCTTAATCACTAAACCTCACGAACGGGCCAGTACAAGTCAGTGGCTGGCACCCATTTTTTACATCCACATTCCTCATAAATAAAAATAATGATAAAGCACGTTCATTGGTTTTTTGAAGCAGAATTAATTAGTTGCTATTAGTTTGTGAGCGTAATTGGAAAGGAATTTTCTTTGCAGACTCAGTTTTTATTAAAATCAAAACAATTTATTTCACGTAAACCTTCATTTCACTTATGAAACGTCAGAAGTTAGGTGTAAATTAGACACACACGTATTAAAGTCGGGTGTGGTTGATAAAACATTATACTATGTAGTTGTGATTTTGAACTGCGAATTGACAATGTATGTTTCACCGTCTTTTGTTAACGTCTCGATGGTGTCCTGCACGCCCATTTCATATCGATTTATGGAAACGAAAATTATTTTTTACTTCTGTAACAGATCTCGCGGCATCTGATCTTTATTTCCGAAATGTTAACATGTCTTGGCTTCAAAGGCCTTTATGTTTAAGATATCGGTTACAATTTATCGTAGTTGTAACTTTGAAAAGTCGCTAAACCAATTAGATAAACCAGTATCCGTAAAACCTTTAACTAAAAGAGAAATGGAGAACCCTTAGGGAATAAACGGTAACCGAACAATACAATTGTATAAACTTAAATCCGGCTGTAACTTGAATTTCACTTCAACGAGATATCTCAAACGAAACCCAAGTTAAAGAATTATTTCGAAATACTCGATAACGAGAAGTCACGGCGCCGGTGGTTCGGAAACGGTCCACGAAGAAAGTGTACTTACAATAAAGCTGACCGGTTGATTGAAATATCCTACTACGTACCTTCCACATAGATGTTTAGGAAACATGATAAAAGTTGGTAAAGATTTGATTAATGCCTAGTTTCCTGAGGTCCTCGATAAACACTCATTTTGAATGTTGCTTGCGGGGATAATATCTGACCTCCACGCGGGCAAAGCCGCAGGCAAAAGCTAGTATTTAATAAACACAACGTAGAATAGCACAATCGCTTAAACCTTTTAATACCTTGAATTGGCCAATTTACACTAATTATAAACGAGAGACATATTCTATTAACAAATATATTTCCTAATGATCCTGTATCTAAATGCATTCAACACAGTTCAATGCCACGGGATAGTTTTGATGATTAATTGATAATTCCCTCAGTTAGAGACCGCAGATCCTTTGTTGAACGTAGGCACATTGAAATTCGTATTTGCTTTCTGCGATACAATTGTCTGTAGATACTGGATGAATATTATATCACAGTATACTCAGAGAATAATAGATTTGGATATAAGCTTTTGGATATCAAGTTTGTATAAACATAATAAAATTAATTGAGAGAAGAAAACAATTAATTGATTATCTTGAAAGAATAGGAACCTATGACATCATTGTCATTATAATCAGTAGAAATATGGAATATACTATGAAATTAATCACAATATCATCATCATCATTTCAACCCGGATGTTCCCGGTTCCGTGCGTCCCTCATCCAGGTGTTAACCGCGACTTTGACGATATCATCAACCCAACACGCTTTCGGACAGCTCTGGTGTCTATGGCCTAACCTTGGCTACCATTTGGTCACAGCTTTACTCCATCGGCCATCTTCTCTCCACTTGAGGCACATAGCCCTATCCCGGTGATGTTCGGTGTTACGTACTCGGTCCAGTAGGGTTATGCCGAGCATGGCTCATTCCATGGCCCTTTGTGCTACTCGTATGCGGTGGACTGTCTTCCCTGTGAACGTCCATGTCTCAGCATCATAAGACATTGTTGGCAGGATACATTGGTTGAAAAGGCGAGTTTTTAGGCACTGATGGGGAATCTTTTTTGGCATATGAAAATATGTTCCAGCTTACCGAACGCCACCCAGCCAAGCTGTGTGCTCCTGGAAATCGCCTTGTTGGAATGCTCCTTGTCAAAATATAGAACATGTCTCAAATAAACGTGATGGTCAACCATCACCATAGCGTCTGGAGATGGTTGACCAGCACGTTTATTCACGTTTCCAACCTTTGCTAACAGCTGAAACTGAGTCATCCGACACGCCTAACATCACCTTCGTCTTGGACATTTTCATTCTCAAGCCAACTTGTAAGGAAGCCATCATAAATAAAGATCTTTTAACATGCGTTGGAGGCCTTCCAGGGATTCGGCGAATAAAATTAGGTCATCCACAAACCGTAGGTGCGACAAGTAAACACCATTGATGTTTATACCACGTTGGTCCCATTCCAGTGTTTTCATCACGTCTTCGAGAGCAGCAGTGAAAGTACCAGCATATTAATCATTATGAAGGAAGTAGTGATTGAAGAAGTATGATCTATCTAAAGCAGATTTTTTTTTTCAGTCATCTACGTTATCTTATTACACAAACAGGTGTTTAAATGATGATAAATGATTTTTATTTCTGTAAGTAGGTTTATACAAACACTTTTAAGGCTTCTACATACCGGCGCGACTTGTCGCGCGACGCGACGCGACACAAAGGCACCGCTCGTCCTGCGACACGCGGGGCCGTTGTGCCGAGTCGCGTCCCGCGACAAGTCGCGCCTGTTTGTAGAAGCCTTTACACGTCAATCATATTTTAAAAACTCGATGATGTCGGCGTTTCCTATCTGACTACTCTGAGAAGAAAGGCCGAAACAAATATTAATATCCAGCAAAGTTATTATCACTGAAGGTGTAACCCAAGGCAGAACTTTAGGCCCTCTGTAGTGTCATTGTTTTTGATAAATATTTCGATGTCTAATAAACAAATGAAAAAAGAGTAAATAATTATCACCCTCTTGGTACAGTCAGGAAAACAATATTAGATACCCAAAATAAAAAAATAAGTAAAACAGTAATTAGGTATACAACGTGAGCATTGCCACACAACGTGACGAATTTTTTGATGCTCTATGATTATTTCTCCTCCTTTGTTATATAAAAAAATGTACAAGTATATACTTGTACATATTAATATTATTATCTTAAGACTGTTAGCTTTTTAAATTATGTAAGTAATTTATTTACTTGAATAATATTAACCTTAATATTATCTTGTAAATTAAATTACATACTGGTTGGTGGTTCTAGTTGCTGTAATAGAATATTTATTACAGGTAAAAAAAGAAAAGTCAAAACTGTTTTCATTTTGATCCTGATACGCTACGCTTGCTGGAGTATTTCATAACAAAGAAAACTGCTTTAACAATGTATGCATATTTGAAGATGTTTTTATAAATACAAAGTCACATTCTACTGAAAACCAAGGCGTTATCTCGAAAATGTAAGAAAAATCTAAGAAAATGGTTAGACTCACACGGGTGCAGAAACCGCTTTAACCCACTTTGATATTTATGAGGTGTAGCTAGCTTTTTCCGTTTTTAGGGTTCCGTACCTCAAAAGGAAAAAAAAACGGAACCCTTAAAGGATAACTTGGGTGTCTGTCAGTCCGTCTGTCACAGCCAATTTTTTCTGAATCTACTGGACTGATTAAGTTGAAATTTGGTACACATATGAATTTCTGTGAACCAAACACGGACGTGTAACGTAAATAAATGAAATTTGAATAAGGGGGTAACTATCGCTTTTCGTTACAAATTAGAAAAAAAAATAAAGTTCTGCAAACAGTACCGTGTGACATATCAAATGAAAGGGCTCATTGTAAGGATGTCAGGTATATTTTAATATAATTTCAAAATAAATACTTGTATAACTAAAGTTTAAGAAAATAGATGAAAATTTACTGCCTGAATTCGAATCTACTGAGCCTAAAAAGAAAATAGTTATTTACTGATAGATTACAAAAAAACCTATAAGGATGAATTTTACCAATGAAAACTGAACGCGATCAGCACATAAACTACGTTTAAGAGCTGTCACTGTCATTATTTTCATTGTAATATTGACACTGACCGCTCTTGAACTCAGTTTAGATGTGCTGATCGCGTTCAGTTTGATTGGTGAAATTGGCACTAAGAAGTCTATGGTCTTAAAATAACATGGTAAATCTCTCAATATAGTGTGTACAAACTTATATTTGCAGTTGGAATGTAAGAAGAAACATGTTTTTCAACTACAATGTTAAGTTTGATCATGTGATAAAATCATCCCAACTACGGAACCCTTCATTGTGCGTGGTCCGACACGCACTGGGTCGGTTATTTGTGCAACAAATATTTTAAAGGCACCGATGAAACACCTTCGTATACATACTTATCTACAGACAACACTTTTTTCACAATGTTCAATAGGATTTTACAGGGTTAAGGCACCGCTCCATAGCGACCCACGGTTAAGCCTCGCATATTTAGGTACTTAGCTTCGCTTTGTATAAAAATGTAGGCGGGACATCCCGGGCCACAATATTCAAGAAATAAATGTTGACAAACAATTTAACCGTGGGAAACCTCTCTGTAAACATTTTGCGTAGCAGTGGTTGGTCGATATCAAAATTAGAAAAAGTGCTACCCATAAAATGCCAAGTACACAAAAATATAAACTGCAGAAGTAAAAGACTATAAAGAAAAATGTAAATCGATATTAGGTGATGCAATACATTACCCGAAATGTTTGCCTGTATGTGCCATTTACACGATGAATTGTGTATTTCGTCGAAAACGCCGAATATAAATGAAAATAGCCGCCCAAAATACCTATCCAATATTAGAGCGGGTTACTATATAATTTTACGAAACTTCGCCAATATCTATCGATTATTTCGGCACCAACGAGACAGTAAGGGTTGCAAATTATCTACAGACTCATGCAATAGCAATTTCCAGCAGAAATTTCTATGGAGAGGCGCAGGTGGTACAAGAAATTGTCCCCCATTATGTACGCTTTGCCGGACCATTTTATGGCAACTGATGGGAAATTGTTTGGAACGTTAGATGAACGGAAAGAAATTTTTCTGTTAATATTCATGTCTCGGGTGAACCTTATGACTGCACGAGGCTCGCCGAGATTATTGCAAAAGGTTTTTCTTCCTTTTTGTGGGGTTTTATTTATTCCACGTGCGTACCGTCTCGCCTAAAATACAAGTTATATGAGGATTCTGGGACAATACTAAGAAAGAACACTTTTTTTTTGTGTAATATTTGCTTGTGTGTGTGTGTTGACCTAGGGTCCGTTTTAATATGGCGAATTTATTATGTAGCTTATTCTGCTTATTATATAAGATTCTTATTAATGCTACTATATCAGGCCGAAACTAATAACGAAGTTGGTTTCCTGCTTATTGTATCCTCGCAAGAAATATGAGGAGTAAGATCCAGATAGATCAACCACGAGAAAGTGTTTCTGTACGGACGGTGTGTCGGTGGGGACGATAACCAACTTAATGATTTTATATTGAAGATCACGTCTAAACGAGTAGTGTTAATGATTAGAAATATGTGTGAAATTAGAGCATTTTCTCAATAACATAATATGTGAATATTTTAGATTTTGTTTATATTACATAGTGAAATTAATTTGTAAAGTTATGTCTAACGCGGATAAAAAACTGTGATTGGCGCAAAATCTACCTAGCGTATTTTTCTGAAACCTTTACCAATTTTTATTTAATAATTTAATTATTGATCTTTTAGTATACGCGTTTTATTAAAATACCTTATTTTTGTGTATAATAAATTAATAATGCGTCAAATTGGGGACAGCGCTCCTTGATGGGCGAGTCCTATTACTGGCTGAACGTACGACGCATTGCGTGAGCTCAGTACAGAACACACAAGCTAACCACTCAAGGTCACTGGCATATATCTGCGTCTTAAGGATAAATATTGAGCACTTTGTTCATTATATTCGTCTCATGTAAAACTTTTATTTCACTATTATCAAAAGTGTTTTGTATGCAGCAATAACCATCAAAAGTAATAGGATTTCAGTCAAAAACTACCATTACAAAATACCAAGAAAATAGCTTACTTTGATAAACATGAACACTTCCAAGTATTGTGGAAGCTCGCGTCGCGATTTATAAAGGCTAGGACCCACTAGCGCGTATATTATGCAATTACCAACCCTCTCGTCAGTTTCGATGTGCAACGTGCACACGCCACTACAATGACGTCATAATTCTCAGCCCGGAACTCATGAATCCAATGCCGTTTATCGTATGCAAAGTAAAACGTTACATGGTGTAATGGTTCGTGTACACGATGGCCGATGTTTGGCACAGTTTAACGCCCTTTTGATGTTTATTACTTTTAAACGCTCTGGTCATGGGCGCTATTGGAGATACAGATAAATTATTCACGACATTCAGGAACGATTGCTGTTGGAGAAGAGACGTATTTGAGTGGTGACCGCGGATCGGCAAACTCAGACTAATGAAGCAGACCGATGACTGGAAGAAGATGGTCTGACTGAACGCATAGCATAACATAGTTTTTATAGCGAAAGATGAAGTATGTTAAGCATTATGTTATTATCATTATATCAAAGATATTTTTGAAAGCCATTGTTACCTAAGGACTTACTCTGAGTCCCTTTATTTGAATTATCATTACCTATGAGAAGTAGATCACATACGTACGTAGGTGCTAATTAGGTAGATCATATGAATATCAAGTCTCCAACTTTTAACTTAATCAAGTATGAAGGCATTATTAATGTACCGATATCACTACCAACACTATTAGAAGTAATTAATATTATTACGAACAGCGATGAAATTCCTTAATTTTCAATACTAGTTCAAATGTACCTAACTGTACAAATTAGTTAATGTTAAGCAAATTTAATATTCAATTTAGCAAGTATTGGGTTTCGTTACTTCTAAGACATCTGCAAATTATACCGTTGGAATATCTGATACGAATAAATTGTATTAAATTCCAATTAGACGATTAAATTTTTGAGAGCACTCAGAACAAGGGGCATATCTTTAGAAATGTATTAATAAATCAAGCTTTAAAAGTGCCACTGAATATTAGTAATACTTAACTATTTTATTGGAGCTCGTGAAAATTGAGAAAATGAATTTCTAAATTCTTACGACTTGTAGGTATGAAAAATGTTTGGTGCTAATCCATGCGTCATGTTCGTGAACGGGTGGCGTCAGTAGGGACTGGTCATATCTTAGCTGCCATGGCTTGTTTTCATTTAATTTAATTTTAGAATTGTTTGTTTTAATATTTTTATTACGGACGCTTTTGACGTTTTGCATCATAATATATTAATTTAAAAGAGTGTCCGTGGATTTTCTTGCCCGTTGTTCTCCATAGGTCCACTACACTTTCGAATAGGCAAGTAGCTTCATCGTTCTGACTGACCGACCCCTTGACTATTCAAAATACTCGCGCCTCCAAGGTCGTCTTGCACTCATTGATAATATTTGACAGTAGGTACCTAACCGTACGGCGATTGTATTGTAATTAAATGGTGATAACATTTTCCATCACACTTGCAGGCTTTGGACTGTCGTAATGGTCAAGTGTAGGTAGATATTATTATGTACCTTATTCGTAAATGCAGCCGTAAATGACAAAATGTAGTCAATGTGATTTGTTGCACCTTATGCCAACCACTTAAAGTTCAAATTGGAGGACGTGTTAAACATCACATTACATGTGCATCCACAGGTAATAACTTTATACAAATATCCATCTTGGCGTGGTAAAAATGTAAATCATCACTATTTACAAAAATTTACTTAATCACTAATTATGATGTCTTACTAATCACTCCCTACTCAAACATATCGTAAAAATTGTTTGAAATCTCCCCTTTAATTCCAATTTATTTACAACGTAATTATTGTTTTTAACACTGTTAAATGCAGTCTCAATTTTGTTTTATAAGTCGGTTTAGTCGATCGCGTTAGTATGATCGGGAGCGTGACACGCGCGCGTCAACCTGTAGAGTATCCGGGTGATTGAAGGGGTTGGTTTTCCTCCGCCCCGGTGTGCGCCCGCGCCTAGTGTCGCCATGACCTGCCGTGACCTGTTTTGTGCACATATGATTGCGGATTACTTAAGTGTCGTTCGGTGTCCAACTTTAATCTTTTTTAAATATTTTTGGGACAAAATATAACATGGTGTAAAAATGATTGGAATCGATTCAGTTACTTATTCTGAACAAACTATATTCAGATTTCGCTTATACAAAAACTAATGTTGTATAAACAAAAACTTGTGTTCTGCCACGATAATAAAAACCGTCTCTGGGCCAGGACTTGACCCCTTTAGACTATGTTAGTAGCACTTCACTTTGCACTAAATTGTGCTGTCCTGTGGAACTATATGAGTGCCTCAGGGGACTATGTCAGGAGGCCACCGCTCTTCGACATTAACTGGTAAATTGTGGACACTGCAATGTGGCGGCCACCACTGTTGCGGCCACCGCTATGTGGTGGCCATCACTCTTTGACGGTCGCCGGTAAATTGCGAACACTGCTATGTGGCGGCCACCGCTATGTGGCGGCCATCACTATATGGCGACCAACACTCTACGGCTGCCTGTGTGGTGCAGGACGTAAAGAATAGCACCACCCTATTTCTTCCCGTGGGCGCTCGTAAAAGGTGACTAAGGGACTTACTAAGTGATGGGCAGCAGCGTTCTCTTTGCATTTTAACACCATACTGCGATCGCCAACTCGCGTGCCAAGCATGGCGATTATGGCAAACCCCCCCCCCCCCCTCTGGGGCAGGCCTATGTCCAGCAGTGGACGTCTTTCGGCTGAAATTATGAAATGATGGCTCTTTGGCATTCACCGCTAAAATCAAATCAAAGTCAAATTATTATTGGTTTAGTCCATGTTCAACCACCTCCATCTTTACCCCTGACCATGTTGAACCCCTAAATGTTTCCATGTTCAACCCCCCAGGGGTTGAATATGGATTTCAATATATTGGTCATCTTTTCTTTGTCCATATTCAACCCTTTATTGTTATGTAACTAATAATGACATTAAAGTAATACTGAAAGCAGAAGTGTATTTATTTTCTTTCAGCTTAATCTTTTGCAGGTATTTGTAGCTGTTGGGTAAAAGAAAAACATTTTTAATACACACATTTTGGTAAACATTGATGAATGATGCTACTAGGGAATTATCATGTTTACAACCGATTGAGATGATTCAAACGGTGTTACATTAAGTTTGTTCCCAAGTTGGTCCTATTTTATCAAAACCTTGTTTTGATGATGGAATTCATGAGGACCTGAGGGAACTCCATAAATATTAAAGACATAAATATGGCGATTTTGGTATTTTCTGTATGAAATCAGGAGGCCTAAAATGGACGCTTTCGCAGAATCATAATATGATCTGCGTACAATTCATATCCCGCAATTCATCTGTTTGACAGTTGTGTATGGAGTTTCTTAAAATGGTCCACAAATTAAGAATTAATATAGTGAAGTCTAATGTCAAATAGCAGCTGTCAAACAGATGAATTGCGGGCTGTATGAATTGCACGCATGATTCTGCCAAAGCGTCCATTTTAGGCTCCCTGGTCTTTGCATTCAGAAAATATCATTTGGTGAAGTGGATCTGATGAAGAAGGCCAGAGATGGCCACCAGAAGTTCTTCATGATAAGTATTGCAATTATATGAAAGAAAATTTAAAACACATATTTAAAGTACCTACACTTTGTAAAAAAGCATAATATAAGTTAGAGGATAATATCCAGGATAGGAATGGTTGCTATTTTAATTGTATAATTTGTTATTTTTCTGACATTGATTTTACATTCTGGGATTACCTAGACTCATACACTGACTTATTTTTGTTTTTTTTTAGGAAAACATATACTTTTACGATGTTTGTAAATATGTGAGCACCATGTATCTATCTCTGTCTATCTAGCCTAACCTAACCAGCAGCACTTTGCATTCCAAAAATAAGCTGTAGCTAATAGCAATAAATGCAGGGTAGATGAGAAGAACTTTTGTGTTTTACTGTCCATTGAGGGTTGAACGTGGATTAAAGACATTCAAAAATAAGAGTCCATGTTCAACCCCTGGGGGGTTGAACACGGAAACATTTAGGGGTTCAACATGGTCAGGGGTAAAGATTGAGGTGGTTGAACATGGACTAAACCTTATTATTAAACAGCATTCCCCCGAAACAATATACGTAATATAATATCTTAGTGTGGAACCAACCTAAGCGTGGTAAGCAGGTAGGAGTGCACTTTGATTTACCACTTTACGGAGGATATAGATCTATAGCATACGACTACCGAATAATTTTTGTACATACTTGTTCAAACTCAAACTCAAAGCATTTATTTCAATTAAACCTATTACAGGCACTTTTGAATTGTCAATGAGACTCCTTTCAGTCAAGATATTACAAAATCCTGGGTACATTATACATATAGGTATGTGAGAACAAAGTAAAATAAAAATTAAAAACAATACAAAATATAAAAGATTACAAATAAGCCCTGGCAGATAGGAAATTACCAGTCACAACTGAAGGCGCGCGTTCACGAACATGACGCGTGGATCAGCACCATCCAGCTCAACCATTTTGTAGGGAACCGAATGATCCAACACACGCGCCACCATCAGCAAGACATTTAAGTGAACATTTAAGAACAACCCTGTTACATATTATGCTTTTGTTTTTATGTATAAATACTGAGTTTCGAGTTAATCGGACCCCGCGTTAAAATTCTTCTATACAAATTTTGACATCCCCCAATCCCACTTTGGGGGTATTTTTGAAACACAAAAAATGCCAAACCTTATAATTTACTTAGGTAAGTATTTGTGCCAAGTTTTAAGTTTATTAACTCATTTTTCATACAAACTAAATCCCCCTTTTTACCCACTTAAAGTTCGAATTTCCAAAAAACTCTTCTTAGCGTGTGCCTAATAGTTATCTGTGTGCCAAATTACAGCCCAATCCGTTCAGTGGTTTGAGCTACAAGCTTGATAGATCAGTCAGTCAGTTTACCATTTTATATATATAGATATTATTATATAGAGAATATGATATGATTTAGATAGAAAAAGATAATTATAATAATGCACAAGTAGGGGGACCTAACAAAACTGAAGTTCTATGAATCATCATGATGATAATGACTAAATGCCAAAGTATATACGACAAAAAACAACATATATGTGACCACCCACGCCACGTCCACGTGTAACAAAAAACTATTTTTAATTTTTTTGGGTTTCTGTCTGTCTGTTTGTTCCAGCTAATCCCCGAAACGGCTCGACCGATTTTGACGGGACTTTCACTGGCAGATAGGTGACAATATAAAGAGTAACTTAGGCTGCTTGTTATTTAAAAAAAACGGGCTAAGCCGTGGGGAGCAGCTAGTTTTATAATAAAGCTCAACTAACAAATTGTAACGCGACGTGATAATAAAATTCAGAAACATTACGCGGTTCGCGCGCTTACTACATAGACCCTTCAAAAACACAATTTCACTGACAAATAGCCGCGAAACGTGATACCCGAATGAAAAAGGGAAATCATTAGGAACAAAACAAGCTTTTATACGAAAGTTGAAAAGCTAAATACAGTGAAAGTATGTGTACATTCATAGCTTGACATAATTGCGACCACCATCAACGAAGCCGAATGAATGGCGTCGTGACGAGCCGTGATGGCTGTGGAGCGTGCGCCAGTGTGCCGCTCTTTTGATGAAACCATGATTACACCATACATACTCATACGTGCCTCTGTATATAAAAAAATAACTGGAAACGACAAGGATGTAAGACCATGTGTCTTGGATAATGGAATTTCTGTGGGGAGCACCGCGCATAACCCTATGCGCGGTGCCGGAAAATTATGTTGGCGCGGTTTTGAATATTAGGATCATATTTTAGTGGTATTATCTGTTGTCATTTATTATTATTTTAAGTGTGTTTGGAATTTTAAAGATGAATCGTTTTTGTATAATGTTGTAAAAACAGAATAATAGTTTATCTTGTCAAAATAGTTGATGAAAACGATCCGAACTTGAAACCAACAAAATAAAAAATCTCATATTTTATTTTAGCAACACATTTTTTTATATAATAACAAGCTTTGTTTTTGTTTTTGCTTTGCATTGATTTTTTTTTATTTCTTTTTTATGTTTCTAAGAGTGTGTTTTAGTTTAATTTTGTGATCTCCTGTGTTAAGTCCCATTAAATATTTTTTCTTTCCATTTCTTCTTTCTTTCTTTTTTTTCTAATTTTGTAATATAATAGCTAATTTATATTACAGGCCTGTCTAACAAAATAACTATAATGTTTATACTTAACTTTGACGAGGTACCTCGTATTCTAGCGAGGTTCAGAACTAAAGGTCCCTCGACACGGACTTACTACAAAATTCCCCCAACTTTATAGCCCTCTAGGCTACGTGGTACCAGTATCTTTACAACTCACATCACGAGGAAAGACGGACTAACTTTAAAATGTCAAATAATATGCGAATAGAGTGATACGTGAAAATTTTCTAGGGTCTGCAAAAGTTCTCACATAAGGCGTTAGAGAAAACTTGTTATTCATTCCTCAACTTTGTTTCTCGGCAAAGAACTGCTGAAATATTATAATATACATATGCTGAAATATTTTGAAGTCTTGTAGATAAAGTTTTTGGTTTGACACAGCTGTTGATTTTGATCCCAACTATCAGCGTTGACATTTTTGCTTTAAGCAGAATTCATAAAACCGTTTAGCAAAGAATATTTTGCTTACAAATTCTTGAAGTAATTCTAGGAAAGAAAAACGAATACCAAGGTTACCTTAATCATATTAACCAAAATAAAAGAAAACGAAGAAAATAAATAAAAGCCGCCGTAAGTGTGGCTCTTTCAGGTTTCTTAGAAAGTCTGTTAAAAAAGCTTGTTTTTTGAGGTCTTCTTGAGTGCTCAAATAACAAGCGAAGGGTATTGATAAAAAAGTAACGGTTTTTAATTAAACACAATTTTAGGCTTCCGTGTTTTTTATAGATTATTTTTCAATTTGTTGTGGGCTTAATAGACTGTAGCTTTGTAAACCATTTTCGATTTTGTTAAGTACTTGTTGACGGGCCTACACTGTCTTCCCATACCTATTAACACTGTAACTTGAAAACATTGTAAACGCCCATTATTTTTATTTTAAAAGAGTAACCGTAGAGTTTCTTGCCAGCTCTTCTCCATAGTAAATGACAATTGGAACCGTGCACCTAGCTTCTGACGTTTCTTATATGCCCATGCAGGTTTATGTGAAATAAAATATTTTGATTTTGACCTTCAGTCACAGCCGATTTGCTCCTAATCTACTAGACCGATCAATTTTAAATTTGGTATACATATGTATTTCTGGGACCCAAACACGAGCGTATAACGTTAATAAATAGTTTTTTGAATAATTAAAGTTCACTTTCGGGGGAAAAATCTAAAAATTACAAAAAAAGTTTTGAGAATGATACCGTGTGACATAATTCAAAAAAGGGCTTGTTGTGAAGATTTCAAATATATTTTTTTATAATTTTTAATAATGTTTTTAAAAAAAAATAAGTTATTACAGAAAATAGATGAAAATTTACTATTAAATTAGATTTCCTTATTTAAATTTACTTACCCTTATCTCCGAAACTGCTAAACCCTACATACCTAATTTTCAAAAATACAGAGAATATTTCTATACTTATAGATTACAGGAAGACCAATTAAGAAGTCTATGGTCTTAAAATAACATGGTAAATCACTCAATATTGTGTGTACAAACTTACATTTGCAGTTGGAATGTATGTAGGAACATGTTTTTCGACTACATGTTAAGTTTGTTCTTGGGATAAATTCATCCCAACTACGGAACCCTTCATTGTGCGTGGTCCGATACGCATTTGGCTGGTTTTTTTTCTCTAATAAAACCTGTGATGTGTAATCTGCGAACCTGTGTGCTTTGATAAAACTGTAAAATAACGTTCGCCAATTCGTCAATGTCCCTTCCAGTTAAGCGCCACGTCAATGATACGTACGTACGCGACTAGGTTGACACGCCTTTGTATTGCGCGCATTCAGCTATGGGTTAAATAAAAACTGAGCTCTGCAAAATGTGAAAAAAAAACACACGAGCTTTCCCGTTTTGGCGACAATCCGAGAATTTTCCGTTACAATTTATCCAGAAATATTCAGATGAAGTTCTAATATGCAGACTTACACCGCAAGTGCTACATAGACGTGTATTATGCTACATACAAATGTTCACGTTGATTAAATATTCATACTAAAACCATAGTAAAGGAGGATCTAATATTTATAAGGTAGGGAGATCTTTATCTATATATGTTATAGTCAAAGTCCGATACACAGTCTCTTCGCGGAAGGACTGGTTTATCCTAGGTTTGGCCAAAGCCATCAGGCAATCCCCGAAATACATTTCAATTTCGCCCTTTGCCTGAAGTATTTTAGTCAAACCCAGGAGCTCCTAACTTTTCAGTCAAACGTCGAAAGTAAATTATTCTGTTTCGGTTTTGGCCTAGTCAATCCTAGAAGCGACTGCAAAACTCGGTCAAACGTTGATCTGAACATGTTTAAACAGGTTCATAATGTCTCTCGCGGTGTTCCGACCGATTGTTTTGTCATTTCATGTTCGTTCATTGAGCGTGCGGGCGTGTAATTGTGTAAAATTGAAGATGAGTGAATCAAACGGTGTTGTTGTTACTAAAATCAAACGGTGTTGTTGCCACTTTAATTACCTAAGAAATTATTAAAACAATTAACATTAAAGTTAATGCCTCACCATGTCAGAAAAATGATTAATTTTCCATTTTAATTACTTAAGAAATTATTAAAACAATAAACATCAAAATTTTAAAAATGTTATTTTTTTATACCTAATCTTACAAACTAACCTCCGTATATTCCAAAGCATTTATTTTATACTTTATTGCACATCGTACAAAAGGCGGGCCTAATGCCACACGGCATTCTCTCAAAGCATCTCAAATATAAAAGTGAAAATCACGTAAGCTGACCAATCAGGTGTCAGAACTGGCAGAGTTAAGCGGTTCTTAAGACTTGAAAGCTGCTTAAATGATAAAATGCTTCCAAATATACGAAGATAAGACACTTCATACCTATATCGGAGTTTGACTCGTCAAACCCCGATTTAATAAAATTGTGTTTTGACGTTTGCCTGACCAAATTAGTCTCTCCCAGGTTTGACGAAAATTGTTTAGTCAAAGGCCGAAAATTTACATTTGTTTGGGCTTTGACTAAGTCATTCAGTCTGACCTGAGGATTGACCAGTCCAACCTAGGAGCGCCGGAGCTTCGGAGTTTGCCTATAACATATATATAAAATTCAAAGTCCGGACTGACTGACTGACTGACTGACTGATATATCAACGCACAGCCTAAACCGCTGGTCCTAGAGACATGAAATTTGGAGGGTGTGTTCTTTGTGAAGAGTAGATATCCATTAAGAAAGGGTTTTTCGAAATTCTACCCCTAAGAGGGTGAAATAGGGGATGGAAGTTTATATGAAAGTCCGTCAGTTTTGAAGTTAGAATATTCAAATTTTGTGTTTAGGCTGACGATTGAAAATGAATTTATACAAGTCTCAGCGTTTTTGATAATTCCACCCCCGAAGGGTTAAAAAGGGTTAAAAAGATGTTGTGTATGGAAAGTCCTTAATTTTCGAAGTAAAATCACTAAATTTATTATCTAGGCTTATGGTTGAAAGCTAACGCAACGGTGTTGTTAGAATTTGAACCCATAAGGGGTGAAAAAGGGGATACAATTTTATTTTTAATGAAATTTCTTTTTAAGTTAAAATCACTAATATTTCGGCTTATTGTTGGAAACTATAGGCATCCGCTAAGAAGGGATTTTTCGAAATTCAACCTTTAAGGGGTGAACAAGGGGGATAAATCTTATTCCTTGAGTTAATAAACCTGAAACTTGGCACGAATACTAACCTAAGTAAAATATAAAGTTTGTAATTTTTTGTTTTTTAAACTACACCCTATCCCCCTTTAGGGTGTAGTTGGGGGATATAAATTTTTTTAAGGAATAATTTTAACGCGCGGTCCGATTAACTTGAAACTCAGGATTTATACTGCAAACAAAAAATAAACAATAACTTTTATCCGGTTTTTATTAAATCTGCCCCTAATAATGGGGTGAAAAGGGATAGTCAATTTACAAGGGAGGATTCTACTGTGTGGCTTGATTAACTTGAAAATTGGTATAAATAACTTATAAATCCAATAATAGAAACGTCAAAAACGATGTTTCAACAATTTACCCCTTTGAGTGCGTAAAAAGGGGCGATATAGTTTGTATGAACAGAATCTTATTTCTTTTGATATATAAACTTGAAATTTGTCCCGAGTACTTATTTACATAACATCAAGCCTGCAATCCCCAAAGGGTTAGGTAGAGGTGTATCTTTAGTACACCCACATTTCGACAGTTTTGTTTAAGTCCCATGTAGTAGGGGGCGAAGCTATTGCCATCAACCGGGCATAAATCCAGACTTCGGGCTGCTACTAAGAAATTCCTAATGGAAAATCCAATAACACTTTGCCCGACCTGGGAATCAAACCCACCCCTCATGCTCAGCAGTCGCACCTGTGATCACTAGACTAACGAGGCAGTCATTACTTAAATAACAAAGTTTGTCATAACTTTTGCGTTTTTCAAAACTACCCCTCAAAAGGATTTTAGGGAGTGTTATGGTTTGTCTTTAAACAATCTTAACACGCAGATCGATTAACTCGAAACTCAAACCTCATATTGAGTTTTCGAGAATCGGAAAAAGGGGTACATAGTTTTCGGGAGAATTTTACTGCGTACCTTGAATAACTCAAAAGTTGGTACATCAATTATTATTTAAGAACAAAAACGTAGACAAAATAAACAATACAAAATTTCTTACAAATAGACTTAGACATGAAATGGAGGAGGACACGTAGGTATATTGAACGAGTATGTACAAAACGAAGTTTGTATTTATATGCTATATATAAGGTGCTAACAAATTAAGTACCAATATTTTAAGAAGTGTTACATTACATCAAAACAATTAACTTTAAATAGAAATTAAGAAAACTTTTTATATGATATTTTGGTTTTAATTTACGGAACAAAATAAATAAATTAAAATTTCACCCAAACATAATCATCCTGTGACTTTAACAAGACAAGACACACTTTCTGTCAAGTGAACATCGTCGTCAAAGAGGACTTAGTCACGGATTGTTGACTATCTATTAACAGGGTGTTTTTACGCAGTAACGTTGTTTCCCTAATTATCTCCAAAAAGTAACATAAACTTTTCAATGTTTCATACTTAAGTCTACTCCTAGAGACGAGTACTAACAGCTCTAAAAGTATTGGTACCTAATTTGTTAGCACCTTATATATCCTTCGTAAAGTTGTAAATCAAACTGCACTCCTATCTGCTTACCACGCTTACGTTGGTTCCAACTAAAATATGGTAGAATAGAAGAATAGAATAGAATACTCTTTTTCTTTCTCTTTTTTTTTCTTTCTCTTTTCTTTTTCTCTTTTTCTTTATAATGTTTTGGGGGAATGCTGCTGCTAGAGAAGCTGCTTTTTTTTCGACATCCACGCGGGCGAAGCCGCGGGCGAAAGCTAGTATATAATAGAATAGTCCAAAAGTTTTTAAAATAATATTCCATGCTACATTCTATGCTTATTTCAGTCACAAACATGTTTCAGTTCAGAAATTCTAAATACAATTTCTGCAAATATTATTCAAACCTGGTATTCTTCTGAGCTTAGGTACAAGCCTGCCTCTTTGTATTCTAACGTTACGTCGTTTAACTCCGCTGCATGCGGAACAAAGTCCGCATTTATGACGTCAGTCGGGGCCTAAACTTATGCTTACAACACGCACCTTATTAACGTTAACAAGGAAGGGCATGCGAGACCTTAATTTGAGCCACGTTATTAAATTTGAATATAAGACCCCCGCGGCGGTCATGTAATAAAATAATCTACATTGGGAATATCTAAGGAAACCCACACACTATTTAATTAAGGCTCAAGTAGGTATAATGAGTCGTTTATATTATTTCTATTTAAGGTTTCGTGTGCAGCAATTTTTAGGGTTACGTACCAAAATGGCAAAAAAGGAACCCTTATGGTGAGACTAAGTCTGTATGTCTGTCTGTCACACCTCGATATCTCAAGAACTGCTAATGCTAGCAACTTGAAATTTAGAATAGTTTTAGATGACGTTGGCCCAACTATTTTGCAACCAAGAAAGAAGTTAAAGAAAAATACCTTTTTTGCAAAACGGACTGAAAGGGGGTCTTAAAATTTTTAAGTAGGGCTACTAGGGCATGTGGAATATCATATGAAAGAACGCTGTTTGCACGTTCCCAAACATTTTGTATTTTTATTTTAGGCAGCATAGTTTCCGACTTTTGATCAAAAATGTAAAAAAAAATACCGTACCCCCCCCCTTATCTTCGAAGTTTGCATAGATAAAAATCTGAAATTATTCTATGTGATAGAAGTGTATGTAAAGATTACAGGAAAAATAAAACGATGTCTCTAAATAGCACAGTTTTTCAGAAATCATCAACATCATATATACGTACCGGAACCCCCGGTGCGCGAGTCCGACTCGCTCTTGACCGGTTTTTTTTAAATGGGTCCCGCTTGGAAATACAGACTGTTGGAGCGTTTAAAGATCGCATTAGTGGATATGGTGAAAGGAGCATGGTGGGTCGAGTCTTCCACTTAGGTGAACAATAGTTACACATACCAAACTCTTACAACTTGTACAGAAAAATAAGCATAGACTGTTTTAAATTTCTTTATATCTGTTTAGTCTTTTCCCAACTATGTTGGGGTTGGCTTCCAGTCTAGACGGATGTCGCTTAGATACCAGTATTTTACATGGAGCGACTGCCTATCTGAACTTCACAACCTAACTGGGTAACACTTGGTAAGACTGGTTGTCAAACTTATAGACTTATGGGCTTCTGACTACCCATAACGATTGTCAATTATCTACGAATATCAGTCAGGACCAGCTTTCAGTGGCACGGAGAGGTCTCGATATAGAACATTATTTTAGTATGCGAAACCTCAATATAGTTTGTTTAGAATAAGGAACTGAATCGATTTCAATCACTTTTATCCTTATTTCGTCTCAAAAATATTTAAGTGTGATGGAAAATGTTATCACCATTTAATTACTTACAAATAATACAATCGCCGTACGGTTAGGTACCTACTGCCAAATTATTATCAATGAGCGCAAGACGACCCTGGAAGTGCGAGGGCGCCGTTAGCATGTTTTTGTACGGACAACCCGGGAACATAACAACCTTATAACTTTGAGATTTTTCATGATACAGTTTTGAATTTTTTTACAGTTTCTTTACATAAAAATACTAGACACGTGTTTCGGAATTCGCATATACTAAAACTAATATTGTATATTGGATGGTCACCCATCCAATGAGCGACAATTATAATATAAGTAAGTGTGAAAGAATTTCTTAGAAATTCTTTTTAGATTTTGTGAATAACAAAATAATATAATAAATCGGATTTCATGCAAATTTTTCTGCTCCATATTTTGACAAAGGTTCTTTAAGCTTCCAAAACCTTTTCTTTTGTGGGATTACATTTTGTAATCTGCTTCTGTCAGACGTTTGCTCACCTTGTTTTAGGGAGACAAGCCTAACAAAAAAAAATATTATAATTAAAATTCGAGGAGTGCTTGTCCGACACAAGCTATCCTCGAATTAATTATAATATTTTCTAGGACAACGGATTACTATCGTCCTCTTAGACGACACTCTAGCCACTAATCGTTATTTATACACTATTCCCAGCTTTAAACCTAAGAGGGAAATCTTGTACATAATAGTTTAAGACGACACAACCGCTTTTCGTGTTTATTTTCTTTCCAGTATACTAAGCACCATCTAAGCCGTTTAAAAGGTTGAAATATACAACCTTAATAAAGAAGTATTCCTTGCTAAATAAATACATGGGGTAACTTAGGCTTAACATTCTAAATATATTTATACGGCAGAAATAACAAAGACCTACCTTACGTCATGAGATAATTATGGACTTCAAACCACAGACATTATAATAATAAAATAATAAACTATTTATTTTCAGGTTACAAAGACCTATATAGATGAATACCTTAACCTAAGTATACATATATTTACAATTTCTGACTTTGGTAGAGGCCAGTCTATACATTATAAAAAAACTGGCCAAGTGCGTGTCGTTGACGCCATCTTGAATTTTGATTTTGACCCCAGTTTTGTTATCAAAGTCCTCAAAAACCACGAAAACGACACCCATGACAAAAATTTGCAGATTGTCAGTAGCACCATCTTGAATTCCGATTTTGACCCCATTATCGTTGTCAGCGCCTTCGAAAACCATAAAAACGACACCCATGACGAAAAATCATCACAAAATCACGACAACCATTTTTTCTATGTTTGCGCAAGTGTACCAGATCCAATGGATCAACCCTCAGTTATGTCAGAGTAAATCAGGATCTATTGGTGAAAATTGCCCATTTTCTTGTTGACTGTACATTTTCAAAATCTGTGATGCAGATCAAAATGTCTCAAAAAGTTAAGAACAGTCTCCTAAGACCGATTTCGTGTAGCTACAACTATTAAGATACCCTTACTTCCCCATCTTAAAAATCCAGCCTGTTTGTGTATATGTCATGATGATTGACTAGTTAGCCCCATAAAGATATAGCGTGATGATAATTATTTAAAAGGTTAAATCTGTAACTATCTGCAATGTTCTAACCGTTTGGCTTGTCTATTTACAATTTGCTGTAAACCATAGAATACAAACATAATGCAATATTGCTCATCCCCCATAGCAAATAGCGTGATAATAAATATAGCCTACCGGCTGACCAGACTTATAAGTAATATAATATATGCAAAATTAGAACAGACTCTATCCAGTAGAATTTGCGTGGATTCTGTATCTGTATTATGAGGTATAGCTTTCCGACTTGCAAGTCAAAAATTGTGATAGCTCGGCTAATATGATTGATATAAATATAATTTATAGCCTATACCACTCAGGAATAATGTAGCTTTATACCAGTGAAAAAAAATTTAGCTTTGGATCATTCGTTCCGGAGATTACCCACTACATACAAACAAACTTACAAACAAATTTTACCTCTTTATAATATTAGTATAGATTGCGTTAATAAATAAAACTTAAAGCTATATTTAGTATCACTTAGATGCACAGTATTTTGCTTACATTATGCTTGTGTGATTCTAACTATAATACTATTTTATAATATGCGAAAGTGAGTTTGTTTGTTACGCTTTCACGCTAAACAGCTAAGCGGATGTAGATGAAATTTGGATTAGGACATAGGATACTATTTATCCCGGCAAACGCAGATGAAGTCACGGGCAGAAGCTAGCTCCTTGTAAATAGACCAATAAACCGGATGACTTTTTTACCGTCTTGAAAAAATTTGGGTAAATTATGTGAACGGAGCAGAAGCCAATGGAATAATCCTTTTTTTTCTTTTTTTTAACGTAGTTAGAAATTGATCTTTCAATAAATACTACACATTTGAAGTAAACTTTCATATTAGAACGATAAATAAAAATTAAAAAAAAAAGAAAAGCGAAAAAAAAAATATCGAAATTCAAATCATACGCATCCTATTTAATGCTTATTAACAATTGAATACATAATAGAATTAGATACTCAAATAAACATGTTCTAAGATACAATAAAGCCTTTGCCAGAAAATCATGATCCATACACACGTCGTAATAACCAAATAATATACAATCAAAAGGCTTAAGTAATATGTATTTTCCTAGAAAGTTGCGTTGGCAAAGAGTATGAGTAATAAATTCACGACAGTCCCTAAGGTGCGTAATTAGTGTTTTTGCTATGGTTTATTAATTATGGTCGTTAATGAAGTTCAATTAGTAAGTTGGGCCATCAATCTTCCTCTCTCCTAGAGACAGAATGATGTATGACCTCGTATTGATGAGGCGTACCCAACATTTTGGGACATTATTTGCGAAAATCGTTAACTATTATTAATTAGTAGGATCTAGTGTAGCTATTTGATTAAACTTTAAACAAACAGTAATCTATTTGCTCTTGATTTTATATTGAACACAATGTTTTTAGGTAGGTCCTTTCCTTTTAATAATAAACCTACATAGAACGACATTGTTATACTTTCAATAAACTTAATCCCAAACATACTGGATTATAAAACTTAATTGGGTAGTAAAACAATGTGCTCAATGTAATAATGTTCAGATTATCCCGTACAAAATTCGTAACAATATTTGTTAACGTTACAAAATATTTCCATACAACGACGATGTTCGGTACAAAGTAAGTAAAGCACACGAAGAGGATGTCAATGTGGGTAATCCATGAGAAAACAAGGCGAAATATTTGTTTGGCGAGCCGTCGACTTGCGTAAAAACGAATATCGAACTGGGAAATAAAAATAAAACCATGTAACCCCGAAACGTACCTCTCTCCAAATTGGGATTTGAGGTGTCTCGCAAACGGGCATCGGGTACGGAAAACGACCGATTACTTTTCGGTTCTGATTATTCGAGTTTCAAATCGATTCCTAGAATAAACCAGCATGTTAAGACTGGTAAAAGTAAATTATTAATTGCTTCGCTGTTCCTGAAACAGATTGCTTCCAAGACCTTTGAAAACTGGAACGAAAATAAACATAAACAAATGAAACTATTTACCTAACTGCGTAGGTGGCATATAGATTAAATTATTAGTTGTATTTTCATAGGTAAATTCTAGATAACTAACTACTAATACCTAATAACTTATAACAACTTAAGGCGTCAGTGCTTCCCTTGTTCCTCGAAACATAATTTTCGTGTTATACAATAATTCTTAACATATTAAGCTAACAAAACGCTCGACTATGTTTGTTACCGCTAAAATTTCACTTAACCATCCATTTTACATGGTAACCGTTGTACTGTGGACAAACATTAGAGCTTATTTGTTCGAACTGTGGATATGCGATAAAGGGAGCAGTTTCGCCAGTGGCTTTTAACATTCCGGAGAAAGCGCCACAGCTTATGTGTCGATACTAGTCATTTTAAAGTGCACTGACAAGTCTTAAAGCTCAGGATTCCTTTATAGAACTAACATCAGACCATTTTCTTTGACTGTTATCTTTTGATATATATACGGCGAAATAGAAATGGAGAAATATAAGAAAATTGAAATTTGTTTCCACGTTTTCTATTTTATATCTTTGAACCGCAAGCGAGTTCTTTGTAGATGTAGGCCTTTTATAAAAACACGTAATATGGAAGTAGGTACTTCGTACAAAAACACCAACCAATCGCGATAATTGAATTACGGTACATTTCTTGTAGGTGGACAAAGATTGATACACTTATTGGGGTTCCGTAGCCAAATGGCAAAAAACAGAACCCTTATGGATTCATGATGTCTGTCTGTCTGTCCGTCCGTATGTCACAGCCACTTTTTTCCGAAACTATAAGAACTATACTGTTGAAACTTGGTAAGTAGATGTATTCTGTGAACCGCATTAAGATATTCATACAAAAATAGAAAAAAAAAACAATTAAGTTTGGGGGTTCCCCATACTTAGAACTAAAACTTATTTTTTTTTTCATCAAACCCATACTTGTGGGGTATCTATGGATAGGTCTTCAAAAATGATATTGATGTTTCAATTATCATGGTTTTCTAAACTGAACAGTTTGCGCGAGAGACACTTCCAAAGTGGTAAAATGAGTCCCCCCCCCTGTAACTTCGAAAATAAGAGAATGATAAAACAAAAAAAAATATATGATGTTTATCAACAAGTTTACCATGTAAACTTCCACCGAAAATTAGTTTGAACGAGATCTAGTAAGTAGTTTTTTGTAACTAAAGAAAACTGCTGTAATAATGATCAAAGTTACAACGAACTACAAGAACTTTTATATTATGTTACTTGTTGCTACGGAACTCTTCATGGGCGAGTCCGACTCCCACTAGGCCACTTTTTTCATAATGACTAATTCAATTTAGTGTTCAAATTGTGTGCTAAGTGCGTTCCTTGGAGCAGTATGGAAAGTTTTAACGGTTATTATTCATAAGATCCAAGTGTAAGGAAGACGGTGTCTAGCAAAAAGTATCACTATGATTTAGTTAAACCGGCTAAGGGGGATGCGATAAGGTAGCCCGCGAAATTCAAATTTTGTTACCTACTATTTTTGCAATTTGCAGGTAAGTGTCAGGTTGTACGAGTATGTTGATTACAATAACATGAAATCGTTTATTCTGTAAATAGCATATCGAAATCACCTTTAAACATCATATTAATAAATAAGCTAGATGATGTCGACATTTTCTATCTGATTACACCTGAGAAGAAATGGCGAAAAAAACTCAGGGGTCAAAGCCTTTCAAGTCCAGACATATTCCTGGTCAGATCATGTGAGGACCATGTAGATTCGTGTCTGAAATGGTCTATTGAGGAAATAACAGGTCTAAAAAGTTAGTTAAGATCATTTTCGAAATGTTTTATAATATTTAAAAACAGATAACTGGAAATCTCTGTTTCTAAAGTAAATTTAAAATCGGTCTTATAGCTGTAGCACTATTTTTCAAAAATGTTCTTATAAGCCGATTCTTTAAAGAAAGGAATCTAAAATGGCGGTGCTTATCATGTTTTCTCGCTTGCACACTATCACTTACACTAGCGTGCAAGCGAGAAAACATGATGAGCACCGCCATTTTAGATTCCTTTCTTTAATGCATCGGGTTATAACTAACTTTTTAGACCTTTGTATCTTGCTTATGCGTATGAAGTTTCATTAAAATCGGTTCGGTCATTTCGAAAAACAAGGGCTTGAAACCACGATATATGGGAGAAGGTCGATGTCCTTTTAGCGGACCTGTCCAATCAGTGCATTTGTCAGTAATAGTGCAGCTCAACAATACGATTCCAGACAGTTGTATCGATGTTTTAATGCTTACGATTCTATAAATACATAATTATTTGATACGGTCGTGAATCATATTTTCATCTAAATACAATCTGATACTGACCTGCCATTTGCAGAAAACTGAATAAAAAAATAATTTCCTGGTGCTTTCGCCTTAAACTGAAACCATAAAACAATATTTTCCGTCTCACTGGTTTTGTGCGTTCTTTAACAAAATTAGGGTTGTTTATTTATAAAACAGCCATTTACTTTTCGTGGCGTGCATACGTTTATGAATGCGTGACTTTGTTGAATTACCTGCTATACCAATTTGGGAAAATTATAGAGATCTATCCGCTGCTTGTTATCCTGTTGTGAATAACGACTAAGGTAATAGTTTATTGTAACGCGGCCATGTTAGTTACTGAGGCATTTTATTGTATTATTACGAATAAAAAGTTTAGTTTTTTTGCCATAATTTTTTTTTGCCATAAAGTTTTATGGCAGAAATAAATTATGGCAAAAAACACTGTTGTTCGTAGATTTCGTATAATCAATTCAATTCAATTTATTTATTTCGGAAAAAAAACATCATTGTGTTAGTATTCAAACTTAAAAAAATATGTTAGTAGCATAAAAATCAAAAACAAATTATTATTCCAATCAAATCCAAAATTTAAAGTAGCATAAAAATCAAAAACAAATTAATATTCCAATCAAATCCAAATATTAAATTAAAAACAATATAAAAATCAAATTCCAAAACAAAATTAAAATAAAAATTAAAGTCAATAAACACCTTGTCGTGAAATTCTGTGAAAAGGATGAACATCAAGTTCAATGCGAACTTTGTGTACGATGACTCAAACATCGTACTGAAAGTTCGCTGTTGAGCTCGGGTCACGAATTGGGCGCCCTCTTCGATGGTACCTAGTACATCGATATAATATAGGTCCAACATAAAGTAAAAAGTAAACACAGCCAAACATGGAACAAATTCTTCATCCCGTAAAACTAAACAAACCATGACGATACACCACAGTTTCTTGGAGTTTCAATAAATATTTTATTACCGTACATAGTTAGGAACTGGCGAAACTTTTTCGATAAGTCCGTTGGCTAACAGCTAAACTCCTTGTTCCAGTTGTTCATGGTTCGAATCGTTTCGATGGCTTTTGTTTAGACATTATGAGAATGTACGAATTGTCGTGAACATGGGCTTTAGCGTTTAATATCTCTGGTGGCTATTTCTTCTGTTAACAGAAAATACTTTTCTGCTCGATGCTCGATTTCGTACTTTGTGGGTTATGTTTTGTTTATTATTTTCTTTTAGGGAGCGTATATGGTTATATGCTTTACAACGAATAAAAGTATTTTTGAGAACATTTTTATAAAATTTTTGCATTAGTTTATGGGCGCCAAACCATTATTTGGGTTTAAATTTAAGCCTGTTTTGGTTATTTTGTACTTAATCTGACGTCCATGTTATTTATTGAATTAATACTTGTGAAAAAAATTCTATTTTGTTACTTCCTTTTGATTTATTTAAAATATTGTGGTTTCCGGTTGTATTTATAAAAGTTTCTATTTTGTTACTTCCTTTTGATTTATTTAAAATATTGTGGTTTCCGGTTGTATTTATAAAAGTTTATATTGTGTTACTTCTTTTTGACTAATTCAAAATATTGTAGTTTCCGGTGAATTTATACAACGACATATATCTACTGAAATCAGGCTCTATAAAATACCAAATTTGAGTTAATTGCCGAACAAACTTGCATTTCAACGATTTGTAAAATAACAATAAAACCAAATCAAACATAAAACATACGTCATCCGTCTAACCTTTCCGGCTTCCAGTCTAACTGGATGCAAATACCAGTATTTAAAATGGAGCGACTGCTTATCTGACCTCCACAACCCAGTTACTGGGTAATGCGATACCCCTTGATAAGACTGGTGGTCAGACTTTCGGGCTTCTGACGACCCGTAATGACTGTCAAAGATCCACGAATGACAGCCGGGACCAACGGCTTACCGTGCTTTCTGAGGCACAGAGAGGAGTCTTGGTATATAAATATGATCACCCATCCACGGACCAACCATGGCAAGCGTAGCTTAACCTGATCGATCGACCCGTGCGGCTTAACTTACTTAGCCACAAGCCCCTCATCACACTAATATTATAAAAGCAAAGGAAAGTTTGTGAGTGTGTGTGTGTTTGTTACTTCTTCACGCTCAAACGGCTGGACCAATTTTGATTAAATTTTGTATGGAGGTAGCTGACACCCTGGATTAACATATAGGCTACTTTTTACCCAAATATTCCCGAGAGATCAAGACTTACGCGGGTGAAACCGCGGGGCGCAGCTAGTCAAACATAAAACATAGCAACACCGCATTGCTACAACCGAAAACCAATCTAAAACTTAAAATACACTAACATGTACAAACTGTAACAAATGCTGTACAAAACTCATCCCATTGATCTATTTTTTGTAGTGCCAACGTTTTGTGAGTCCTTGTGGAGATTGTGTAGGTATGTGTACAGTCAACAAAAGAGATAAGTATCCAATCAGCTAACTAGAATTCCCTCTTAATCCATCTTGTTTTATGTTTTGATGAACGATAACGTTCATGCGTCTTAAAAACAGCCACTCAATGCTAATGAATATTGCCTGTGAAGTGCTCAGATATTTATTTTGTGCTTGTTATACTTTAAAGTTCATCCATTAAAAAGTGCGCGTGCTATCGCCAACCAAGTAACACAAAAATTATTGTCACTAACGGCAAAAGTTCATAATTTCATTAAAGATTTCTAACATTAATTCAAAAAAATCATAATTAAATTAGCAAAAGCTTTTTGAGTGTACCCTGAGCCATTTGAGCGAAAAGATTTTACCCAGCCTCCTTTGTTGATGGTAAGTATATGTTAAGAACGAGTGTCGAGGTTCATTTGAATGCAGGCTGCCTCACGGGGCATCAAACAGGGTCTAATACAGAGTGATATCATCTGACTGCTGTCACGTCGAAGGAACGTAGACATTTACACACGGAAACTTATTTTGTTGGAATGATCACGGAAGACGTTCAGATTCACGTATACATGTTCAGATTAGGTTGTATGAAGTTAATGTTTTCGGTTGTTAAAGTGGCCTTTTTGTGAATGTAAGCTTCGTAAATGTTGAGCTAAAAGGCTTTAAAAACTAATTATAATAATTAATATGACGGCGCTGCAAGTAGCGCTGCCCCGTTTTGTTGCGAAGTTACTGGAATCACCGAAAAGGTCGAATAACAGTGAAACTGGCTGCTGACAGTCACTCTAGCAGAGCGTCGCATCGATGGTTACGTGACGGCTGTCTTCTGATGACAGAAGAAGATGTCAGGGGATCCGCCGTCATACTATGTCCACGACCACGACGAACTGCTATATTCCGGCACAATCCTGATGATATTGAAGCTGCCAATCCTGCGCTGTTAAATAGAAAGAATTTCTGCTAAAAGAATCAGAAACAAAAGTGACAACTATATCTAACATTTCGATGAAACCCAAAAAAAATACCGTTAGGTATTAATAAAACTCCCGTCAACACTATACCAAACCAGTAAAGGTTCAGCGTAACAGAAAATACCTTCAGAATATTGCTGAATAATCATAAGTCGAAAACGTGTTTCCTTCAGTTAACGGTACTAGCTCAGCGATTTTCGAAAATGACAACATTTCTCAGAAATACATTTTAACGATGTTATATTTTTTACCTTCGTATTGTACCTGACTAAACAAGATGGAGACTGCCACCCACAGTTTAAGGGTGCCATCACAAAAAAAAAAGTTTTTCTTCAATTTCTTATCAAATTGTGAGAAAACTTGAAATAATTGAAACATTAAGTCTGTGTAACTATAAAAGTACAGTTTTCGTGGTGATAAACCATTCGTGTCAGTCTTAGCACCTGTTAATAGTTTCATCACTTTTGCGCTCTCGAAAATATAGCTTATTTCGCTGTTGATTTACTTAATGAAGATATTATTGTATAATCATAAAATAAAATTTTGATTTTATCACACGGATAGCTGAAGCCCAGTGTGTGTAAAATAATAGGAAAAAAAACATTACCGACAAGGTTTTTAAAAAAATTTAGGTTTTTTAAACATTATTTTCTGAGACTATTTCTAACATTTTAATAGTTCTTTTTGCTAGCTTTTTGAGTTGAACACGTCTGCTTACATAAAATATTTGAAAAAACTAAATTTATTGTATTATATTGAAGAAAAATGTTCCAAAATTCAACACGATATCGTAAATTTTTTGTGAAGAGGCCACGGAAATAATTTTTTACAATATTATGAACCAACATTTTCGAATAAAAAATTACCACTATTTGAGATGAAGAAGTAATCTATGTGTGGCAATTATTAGTTACATTTGGTTTAGTTAAATTTTGCCGCAAAATGTACCGAAAAACTTGCAAATGTTTGTCAAATTTGCGTCCATAACTTAAAGTCGTTTTTTCTTTTTTTTCTTGTCCGTCTGTGACCGCGTCGTTCTCCTAAACTAAACAACGGATTTTGATGTGGTTTTCACCTTCATTTAAAAAAAATAAACCTCGATGTTTCGTCAATTCATAAAACCGTGCGAAGCAGGGGCGGGTGTCTAGTATTTAATAAAGTATTCTGAGTGTTCACCTCTGGTAATTTGTCTCTATGTCTGCTATGTCGATCTTGGATTATTTGAATTGAAATGTCCATTTCTGTTTTAAATTTATTTCATGATAGATTGGCAGGGCCATGTTTTATTCAAAACAGTTAAGAGCTGGATATTAGCCATGCCCAAGTGGAAGTTATAACTGATCGTAGCTGTAAATTTTAGCAGATTGCAACTAAAACTGAAATACCTGGAATTTTCAAGGTATAATTCGGTTTTCATAAATAAATTCTGAAAATGTTAAAATAAAAACATTTTAGTCTAGAGCACTCAACTCCTAAAATCAGTAACAAATAACGAGCGTTGGGTAAAAGCAATTTCATTGGAAATGGCGATACAGTCTACTCTGGTGACACATTCTAACATTACTCTTTTGGTATAGAACTATTGAATCACACACACAAATATACCCACATGTCCTTTGGGCACAATAATAAGGCATTCAAGTCGAAAAATTATATATTCTATTCAAATCCTTTTTTCCTACTGATGTTATTTCCTCTTTAAACAAATATCAATTTTACTTCAGTGCAAATAAAGTTGATTTTAGAATGACTGACCAGTAGATGAAAAAGTCAAAAAAATGATAAGTTGTAGCGCAAATTAAACTTTGTATGTAGGTTTTAAAGCATCTTTTCCGAAAACACATATTTGTTTACATGTTTAGAAATTAAATGGCGAACGCAGGATATACAGGAAGCGGAAACTACACATCGCATCCATAATTGCGACATTACAGTGTGAGACCTTTACCATGTACACCCACGTTAATTATTTATAAGCAGATGAGTGCCTACCTGTGTTCCGCCCGACACTTGAATGACGACCTCATTCAAAATTATTACTCGTCTCACAATTTGTATAATATTCCGGTTTGTCCCAAGTTCTATAATTTGCTTTCGAGTATGATGTGAGGTCAAGCAGTTACTAAATAAATGTCATGCTTATAATATTTAATTATAACTTTGCTTTTCAACATTAATTTTATTTATATTTTTGGGGATAATAAATAATTTTCCTGTGCGTTGGCTTTCATCAGATAAACCCGACATATTATTATGTATATAGGTAAATATCCTCCGAGGACATTGAATGAACTAACTTACACGTAGAAAATAATGTAAATAGATAAGGAATTTGTATTTATTTTATACCAAAAGTTTCTAGTTTCAAAAGTTATGTTAACGAAAAATTCAGCCTAGTATCAGTACATATCAGGCTGAATTTTTCGTTATAATTTTTCAAACTACAGTTTTAATGAGCAAGTGAAGGCCATACTGTCAGCAATATGGCCTTTACTTGAACATAAAAAAATCATGATGACCTTGTTAATAACCCTTCATTATAACACTGCGCCAACAATAACAAAAAAACCGGTCAAGAGCGAGTCGGACTCGCGCATCAAGGGTTCCGTACGTATATATATTATTGATGATTTCTGAAAAACTGTGCTATTTAGAGACATCGTTTTATTTTTCCTGTATTCTTTACATAAACTTCTATCACATAGAATAATTTCAGATTTTTATCTATGCAAATTTCGGAGATAAGCGGATTTTTTCTTTACATTTTTCATCAAAAGTCGGAAAGGATGCTGCCTAAAAAAAATGTGTTTGAGAATGTGTAAATTGTGCTTTTTCAAATGATACCCCACATGCCCAGCTAGTAGACCCGCTTCAAATTTTTAAGACCCCTTTTCAGTCCCTTTTGCAATTTTTTTTTTTTTTTTTCTTTCTTGTTTGCAAAATAGTTGGACAAACGTTATCTAAAACTATTCTAAATTTCAAGTTGATAGCATTAGTAGATCTTGAGATATCCAGGTGTGACAGACAGACAGACAGACTGACTTAGTCTCACCATAAGGGTTATTTTTTACCATTTTATTACGGAACCCTAAAAACATAGTATTTTGATCAAAATTTATAAAAGTCGTTAGTGAGATTAGTAGATGAGAAGTACACAAAAACTCAATCCACCTAATATTATTTCCAATAAAATATTTTTTATTAGATAACATTTAAATATTTATACAGCGTGTTAAGGAAAGGTTATATCCATACAAACAGCGTGAAGAGTGCATCTGGTTCAGAATCTCTGTACAAAATTTCAGCTCAAAAAGAATAACTTTGAAAAAAAAATTTTTTTCTATCGTTTATTGGTTTTAAATCATAATAAACGCGCCACCGCACTACGAGGGTCATTATCCATTATGTGTGTCAGTGTGCCTAAAACACACACACACCTGCCACAGCTCTTCGACACGCCGCCGCACCGACACGCGACGGTGCGGGCGGCACGATTGGTGGCTGGATCAAACGAATGGAATAAAACGTGTACCATCAGCTGACTTCTTTTTTTTTTTTATACTTTGCCCCACACTAGGAATTTCTCCTGTATTGTGGGTACGTTTACAAACATTTAAATTCACATACACAAACAGCCAGACCCGAAACAACTACTTGTAGGTCATACAAATATTTGTTCCGTGCGGGAATCGAACCCGCGACACGCAGCGCAGCAGTCAATCGCTTAACTAACTGCGCCAACCGTGCCGTCTACGACTTGGTCGAGTGATGTATAGAATTCAATTGGAAACATTTGATTTTATTAGTTAAATGTTTCCAAACTTTATAATTATGAAGGTATTATTAAAGAAAAAATTGCCATGTCGTTTGTTATCACCAAAAGAATCCGTGCCTTAGATATTTATATACCCTTTCCGTAACACGCTTTATACAATATTATTACTTACACTACTAACTATTAATACTAGTTTCTGAATTAAATTACTAAGTAACAACTATAAAATATTGAAGAATTTTATGGTTTATTTTTAAAGAAATGAATAGTGCTCCAGTAGTGTAGTAGTAGTGATGTATGGCACTATCAGCAAAAACGTAAACTCACACATAAACACACACTAACACACACACGTACACACAAACACACACTAACACATAAACATACTCATAATTACACACTACACAGTGCTTTTAATTACTTAATAAGTAATTGTATCTCTTTGTTCTTAAAAATCAGTTCTTAATTTATTTTATTTTCGTTCCTAGTTTTTAATTTTTACAAAGGCTCAGTATTGTTTATTATAAATTAGGGGAAGGAACGAGACAACCCCAACACAAGTATTATTAATTACTTATTGAGGCTGTTTCATTCACATATTGTGTAACAAAAATTGTTTATTGTGTCTGTCCGTCGTCTGTCGGACACAATAAACAATTTTTGTTTATTTTTTCAATGAAATATAATTTACGAGTGGTTAAGCATATTCTGGGAACTTAGAAGCACCTAATATTTACTATCTGCCTAATAATTTTTACCACGGAAATGCGAAAAAAAAACGAAACTAACACCCACCAAAATAATGCACCCGAATGTCTGTTAATCCGAATTTACATTACAAAACTGGTTGTAAACTTAGTTATTCATTGATAGTTTCACGTGTAAATAAATAATGATTTACATGTGAAACTATCAATGAATAACGTGTAAGTTTGCGCAACTAGTTTGGCAATGTAAATTCGGCTTTACACCTTAAAGTAACAATTATGAAGTGGAATTTACTCGTTCCCGCATAACACTCCATCTAGTGACGTTTTCGCTTCGTATCTGAATCTAATAATACAGTGCTGCATTGGCCTACATTCCGGTCTCCTGTTGCAGACAGCTGAACATCAGCTGAAGTAGGGTATATTTTGGTGGAAGTATGAATTTGTGAGCGTAGTAACATCAGTATGCGCTTAATGTGGGCAATTTTTAAAGCAATGATTAACGTCTGCAACCATACATATTTTGAAGTTCAAACGTCTCAAGTTTTCAAATAATTATATTTGTTTGGTGGATAATAATAATTAAAAAAATTGTGAGCCGTCACGGGACGCCTGGCAGATGTAAAACATCGAAATCAAACAAACAAACATCGAAAAAGGTCAGGGTCGCGTAGCAGAGGGACCGCGCGTGCGAAGTGAGCGGTGAATCGCCACGCGACATGCGTCGCCCCGCCAGCAATCGATTTTACGTGCGCATATAGATGTTTCACATCAATAAGTCATAAACAAATAGCATGGTGGCAAGCAACGACACTTGAGTGTAGTCGTATTGGATTCAGAAAGTAGGTAGATATAATATTTAGCTTCAAGGTCATCTACGTCTAGGGCTCCTTGCAAAAGTGGGAATTACTAGCACCATAACAATTGTTCTACAAAGCAGCTTTACTGTATTTCGATGGCGGGGCAAAATAATAAGCACATACCTACATATTATTATATGTATTTGCAGCGTTGGCTCTCTGATACTCCCATCGGTTATCCCTTCGGCTTTAAAACCGAAGACTACATTAATTCAGTCTCAATTATTTACATTACTATGTATTTTAAAATAGTAATGTAAACTGAGACTGAATTAATGTAGAGTTAACAGACCTCAGTTCCTGTTTATCTGAAAAATAACAAGCAATAGCGTAACTTAGCTCCTCATATTGAATTACTAACGCGCTTAAGCCAAAATCAGTAAATATCTCACACTACCCAAAATATCATTTGCCGAAATTCCGCGTCCGATAGGGACATAAATCACAGATCCTTCGAAGCCTATCTCCCTGGTACCGAGCTTCGAATGACGGGCCCCTGCACTTAATGCTTCGTACATAAAACTGGTTAAGTGCGAGTCGGACTATCGCACTATGGGTTTGGTATCTACTTACTACTAAAACTATACTCCATTTGAAGTAAGATTAGACATTTAAATAAACTTTTATTACAGTCCGTTCGACAGATTTTGACTTCTATTGCGTTGATGGCATGACAACTGGCAGCTGTAATAAACAGTTGGTATTGTAACCACGTTTTTGCTTGCCATACTTATACCTACGGAATAGAAGTCAAAATCGGTTGAACGGACTGTAAAAAAGTTTTTTTAAATTTCAAATCTTATTTCAATGAAGTATAGACTAAAGTTTGAATAGAATAACCTTTATTATGTACACCACACGATTTACAATCAATATAAATGTAGACATTCTACATAGGGACAATACACTACATAGGGTCTTACCGCTAAAAGCGATCGTATAAAAACAACCTTTGGATGTATTTAAAGAGAAAAAGAGAGACAATACTGCAGGTAATCTGTGGTGTACCATTTACATATACAATAAATATTTATAGCATATACTCATCTATATGACGGTGCAGCAAGCGAGGATATGAGTATGAGTATATTATATGAGTGGCGCTGCCCCGTTTTGTTACAAAGTTACTAGAATCACCGAAAAGGTCGGGTAAGAATGACACTGGCCGCTTACAGTCCCTTTAGCAGAGCTTAGCATTGATAGTTGCGTGGCGGCTGTCTTCTGATGACAAAAAATGATATCAGCTGTTAGAATTTAGTTGAAATGAGATATGCTATGGATTTTTGAAGTGTAATCTTATGGTATTGTTGTGTGGGTATGATTTTTTTTTATTTTTCCTGGGTTCCTTTATCGATACTGAACCTACCCCTAAGCTATGGCACGCGATTTCTTTAACACCCTGTATAGTTAGAACTCTTTTTTGTAACGGTTATAGTTTACCTTCTTTTAATTCTTTCCCAAGGAAGAGGTTATAGTAACACGAATTCTGTGGCGTTCAACTGGCTATTATTTAACTGACTGCCTGTTACGATTAAATAGATATTGCCCTGTGACAACAAAATAGACCGTTAGTGTGACTGCTCTGGCACCCTTTCTCAAACTCAAACCATTTATTTCAATTAAGTCAAATAAAGGCACTTTTGAATTGTCAAGGAGTCAGTCAAAAAATCTTTAAAAACAAATCACTTACAAAAAAATAATTCAAAAACTTCCAAAAGAAGATGAAGCTAGTAGGGAATTTGGTTCCTTTGTGTAGGGAACCCTAGAAACCAGGCAAGTAACTATCCTAGAATAGAAATTGTGTCTTGGTCTACATAACTAAGTGGGTACGAATATTCTTGACGAGTCTTGAGTCTGATGGCCCTGCCTCCGACTTCATTATGTAAGGGTGGCGCAATGTCTCGCTTTTCTTAGAATGAGTGAAGAAACAAAATTTATTATATTTTTATTACTCGGCTAAGGATTTAAGCCGTAACAAACTGTTGAATAACAGAGGTGATAAAACAACAAATGTGGCCTGTATTTTGCAGAATGCTGAATAATTCATAGTTTCAATGTAATTATGTTTTCTCATTATAAACTACCATCTTGAAGTCAAATTAAACCCCTTTGAATATTTCGTATCAAAGTAAGTCATAAATCCTTTATCATTATTCTTTAAAACAAAATATGAACGTTGTGTTTAGAGAAACATCGTTAGACAGGTTTCATCTAAAAGACGCGTAACTTTAGCTGAATTAATGTTATCCCCAAGATGATACGTAGTGGAATTATCAACAACACCCACTAAAATTACAAACTGCAAATCACTCATACTCACTCTTACCGTCTAACAAATAAGATTAAAAATCCCATGCTTGTGGTGCATAATGCGGGTAGTCATTTTGTGAATATTACGTCACATGTTCTGCTTGTTATCGTGTAAAGCCGCCATTCCATTGCGGCGTGCGGACACGCTACACGCGTTAGTTGCACCGTCCTACAGTCATGGGGTTATCTAATTAACTCCAGACTGGATTTATGGAGTTCTGTATTTCAATAACGGGTTTTCTGTCTGACTTTGAAGTAAAGAAACATTTGCGATAAAAGCACACGTCGTTTGATAGCTCAAATTATACCAAAATATAACGTCGTCTCATTACTGAATTAACACATACATTTTAATTTAGAATTAAGATTAGGAAAACTCAATTGAACATTGCCTTTGTGAAATTAAATCATGACATTTTGTAAAGTAGTTTCTAAATTCATCAATTTAATAATTAATTTAGAAACTTGCAAAACTTTAATTAAAGTTATTCATATTTCTTACAATAATACTAAGAAATATGAACAATTTTTTTTTTTCAAAGGCAGTTTCATAAAACAATACTAAGCTAATTCCACATACAACCCAACGTTTACAATCGGCCGTCGTGCTCCCGGGCATCCGGTACACTCTCAAAGAAACAAAACGGCTCTGAAGCCGGATGCGTGATAAGGAAACCGGATGCCGATCCCTGGCTAACGAACAACTAGTAGCGACTAACCAGGACTGCTGGAACCCCAGCCGGTCTTCAACCAAGCCATAATTTAGCGATTTTCAAGGATTGAGGGGTAGGAGGGAGGTCGATTTAAATTGGGTGGTCCTATCTACATGCTAATATAGTGTGGTAATGCCAAAGTGACGTGAAAGCAAACTTCCTTTGATACTCCAGTCCTTAAGAGCGCGCGTCTTTATAATGTAAAAGTTATTTGAGTAGAGAGTATGTTTTATGGGGAAAATGTCATGGGACGAAGTAATAGACGGATGTTGATGTTTGTTTATTGTTTGTGTTGCCATATTCGACATATTTTTTTTTATTAAATCGACTTCAAAAAGAAATTAACTCAAAATTATGAAATAATATACCTATTATTGGTATAAAAAAAAAAAACATTTATTTGACACTTAAAATACATATTACAAACAAGTAGGTCGAAATAATATAGCACACAAATGTATTGCCAAGAATTTGATCCTAACCCCCAAACTAGGCCTGTATTTTGAGGGCTAGCGTTCAGCCATGGGCTCTATTATTGCTCTTAAAACATCGTGGAGAAGTGTCGCTACGTAGTTGACAGTAAAGTGTCATGCGATAAAACATAATAACGTAGTTAAAATCAGTTACAATAGACGGTTAAAACATAGGTAAGACTTACCTATTAACGGAAAAACTAAAATATAAAAAACCGGCCAAGTACGTGTCGGACCACGAAGTTAGGATGAATTCATCCCAAAAACAAACTTAACATTGTAGTTGAAAAACATGCTCTCCCATTCATCTATATACGTTACGGTCAATTCTTCAACTGCAAATTTAAGTTGGTCGACGATTACTCGTTAACTTGTAAACCCTACTTAGCTGTGATAGTTTTCCTTTTAATTTCATTATAAATACTACTGCCATTAATTTTTTCACATATCCAAAACCAACCATTTAGCTGGCAGGGGGGGGGACACTTGATTCTAACAAAGAATAGCTCTTTAAAGCTTAATATTACGCAAACGGATCTCATAATTGATAAATAGCTTTCACAGACCCACAATATTCTTGAACGGCCTATCCAACGATACCCCACACCATGTATTAGATGAGAAAAAAAAATGTTTTTCATGGTTTTATTTCACGACTTTCTCGACGTGATTAATATGTACACCCATGCCAAATTACAGCTTTCTAGGACTTAGCGTCTCTGAGCTAAGCCGGGGACAGACGGACGGACGGACAGACAGACAGACAGACAGACAGACAGACAGACAGACAGACAGATAGATAGACAGACAGACAGATAGACGGACATGGCAAAACTATAAGGGTTCCTTGTTTACTACGGAACCCTAAAAACACGGTATATACACCAAATTAACCAACAAAATCAAATCAAACGTAGGTACGAATAAAATTAGGAGCCTACATTTTTTTTGAGCTAGGTGCCAGCACAGAAAAGTATCTACCTGTCAAATAATTATAATGAATGGCTTTCCTGGCACCGAACCTCAAAAAAAATTGTAGGCTCCTAATTTGTTTCGTACGGGACCCACGGTTGATTTCGTTTTGTTGAAAAATATTGGTCACAATCCGATTCATAGTTTCAGAGAAATGCGAGGACAAAGATACATACATACATACATACACCTATAAGAAATTGTATATTTGTTTGGAAGACCTAATAGATTATCATAAGTGAATATCTTGCAGTTCCAATAATATTACATACATACGTATCGAATTGATAACCTCCTTTTTTGAAGTCGGAATAATAACAAACAATGAAAGTAAGTAAATGTAAACGAAGTTGGTTGAACGTCATTCGATGTTGTATTTGCCTCGCTTAACTTTTGACGTCTGACACATGACACAACTTGTGGTATATTGAACAAGATACTAGACATAACCTCTAGTATCCTGTTCAATATACCACAAGTCGTGTGTGTGTCTTCGTAATATGTGAGAGAAATTAAAGTGAAATAAAACTAAATTTAAGATGTAAAAGGATTTGTGAAATAACAGCATCAAATGTTGTTCTTTTTTTTTACGTACGATTTGTTGTCATAAGGTTTAAATAATGTTATAGATTTGTGATTAATAAAAATCAATACTCTTTTTTCATTCCGTTTTATTTCGCTAGTCCAACAAAACCCAAAGTGTTGATAAAAACTCATTAAAATATTATTATTTTCAATACTTATAACAGATGTAGTCACTACTCATAGTTACTTTAAAATATAAGAACTCAATACCGCCTTAATACAATTAGTGAACACAAAATCGACTTTCTTTGATTAAAAACTTAATTCTAAATTCGAAGTATAAGTTAGTGAGTTTACTCTGAAAACCAATTATTTTAAGCCGTTAATTAACTCTCTCAATGTAGTAAAGTTTTAGTAGCTAAATGCGATTACCTTTACAACCGACTTCCATTTTAGCAAGCTTAATAAAGCAACAAATCTCTATATTAAATCTAAAAAAAAAGATTACACACACCACTTAAAATTATCTCTAATCTCATATAACAATAAATATTCTTGTTCTACTCAACCAGACTAAAATAAAGATCACACTGGATAAAACTGCTTTTGATAAAAAAACTCCGGTTACTCTTTTCAACTAAAACTGACAAGCGAATAACGTCCTTCACAGTAATATTTTAAGGTTCAATTTAATGTAAGATGATCATTGAGTAGTTAGCATACGGATGCAGTTCATTACTTGTAAGTACTGTGTAATGAAAATGGAAGCTCTGGAGGAAAGAAACTGGAAAGTAGCGTTATAAATGTGTAATTACAGAGCTATATCTTGTAAGCTACATTCTTAAAGCTTCTCAAGATTTTCAAGCAATCAGCATAACGAATTATGGAAGATAAAAGTAAAGATAAAATGAGTAAGCACTGACTTTGACTATGTCTCAGTTTGGGACTGAAATTTCCTTATACCTAAGTACTGTATTTTCATTTATTAAAGTACCGGGTAAAACGGGGATCATAGAAATGCAGGGGAGAATCAAGTCGCAACTTTAAAATGGATTTTAACGTTGAAATAATATATTTTGTTGCCAAAAAGGACTATAATGTTAAGAGTTACCTGTACCATAATTAACGATTAAGTGTCCTTCAAGGTTAAAATCCATTTTAAAGTTGCGTCTCGATTCACCCCTGCATTTCGATTCACTCCGTTTTACTTACCTAAGTTTAAATTACGAGTACTGTTATTTAATACGTATCCATACTCTCAAATTGGTGAAGGAATACATCGTAACGAAACCGGTATATCCTAGACCTAAAAATTCGAAGACATGTGACATCTACCATCCCGCATTGGGCCCGCGTGGTAGATTACAGCCCACTCCCTCTCACAGAGAGGAGGCCTGTAACCTCGCAGTGCGAACATTATAGGCTGATTATGCTTGCCTTATGCACATTGTTATAAATTTCTGTATGATAAGTGCCAAGTCTCAAATTATGTCTTTTATAATGCGCACAGCAAAAGAGTGGAACTCTCTACCTTTTTTTTTTTTTTGCTCTGGGCTGAAAGTTAGTCTACTACTAAAACCCACCCCTGTTCCTTCCGTTGCCTGTGTGCCAGGGCCACGATATCCCTTTCGGACAAACTCGCAACCCTGGCAGGCATTGGCCCTAACGGACCCCGTCAGTTGGTGCTGACATCTCTTTGAGGCGCGCGTGAAACACAACGCGCCGTCGACCCGGGCCTGGTCCTTATCGGACGGCGAGCTACCCATCGCTCACCGTCCACAGGCCCGCGCTTACGGTGGCCGGAAATCAGCTTGCGACTCCCGACGCCCGGGGCGTCTCCTGCGGTGGCTAAGGGCGTGAGAGCGCGAACCCTGCCTCACCCTCACGCGTTCCGCCTCCTCCTTCGCGAGCATTACTGCTTCGCAGAAGGAGGTGACGGCCTCCCATGCACTCTCGCTCCGAACCATGGCCTGAACCAGGGCCGGACGCGAGAGATCGCCGCCGCCGGAACTCTCTACCTGCGTGTGTGTTTCCGATCGCATACAACCCTAATCTCTTCAAATTTAGAGTGAACAGGCTTCTTCTGGGTAAGCTCACTCCATCGTCGACAGTAAAGTCAAGAGCCAACCCATCCTAAATAAAAAAAAAATAAAAAAAATTGATCAGAGTCTATTGTTAACTAAGACATTCTTTTATTAGATTTCTTATTTGTAAACTGTTTGCTTTGTAAGTTTTGTAAATAACTTTTTCAACTTATACTCGTATCATTTTCCAAGAAATACTGTAAAAGAAAGAAAGAAAGAAAATAAATGAAATACGTTTATTTGCGGTAAACATGACGACAAAAGAACATAAACACAAAAATAAGAAAAGGTTGGGGGAAACATGCGTCACATTCACACAAAACGGCTATCGCTCAGCATTATACTGCGACCCTATGCAAGACAGAGCCCCAGCGCTAATTTTCAGCGACAGCCGGCGCTGACGTAATGACGTCGTTCGGTGCAGCAAACAATTAATAGGACGCTGTACCGGTACATCATACATAAAGAAATAGTACATTATTGCAAAGGCCGTGAAATAGGCAATTGCAGGTCGAGTATGAGTTTGAAGGCCGATCCGTAGGCGAGGACTTCACTAATACGAGACAGGCAATTGCCATTTCCGCCGAGGAATATATAGTGCTTTCTTCAAAAGAATGCAGGGAAAGTAAATTATTTATAAATTCCAGATTCAATGACGAACAACGATAATTTTTCACGCGCCAATATGTTCATTTGTTTATTTTTCAATAAACAGCTTTCTATTTGCAAGCCAGTTCGTAATTTAAATAAAAACCTTTGATAAGCCTCCTTGGTTGCCATGTTTCGGAGTAAAAGGGTATTTAATAACCCTAGCACGCCGTTTCACAACAACATTGCTGGAGTGTTGTAATGTTCCAAATTCAAAAAACGCTCCTGCAATGGATTTGATTTTTTTTTGACCGTTAATTCGATACTTCGCGTGTTCTTTTTTAGAAAATAATGACAATATTTCCATGCATGTTTGAGAAAAATAATATAATTTAATTAAGTGATAGAATAAACTAAACAGAAATATAAAAAATAGACATACATGCTGTGAGAATATCAACCTCCATAAACGTTTTACGGTTTATGTAGTGGCAACATTTCGAAAGTTAGAAACGTCATGTCGTCGTCTGTACGACCTGAAACATGTCTGGACAGTTTTCATCATCAGACGTTCACAAATACGTTACTGTCTAATAAGCGAAGGTGACAAAGAATCGGACGCAGCTGTTCGGCCAGTAAAAATTGCAAAGGAGACACTCGTAAAATGGAAGGACTCTAGAAGTGATTGATGATCTCAAAACTCTGAGATAAACGCTTGAAGTATTTTTCTCAGATAATCTAAAAAATTTAGTGCTTTTGTGCCTATCCACAGAAAGTTTTGACAGTATTTTTTGCGACGAAAAACACTTTTATGTGTAGGTATGAACAGTTTTCTTAACAAGATTTGAGATAATGTGTTTTCTTTTTAGGGTTCCGTACCTCAAAAAGAAAAAAACGGACCCTTTTAGGATCACTTCATTGTCCATCTGTCTGTCTGTCTGTCTGTCAAGACCCTTTTTCTCAGAAACGCGTAAAGGTTGAAATTAATATCAAATACATAAATCTACGGTCCCTTGGAGCTCTAAAAAAATTAAGCTTCTAAGTCAACGCAATAAAAAAATACGGCGATTTATGCGACATATTTTGATACTCGCAAATAAATCAAAACCTATAGGGTACTTCTAGGTGACCTAGAATCATGAAATTTGGCCCAAATATTTAATTTGTAGTGATATCACGTAAAAAATATTTTTTTTTGCGATTAAAAACTTAAATTTGCAGATGCAAAATTGACCGTGGCGTATATCGATGTATGAAAGAACGTTAAGTTTCTTTTTGGGATAAATTTATCCCAAATACGGAACTCTTCAGTGTGCGTGGCCCGACACACACTTGGCCGGTTTTTTTATAATTCAAACACGCAAAAGAAAATATAGAAAAATACCTACCAGACGTGCATGCCTATCTGTTATCATTACCTAAGTAATGAGAATTCGTCGATACACAATAGCCAAAAAATCTAAATCAAAAGTCATTTATTCAAACTAGGCTGAGAATCAACACTTTTCGAACATTAAAAATTACATAAGACAGTCCCCCAAAAATGCCCACCCTTCACCACTTCCTAGTGCTTTAGCTGGGAAGAAGAACTGGCGCAACAAACTCCCCAGCAGCACAGCTGTGTTCATTTAAAAAACTTGTTTCTATGCAATAGTATGTAAAATAATTTGCTTTATGCAACACAAAATAACAAAGTAAATATGGGATAAAAGCAACCCAATCTATTAAAATCATCAGGATAAGCAACAAACGAGACTAAAATACCAAGCACTTCAACAGACCGCTATAACCACCCTCGAACGAAGAGCCAACGACGCGACTTGTACCAAAATATAATGACCCCAGAACTGGAACAAAACAAAAGATAGGAATAAAAATATAAGGACTATTGAAGAGGAAATAATCAAAGGCTGGGTCCAAACCCAACCCGTGGGAAATTACACATGAAAGGCAAACCAAAATGTCTTGCGATTAAATCTGTCTGTACCCGCATTTCTGTCCCATCGAGTCATTTAATTGAGTGGAAATACTGAACGTTTGGGGTCGTGTTCCAATTTAGTATAAATTCAGTGGACACGTGTTTGTAGATTGCAGTCTATTTATTTATTATGAGAAAGCTAATGTCTTGGTAATGAAATATTTCGTGGATTTCTTCCGGCAGTAACAGATTGCGTACAACCTTTTTGTTTAAGACGGAGATATATGCCAGTGACCTTGAGTGGTTAGCTTGCGTGTTCTGTACTGAGCTCACGCAACGCGTCGTACGTTCAGCCAGTAATAGGACTAGCCCATCAAAGATCGCTGTCCCCAATTTGACACATTATTAATTTATTATACACAAACCAAATGGTATTTTAATAAAACGCGTATACCAAAAGATCAATAATTAAATTATGTTTAAATTGGTGAAGGTTTTAGGAAAATACGCTGGGTAGATTTTGCGCCATTCTCAGTTTTTTAACCGCGTTATACATAACTTTAAAAATTAATTTCACTATGTAATATAAACATAATCTAAAATATTCACATATTAAGTTATTGAGAAAATGCTCTAATTTAACATATATTTTTTTCAAATCATTAACACTACTCGTTTAGACGTGATCTTCAGTATAAAATCATTAAAAGTCTCGGTGATCGTGGCCTTAATAGAATAGTCGTAATATCATATCAGCTACTAAACATACTCTGACGTATGTATGCTGCTTCATGTGCCGACTTTTGCTAGAAAATATTACTGAAATGATGCCGCCTTTCATCAGAATATTAACTTAACCACCGATCTAAAGCAGAAAACTTATTTTTCACCAACAAGATCACAGGGAACCAACTCAATATAATTTACAAAATTAGCTGACCTAGAAAGAACCTAAAAACTAATTTGAAGCCCTCAAAACCAACTTCTGTTTTTCTTAATTAATTAGGTTCGTCTCAGTTTACTTACAGAGTTTGTCTTAGACCAAATTCAAGTTAAGGTCTGCACTTTGCCTAACCCGCCCTAAGTTTGTCTAACAACTTCTAAAAACTTATTAAGCTAAGTCCCTAACTTAAAGTTACTAGTTGTGTAGGAACTTCTGTTTCGTAACTCACTTAAAATTAAGAAATAAATGGTCATGTCTGGCACACCAAGTTTTGATGAGACATTTTTTAAGTGACTGTGCAAAAAAAGAGCTAGAATTCGTCTGGAAAAAGATACCCATAGGTCTTTCCATTGCTCAATAGTACAGTAAAAATCAGTAGGTATAACCAGTACTGTGAAAGCTTAAAAATCGGAACATTGCTTGGATTATATGCCAAATATTTATAATCTACAATCATTACCAAATAAACGTGGACTGCACGTACACTATCACAATATTTTTTTTATTCCCAGTAGGCCTAGCATGAACGCGCGAAGTAAACTTACGTAACCGAAACGTATTTGATCAATTTTCAAAAATTTTAAATACTTGTTTTGCACATAGTATTAATTTAGTTCAAGACTTAATTAATATCCATGGGCCATGTTAATTATGCTTGTCGCATAAATTTTAACCAAAATGCTGTAGGATAGTTGTATCTTCGGTCGAATTTCCGTCACGTCTACGTTTCTCGTTCGTGCTAGGGCCTCTGTTCCACTTCAGTGACGGACGCTTAAAACACTGTTTACGTTCATCCTGGATCACCATGACAACCATAATAATCGAAAACGTATAAAACCGGGATTAACATAGCTTTCCAAGAGATACCTACTTTGTTGTATCGCGTCGAAGGCAAAGTTTTAACGAGTTCGGATTTATCGTAAACTATGCTATTCTACACTACTTTGCATACGTATATTGTAAGTAGAAAAGGCTTGCGCTTACCTAACTTGTAGAATAAGAGTAACTTTCAATAAGATACATGCTTTATTTTTATTAAACGTATTTACTATGTTTCAGGAAAATGTCCCCAGAGAGATTATGATAAAAATCCATTACCAGAAAATGATATAGAATGACCATTGATAGTAGTTATATATTATGTATCAAACGATAGAACACTTTTGTATGTTTTTGGGGTAATCGATAACAATCGAAATTATGATAATCGATTAATCAGACCCACTACAAGAGATTGGGATATTGCTTAAACGCTTCAGGTACCTATAAACATTTTATTGAATTTAGAATAAAAATCAGTCAGTTCAATATCCAAACGAAAATAGATATTCAATGAAAATATTATTTCACCTGTGTCAAAGAAGGTCCTCAACACCTTGAAATATCGGAAAAATTATAAGGGTGACGACCTGAGCAGGTGAAATATAATAATTTATTGACATATCATGTTGGTATATTTATAACCGCGTTTAATGGTTGTGCGTAAGAAATGGAAAAAGCAATAAACAGGTTTTTAAAGTAACTGCGTGCTATAGCTTAGGGGTAGGTTCAGTATCGATAAAGGAACTCAGGAAAAATAAAAAATAAATTAAAAAAAAACAAACAAAAAATTTAATTAAACATAAAACATAAATAAAAATAAGTCTCTTCGTAGCTTAGAACCGTCAAATAAAATAATTTTAATTTTAAACGATTGCTATTTTAAGTTAGTAGGTACTAAATTAGGTTGATCTTGCAATTTTTTTCTGGGTTCCTTGATCGATACTGAACCTACCCTTAAGCTATGGCACGCAGTTACTTTAACATCCCGTATAAACACTTCCAAGAATATGTTGCCCTATCAGATTTGAATGACATCTTTTCAATAAGGTTAACAAAAACTACAATTAAAAAATAAAATGTATATACTGAAAACGACTTCTTTTCTTAGAAGCAAGACGTACATTGCGATCGTGACATTGATTCCTTCTAAGCAGCCATCGTTCAGACAATAGCTGGCACTTGATTAAATGTATACTAAATTGGCTCTCGGGGGAATAAAAACCGCGTTGAAATACATATTACTTCTATCCATACAATAGTCAATATTTACGTGTTTTGCAAGGAGCGCAAAGTAAAAGCTTTCCGAGTCGTATTGACAAACCACTCTAAGTGAACGTTTATTCGGTGGTAAGACGCCAGGTAACATGTATCTGCGAAACACGCTTTCAATGTGCCCTTGGGATCTTTCCCGACAATTTGTACAGCGTTTTCAATACACAAGCACTTTTGCATTGAAAGTAAAAACATTTCCATCTCCGAAAAACAACCCAGAGGTAACATTTGGAGGAAACATTTGCGAGCTTACATCTGTAGAAGTATTTTTAAGCCTATTAAAGTGGAAATCAGAGAAGCGAGGATGGCAGATTGCCGATATGTTTTCAGCAAAAGAAAGATATTAAAAAGCAATCTACTTTAATTTCCATGAAACTCGTAACACGAAAAATAAAAATTAATATTTTGCCCTCGGCCCTAATTGCTTCTGACTGTAGTAAAAAACAGATGGAGTGCACCGCGTGTTATATTAAGTGAAATTCAATAACTACGAGAGTTTCACTCTGTAAATGTTTGATTCGCTAGAGAATCTGGACATATCTGAACTTTGAAGATTACATTGAACACTAAAATAAAAGCCATAATACATCATTTTGTACCTGGAGTTTGACCAAGCGTGATGCAGATTTGACAACCCGACCTTTTACGCCTTGGAAAACGAAAAACGCATAAAACGAATACAATAAACGCTTTGTGATCTTTAAAAGAGACGTGACTTTGCCAATATACGTTTAAAACTGAAGTTGAAACTGATACATACATTACTAAAAGCATTATATTATTGCTGCTAGCATCACCACTTGAAAATGAAAATTCTAATTATTTACTCAGAGAGATGCTGCGTACCTTTTTAATTTTGAATAGATCTGTAATAGACGTCGAGTATAAAACGTGGGGAAACCATTATAATATAGCAGCACCAACCACCCTGCCATATTACGTATAATGGGTTCTTTACAATATCGCCCCACACCGCCTAGCGGCTCTGTGTGCGACCTTTTAATGTTTCTGAATGATTTAATAGCCTATTCATAGGACAAATATTGATTGCATGGTATAGTGGTTGAAATTATTTCATGATCACGTTATTTTTCTTGTTCGTTTTTTTTTAGACTGGGTGGGAAATTGGATAACTTTTAATTACCTAAATAGACAATGCCTACCGTTTTGTTTTTTTTTTACTTGTTAAAATAAAATAGTGTTTCGTTACCTAAATAATTGTGCGTCTTTTAGTGTAGTGAGTGATTTACGCATCGTATTATAGTAAACCTTTAATTATAACATTAATTCATTTCAAGCCCTGAAAATTTGCCTTTCATTTTCAAATCTAGCCATATAAAAGTTGGATCACTCCAATGTCCAAATTTTACATTACGCTAATAGAATTTACCATTTCCTTTATACATCCGGCAACTAAATCCGTATTTCCTCTGAACCACTCCTACAATTGCGGTTCTAATTAGAAAGTCTTTACAGGCGGACAGTTTACCTGGATTACGAGTATCTACCGCTTCCAATGTTCTATTCCATTTGAACCATTGTGCGAAACTCCTTAGATTTTGCATTAGAATTCAATGTCTGAAAATAGAAAATATATTTGGCAGGTGTCAGGTTCTAAAGATATGAGCAGACGCCTGCAGTCTACGAAAAGTTAGATGAATGAAATGTTGGTTTGAACTTCTACATTTTGTAGATGGCAATACTTAACTTCTGCTTATTGTTATACCTACAATTTTAATTTCAACTATTTATTATTGGTTTTTGTAAACATTTGGTTTAAATATATTTTTATTGAAATTTTAAATAGATTATTTTATATTTGGTGAACGTTCTCAACGTTGTAGTAGGCTAATAGACTGTAGATTTGTGGACCATTTTCTATTTTTTGTAGAACCTGGTAATTGTTGACAGGCCTACACTGTCCTCCCGTACCTATTAACACTGTAATTTGAAAACATTGTAAAAACCAATTATTACAAAAAAAGTAGCCGTGGAGTTTCTTGTTGGCTCTTCTCCATAGGAAACGACCAATTGGATCCGTGCACCTAACTTCTAACGTTTCATAAGTGCCCTGTAGGTTTATGTGAAATAAAATATTTTGATTTTGTAATAATAATTATCAAACTGCTACTTAATTTTTTTAATATGCTTGCAAAATATGTTTTCAGCATGGCCGGAAGTCCGTTAATTAAAAAGAAATATGTCTCACTGAACCTCCGGCGCCGGTGCACAATAAGAGAGTCCAAAGGCTTTAAAAATTTTGGGTAAATATGGTAATCACTAAAATCTCGGAAAATTCTGAATAGCTTGTAAGAAAACTGAATAGACGACTTTATTAGAAATGTATAGAATTCCAATAGCCTTTGGCTACCATTTCATTCCGTTGACTCACCAAGAAATCTTTAGAATCTTTTAAAACTACGTACTATACATGAATGAAAGAAACAAGCTCAAACGTCTGAATACCTTCCTGTACAAGGCAAAGCAGTCCAAGGGTAGAAATGAGTGATGAAACAAGCTTTTTTTAGGGTTCCTCAAAAAGAAAAAACGGAACCCTTATAGGATCACTCGTGTCTGTCTGCCTGTCCGTCTGTAACAGCAGATTTGCTCCGAATCTACTGGACCGATCAAGTTTAAATTTGGCACATAGGTATAAGAGTTTCTGTGACCCAAATACGATTTGAATATTGGGTTCATATTTGGGAGAAAAACATAAAAAAATTGTTTTGCAAACTGTGTTGTGTAACAAATCAAATTAAAGGACTTATTATGAGGATTTCAAATATTGTATATTTTTTATAATTTTAAAATAATTAGTTATTAAAGCAAATAGATGAAAATTGACCATTCGCCCCATTTATCTCTAAAACGACAGGCCTTAAATTTGTTTTTAAAATATAGAGAATAGTTCTATGCTTATAGATTACAGGAAAACCCAAAAGAAGTCTATGGTCTTAATATGCCATGGTAAATAACTCAAAATTGTGCGTACAAACTTACATTTGTAGTTGGAATGTATAGGGGTTACAATGTTAAGTTTGACTTGTCTTGAGATAAATTCATCCCAACTACGGAACCCTTCATTGTGCGTGGTCCGACTCGCACTTGACCGGCTTTTAAGTTTTAGGTCACCATCACGATTATTTTATGCAAGACGGGTAAGTACCAAGCGAAACTCGGCAAAACTCACCGTAACAAAAGCGTGCAAAAAATAATTGAAATACTGTTTACATACTTATCAGACTAAATAACATACTAAGCCCGCAAGTTAAAAGTTTCATAATAACGGTGATTGCAGAGTTCCGGGACGGAATGCAGACAAAGGCGAATTTAATCTCATGTATTGATCAAAATTGTAAACAGATAGAAGCGTACATTCCTGTACAACGTTCAACGTGAACAAGCTTCGCTGAAAACATCTAGTGATGCGATGATAGCATTGTTGAGTCGATGTTTTTAATCGATTGTTCTGTATTTTTTGTAATTGTTTTAATTTAGAACCAAAGTAGGTATGCACAAAATATTTTGTATTCTTTCAAAATTACGTTGCTAAAAATGTGTTTTGTTTGAAAATGCTACCAAACATTAATCTAGGTAAATTATTTATCGAGCAGTATCAAATGAACAGCTTCAACTTTCACAATTCCGCAGAGATTTTTTTAAACAACAAGCTAATTTGGTGGCAACGTGAATCGATTCATATCGCATCGATTCAGCATCCCGGTAACTCCACATCGCTCGGTGAGGACCTTGTTCCGACGAGTAATACGATAAGCTGGCCCACGCTCTAGGATTCACCACACGTCCCGAAGCACATTTTCACATACATCTCGAAACACGATAAGGCACATAACGAGTTATAGTACAAATACAAAAAAGCGGCAAACTGCCGTCGGACTCGCACACGAAGGGTTCCGGCCACCGTACAATATTTAACACAACATTTTTTTTTTTAATAATTTAGCAAAAAAAACACGTTTATTGTATGACGTCAATTTTTTACTTTATTTTATTTGTATTCTATTCTATTCTATTTTTCTCTGTGGCAATGGTGCCGATGTCGACAATTCTGCACATGTCAATGTGTTGAGAGAAAACGTGTGGGAAAAAAAAAAAAGAGAAGAAACTAAAAACCTAAATCCAATTGATAGATAATTGATTACTAATTTAATAGTTATTATTTGTTGTTTAGAATCTATACAGGCTGTCATTTGTAGATCCTTGACAGTTTTTATAGGATGTCAGGATCCCGAAAGTCTGAGAACCAGTCTTACCGAGGGGTATCGTGTTACCCAGTAACTGGGTTGTAGAGGTCAGATAGGCAGTCGCTCCATGTAAAATACTGGTACTCAGCTGCACCCGGTTAGACTGGAAGCTGACCCCAACGTAGTTGGGAAGAAGGCTAGGCAGATAATGATGTTGATATGGCATAGTAGTACACACTCTGTGATAATTTCAAGAGTCTACCTATTACGGTTCAAAAGATACACAAGGTCTTTGTGACATATGGACGGACGAACGGACGGATGGACAGCGGAGCCTTAATAATACCCTTTGGGTACGGAACCCTAAAAAGATGTACAAAGAGAATAATTATTATTAGACCATGCTATTGTGTTTTATCATGTCTAGACGATATTACGATCAAATATGAGGCTGAAAGTTTTGTAGATACAAAGATATGAAAATTAAGTTTAGGTTCCGAGATACCCATATCCTTTACTGAAATGCAAGGCGAGTAACTTTTGCTTGCATGTGATAATCTTCTTATTGAATTCTGTGTTTCTTTTCACTTTATAATGTTTTAGTTTAAATAAATTAAATAAGGTAATACTTGTATGAATAAAATAATAATATTTGACGCAAGATGCTGTGCCCAATCAATTAAAATCAGTGTTTGATTAATATCGGTGAATTTATTTTGTATCCCATCATTCATTTTAGAACAATTTTATCAATCATTATAAATATCGAAAACATCTTTACAAATAAATTAATCACCATTTTCAAATAAATCGTACTTAAATGAACTAGAGAGCGTGTCGACTCCAGACCGCGCACATTAATATCGAGACCTAATTAATTACCGAGCATTTTTTTATATGTCAGACTCAATCAATTTATTAACAATCTACGTTAACTGGAGTGATCAAACCCCGGATAAACTTTAAATAATTCCCATCTCTGTACGAGTATATCTCCATTTGAACCGGTCGACTCAGACAAGTTTATTCCCTTGTCGGGTAGCGAATATGGAGAGATATCTAATCTGGTGTCAGTCATCTTGATGAATGCCGAGTACGGGGTGTATCTCCGGTAGTTATTGCTCGACGTGACAGATGGAGAGTCCTATCGCTGGTTTGGGTACACCTAGGGTTAGTATGAGGGGTTAGAATGACAGTTTCGTCGGAATTTGGGCGGATGAATTGGATAGTGGGCGAGTATAACTTTGGTTATAAACAGACAAATATTTATGCTTATAGTATGACTTATCGTGTGTGGCATGACAGTTTCAAGACTTCTGTTGTCTTTGTAATGTGAAGACCTCGGTTATCTTTAGATTACATACCTACGTATAGTATGCTAGAGCTTCTAAATTATCGCAATTCACGATTAGAATTTCACATAGTTAGGTACAGCTTACTTTCTTTTACAAGAAAGGGTATTTACCAATGATATCCTTCATTTATCAAAATAAATTATTGAACAATCACTACGCTCACTGTCTAATAAATAACGAACTAGCAAGCAAAGTTAAATGGCAGTTCGGAATAAAAATCCCAGACGCCATTACAATAAGAGAACAGACGAAATTATTCCGCTAACTGACCTGTACCTTGACGACGTAAGCGCAGAATAGATTACGTTCAGAAGGTCACCTTACAACGAGTGAAAACGAACGCACACATAAACGAGCGAAGCGAGCGACAGAGCGGAGGGCGCTATCGGTTAAAGCGAATAATGATTGCCCGCAGGTTTAAGCGTGCTTCTACAGAGGTTAAAAAAACTCCTTTTAGAGCCATTTGTACCTCATTTTACACCTGTGGCCTGTGGGTACATTTTACGCAAAGATCATACAGTGCCCTTCGCGTGTAGTACAATAATGCTTTCAGGGTGTTGATCCCCATCAACACCCTCTGCCTCACTTCTGTAGTGCATCAGGGATGTTTGCGGAGTTGCGTGTTGATTGCTTTTATGCATTAAGCGTAATAAAATATGTGCGTCCTTGGTTTGCATGGTGCGAGCCAGTTCCAACACCATCCTGGGAGTTATTGCTGACAGGCTGGCTCTGTTATAAGTCGTTGCTCCAGTATTTCAGCTGGAATGCTGAAGCAGTGATTATGTTGTTGTGTATGTTTTTGTAATTGTATCACTAACACTGTATGAGTCTCATAAGTTACTCTCAATAAAGAATTTAATTATTATTATAAACATGCATCTACGTACAGCGAGTGCACGTGCACTCGCGACTAGAATTTGTTTGCCGATTGAGATACGAGCCGCTGAAAACCAGCGCTGGGGCTCTGTCTCGCATAGGGTCACAGCATTATGCTGAGCGGTGGCCGTTTTGCGTGGATGTGACGCATATTTTCCCCCAACTTGTTCTTTTTGTATATATGTTCTTTCTTTGCGTCATGTTTACCGCAAATAACGTATATTCTTTCTTTATTTTTTTCTTTTCTATAGCTGTGCGATCGCGTCTATGTATGCGTGCACCTGTTTTCACTCGATGTTTAGAGCCAGCCTTCTGTACCTATCTATTTTGTGGCAAACGGTGAGCATTTCGAACCTAATTAGAATCATTTTCTGACTCACGGAATTATTGATGGAAATATTTCGTTCCGCCTGAATGAATTTATGAACCGATTTTGTGGTAAAGGTTTCTGCGAGAATTTTTCAATCAAAGGTTAAAAACGAGTGGTTGTTTTACCTTTATTATGGGTAAAGAACTTGTAAAATATTTCATTCTGAATTAAAATTGAGTTTGTAAGCTTTCAGGGACTGTAATAAATGTAGGTACGCTAACATAATGCCACGGTTATTATCCCAGAACTCAACGCCCCGATGATTATTTTAGGTAAGTTACATTATTTTACGAAACATTACTGGATCGATAGCTTAATCCATTGATTCCTTTGTTTATTATTTTAAAGTACCGCACGGGGACTCCCTAACACTACTCAACCCAACCTTGCTAAAATAACAAGCATAGTGAAAAGCAGTTTAAAGGAAAAAGGAGACCAATGGTTTTAGCGTCAGCTTTATTAAACAAACTGGCAGACAAAAACCAACCAGGATTTAAAATCAACCATTGATTTCAGACAATCCCTGCCATTTTTTCCAGTCTACAATTCAATAAACCAATGTTTTAGTATTTTACAATTTAGGTTGGAGCGAGAAATATAAATTTTTAAATACTGTTCTGTTTTTATTACTGTACCAACCAACCATGCGTAATTTCGTTGTGTAACATACAGTAGAGAGTTCTGGTGGATTTTTAGCGTATTGACAAATGTTATGAACGTAAAATTGCTTTTCTTATTTTGATCTATTAGTACCCACTCGCGTAATTCATAAAAGATAAAAATCAACGTGGACCATTCTAGTGTGTTCGCCTTGCTACGGCTTGTTACGCGATGAGCTACGACGTAGCACTGCGCTACGATTTTCGCACGATCGAAAAGTGTGCAGTGTCATGAATTCATAACCATCGAAACGGTTTTGATGAATCGAATCATCTTTTCTTAGGGATCAGAAGCCTAATGAGTTTTTTAAAAAGAAAATACAAAACGGCCTACAGTTATGTATTTAAATTAGAAAAACCGTTACAAGAAAAATATCAGAAGGCCAATTCTCGTAATTTAAAACGTTCAAAATCTAGTCGCAATCTCATCTTGGCGACAAACAAACGTCAAAAAATTGTCAAAATGTAGGGAAATAAGAGGTATTTTTGACAGATTGAGACTGAGATCAGACTGTGAACGTTCTTAAAATTAGTAGAATTGCCCCTCTGAATATGATCACTAGTACGCGTTCGTCGCATACGAGCTCCGCAGCAAAAGTGACCGAGGCGAGTGAACACCTGGCTCATAGTGTGTCACCCCTTCCCCTTTTTTTTCCGTCAATTGGTGCTGACGTCTCTTTAAGGCGCGCGTGGAACACAACGCGCCGTCGACCCGACAGCGTCATCGCAGCGACTTGATGTCCCCACCCTCTCCGCTGTCAAATCTTGTAATACTTTATTATAATATACACCATACGAATAACAGATACAAATAACAATTATATTATTTGAATAAATCGGCATTTAACCTTGTCTCATACCCATATAATCTATGGCGAAGTTAGAACCAGACGTTTATTTGGAATTATTTTTGTTTTTAAATTAACAATTTCAATTACGTAAGAAAAAGTAAAAGCAATAATAATAATACAATAATACTACAGGACAAACATTAGTCCGTTTACAATTTACAATAATTTGTCGTAAACGACCACTTGCGAGACTTAATCGTTTGTGTAGTTACACTAATACGTTGTGCCATTGCTTTTTCCGAACAATTTATTTCTTATTCCTTACTAAGTTGTAGTAAATTACTTCGATAGTACCCGTTACGCTTGGCTACAGACTATATTCAATGACAAACTATTGTGTAATAACAAGTCCTTTTCCTTTTGGATGACAACTCAAAGTATGAGTCACCATATGAGTTTTTGTACCTACTCATACGCTATAATTTTTATCGAAATCTTACAATTTACCTTATTTTAAGATAGCCATGGGTACCTTATCAATCATGTTTGCCACATGATTCGTCGAAGCATGTAGTAAAAGGGAAATTAATTCTTAAGATTTACGACCATCTTTAAATTTCCGAATATTCAAATCACAACTGTCATTCTTTGACTGTTGTATGAACTGGCTATAACCCGGTAAATGGACGTATGGTATGTTTGTGCTTAACAATTAATTTCCCTGACTGTACTTGCAGATAAGAAACTTAGAATAAAATATAATTTATTTCTGAGTATATGGTACATTAAGATCTTAATAATGGTGATGATCTTAGGAAACGTCGACCTCGTCTAGTTTTTAAAACATGATTAACCTCTAAAAGTGTTTGTACAAACCTACTTAAAGAAATAAATAATTTATCATTTAATATTAATGAACAGCTTCATAAATACTACCGTGTAGAAATATTGAAGTACAATTAACACAACTAGTGGTCGCCCACTGGTCGAAATTCGACCCCCTCTACTTACAACATAAAATATAGTAGGTACTTACTAATTCCATGAGTACACTAATCTGGAGTACTTCAAGTCATGAGGCCCTACTATATGTGTGTGTCAAACGCATGATATTGTGTGTAGTATTTATTTTATTAATTTATGTTATTTATAATGCATATTATATAAAAATATTAGTTTTCTGCACCCCTCCTGCTTATAAACGTTAACTGTACCAAATATCATACTGCTCCGTCCGCATAATGTTCGTAAAAGTGGTACAAAGTTTTCGGTTCACGTAAAAAATAAAATGATGATTATAAATTAGTTTCAAATGAAAACAGATAATCACACATCCAATAATAAAACCTTTCCAAATACCGATTTCACAGACTTGTAAATATTAACCCACCGTATTAAATCGTATCCTCAAACGCTAAAGAAATATTCTATTTTCAAAACATTCTATAGTGAATATAACTACTACAGCTTATCTCTAATGGACGCTGCTTGTGCATCTGATAGGTTTATTATAAATTTAAGAGTCGTTCATCCTCAAAGCTCTAGACTCTAGACTGTTCGTAGGATATCGAAAATTAATATTATGAATCCCATTAAGCTTCCCTTATCTTAGCAGTTTTCTTGACCATTGTCAGATTATGCTTTGTTTAGAATTGATAAAAATAGCAGCATTCTTAATTTAATTAATAGTACCTGTACCATTTCTTCCCGTGGGTGTCGTAAAAGGCGACTAAGGGACTTACTAGAGAATGGGCAGCAGCGTTCTCTATGCATTTTAACGCCATACTGCGGTCGCCAACCCGCCTGCCAAGCGTGGCGATTATGGCAAACCTCCCACTTTAGGGGAGGCCTATGTCTAGCAGTGGACGATGATGATGATGATGATGATGACCTGTATCGTAAACTCAAAGAAAACTTTAAATTTTTAATAACACAACACACAGTCAAACTTTCATTAAACTGGCTTTTTATCGATTCTCAGGATAATGGGCGTATACGGCAATTACATTTGGAGCAATGATAATACTGAGTACAATTATTTATGTCAATTTTCTTCATAAATTGTACTAAGCGTGGCTGCGGAGTAAAACTACAGATATTATATTAAAACACTTCAAATTCAAATCTTTATTGCATATCACATGTGTGTAAAAGTTCTTAAAAATAGTCATAATGTTCAAATGGACCCTGTCGGGCACAACAATTTTTTACAATATTACACAATCAGAAAAGTAGCTTGCATTAAAATCATTGAGTAAATAGAAATTAATTTGTACGTACGTCATAATAAAAAATATAGGATAGATTCGGTTATCATTAAAATTTGACACATAATTATTTTAAATAAATAAATAATATCACATTTTAGCTTTTTTTTTTCACTTCGTGTACTTTTGTAATTAATATTATGCAGCAATAACTATTAATACTTTTTTGTCACAATACACTGTTATATCAGTCAAGACCGACACGCCATATTTTATGCCCGCATTCGTTGTTCTCATTTACCTTTTCTTCGACATTGCATGCAGTTTTTCAACTTAATACCTTTGTAATATCCCCACCGATATTATCACATTGGGGTTGGCATGCTAAACTTACAGTGTTCGGTTTAATATCGTAATGGCGTCTGTACACCACCCTTAATTTAGTTTTCCTCCAGTTCATTACTAACGAAGCAAATTGCAACTGGAATATCTGAATAAAACATTTTTAATTAGCCATTCATTTGCAAAGTAACTGCCCGTTCTTATTTGTTGAATGTAAGTCAAATAACATGGCATCTTTTTAAATAATGTTCTTCGTTAGCAATGCTCTGTCTTGCTGTTAGCAGAAACATTTTTGTTCAACCCGAATTCTACAGAATAATTAAATAATCAATATTTAGAAGTATGAACTCATTCAAAGACGATACAAATCCTTAAATTGTAATACAAATTAGAATAACATCAATTCTAGGCACTCACTAACAGCCACATTCCGACACAAAAGTGGGGTTGCTTACAAAGTCACCTATTCGCAAGCCTAAATGATTTCCAGACAAATCCTATAATAGAGGAATAACTACTCATTACTATCTGATAAACTGTTTCCTAGTCCCCATTGTTCTAATAATTGCTGGCTGGCAGCTGCACGCAAACAATGCCCTCGATTATTATCGCGATACTCGTGAAAATCTCATTATCTTCAGATTTGACGTTATTCTTCGTACGCCCTTTGTCCGTATGGACCGCAATCACGTTCGCATCACAAACAAACCCTGATAAATGGTAGGTGATGCGGTTTTATTACTGTTTGTGAACGATTGGGGTGTCGTTGAGATTCATCAGCAAATCGTATACGCAGATGCGTGATAGATACGTAGCTATTTTTTTCCTTGTTGGGGAAATCGAAGGATATCAAAGAGGCTGGCGGAAGTCGTTACGGGCTATTTAACAAAGCCTGGCAAGGAACTGGAGCGACTAATAAGAAGGAAGTCATTAGGATTGTGCATATAATCGATAGCTTGCCTTATTTGTGGATGAAGAAAATGTTTCAAAGCAAAGGCTAAACTACACTTCGGACTGATAGCTAGCAGAAATGCTGTGTAATACACTCATAGTAAGTTCAGTTTCAAATTGGGCGCAGTAAAAACCACGGAGTGTGGCTAGTATAAAAAACCGACAAGGTAAATAGTATTAAAATAAATATAAATGGGTAACTAATCATTCATAATCTCCATTTCAGCCGAAAGACGTCCTCCGCTGGATATGTCCAACCGTGTCGGTTGGACATATCCAGCGGAGGTGGTGGCGGTGCTTGGGCCGGTCCCCCAAGCACCGCCACTTCGACCGGTTCCGCATCTAGTGGATTCCTGCGGCCTTCACAAGGTCATCGGTCCACCTTGTTAGAGGCCTTCCAACACTACGTGTTTCAGCACGTTCGCCACTCCAGAACCTTTCGGCCCCATCTGAACTGCGAGCAATGGGCCCAGTCCAGTGCCACTTTAATTTGGCGATTCTTCGGAATATGTCGGTTACCTTGGCTGTCCTGCAGATCTCTTCATTTCATAAGGAAATTCCAAGCATAGCTCTCTCCATTGCCCTTTGGGTGACTTTTAGCCTTCTAATAAAGCCATTGCGTAATTTCCCGAACCCTGCCCAGCTGAGTCAGATTCGACGATTGACCTCTTTCTCGAAGTTGGACCAACCCAACTGGACAGTTTGTCCTAGGTAAAAATACTAGTCCACAACTTCGAGTGTAGCATCTCCGATCTTCATGTGTGGGTATTACTCTTAGATACCCATGCATTTCACATAACTTTTGTCTTGTCCGTGTTCATTTCAAGATCCACTCTTTCGAAATCTCTACTGAGGTCATCGAGCACTGTACTGAGGTCCTCAATAGTCTTAGCCATGACAATTATACTGTCGGTAAACTGAAGGTGAGAGATATTCATGCCATTGATGTTGATGCCTAGCCCTTTATAGTCGAGAACCTTGAAATATCCTCCAGTGCAGTGGTGAACAGTGTTGGAGAGATAACGCCTCCTTGTCTCACACCTCGCTGCAGAAGTATAGGTTTTGAGGCCTGGTACTGGAGTCGGACTGACACTTCAGCACCTCGATGTACCGGTAGTCAATCTGGCACCGTTGGAGAGACTGTAGTACAACCCAAGTCTCGATCGAATCGAAGACTTTCTCGTAGTCCACAAACGCTAAGACACTTTACGGAATCCGTCTTGTTTGTGAGGCTGGAAGTAATCAACCTGCTCGCGAGATGGTTCAAGATGACTCTTGAAAACAGCTTGTAGACATCGCTCAGAAGGTGAGATGGGCCTATAGAATCCCGTCCTTAAGAAACCCTTCTTAAAGAAAAGTATCACCACACCTCTATTCCATGACTGCGGCGTTTTGCCCTCGTGTATGGCGGAATCAAGCAGCTTCTGGAAGGCCTTAAGAACGGGTTTTCCGCCGGCCTTTAGAGGTTCGGCCATAATTCCGTCATCACCCAGTGCCTTGTTATTTTTGAGCTGCTTCATAGTCATCCTAATCTCGTACAAGCTGACGTCCTAGATGTTTTTGGTGCAGTCTTAGGTCAATCTAGCTCTTGGGTCGTTTGTTGGATTTGTAATGGAGTTACTTGTTGACGTGTATGTCCATAGAACCTCTTGACCTCTCTAAACAGTTTAGGTTTGGCGAATAAGATCCTGCCGCCATCGGTTTTTAGTTTCGTAAGCTGGCTCTGAACAATAGACAGACCTCATGCAAAGACCTTGGAGCCTTTATTTCACATTATCTCGTCTTTAATGCAGCCTGCATTAAAGCAGCGAAGGTCGCTTTTCAAAGACTTAGAGATCCCAATATTGATCGTACTTGAGCGCATCGTCTAAAGACTGCAAAAACATCTCGTGCTTCTCCTCCATGACCTGTAAAGTAAGATTAGAGAGCTTCTTGTTCCTATTTGTACGAACTACTAATAACCTTTTTAATATTAAGGACGGGACAAATACACTTACCGTCAAAACTAAACCCAGAGCAACATTTTCATACAAACGAGGTCATTTCAAAGCCTCGGTTCTCCGTCAGGTAACGATTTGGCTGAGGTCTGATAGCAGGTCTCCAGAGTATGGATGGAGGAGGTCTAGAGCGCCTAAGGCACCTAACTAATCAAACCGACATTTCATACCGGAGTTGTCTATGAAACAAAAATAGCATAAAATGGTATAGAAATCCGAACACTCAGAACTCTACATACTCTCTGGTGTAAATGGCTTGTCTATACAAAGAATTCCATTGTTTATTTCTGGGAATCGAGCAAATTCTTGTACGTAAGCAAATAATTAATCGATTGAAATAAATGATTATCCATTAGTCAGTCGTGTACTAGCGCTCGCCGGAACAGTCGTTTTATTTACATGACTCATCACCCCTTTTAATACGTACGTACACAATAGGTACACTTACATTTGGTGACCCCGATATCACTAACACGCGCCGCGATTTAAAGTTTTTTTTTTTAATCCGTGATTTTTCTTGTGTCCCGATAACTGCACTGCACAACCGAATCAGCCTTCCACAAGCGGATCTCCCTGGTTTTGGTTTTCAAGAGGCACATAGTTATCCAGACATGACGTCAGGCGGAAATTGTGGAAATGGGGCAGCATTGTGCGGAGCAGCGGACTTCAAGCAGACTGACGTCGCGGCAATAGGAATGTCCTCGAAGATACCCGAATTTTGGTCCGAAATGCCCAGAGTGTGGTTCGCTCAGTTCGAGACAATGATGGCTCCTCAAAAACAAGGCGACGAAGCAAAATACGGCGTTGTGCTGGCCAACCTCAACAAGGACGCGATAAGTCAGGTGGCCGACATAATTATTTCGCCTCCCGCCACCAATAAATATGGTGCCCTCAAAGAGAGACTCCTCGCTGTATACGAAGAATCCGAAGAGCGGCAGTTCCAGAAGCTGGTAGGTGAAGTGGAATTAGGCGACCAGAAACCGTCGCAGCTGTTGAGACGGATGAGAGAATTGGCACGAAAGAGTCAGGTGGCCGAAAAAACATTACATAACCTGTGGACATCAAGGCTCCCGGATCATGTACGAGCAGTTTTAATGGTCAGTCAGGACCAAAAACTCGACAACCTCGCCGCTATTGCAGACAAGATTTTGGAAGGAAAATCAGGAGAAGTGTCGGAAGTATCAGGCGGTCCAAATCAGCTTATCGTTGAGTTAGTTAACCAAGTAAGCAAATTAACCATGGAAATAGCAGCACTAAAAGCCAACTCACAGGGCAATGGACGTCATAATTATAGACGCAATCGAAGCCGGTCGCGCCCAAGGTCCCTCTCAAGATCGAGGATTACTCCTGACGGCCCAAACTGGTTATGCAAGTATCATTTTCGGTACAGGAATCGAGCCCGGAACTGTGAAAAACCATGCAACTGGAAAAAGCCGTCGGAAAACTAAGTTCTGCGTTGACAGAGGCGGTCGTCAGCGCTATCATTCCTTCAAACCGCCTATGCGTTACCGACCGAAAAAGTGGGTATCGTTTCTTGGTTGATACTGGCGCTAACATCTCAGCAATACCTAAAAGAGGAAACCGTTTGCAAACAGACAACTCATATAAAATCTATGCCGCAAACGGAACGCGAATTAAAACATACGGTGACAAAACGCTGACGTTAAATCTAAACTTGAGACGGCCGTATCGATGGACTTTCATCGTTGCTGACATTACGCAACCAATACTGGGTGCCGATTTTTTAGAAAAGCACAACATTTTGGTGGATATACGAAATAAACGTTTAATAGATGGCACGACTGGACTTCAGAGGAACGCAAAGTTGATGAAGTCGAGCACACCAACGCTTCGGACCGTAAACTTGACCGACGATTATGCAGACATTTTGGCAAAATATCCGAACATTCTAAAACCACTCGACACACAATCGCAACCCAAGCATGACGTGGTTCATCAAATCATTACCAACGGACACCCTGTTTACTCCAAGTCAAGACCTCTGCCGGCGGACAAATATCTGAGAGTAAAAAAAGAGATAGAGCATATGTTAGAGGCAGGATTGTGTAGGCCTTCCAAGAGTCCGTGGGCAAGCCCATTGCTCGTAGCGACAAAGAAAAATGGTGAAATACGCCTATGTGGAGATTACAGGAGATTGAACGCGATCACTGTGCCGGATAGATACCCGATTCCAAGAGTACTAGACTTCGCATACCTATTACCAGGAACCAGTATATACTCAAAAATCGATTTAAAAAGGGCCTACAATCAGATTCCAGTACAAGACGTAGAAAAAACCGCAGTGATTACCCCGTTCGGTCTATTCGAATTTCCGAGAATGCCATTCGGACTACGAAACGCAGGTCAAACCTTTGTCAGATTCCTGAACACAGTCTTAGCCGGACTCGACTTTATTTTCGTGTACATAGACGACATACTAGTGACGTCATCATCAGCCAGCGAACACCGACGTCATTTACAAGAAGTGTTCAAACGGTTAGACGAACATGGCATTGCAATCAACCAAGAAAAGTGCGTGCTGGGTAAACCTCAGATAGAATTCCTCGGTTATCAGATAACAAAAGACGGAATCAAGCCGTTACCCGACAAGGTCGAAGCGATTACCAAATATCCGATTCCGAAAACAGTGCAAGAGTTACGAAGATTTTTAGGCATGATTAATTTTTACCGAAACAATATTCCGCAAGCAGCCCGTCATCAAGCACAGCTGAACAAATACCTAATTGGCTCAAAGAAAAATGACAAAACCGAAATACAATGGACTCCAGAAGCACTAGAAGCATTCGATCAATGTAAAGCAAGTCTAAGCGACGCTGTTACATTGACTTCGCCAACAACACATTCCCCGCTATCGCTCATGACTGATGCATCCCAGACATGCGTAGGCGCCGTTTTGCAACAGTACGAAAACGGAAACTGGAAGCCACTTTCCTTTTTTTCAAAGGGACTGAGTGAAACGCAATCAAGATATAGCACATATGATCGAGAATTGCTGGCAATCTACATGGCAGTAACACATTTCCAACCTTATGTCGAGGGACGAGAGTTGATTGTATATACCGATCATAAGCCATTATGTCATGTTTTCACTAATAAACAAAACTCCACAAGTAAACCGATCGCACCAAGGAGGTTACGTCACCTAGAGTTCATTGCACAGTTCACGACAGACATCCGCCACATATCCGGTAACATGAACCCAGTAGCTGACGCATTATCGCGAGTCGAACAAATAGATTGTCCAACACCTGTCGACTGGAATGCGATAGCAGATATGCAGGGCAATGACATTGAACTCACTCAGCTATTGAACAACAATAACCTCAGTTGGAAAAGTATACAATTAACAGGAACAAAACAACTATTTTGCGAAAATTCACACCCGAACCCAAGACCATATGTGCCGATGACACTTCGAAAACAAGTATTCGACACTATGCACAACATAACGCATCCCGGTATAAGATCATCAAAGAAAATGATCTCTGAGCATTATTTCTGGCCACGCATGAATACTGACGTAGGTATGTGGGCTAAAACATGTCAGGCATGCCAAAAAAGCAAGACACACAGACACAACTCGTCCCCAATCGGAACTTTCCCACCAACAGCACGTTTAGATCACGTGCACATAGACATTGTTGGTCCATTACCAGAATCCAGAGGCAACAGATACATCGTCTCAATGATCGACAGAGGAACGAGATGGATGGAAGCAGTACCAGTTGCAGAGATAACAGCAAAAGTCGTAGCAGAAGTATTCATGAACACCTGGATATCGAGATTCGGATGCCCAAACACCATAACTACGGACCAAGGACGACAGTTCGAGTCAGACTTATTCATCGCTCTGACTAAATCACTCGGTATCAAGAAAACCAGGACTACAAGCTACCATCCGCAGTCAAATGGTTTAGTAGAACGCGCAATGAAAACAGCACTAGTCGCACGCGGTAATACTGCAAACTGGTCAAACGAATTACCCTTTGTCCTACTAGGATTGAGAGCGGCATTACGATTGAAAGAAAATGTCAGCCCCGCGCAAATGTTGTACGGAACGAACATACGTCTGCCTGGAATGTTTATCGAGCCGAAAACGCAAGTAACATCACCAGAAGACTATGCACAGACTCTGCAAAGGACAATGGCGAAGCAAAGTCCGTTTAACAACAACCACCACGCCACAACCCACAAACCGTTTATTCACCCAGACATGAAAGATTGTGAATACGTATACGTCAGAACGGATGCTGTTAAGAAACCTCTGACCCCGTCATACGAAGGACCATACAAAGTGTTAGAGAAGCAAGAGAAGCATTTCAGAATCCAAATGCCAAGGAAAACATCTGTAGTATCGGTGGACAGACTAAAACCAGCCTACATTTTAATAGAAGACAAGGTAAATGAACCTTTAGCACACATAAAAAGTACCAATAGAGACGTGAACGAACGCAAGAGCGCTGAGCCAGCGGAAAACAGCAAGACCGCGCCGAACACAACACGTTCAGGCCGCGTCATACGTCCAGTGGTACGTTTCGCAATTCCGTAACATCAGCAATAAAGAAATACCAAATTAAAACGAAACATACTGTCCAAACACAATCCAACAAAGCACAAAAGGAATAACACACGTTATAAAACAACACCAAGAAAAGTAGCACCAATTTTAAATCATGGGCAACTGGGGATCAAAGGAAGAAATCGTGGTGGCTCAAACAGCCGCCTCCAACGGGTCTGGCGGCTCCAGCGTGTCTATCACTGAAGTAACCATGGGCGGCATTTTCATCATAGCTGTCGCGGTATTAGCGTTCTGCCTTTACAAAAAGTGTAGAAGCCAATTCTACAAAAACGTGCGTCGGCATATGGAGGGCAGACAAGCTCAAGCGACTCCACTCCCAACGGTATCCATGCGCTGCAGCTGTAGCCATCATCCGAATGGAGCTCAAGGCACACAAGGTATGTGAAGAGAGACCCAGAGAACTCAAATATTAATAGAAAAAAGTGTAAAGGTGTAGTGCAAGTGATTTTACTTATTTATATAACATTTCATTCAAGATTTATTTATATTGTTTTTTTTCTCATATTGTTTACCAATTATATTTTTATTTTTAATCTGTTATGTAAGCGTACTATAAAAGTGTATTAGAGATTATTACTTTAAAAAAAAAAAAAAAAAAAAAAGGGGGAATAATGTACGTAAGCAAATAATTAATCGATTGAAATAAATGATTATCCATTAGTCAGTCGTGTACTAGCGCTCGCCGGAACAGTCGTTTTATTTACATGACTCATCACCCCTTTTAATACGTACGTACACAATAGGTACACTTACATTCTCGTTAAGTTATATATCTGCGGATTCTTTCATATTAGATCGGACTTTGCCATCTATTTCTATTCCAATAGTAATTTCCCACGAAACAAGGCTCTTCGTCCCCTCAAAGATGGCAATTTGAATTCCAAATGGATCAATAACTATTTCAGTTTTGTCTTTGTCCTCCAGAGCAAGTCCCAAAGGAATTTGCTGTATTTGCCTTCATTTCCCGACAAAGAAAATGAGGAGAATTTCTAAGGCATTTTCAATTGAAATTGACAATTTAGATAAATGCCTCGCCTTGCTTAATTGCGATTAAAACGGAGCGTTTGGGAAACGGAATTAATGGAAGCAAGGTGTCTAAGCTTACTGCAAAATTTAAAGAGAATGAAGGCGTTGCAGGTGTGTAATAAATTCACATCAAACGAAGGCCGAATGGAATTCCGTTATAACCAAAATGCTTCACAAAAATATTTCTGTTATGAGCAATATTTTGCTCACTGAAATTCTTAACAAGCTGCTACCCGTACCGAACGAAAGAAAGACGAATAAAAAACGTACCTTTTATTACAAATTGCCACCTGACAGTTCAAAGCCTTTATTCACGTTTCCGATCGCAACCCAACACTAGCCTAGAGCAGTTATCGCATAAAATCCCAACTACCCCCTTACTCAGTCATGCAAAAACGCTTTCAAATCGAGAACTTAGATATGACGAGAGCAATTTCCCTACTGACATAAAACACAGAATAGCTAGACTCTTTTTCCACGCTAAATTGAACTAAAAGGCTTTTAGTAGCAGACGGAGCAGGATGCGGCCGTCACCGGACTTCCGGCTTTACGTGCTTCAGACTTTACATGCAGAGCTTTTCTCCCTCTCTCTCTAATTTAGTTCCCTTCAATGTTTCATTGGGTGAGAACATGAGTGGCGAATTTTGCTGAAATTTCTGGAAAATTTTAGGGGAGTTTTTGTGTAAATAAGGTTGCGCGGCGAAGGTGTTTTTTTAATTTTATTTACTAATTAGCTTACACGTGCACCTAGCACGTGTAAGCTAATTAGTTCAGTGTATGAAAATTTCGTATAGAAACATTACTATCGTTTTTGTTTGATATTGTGTGGGTGTACTATAGGTACACCTCTGCCTAACCCTTCGGGGATTACAGGCGAGATGTTTTGTTATGTTTGTTTGAGTTAAGGGGGGTTATACTTACCAAAATAATTTGTAAATCAAACATATTTTTAAGGTAGTGTGTCTTTATTCCGATTGGAATACAGAATATCTATGTTCCCAAATATATTATTTAAAAAGACAATGATATATATTATGAGGAATTTAAAATTTCTATAGAAAACTTATTTTTCTCATAACTTTTGTTTAAATCAGTGTCCATTCAAAATATTTATTTTGGGAACCTAGATATTCTGTATTCCAATCGGAATAAAGACACACTACCTTAAAAATATGTTTGATTAACAAATTATTTGGGTAAGTTTTAAGTTTGTATGAACTACGCATCCATCCCGTACATTAACTTTGTTCCGCAATATTAAAGCTTAATCACTATTATAGAAAGATTGTTTTTAAATAGTGAAATGAAAACATCTTAAGGCGCGTTAAGTGATTTTTGGCAAAACGTATGGGTTCACGTCACCGACATGCTAATATTAACACTTTAGCAGTATACATGTAGCTAAGCAAACTTAAAATTTAAATGCATCTAGTGAAGGACTTATGACACATACCAAAGTTATTTCATTATTCAATCACATTTTACCCAAAACTTATTACCATAAAAAGTTAACCAAACAGCTAAACCGAGGTTTAACGAGCGTAAAACCAAATGTGAAGTTATAATAATATAGTTTAGATAGAGTTAGTTCAAAAGTTCATAATATGAGCGGTACCGTGTATAAGCTGAATTGATGTCATTATGTGAACGTAGGTAATCCAACTATAGCAATAGCATAAACTCGTAATTGGGCAGGAAGGTAATATTGCGGTTCAGAGGAACTATATTTGTTTGGTAGTCCTATTTAAAAGTAATTACTTGAACTATCGTGTTTAAATTTTTACAACAAACAAAAATTGCTCTGCTTAGAAGCAAATCGTCGGTGAAGTTCTAACAGAGCGTAAGTCATTTTATGAGTGTTTTGAAATTTGAATGTCATTGGATAAAGCATAATGGCGCGCATCGTATCGACCAATCAAAACACGGTAACCTGACTAATAGAACGCGTTATTTGAAAAATAGTTAGACTACGTATCTCAGTTTTTGTCGCCAACACTGCGTATGTCAGGGTGCCAACACACTGATTTCCGGCCACCGTAGGCGCGGGCCCGCGGACGGTGAGCGATGGGTAGCTCGCCGTCCGATAAGGACCGTCGACGGCGCGTTGTGTTTCACGCGCGCCTCAAAGAGATGTCAGCACCAACTGACGGGGTCCGTTAGTGCCAATGCCTGCCAGGGTTGCGAGTTTGTCCGAAAGGGATATCGTGGCCCTGGCACACAGGCAACGGAAGGAACACGGGTGGGTTTTAGTCAGTAAAACTCTGACACGCCCTCCCGCTCAGCCCAGAGCGGGAGAAGTTATTTGATAATTTCCCTCCAGAAAAAAAAAAAAAGGGTGCCAACACTACGTATGTCAGCTAATTACGTACAAATTCGTCGTGCATCAAGTGCTCCGATGTTGAAATTTCGATTTAATTTTCATGGGTTCAAATCACCACAGAGTTCATTTGTATTAATAATTAAACACAATATGGCCTTAAGCGTAAGTTACATTCATTTCATACAGTTTTTTCACTCTCCTGTAAAGTAGCAATTTTTGACTTTCGTACTGTTAGAACTTCACTGACGAAATAGCAAATTATTGAAGAAAACTTCGACACCACATTTTCCCATTATTAAAATAATGGGAAAATAAGTTAGTCAACACAACACACGTCGTAGTAGTAGTAGTTAGGATAATGAAACAAAAATATATATTGTTTAAAGCTTGTTTGCATTCGCTTAAAACGTGCCGCGCATTGAAAAATACCACAACGCACGTCCCGCGAAACGCACAGACGCACGCAGGAAATATCAAGACGAAAGTGATTATTATTATATCAGTGCATCAAAGTGAAAGATTAAGCATTTATATTACTTAATACATAATTATTCATTAACATTAAGTTTCTGCACGCTAGTCTGAAAGTGATACCAGTGACTGAAAAGTTGTGTGGAAAAAGGTACTCAATACTTTTATTGCATTCCACATGTAGATATTCTTAGGTGGTAAACTTATAATTAGATCATATGGACCCTGTCGGGCACAGCAAAATAAATGAGTTAGGGGAGAGGAAGATTTGTTAATATACAAACATTACTTAGCAAAACAACTATGTTAAAATAATGATGTAGGTATTTTGCAAGATAAGCTAATTAATAGCTTTTATATAAAATATAAACAGGATGTAGGTACTATTAATTAATAAAAACAAGTAAATTTTAAGTTACGACTTTATATGTCTATCACTTAGATACTCGTTTATCGAGTAGTAGCTTTTATTTAGCAAAAATACTCTAAGTTTTTTCAAAAATATGTTAATTTTCTCTTCTTTTTTTTATTGTTGCGGGTATTTTATTATATAATTTAATGGACATTACATATGGACTTGTAGAGTGCATTTTAAACCGAGAACTTGGTAAGTTGTCATGGTATGGACATATGGACATGAGATGCGGAGGAATGAGGGAAATGTCACCAGGAAAGTTTTTTTTTTTTTTGGTAGGTACATAGTGCTCACACATGTGCTATGCAATTATACAATACTAATAGATTGAATTTATACAATAAAAAGATAGTATTTACAATCTTCAGCCGCTCCAACAATAGATTTGAATGCTATTCAATTAGTTTATGCGCCCTTGTGGAGCAGGACCAGCGTTAAGCTAAGCATTTTTGTCAGCAATGTAATCCCCCAACTTATAATATGCTTGGCTACATAGTGTGCGTTTTATAAAAGATTTAAATTTCGTTTCATTTAGTTGGAATATGTGGGGAGGTATTTTATTGTAGCATTTTAAACAGTACCCCATGAAGGATGAGTCTACTTTAGCCAGTCTGAAACCTGGTTGAACTAATTCATCCCTATTTCTAGTCCCATAATTGTGTCTTTCACCTCTTTTACTGAAACTATTTAAATTTTTTCTTACGTACATGATGTTTTCATAGATATATTGACAAGGTACCGTCATGATGTTGATATCTTTAAACAGTTCCCTTAGAGAATCGCGCCTGCGGAGGCCATATATTGCTCTGATGGCTCTTTTCTGCAGAATAAAAATAGACTCGATATCTGCAGCCCGTCCCCATAGTAAAATACCGTAAGACATAATACTATGAAAGTAACTGAAATAGACTAGCCTCGCGGTATCTACATTAGTGAATTGACGGATTTTTCTCACAGCATACGCTGCTGAACTTAGCCGTCCTGCAAGAGATGTTAAATGAGGACCCCATTGCAGCCTTGAGTCGAGCGTGATCCCAAGGAAAACAGTTTTATCGACGAATTCCAGTTTCTCTTTATTCAATACTATGTCACAATCACTACTTTTAACATTCGGTAAAGCAAAGCTTATGCATTTAGTTTTTTTCCCATTTAGTACTAAATTATTAGCAGTGAACCAATTTTGGACCTGCAGTAGGGCGTTATTTACGTCGTCAAGATTTGATGCCCGTCTATTTATCTTAAAGATTAAGGAAGTGTCGTCAGCAAATAACCCCATTTGTGGTTGGTTTTTGAATAAATGGGGAATATCATTAATATATACTAAAAAGAGGAAAGGACCCAATATTGAGCCTTGTGGAACACCCATTTTTACTTTTAAACCGAGTGAATTAAGACCATTTATTTGAACTTGCTGTTGTCTATCATTTAAAGATTTTACTAAACTCAGCGCAAGTTTACCTAGTCCGTAATGCTCAAGTTTCAAGAGTAAGGTTTCATGATTTACGCAGTCAAATGCCTTGGAGAGGTCACAAAAGATTCCTATGGCATCTTGGGCCTCCTCCCACGCTGTAAATATGTGTTTTCATAAGGTGACACCGGCGTCAGTCGTACAACGTCCCCTGGTGAAACCATATTGCTGATCGTGTAAGATTTGGTTGGTGTTAAAATGATTAAGCATCTGATTCAGCATTACCTTTTCGAACACCTTGCTGAATACCGGCAACACGGATACTGGTCTATAATTGTTGGTGTCTTTACTGTCCCCAGATTTAAAAAGTGGTATAACCTTACTGTATTTCATTAAATCTGGGAAGACACCTTGATCCACACACAAATTAAATATTATAGCTAAGTATGGTGCTACAGTCTCGATTATGGATGTACAAACTTTGATTGATAATCCCCATAGATCTTCGGTCAATTTGATTTTTATTTGCCGAAAAGCTTTAATAACTATCATAGGGTTTATATGTTTAAATTGGAATTCAACCGGGGAGTTTGGAACGTTCGCTCTTAATAAATCAATTGAGACATCGGGTGAGGAATTTAAGGCTTCCGTCGTTTTAGACGGTATATTAGTGAAGAAATGTACGAATTCTTGAGCTACTTCTAAGTTTGAGCTAATGGCACCACGTGAAGTCTCCAATGTGTAATCAGTGTTTCGTACTTTATTCCTATTTGTTTCATTATTTATAACTTTCCAAACTGTTTTTATTTTATTTTCTGCCGATTTGATCTTGTTGCTAATGTGCAGGGCTTTAGCTATCTTACAGGTATTCCTAAAAATTTTGGAATAAGTAGCAACATACTTACTGAATGTTTCAGTGTTAATGTAAGGCTTAAGGCCATACAGCTCGAACAGTCTTTCCCTGCTTATCCTAATACCTCTAGTTGCCCAGTCACTAAATATAAAATTAGGGCAAATATTTTTTGTTTTCTTTTCAAAAGTTTTATTGAATTCAGTGTGCACTACTGAAAAGAAATTCTCATACAATTTATTTGCATCGTCCATATTAAGGCCCAGAACATTTAACTTATTATTTAGGCTACTATTAAATCTATTTAATTTGTCATTTGGTATTGGTCTAAATTGTATTTGCACTTTTTGCAAAGGCGTTTTAAACTTAAAAGTTACCGTTTGTCCACAATGATCAGACGGTAAATAATTTACGATAGCTTTATTTACAAAATTGACCAAATTATTCGCAGCACACTTACATCCATTTTAAATGTGGCCTTGGATGACCGAGCGTGGCTTCAAGCCACACTACCCATTCGTTTTGGTGGCCTCGGCATCCGCAAAATTACCAGTATTAGCTTACCGGCGTTCCTGTCCTCTGTCCACAGCACTGAAAAGTTGACCCGGAATATTTTAGCCCCCTCCCTGGTTGACTCTGAAGTGTGACGGTGAACGTCTGGAAAGCGGCTTGCCCGGATACAGATCGGCCCGCAAACCCATCTTCCCAGAGACAGTGGGATGAGCCGCTCTGCAGGTTGGTACGGAATAATCTTATCAATACGTCTACCAATACTGCTGAGCGTGCCCGCCTGCTGGCTGTGGGTGAGTGGGAGTCGGGCCTCTGGCTTCAAGCACTACCGTCTCCCAACACAGGCACTATGTTGGGTGACACCACCTTCCGGCTCGCTACTTGTCTGCGTCTGGGCGCTCCTTGCGGGGCTCCGCATCGCTGCCAGTGCGGAGAAGCTGTCGACTGCCTTGGACATCATGGCCTATCTTGCAGTAAGAGCGCAGGCCGGATAGCACGGCACGCCAGCATTAATGACATCATCCGTCGTGCTCTTGTCACCGTCGGGGTGCCAGCTGTTTTAGAACCCAATGGCTTAGCACGCGACGATGGGAAGAGACCAGACGGAATGACCATAATGCCTTGGAAGTTAGGTCGGCCTTTGGTGTGGGATGCAACATGTGTCGACACCCTTGCGCCATCCCATCTTCCTAGCACGGCAAGCTGTGCTGGGGCGGCTGCTGCAGGTGCAGAAAACCTCAAACGGCGAAAATATTCCAATCTTATTGGGAGCTATATGTTCGAGCCGTTTGGGGTTGAAACACTAGGGCCGAGTGTCGAGGGTCCGAGTGCCCGCTTGGTTTTTCAAGATATCGCCAAGCGGTTGGTCGACTCTTCACGTGACCAGAGGGCTGGTCTATTTTTCGGACAAAGAATCAGCATCGCCATACAACGTGGCAATGCTGCCAGCCTTCTGGGCACCTTTCCTGTTGACAGCGATGCGGACGAATTTTTTGATGCCCTATGATTCTATCCCCCACCTTTTTTTTTTTTTTTTTACATGTACATATAGTATTATGTTAAGTCTGTTAGCGTTTATCTTATATATTATTATTTTAAGTCGGTTAGTTTTTATATGATGTAAATATTTTATTACTGAGTTATTGAATAAATATATATATTCGATAGCTTTATGTAAATAATCACAATCGCAGAAGACATTATCGATACAAGTAGCAGAAGTTGGAGTTACTCTAGTTGGTTCCGTGAAAACATTGTATTTTAAAAAGGCTTAATAATCTAGTGCTATTTAAATTATTTTCCAGAATATTGGTATTAAAATCTCCACAAATAACTGCGGCTTTGTTACTGGATGCAAGTTTCGCTAAAACATCTTCCATTATTGACTCAAATAAAGAAAAGTTCTGATAACTAGGGGGTCTGTACAAGCACACTACAACATGCTTATCCAGCTCAACACAGGACAGTTCGATGCAATGTTCAACCGATAAATCAACTATGTCATTACGTTGCTTAGATTTTAAACAATTTTTTATCAAGATTAGAGAACCTCCACGCAGCATCGATTTACGGTGAAAACAACTGCCCACGATATAGTTCTCATAATTAATTAACATTTGGTAATCCTTTAACCAATGTTCAGTAAAACAAACAATGTCAAACTTAGTTTTTTCTAAAAACATTTCGATTTCTAATAATTTGGAAGAAATACCTTGAATATTTTGATGAAATAATTTCAAGGCATTCTGCTGACCTCCTATCTGATAGTTACTTATTTTAGAGCAAGAAGACACCTTGTTGCTGTTATGTAAAAGAATATTCTTACTGGTACCTTCTGTTGTCTTACAAACTAGTTTAAATGACTATCCGGAGTTAAGCCCAAGACCTCAGTGTCGTCACTAGACAGTGAGCTCATAGTGAGCGAGGAACATGGAGCCTCCTTCGTACAATTAGTGTAAATATTTATAGCATTTGAGCTACATTTATTCAGGCTTACCACTTTATTATTAGTATTATTACTAACCATTGTGGTGTTAATAACACAAGACTTTGACATACTACTTATGTCTGAGTTTATATAAAAAGCTAATAGCCTTGCTATTATGTGTCTAAAACTAACAGGCAGATACACAGTAGCCCTAGTCGATTTTAATTTTTCCACAAAACAGTTGGTGTCAAAATACACAAACTTGTCACTATAATGACTAACTAAGAAGTGCATATGCTTATTAAGCATAAGGATATAATTGTTTTGCCTATTTGTCAATTTTTCAAAATATGGGAAAGCACACAATATTATTTTACTACAATTTAACTTTAACAACTCAGTTACCCAGTCGGTGATTGCTAAATTTGTAAGGCTATGGCTACCATATAAGAATCTACTTGCTAAATTTGTAAGGCTATGGCTACCATATAAGAATGTACTTGCTAAATTTGTAAGGCTATGGCTACCATATAAGAATCTACTTGCTAAATTTGTAAGGCTATGGCTACCATATAAGAATCTACTTGCTAAATTTGTAAGGTTATGGCTACCATATAAGAATCTACTTGCTAAATTTGTAAGGCTATGGCTACCATATAAGAATCTACTTGCTAAATTTGTAAGGCTATGGCTACCATATAAGAATCTACTTGCTAAATTTGTAAGGCTATGGCTACCATATAAGAATCTACTTGCTAAATTTGTAAGGCTATGGCTACCATATAAGAATCTACTTGCTAATTTTGTAAGGCTATGGCTACCATATAAGAATCTACTTGCTAAATTTGTAAGGCTATGGCTACCATATAAGAATCTACTTGCTAAATTTGTAAGGCTATGGCTACCATATAAGAATCTACTTGCTAAATTTGTAAGGCTATGGCTACCATATAAGAATCTACTTGCTAAATTTGTAAGGCTATGGCTACCATATAAGAATCTACTTGCTAAATTTGTAAGGCTATGGCTAACATATAAGAATCTACTTGCTAAATTTATTTAATTTTCCACACACCCTCTCACATACACACACTCACCTCCTTCACCTTACACACCCAGAGGACAGCAACCCTTTCATTCTTTTTATAAGTAATTAAGTTTGTATTTTAAGTTTGTATTTTAAAATCTAAGCTGTTTGCTTTTGTTTGTAAGCTCATACTTACATACCCAGTTCGAGGGCTTGAGGCGCTGCATGCTGAAACACAGGCTATAATCCTAGTTCGGCAGCAGATGCTAATAATTTACACATTTGTAATTGATTTACTTTTAAGCATAAGTATAAGAGCTAAGACAAATTGTGTAACATGTTTACTCTTCTTGGTCTAATAAAAATATTATTATTAAACATTATTATAAACAGTACACCTACAATATTCCCAATCGAAAACTAAACAATTATACACATGTTTCGATCAGATACCTGTGTTTTTGTCGGCTTCGTATTTTCACCCGATTAATTAGTATTCTGTTACTGTCTCGGGGGCTAATTGGATTGTTAGTCAAATTGACGTACAAACACTGATATTGGCGTCAGCGGCGGCATCAGTTTGCTTCGAAAGCAGATTTATAGTATTGCTTTATATTATTATTATTATATTGTAAGGAATTCCAATACAATAAAATTTTACACACATAAATAAACGCACGCCTTCTTCCCATAGGGGTAGGCAGAAACGACATTATAGCTGTAGCTTTATTTAAGCGGGCACGCCCATTATGCCTGGAGGCTTTTATTTAGATACGTTATGTTTACGTTATTTCTGCTTGAGTATAGTTTTCGACGATTATTATACATTATATATTTTTGTATAATGGTGTGTGCTAGCTAACATAAGGCAAATAATCTAATTTAACGTTTTGTGTTGCGTAATGCAAATTATTTTACATTTGTATAGATTCAAGTTTTATATGCAAACAGACTGCTGTGCTGCTGTGGAGTTTGTTGCGCCACTTCTTCATCCCAGCTAAAGCATTAGGAAGTGGTGAAGGGTGGGCGTTTTTGGGGGACTGTCTCATGTAATTTTTGACGTTCGAAAAGTGCTCATTCTCAGCCTAGTGTGAATAAATGACTTTTGATTTTGATTTTGACAGAACGTCACCTGCTACAATCCTTACATACTCCTTTTCCTTCGTTTACGATCATACATCTGCATAGCTATTCACAATCGTTCGATACGCTTCCGTGCCGAATCGAGCATCAATCAATGTTATCAAAGGAGTTCTCTAAAGGCTGTTCACAAATCCAAAACACGAACATTTTGTCAGTTTAAATCAAATAGACTACCGCCATTCTTTCGACATCTATTGTAAGTCGGGGGCAAAGCAAATCAATAATTGAAAATATGTCATTTTCGATACAACGACCTGTCGAATGGTTGTGAATTGCTGGTCATACACGCTCCCCACCGCCGCACCGCCGCGCTAGTTTCGAGTACTACGACGCACCTGACCTCTCTGAAGAACATTATCAATATGTTCACTATAATTATGTCCTTCTAGGGCGTCCCATCAACGATTCTATTTATTATTCCTTTTAATTGAATCAGAACAATTTTAGACAATATATTTATTTCTTATTAATTATTAAAGTCATTGTTATTTTTTAAACTTTATTTTATTAAAACTTTACAATGAATTTAAAACTTTACTAAACAGTCATTATTTTTAAGTTTATACTTTTATTTTTATTTCTATATTTTCTTTTATTTTATTTAATATTTTTTTTCTCCCGGCGAATACATTTTTATTGGTTTTAATCTTGTTATAATTAAGTTAGTCTACATATTACTAAGAAATATTTGACAGAGCAGCAAGTGGTGCCGTCTTTTTATTATGAAGTTACTGGAATCACTGAAAAGGTCGAATAAAAGTGACACTGGCTGCTGACAGTCACTCTAGCAGAGCGTCGCACCGATGCTTACGTGGCGGCTGTCTTCTGATGACAGAAGAAGATGTGAAGGGAGCCGCTGTCGTACCACGACCACGACGACCTGCTATATTCCGGCACAATCCTGATGATATTGAAGCTGCTGAACCACTAATACGATGATCTGATAAAGGCTATCCTGCGCCGTTATATTAATTTTTATTTGGGTAGTTTTTGCAATGTAAATTCTACCACAACTCTTCTCGTGGGTATCATTTAATGACACTACTTGGCCATCATTCATCCACCTGCAAAGTGTGGCAAAATTGAAAATATATTTTTCAGTACAAGGGTACGCCAAAGTCCTACCTTTGGGAACCCTCGTTGCAGTGGTTTTAGCGAAAGCTGATTATGGTAATAAAGCCAACAATATCTCTAGTAATCTGTACTGTCTTGAATACATCAGTGACGAAGAAAAGGTTAAACATATATCAACTTACTTATCCCTATCACAAACTTCATGAAAGTCTACAAAAACAATAACTACTAACTTACAAGATCAAGCCACCCTTCAGAACAAACTGTGGAGACAATTCAGAAACAACGTTAATACAAAACATCTCCCAACAAACTTGTAACCTATAAATTATATCTTAAACACTAATTTCCTCTACAAACACATTAAAGTGAGTCTCTGCTTATATGAAATTGATGGAGAGTATTTGATACAAGAACAGTTTCCATAACTACCATTATTAAAATGATTTACACAAGTGGTATAGTAGTTATTAAACTTGGAATGTCTCAGTATCAGGTCTGGATTTGTGCCTGGATGGTAGAAATTAGACTGACATGAAACTTTAAAATACCTGTAAATGAGGACCCAAAAATGCTCTGGCTATTCATAATTTCAGCCAAGATATGTCCATTGCTGGACATAGGCCTCCCCCGAAGGGGAGGGCAGGGGAGTTTGCCATAAGCGCCTGCTTGGCAGGTGGATTGGCGATCGCAGTATGGTATTAAAATGCATAGGAACGCCGCTGCCCAGTCTCTTAGTCCCTTAGTCGCCTTTTACGACACCCATGGTAAGAAATAGGTTGGTGCTATTCTTTAAGTCGGCACCTGACGGATAATCCTCTGGCTAATCCTTTGGGTTAATTTGTAGGCAATATGTTACCTGTATTATTTTCACCTACTTGTTCAGGCTCTTAATCGGTTGAAGGACACTGAACGAGTCACAATAGAAGCTTTATTGTTATTACGCCTGTGGCCGTTTAATGTGCCTCAAAGTGTTAAACGACTACAGTTGCAAACATCATGACAGCCTTACCATCTTAAATCATTTAAAAATAATGAAAATTAAGCTGCCTCTCTGAACCCCGTCTCGCAAATCCTGGGCTAAAAATCTGTAGAGTATCGACTCTCGAGATACCCACGACATGGAGTGCTTTTAGGTGTGCCTTTCAATGTGTCTTTCAATCCACTCAAGGTCTAACCGCAAAATACGAAGCTTAACACGCAGATTTTATTGTAACTATGTTACCACGAGCCTCTCTATTCCATCTCGGGAAAACTTCAACAAACATTGTAATATAAAACAAACATAAGGCGACATTAAATTCAAGCAAATTCAAGGGAACTCGCTTTATTTTGTTTACTAAAGCAGCGTTATATTTGCGTTTCAAATGTATGTACCTAAGCTTGACTCAAACTTGTTTGTATACGTATTGTATCAGTCCCTTTCTTTGGAAACTAAGCTAAGGAGGTCTAACTTTGTAGAACATTCTCCTCGGTTACTTGTAACAACTTGGTTGAGATGATAAGCGGAATTGGTACAACCAGCAACAATAACGTGCGAAAATTTGTTTTGTTTTAAGTTAATACTTAATAATTGTGCTAGCTATAGTTTTTAAAATATATGTCGGGATTGGTTCAGACATCAGAAGTAATACTCAGATATGGCAATACAGAATTATATTTCAATCGAACAATCAGTTATTTTAAATCGAGAGAATATAGAAATTAAATAGAATTAATTAAATAACTAATAATGGTAGTGGCGGTCACATAGGGTAGTACTGACTGTCAGGGACAGTGGTCCATGCACCCACCGCAATAAGGATAGTACTAATTTGTCGGAGACAGCGTTCCATATCCAATAACCGGGCAGTACTGACTGTCGAGAGACAGTGGTCCGTGCACCAAGACGCATCCGTTCAAAATGCGTACCGACTCAACAGCGTAGCTCCTTATAAAGGCGATCCGCTAGTGGGGGGTAACGTTACAATATTTCACTCAATTGACTTCAAGTATTTTAAGTCAAATGACCGATAGAATGAATGATTGTCTATGGTGCACGTTCCACTAGCGCCATCTAGTCGCCGCCTCTCGTAGCTGTTAAACAATATGGCTTCCGTCATGGCCATTCTGATAAATCACTCGTCCTCGAGTGCATGAATTCATCCAAAAAAATTAAAAAGGACTCATTAATTCACATCATCATCATCATCGTTACATATCAAAATACCAAATATCACTGGTCTAGGTATTTCTTTACAACAGAAAACCCCTGCAGTTCAAACATGCTGGTCTAAATCGTCACCCATTAAAGCAGGTGAGATTCCTGCAGCTCACAAAGCGCTGGGCTAGGTTATCAACCCACAAAAGCAGGTGAAACCCCTTCAGCTACATATTTGCTAGTCTAAATCGACAAAGCGCTGGACTAGGTCATCAACCCACACAAGCAGGTGAGACCCTTCCAGCTACAACTGGGCTAGGTCACCACACACAACTCTTGCAACCCCTACGGTATAAACCAGTACTAGTACATTTAGTCATCCAGCAAGAGACCTTGTTCCGGTACTGGGTTATACAGAACAGAATTACAGGATTCAGAATTAATAGTTACTGTTTGTGAACCAATCGATAATGTTATTTGGATTCTAAGACACGACTGGCATTTAAGTTTTGAGAACTATCTCTTAAAAATTTAAAATCCGTTTTAATTTCCAAGCAATTTGAAACTAAAAGTTGGAACTATCTAGTTTTGAGATTACCGAGACCAAGCACAATGATTCCATATTAAAATAATAGGTATCTCATTCATGGTCAATAACACACACTATTCCCCACGGGAATACCGAGTCAACCCTTGACTCTATGGTCTTTGCTTCTAGGCAAAACCCGATTATACAACCCAGAGCTACTGCCTACCGCGTACTCATGGACTACTCATTGAGCACTACGATACTCTGTTGTAGTCTCCGACCCAATGAACCGAAAACATGTTACATAAGCTAAAGTGATGTCAACTCATCTATTTCGTCTACAATCTCAATTGGTACTTGAAATCGGGCATCTTCCGAACACGTCATGAGCGTTTGTAAGTACGCTTGTTAACTAGAAATTTTTAAAACATACCGATCGCCATCTAACACTTCAACAATTTGAAAGGGCCTCTATACTTCCCTTCAAGCTTAGTTTGATTACGCTCCTCGTTCGTTCTGGCTAAAGGAGTTCACCCACACACAAGCGGAGAACTGGTGGACCTCAACACCCGGCTGCAGGCAATCCAGGGAAGCCATGCCATCCCTAGATGGCAGGCTAACCAGGCGATTGCTACGCCTGGACAGGAACGGCCTATGCCCAGTGACGGGGACCATCACGGAACACTGATCACTTTTTAAACAATTCCACACAATATCTATAACGCAAAGCCCTCTGTGTAGGGCTTACATGGAGGCTGAAGAAACCGTTTCGCATGTGCTCTTTGAGTGCACAGGCGTCACCCTGATCCGAGCAGAAACCCTCGGGTCACTCAAATCCTTCACAGATATCCTATGCAGTCCAGAAGACCTAATCAGCGTCTGGAGGAAGGTGGGCTGGTTGGAATAACACGCATAATGGTCCACATGAAGGACGAAGTGCGGAAACCAAACCCTCTAACATAGAACGCTTCTCGTTCTCAATAAGCACGAATTCCCCGACAGAGAACTTACTTACGCTTGCCATTGTACTATTAAAACGACTTTCATCATAACGCGTGGACTTCTCAACGCCTTCAGATGCCAATCTCCTAATGTCATCAAGGTCTTGTCATCATTGTCGTAAGCCATTAAATGAAGTGAACATCTGATTTGTCAGAATTAAATAAAGTCAAAATTTGACAGAACTCTTTACAAGAGGCATCCACAGTGGCATGCCAGCCTCATCATAACTCAAACTATTCTAAATGAAATCTACACATACAATATAAATTATTAATGTCTAAAGAAATCAGTAAGTAGGTTTGCTATCTCGGGAGAAGGCTGCGCCAAAACTTTAACATATCTACCAATATCATATTCATTACCTTTTGCCACACTCAACAATGATTTTCTTTCCTTCTTAGTCTTAGTACACTCTTTATGTAGATGGTGAACATCTTCAACCGATCTGCATGTTTCACAATTGGGATTTACTTTGTTCATCAAATAACCAAACTTGCGGGATGGGTAGTGACCAGAGCGTAATCTATGAAACAGAACAATATGATACCTATTCATTTCCTTGATAGCAAACCACGGTATACGAGGAGGCTGATACTGTATAGTTTTATACCAGATACCCTTTTCCCTACTTCGTTCGTCAAAGTACTCTTTAAACCTAACTCTTTATTTCATTTTGAATTAAACTAGAGTACCATATTACTCTATAAATCAATGAAAAATTAGAAGAAAATTAACATGTTATCAATAATCAGGAAATTCAAAGTCGTAGTCAAAGATCTGACTACACATTTATCGCGCATCTCGCGCAAAAGACAAAATCAAACTAAACATGTGAGAGCAATTCATAAATCAGCCTTAGACCATAACAAAACAAAGTAGGAATCTTATCCGTGGCCTGTGGCTTTTCACTAAGCCCGTTCAACAAACCCCATGTTTGTTTCACTGAATTCACCTGAATTCCGAGTCCCACGGACTCTATGGTCACTACAAGACCCGACCTCCACTAGAGCCACCCGCGCACCGCGCATCCACGGACTACTATAAGCAGATACCGACTTCTAACGGACTACGGCTACGAAATGGCTACTGGTACGGTTCGACCAGCTGAACCAAGTTCACCACTATCACTCAACTCAACGTCTTCTACTTCAAATGGCTATCATGCACGTACTTGTAAATACGCTTGAAATTTAATGCTCTCAATGTGTAGCGATCACCGACAAGAACCTCTATGACCTCAAACGGTCCCTTAAATTTTGAATCTAACTTTGTAAAGAAATTTGGTCAGAAATCAACGGTAATGGATCACGATCCGTCACTGTATTATTATTAACGTCTCTATAATCTATGCACATAGGGTCTGATCCATCATACTTTATAACCAAAAGGGCTCGCCTAGCAAACGGCGTACTACTGGGTACAAAAAACAAAGTCTTTTATCGCTTGTCATTTACAAAAGTAGTCAAATCCACTTAAATTAAGGCAAAAACCGGTTACCACCGGTATCTAACTCAGTCAAATCCTTCGAAGTTTATTAACAAATTTAGTCAAATCCTTTCAGTCAATCAGGAGCGAGACGTCAAATCCTTTCAGCCAATCAAGAGCGTGAGATTGTTTTAACTGACAGAAGTTTAAAATGACCATCTTTCTCAGTGTTGGTAACGAGTTGACTCTGTACTTATTTCGTGCCGAATTTTAATTGATTTACTACGTTAAAATGGATAATGTGAACATTTTAGTCAAAGAAACAACCCCTCAGTTATCACGAAAAAGAAAACGACAAGAATCCAATCGACACAATTAATTATTGCCGTAGTCTGAATAGCTTTACACACGTTTATAGTTCTAGGCAAAATTAATTCAGTTGCTCGAACAAAAAACCGTTATTTAAAATGTCTCGACTCAATACGATGTTACGACGCAAGTACTTATCTAGCAAAACTTGGAATAGAATCTCCGTCGCGAAATCGTTAATTTCTGCCTGACACAGCAATTGCAAAGTATTATTGATATTTTTATTGCCTATACCTACTAAAGGTACCATACTCTTCTACCTCTAAATTTAAAAGTAATTCTCTCCTTCATTAAAGACGATGTGTGCGGACGCGTCACGGTCGAATGAGACTAATGGACTTAGTGTACAGGCGGTAGATGACAAACTTCCGATGATTTTAGAAATTAAGGCTTCCATGCCGTTTACTAAACAAAAGCATCTGGTCTTGCATGATATTGGAAGCTGGGTCTCCAGAAGTGGGGTGGTCTTCGTATCCCACTTCTGATGTCGGGATAGGTTCAGACATCAGAAGTAATACTCAGATATGGCAATACAGAATTATATTTCAATCGAACAATCAGTTATTTTAAATCGAGAGAATATAGAAATTAAATAGAATTAATTAAATAACTAATAATGGTAGTGGCGGTCACATAGGGCAGTACTGACTGTCAGGGACAGTGGTCCATGCACCCACCGCAATAAGGATAGTACTAATTTGTCGGAGACAGCGTTCCATATCCAATAACCGGGCAGCACTGACTGTCGAGAGACAGTGGTCCGTGCACCAAGACGCATCCGTTCAAAATGCGTACCGACTCAACAGCGTAGCTCCGTATAAAGGCGATCCGCTAGTGGGGGGTAACGTTACAATATTTCACTCAATTGACTTGAAGTGTTTTAAGTCAAATGACCGATAGAATGAATGATTGTCTATGGTGCACGTTCCACTAGTGCCATCTAGTCGCCGCCTCTCGTAGCTGTTAAACAATATGGCTTCCGTCATATACATTTAAATTCATTTTCACAAGCACTAAGAAAACAAAACACATTGGAACAAAACAAAATTGAAATTCATGCCACTTCTATTAAAAGTCCAGTAAAACACAACTATAATTAATAAAACATAAAACAACTCAACAAAAAGCTCCAATAAAGAAACTTCCACTCAAATTGGCACTATAGCAAAATAAATTTCAAACAGGAAGACGGCGGCACTAAACGTTTGAAAGTTTTTCTGTTGCCAACATCGGCGGCTCAGTAACAAAAGCGGATAAATCGGCCGAGAATACCATGCATTGTACTCGTATTAACTGAGAATAGACGGCGCAATCCTTCTGCGCGACAAAAGCATCCCACTGTTCAGACATTGATGTAGAAAGCATAGATAGTGCAAACAATGAGACGATAGACGCCTCTGTGAATATTTTTGCGAGTTTTTATCAGCTGATCCACGCGTAAAAGGGAAATATAAAATGTATCAAGTTCTTATCAGCGTGTGGGAGTCGTAAAAGTGACTGAGAAAAAGGGTTACGGCTTTTCTAGAGCGTTTTATTTATCTAGTAGCACAACAATGCTCCTTTTTAGGGTTCCTTGTTCACTAAGGAACCCTAAAAAGGAGCATTGTTGTGCTACAAGGTTCCGGGTTCCTTAGTGAACAAGGAACCCTTATAGTTTTGCCATGGCCGTCTGCCTGTCTATCTGTCTGTCCGTCCGTCCGTCTGTCCCCGGCTTAGCTCAGAGACGCTTAGTACTAGAAAGCTGTAATTTGACATGTATACATATTTCATCATGCCGAAAAATTCGTAAAAAAACCATAAAAAACAATTTTTTTAGGGTAGGTACCTCCCTTGCACGTAAACTGGGGATGATATTTTTTTTTCGTCTGATCCATGGTGTGGGGTATCGTTGGATAGGCCATTTAAAAATATTGTGGGTTTGTGAAAACCATTCATCAAAAGTGCAATTTTTTTGTTAGAGTCAAGTGTCAGCTAAATGGTTGGTTTTGGATATGTGAAAAAAATCATGAAAGTAGGTATATATAATATAACAAAATTAAAAGGATAACTATCACAGCTAAGTAGGCGTTACAAGTTAACGAGTAATTAACCAACTTAAATTTGCAGTCGGAGAATTGATCGTAACGTATATCGATTGATGTATGGGAGAGCATGTTTTTCAACTACAATGTTAAGTTTGTTTTTGGGATAAACTCATCCCAACTATGGAACCATTCATTATGCGTGGTCCACGACACGCACTTGGGGCCGGTTTTTTAGTAGGTCTGGCAATCTATCGTCCATTTACTGTTATCACTTGAATTCTCATGTAGCTTTTTCTTCAATTGTTAATTTTCTCACAAACTTGCCTCTCCGTATCACGTTTTTATCGATTCATATTGTTTCGTTTTCATAGTCTAGGATTTTATATAATTAGTAACATACAAAAAAAAATGTAACACAGTGTTATCTGTTCGTTTCACGATATTATACTAATTTTGATTAAACACAATTTAATATTTTAGTAAAAATCTACCAAGTACATCCTCATTTTATTATGTTAAGAACGTCCAACAAAACATCAATCTTATCAAAGCCATTACATAACGAAGAGCTTGTCTCGCTTCACTTCCTGGTTTTATTTTAATTCCCTAAAAGCTTTGCAGTTTTCAATAATCTCTTTTTTGCCTGACGTGATTAATTCGGGATTTTCCAGGGGCTGTGTCGCGTCCCGATCTTATATACTTTGCTCAGCTTTCGATATCGCAGTTTTCAATATAAAAATTTCAGGCAAATAATTAATGCCAATGTGGGCCAAACGCCGCTTCTCATGCACAGAAGGCATGAGCATTTATCACTCTGGCTCATTGCATGTTTTTTAAGGCGGACTTATACAAAATTATTTTTAGTATATGCGAAACCCGAAACACGTGTCTAGTATTTTTATGTAAAGAATCTATGTACAAAATTTCAAAACTGTATCATGAAAAATCACAAATTTATAAAGTTGTTATGTTACCGGGTTGTCCGTACAAAAACATGCTAACGGCGCTCTCGCGCCTCCAGGGTCGTCTTGCGCTCATTGATAATAATTTGGCAGTAGGTACCTAACCGTACGGCCATTGTATTGTAAGTAATTAAATGGTGATAACATTTTCCATCACACTTAGATATTTTTGGGACAAAATATAACATGGTGTAAAAATTATTGAAATCGATTCAGTTCCTTATTCTGAAAAAAACTATGTTCAGGTTTCGCCTATACTAAAAATTATGTTGTAGAAATCAAGCACGCTTAACATCACCGAAACGGAAGAAACGAAAGACAAAGTGACAGATTGTAGAAAGATGCGATGTCAAAAATTACGAAAATAAATGTCAGAAGTGGTCATAGTTCGTGTTCAGAGGGACAAATGACATTCGCTTTGGAGCGATTCTAATTCTACAATAGCTATCGTTATTTCATTTTTTGATAAGAGTTATCGCTAGTTTTCGATTCAAATTCGTTCCTACGAATTGAAAACTGGGGATAACGCTTGTCAAAAAGTGCCACTTGGCTACGCATCTCTATGGAAGTAATCGTTCGACGCTGTCAATTCGTTCCATAGAATCGAATGATGATATCATTGTCTAGCGAATTTCTATTCATTGACAGCGGCCTATGATCACGTGACATTTCGATAGCATATGTCAACCCCATACATTTTGTGGCGTTTCTACTAGCGTCATCGCTAATCGAATGTTACTTTGCCTAGGCCCTCTGGTTACCTCGCGAGTTTTCTTTCACCGCTGCGTGCCGTCAAATATTGTATAAGTCACATTGCACATTGGTACAAGCTGAATTTGGAATCCCTTTTTAATATAACCTAACAATAATAAGCTTCAGCTCGGCAAGCCAATAATCTCTACAGCCAATCAGAGTGAAGTGGTTTCTCGATTGCTCATAGACTTAAGTTGTACACTAATAAGACTTCGACTGCCGTTCTTTCGAGTGTTTTGACTTCTGAGTGGATCGAGTCGCGGGACAGACATTTGGAATTGAACGCAAAAGTTTTGCTGAGCTGCAAATACATGCTTGAGGAAATATCCGGGAGGATTATGTTAGATGCATGACTGAATTGAATGACACAACTGAATCATATAGATGGAAAACTGAAACTCAGAGCATTTATTTCAACTACAGGTACTTTTGAATTGTCAAGGGGTCGGTTAGTCAGAAAAATGCCATGTCAATATGCCAGTCAATGCCAATGGACTAGTTGCCAGTCCAAAGCGTAGTAACCTATGGAGAAAAACGGACAAGAAACTCCACGAACACTTAAAAAAAAGTAATTTTGAAGAATTTTATTTTAATCCCATATTTTATCCACATGGAGTCAAGAGATCCTTAATTTTAACAGCTCATTCACATGCCAAAATGCCAGTCAATGCCAATGGACTAGTTGCCTTTCCAAAGCGTAGTAACCTATGGAGAAGAACGGGCAAGAAACTCCACGGACACTCTTTAAAAAAAGTAATTTTGAAGAATTTTATTTTAATCCCATATTTTATCCACATGGAGTCTAGAGATCCTTAATTTTAACAGCTCATTCACCATGAAAAAAATCTACCAGCAAAAATGAAGAGGTCAGTTAACCCTTTCCCAGTTCCATGAACCAGAAATGGTTCATCGTGATTGTTTAAGGAAAGTTTTGATAATTAAAAATCAATTATACTTTTTTTTAAATAAAGTCTTATCCAGTTTTTCTTTCTCCATGTACTCACAATGTAAGAGGAACGCTGAGACTGGAGGATTTGGGGCTAATGCAGCCGATGCTGGGCAGTAGGATAGATCCAACAGGACAAAATCACCCGTTCTCAAGGCAAGTAGGGATCTCAGTAAAGCTCCAGGAGAGTGCAGGAATGGTTTGACGGATTTGTTGAACCAACGAAGTGTATCTTTGGTTAAGCCGATAAGAGCCATTGGTTTTCATTAAAATGTCATATTTGAAAAAAAATACGTATTTTTTTCAATTTCGCTGTGCCTCTCACTGGGAATACTTTTAGAGGATATTTATACAAAAAAAGTGGAATCATACATTTAATATGTTTCAAAATATGTATTATCGTTCCTAACCCGTGAAGATTTGAAGAGTCGTAATGTTTTAAGACGGAGATATATGCCAGTGACCTTGAGTGATAAGCTTGCGTGTGCTGTACTGAGCTCACGCAACGCGTCGTACGTTCAGCCAGTAGTAGGACTCGCCCATCAGGGAGCGCTGTCCCTAATTTGACGCATTATTAATTTATTATACACAAAACAAAAGGTATTTTAATAAAACGCGTATACTAAAAGATCAATAATAAAATTATCTTTAAATTGGTGAAGGTTTGAGAAAAATACGCTTGGTAGATTTTGCGCCATTCTCAATTTTTTATACGCGTTAGACATAATTTTACAAATTAATTTCACTATGTAATATAAACAATCTAAAATATTCACATATATTAAGTTATTGAGAAAATGCTCTAATTTAACATATATTTTTTTCAAATTTTTAACACTCGTTTAGACGTGATCTTCAGTATAAAATCATTAAAAGTCGGTTATCGTCGCCTTAAGCCGACATAATCGCGGTGTTAATAGTATCGCCAGATTTTCCACATTTGCTTACTAATGATTCAGTGAATTTCCTTCAAGTGTGGGTGCATTTATCGTCTTCTCTACTTGAGTAAATTGCATTTCGTCTGTTCAATGTGGATTGTGTATCGCCCCAGTGTCCCTTTGAGCAAACTGGCACAGACTCACTCTGTTTCACTTGGGTGGTCACTGGTCAAACACGGTATAAATGTTTCTTTATTAATATGAAATAGATGGCTTAGAATAGCTTAATTTAATTAGTAAAATTGTGACAGTTAGACGAGAGTTAAAGTGAGTACTTCATAGTTTCACATTTCCCAAAACGAATGTTAGGTATTTCATAGGTTTTTCTGTAGACTAAATTTATGTGATTTAGTGAACATTTTTAGTAGGTATTAACTTAACTCTTCTTGAACTAAAACCACTTTTATAATGTTTTGTGTAATCTGAGTTTTACTGCCGTTTTTATTGTTTTATGAAACCTCTGAGAAAGAATATCGAGTGCTCCGCTATAGAAATCCTTATCCAACACCAACAACTTGATCCCACCCGTACGCAAAATACGCTCATTGACGTGGAGTTGCGGACATCAGCCCGTATTACCTACCCCACCAACAGTGTAGCTATGATAAGAAAACACTGACCACAAAACAGCAAAAGAGATTACTGCTAGAGTGTAAGAGACAGAGAAACAGAGTGAGAACATACGGCACAACACAGCAACAAGCCACCTAACTCCATCAAACTGTAATAATACGCCCACAGTGGCAATAAACAAAACAATAATTTCAAAAGCGATTAATAATAGCTGGCATGGTACCAACTTGCAAAATGGTCGATGCGAACCACTTTAGGTCCAAAGTCTCGCTCTAGTTTGTCGTCTTAAAGCCGTAAGACAACTTAAGACATTTCGAGGCGCACTCCAAAATGCGAGCTTGAACTAAGGATTGTTAGTCTAGTTAGATAGTCATTTGGTGGACGTAATAGATTTAGAAGTATTTTTATAGGTGGTGAACGGCTTTCCTAGAAAGCTGAGCTTGTCAGACTTGTAATTTAGGGCGAATTTCACCAATGAAAACTGAACGCAATCAGCACATGAACTACGTTTAAGAGCTGTCAGTGTCATTATTTTCTTTGTAATATTGACACTGACAGCTCTTGAACTCGGTTTGGATGTGCTGATCGCGTTCAGTTTGATTGGTGAAATTGGCACTTAGTATGGGATGCGTGAGGTCCAGACTCAACGAAAAGATTCGGCTACAACTGTTGGATCGATTCCAATAAAACTCACTTTTATGCTACGGCTACATTGAATACTTTTATTACATCACTTGCTTGCACTACAGTTAGTAACAGACTGCCCCAAGAGCCAACGCGCTACGCCGGCCACCAACAAGAGTGGGGTCCGGATGTAGCGCGCCACCTTGTTTGGTATAACAGTATCATTAATTGACATCTTGCATACAAACCAAACAATTCTAAATATTAATTTTAACGTTATAAAATACAGGAATTAAGTAATGCATAACTTTAAATGTGAAATCAATGTTTAACAAAATAAATAGATCCTAACCATACCAAGAGTAACGCCATCTAGTGGTATAGGGTGACAGTCATATCCAACGTAAAAATTACTGTCATCATACCCACACAACAATATCTAAAAGATTACACTTCAAAAATCAATAACATAATAATTTCAACTAAATTCTAACGCACATACTTTCAGGCACTTTTGAATTGACATACAGTCGGTCAGAAAATTAAAGCTAGAATTTATTTATTTATTAGGAACAATTTAGGTATTGCGATGTGGAGGGAAGGAGGGGTTAAGTAAATACCATGTCGTGTACTTGTCCATGAGTCAACTGGAGACTGAAGACCCCAGACTCCCTTTATTAGTGTAATATATACCTAGTCCGTGCGTGACATATAGCATAACATAACTACGGACATAGCTTATCTACCTTAACTTAAACTAAGATCTAAACGTGACGTACGTGACACACCACATCACCCTTCCTAAAGTAAAAAAAAAACTTAGTTACATTGTTTTTTTTTTCATCTCTTTACATTTTTAAACTTACATTCTAAGTCCTACAGTATAACTTTGTCCTATTTTTATGTATTACATCTATCTTATTTTTATATTTAACTATTACATTTGGTGACTCGTCCTTTACAACTACAAATGGCCCATTATAAATACACTCCAACTTATTGCCCACTTCGTTTTTTACCAAAATCAAGTCACCTTCCTTATAAGTTATAGAATTAAGATTCTTATCATAACAATGTTTCCTTGATAACTTACTTGATACCAAATTTCCTTTTGCATCATTCTGAGCCCTTTGTAACCTGTATTTAAATTCTAAAGGATAATCATCAAAATTATACAAAGGTTCAACACTTTCACCTTGAAGACTACTTGGTAACCTACAAACTTTACCATAAACTACCCCCTACACCATTAATCACTAATTCTTCCTTAACTACTTTACAGCACAAAGCATTATTCCTCAAGAAATTACTTTTTATTGCCGATATCGACGCATCCGTATCGACTAACCACTCCGAATCCACATTATTTGCTAGAAAATTCACCCAGTTAACACTATTGCAAGCTAAAATATGCTTAGCCTCGAAAAAACTGCGTTTCATTCAATCGTCTGCCTTCGCTACTTCGTGACATCGACACTGCACTTGAGTCAGCATCGCCCCGCACGTGCTCTAGACACGCTACGCGCTGTCGACCTTGCTGAGTCTGCCGTCCACGATGAGTACTATTGCTACGACCGCGCATTCCACTACTATACCTTACGTTTCCATTTTGGTACGTACGCCCAACAGCTGTTTTTTGCTGCGCGTACCCACTACCTACAGCGTGCCGCCTATAGTTATTTCCACGACCCCTATTTCCCGTAGAAAAACTACCACCCGCGGACCACCGCTGGAACGCCATGACTTGACCCGACGAAGCACAATTTTCGTCTTCCGCTACCCTGATAGCATCTTTCAAACAAGTCAAGTTCCGTGCCGTAATAATTGTACCAAGACGCTGATTACGAAGTCCGTCAGCAAACTTTTTAACCGCATACTTCTCATTTAAAGGCCGCAAAATTTTATAAGCTTCCGAATTTTCCCCGGCTTGAGAAATAGTCAAATCTACCATTAACTTCTCTATCTCTGCCCCGAAATCCGTGACCGACCTATCATTTTGCCTAGCGCGAGCAAATTTGGCTTGCACTGCAACGTCTGACTTAACCGTCAACAAATGCTTCTTCATGTCCGTTAAAAGACTGTCTACAGTCGTATAAGTAGAGGACAATCGCATCTTAGCCCCCTGGGTAAGTCGTGTAGTTAGCACGAACCTAATTAAATGAGCACTATCAGCCGCTTCTAACATAGAGCTGTATAAATCTATGGCATCAATCAAATCTTGGGTTACCTGCTCATCCCCATTCATTTTCGGGAGTAAGCTAACCCCCGTTTTCAATGAAAACCTTTCCAACGCCATCTCTGTATCGGTTCCGGTACCGTTTTCAAACTTAATAGTGTCTACATACAAATTTTCTATTTTACTCACTAGCTGTGCTAATTCCTCCGAAAATTTGCTACACTTAGAAACTACACACTTAAATTTACAATACAGGGCTTTTACCTCGCTTATCTTTCCATCAAAATGTTTGCCTTTCCGCCTACTGGGACCTAACTTGACAATTGATTCCCTCAATAACTTAAGCTGTACAAACAGTGACGTTAACTCCACTTCCATTTAAAATTAATGTCTCTAACTGAAAATACTCGTCACTACACTTAAGTTCAAATCACATCACTTACTCCTCTTGTCGCTCCGCCAGCTCCTGGTCAGGCCATCTGCACAGCTCGCTGCACCTCACGCTGATTGATCTTCTCTTCGATCCAATTCTGATGACACCTCCTGTACAGCCGGACTGCCACGCCAATGATGACAATCGCCAAACACACGGCGATAAACAACAGCATCGCGCTGATGGTGGATATCTGCTCTTGTGTTACTGTCGCGGCATTTGAACCACCCGCTGCCGTCTGGGCTATAATAACCTCTTCCTTGGATGACGTGCTCCCCATGGCCCGTGACTATCCAACTGTCGAGAAACTGACTGAAGCCGACTGAAGTGACTCCGACGAGATCCCGGTCGGGCAACTATAACGCCGTCCAGTCGACTGGCAGGGTCGCCATGCGATGTGGAGGGAAGGAGGGGTTAAGTAAATACCATGTCGTGTACTTGTCCATGAGTCAACTGGAGACTGAAGACCCCAGACTCCCTTTATTAGTGTAATATATACCTAGTCCGTGCGTGACATATAGCATAACATAACTACGGACATAGCTTATCTACCTTAACTTAAACTAAGATCTAAACGTGACGTACGTGACACACCACAGTATAACTTAACAAAAGACACGAAGATAGCTGCAAAAGTAAAATACTGTGGCGCAGCTGTCAATGCCCCACACAACATGAAAGACATTTGTTCCAGACTTACACATCTTTAAGGAAGTAGTAAATTAACAGAAGAATAGAATATTTTTATTTATACGTATTCTAACGAGTAGAATAATAGTCTTATTATTACGATTATGATCTAAATTATTGTCTGTCTCGCCATGGATTGACTTATAAATAATTTAAAGAAACAAGTTTATTATTAGTATGTAGAATCAATAATAACAGTTTAGTCAAACAGACATTATACTATGTATTATATCATGTTTACAACACTTGCCACAAACTAAAACTTGACCAATGACAATTTACAGTATAAGTACACTATGACCAATTTACAGTTTTCAGTTTTTTTTATTTAATTCCTTGGATAAGTGTCAATGTTATTATTTAAAGACTAAAAAGAAAAAAAAAAAAAATGTAAATATTATCTTAAATGAAAATGTATACCTATTATTTAAAGTACCTAATTTGATTACCTACTGTGTTTACAAAAATAACACTTATAAAACCAACTAATTATTATTACTATAATTAATGATTAATACTTGTAATATATTTTAGATTTTATATTGCTATTATAACGTAATAAGTTGTTTCAAACGATTAGTACATAACTGTTAGTAGATATTGATATTCTATTGAATTATACTTAAGAATTACGAATCAACTCTTTAAATTGTAAAAGTATCATGTATAGCAGTTAAATATTTTATGGCATAATGTATGTTAGTACGTTGTAATTTGGTTTTTTACATTGTTCTCACATATAGAAGCAACAAGAATAATGTACCCAGGATTTCGTAATATCTTGATTTAAAAGAGTGTCCTTGGAGTTTCATGCCAGTTCTTCTCCATAGAGATCTACGTTTTGGAATGGGCAAATAGCTTCTACTTTCTGACTAACTGACCGACTCTTTGACAGTTCAAAAGTGACCCGTAATAGGTTTTATTAATTGAAAAAAATGTTTTGAGTTTGAGTTTCGAGTTCCAGTTGGCATTCTTAATAGTGTTGGGTATATCTAATTACATTCCAAAGCATAGATTCGGAGAAGAAACAGGCCAACCATCATCGCTCATACTCACTGCATGTTGGTGATTACATACACATAAAGTCTAGGATTGGCCTAATACGTAAGGATCGTAACAGGTGGTGATATAAAGTTTCTGCCTACCTCCATGGGAAAAGGCGTAAGATTATGTATGTATGTAAGTCCAGCCCAGTCAAGTCCAGTCCATAAATGTGTGTCTTAAATAAAGTAAAACAGCATTTTTGCCTGTTTTTATACAGTATGTAAATAATAAGACAGGGTAAATAATATGTGTACCAAGCCGATGGTGGTACATTGGAGGGCAAGCTCAGTTTTCGATAAGTACGTATTTTAGTTGAATATGATCAACTGTGCTTGCTCGATGGGGAGACCGTTAGACCTTCCGAAGTATAAAGTGCGCCACTCACCTGGCTAGCCTCCTGTGGCTTCTCGAGGGAATCTTGTCCTGATGTGGCACGTGGCTGGCGTTGCACGACGACCGGCCGTCCGATTATCCACTCACAAATTGGTGCACCAAAGTCTGTACTGCACTATATGAGCCTTCAGGAATCACGATCAGTCCAGATAGAAGCCGTTTAGCGACGATTATCCCTCACGCCATGGATTTTTAACCGGGAGCGCGCACTTAGGCAACTGCGATTATTGCCATCTTGGATTCGACTCGTATCTCATTCGTACGCAAGCACAGTGCGCGCATAGATAAAAAATGTATGGTTACGGAACAATATGAAATCGTATACAAAGACTTCCCATGAATTGCACAATCATTGAGGCCCTTAATATAAATAATACAGAAAATATGCTAAAGTTTTAATAGAAAAGTTTATTATTTTACTCGAAGGATTCCTTAAAATATTTTTGAAGAACTTTTCTCCGAAGATACGCAGCAACAAAAACATTGAAGTTTTCCAATAACGAACTCTAATATTAAAGCAAAGTAATAACAGTTTATACAACTTTCTATTTGTGGGTGTGTTTTGGTGAAATTAAGTTTAAAAGTAATTTGTCAAGGTGTAGGCTTTGTTTTTACATTCCCATGCCACAGTGCCTGCACGAGCACTTCCAATCCACGGGTCATAATTATTGTCTAAGTAATTTCTCACGGCACGAGAAAAATGAGCAGGTCCAGCCGCAACCACATAATGTCGCTGATATGACAGTGGCAAGTCCATTATAAGTCCTTGAACTGGTTTGTTAAAAGGTCCAAAAATAATGGTCCATTTAAGTTTTGGGGTAATTCGATGGGACCAATTACATGGTCGTAAATTATGACCACCCATAAATTTACGTTGAACTCATTCACACACGAATTAGTTCACATAGCTTTTGGATTCACATTTATCCATAATTAGTGATCATTACGATGATCCATAAAGCATATTATAAGATTAAAGACTACGTTGAAGACAAGGAAGTTTGGCATTAATTCCTTCTGTACATGTGGCTTCCGTGGTACCTCGGCAAAACTATGTAAATGTCTATTAACTGCTCCCAAACTACGATGTTTTTTTTTATAATTACAAACTTCACTGACATAATGTTTTTCTTATTTGACATTATTATACCTATAATTTTAATTTCAACAAGGTTCTAACTTTTATTATTTTAATCATATTTTATATTGTTTTTTTGTTAATGTGAGGACGTTGTAGGCTCTGTAGACCATTTTCTATTTTGTTAAGTACCTGGTACTTTTGACGGGCCTACGTTGTCGTTTCATACCTATTAACACTGTAATTTGAAAATAATTGTAAAAGCCAATATTTTTAAAAGAGTAACCGTGGAGTTTCTTGCCGGCTTTTCTCCATAGGAAACGACCAATTGGAACCGTGCACCTAGCTTCTGACGTTTCATAAGTGCCCATGTAGGCTTATGTGAAATAACAATATTTTTGATTTGATTTGATTTACAATTCCGGCTGTTGTAAATTTAGCGACATTTATTAATTTATTTGTTTAAACTTCTGGCACTCAATAAGGTACAAAGGCGGACTTAATACCTTAGGCATTCTCTACCAGTCAACCAAGGGTGGTGAAGAGATAAGATGGCGGGTGCTCTGATTAAGAGACAATAATAACATACACACAGACATTAACAGACAATGGGGGCGCTGGGGCAGGGCTATGTTCAATTGACAATAATTCTTAAAATAATTGGTGTTTATGATAAATACTCAAAGGTGTAGAGCCAATATTTTTATATCACTTTGTAGGTTGACACAAATACTTTTGATTAAATACAAAAAAGTATGCAGCATTTCAAAATTCAGGTTATTTTCACTAGAGTTGAAAAAGTAAAAAAATAAGTAATTTTTGAGTCGAGTTTCGTTTTTTTTCTCTCTTTTTGCTTATTATTCAGGAAAATTTATTTAGTTAATCGATAGCCTCAACGTTTACTTTTCTATTAAGGTTATTTGCAAATCTGTAGGTATCTTAGATTCAAAAATATTAGCATTTTCATTCGCAACATGGCCCCTATTTCAGCCGATAAAAAAAATAAGTTGCCTGCCATTCGCGGGCAAAAGTGCATTTGTCGATAAAAATTTGTAAATTATATTATGCCCTTAAAGTATCGGTAACCATTCTACATACACACTGTATACGCAGGATGATGTTAGAACATTTAATGTTGTATTTTAATTTGATATTTTTAGGGTTCTGTCCCCAAAGGGTGCCAACAGGACTCTATTACTAAGGTTCCGACGGCTGTCTGTCCGTTCGTCCGTCCGTCTGTCACAGGATCTTTTAACCGTAATAGGTAGACACTTGACATTTTCAGAGTGTGTACAACTAGGCCGCTATAACAACAAACAATTTTTTTTATTAAGTAAAAAATTAAAGGTTTAAACAAGAAAGCTGTTTTGTCTATTACTTAATTATTTATAAAAAATGTTTAGTGTTAAATATTGTATGATGCTACGGAACCCTTCGTGTGCTAGTTCAACTCACATTTGGCCGCTTTTTTGTTTGTACCCCCGGACTGCCTGTTGTCTTTTAATATTTTCTTTAATTTCCATTTGGAATTAAGGTTGTCTGGTAGAAATTGCTTTAAGCGATCAGGCCGCCCCTTGTACATTACGTTGTACATCCATTGCCATTCCTTTGAATGTTATAAGATTATAATAACATAAAGAAATTGATCAAACTGAAACTCCTAGATAATTTATTAATAATTACTTATTTTAAAATTGCGATAAATTTGTCATAAAGACTGTTTATTATTATTATATTTTGTTACTGTTCGTTATCAATAAACTTTAAAATGGGCAACTAGGTGTTGTTGTTGTTGATGTTGATTTTTTTTTATTGTATGTATTCTATTTTCTCTTCTATTCTTACATACGGTGTTCTCTTTATCTACTTTCCTATCGCAGGTATGCTGGAAGAGATTTCTTTAGAAATATAGCATCACCTTTGTACGTATTTTTCTGTTCTTTTCTTCTTGTCTGTTTATATATATACAATATTAGTTTTAGTATATGCGAAACCCGAAACACGTGTCTAGTATTTTTATGAATAGAATCTATGTACAAAATTTCAAATCACAAAGTTATACGGTTGCTATATTAGCGGGTTGTCCGTACAAAAACATGCTAATGGCGCCCCCGCGCTTCCAGGGTCATCATTGATAATAATTTGGCAGTAGGTATCTAACCGTACGGCGATTGTATTTTAAGTAATTAAATGGTGGTAACATTTTCCATCACACTTAAATATTTTTGGGACAAAATATAACATGGTGTAAAAATAATTGAAATCGATTCAGTTCCTTATTCTGGACAAACAATATTCAAGTGTCGCATATACTAAAAATAATGTTGTATATGTGTGAAGTACTTAATTTATTTAAAATAAAAGTATTACATTAATTTTACTCTAAATTAGCCTAAACGCCTATTCGAAGTATGGATATGCAATGGAATTTAACAGAGTTACAATAATTGGGTAAACTAGGTTTGTGCGTCACAAAGTGCTTGCTCAGCTCGCCGTTTCCGTCGTTCGATAAAGCAGCGTATGTTTCAATAATAAAACTATTGAGTGCTGAGTTGGCGATTGACCTTATGCAGCTGTGCGTAGCATGTGTATATATATGGTTAAATAAATAAATAAACTAGTGGAGGAGGATAAAATACATATCCTACATCTAAATCACCCTTCAAACTTATAGGTCTAACCCCGCGTTTATACCACACGGTCGGCATCATCCCACAGCCTTTTCCCAAGTCTGTTGGAGTCGGCTTCCAGGCTAACCGAATATAGGTGAATACCAGTATTTTACACGGAGCAACTGCCTTATTACCCAGTAACTGGGTTGTGGGGGTTTGGGAACCTCCAGATTCTAGTTAGTTCGTAAAACGATACCATAAAGTAAGACTGGTTGTCAGAGTTTTGGGGTTCTTAGTACCCGTTTAAATGGGTACAAATCATGTATTCTAAATGGTGTGTCTACCTACTAGTTTCGTTTATCGTTTACATCCAAAACAAGTTGTAAAGACTAGTTGTATACAAAACATATTAAAAAGGAGAACACGAAATGTTTTTGACAAGACTCTTCGAAAACAGAAAACAAGTATCACAACTTGATTAGGGGTGTAAACAGGTTAAGGATTCTTGTTCGAGGAACGTACATAACGAGCAAAAATTCAAGTTATTTTCTGCCTGAAAATATGCGTAAAATCCTTTATAATTTCTGTACCAATGTAGGTACTGAATTTATGAAATATTTTGCATGTTTTGTTGTTTTTGTTTTGTTGTTTGAATGTTTGCATGCAGTTAAGGTAGTTAGTATAAGGATTATTTTAAACTCAACAACTGGTAACATGTACCCACTTTCTGTGCAAATAAAGAACTATTCTATTCATATTTACCTTATTACTTATTTGCAGATACCTACCTACTCTGTATTTTGTGCATACCACCAGCTAATTAAATGCATCTATAAATTAATTTTCTCATTCAATAAATAAATACCCAAGCGTAGTCTGTCATGGTACGGCACTTTATTTATTTTAGACCAAATAAGCATGCCATAATTATTTAAATTGGTGTTCATTACCATTCCAAAATCATGTAGGTTTATTATAATTTGTATACGTACGGTTAATTACTTGATTACACGAGCAAATATTAGGTATAATAATTAGTACATTAACTTAAAAGCTGAATCCTGTCACGGCTCAGTAAATTACATACAGCGCGAACATTGTCGAGCTCACATTTGTTCCAAATTGGAATCCCATCAAGTGTTCAAATTCATGTTATTATTACGTAATATGGTATTTTAACGTTAATGGAATTGTGGAAATGCATTATTTATGAAGACTAAAACTGACATTATATTAATGTTGTTTTATACATTGTTTGTTAATAGTGCTACATACATTTGCAATCTCCCTTGTTCGTATGGTGAGTAGGGAACTGCAGAACTTAGAGCTGTATTTCTAATGTATACCTTTTGTTTAATCAACATTCACACTTAATGGCATTCAAAACGCAGCATAAATTACCTTGTACATTCTTCAAAGTTAGGGTTAAGCAAATTGACACCCTTCACCAATTCTCCGTGTGATAGCAAACAAAACTGTTAAAGAATGTCAGTTGTGTTTAGAATATACGGACAATTTAAGTTGGTTGTCAATTTGCATAATTAATTTCTCTGCCTTTACAGAAAGCACCACAAATCTAATCATGTTTCAAGTTACCCTGGGTAACTTGAAACCATCACTCATCCACCATCAAACATTAGCAGGGATATCTCATTAGTAGGCCTGCTACCGAATGGTGATAATTTGGGAATCGTTTTACACACAGCATGTCAGATCACACATAGCCTGCTGATAACCCTGCAATACCGATACAAGAAGAACTTCTGAAATACATAGGTATTCTCATTCAAATAATCATTGCATAGATTCAGAACACATCGAAGCTGCTTTGCAGCAGAAATATCTAGATGCTGGTAGTACTTCCCCGGATGACTTCGCAAAGAGCTCTACAACTATTACTACATAACACCACAAAAACATTTATTTTCAGGTTACAAAAACCCATAGATATATATATTATATAATACCTTAACCTAAGTATACTTTCAGCTCCCCCCCCAAAACCCCGAGAACTTTCAGCTTGAACTTCAGAATCGTTTCGAGTGCCTAGGGAGCTCCGTGGACGATTATAACGATGGGTTCGTGGAAACTGTCCATACGGTCGGGTCTAAGATCTTTAAGACCCGTCGTACAAATAAAAACAAGAAGCTCTCTGATCCTACTATAAAGCTCATGGAGGAGAGGCGCGAGTTGATACTGCAGTCTTCAGATGATGCGCTTAAGTACCGCCAGCTCAATAAACAGATCTCTAAGTCCTGTCTATTGGGCAGAGCCAGCTTGCAAAACTGAAGACCGATGACGGCAGGATCGTATCCGCCAAACCTGAGTTGTTGGGAGAGATCGAGAGGTTCTATGGGCAGTTATACACATCAACATATAACCCCGGTACGAATCTGGCAAATGACCCAAGAGCTAGATTGACCCGACATTACACTGAAGACATCCCGGACGTCAACTTGTACGAGATTAGGATGGCTCTGAAGCAGCTTAAAAACAACAAGGCGCCGGGTGATGATGGAATTACGGCCGAGCTCCTGAAGGCCGGTGGAAAACCCGTTCACAAGGTCCTCCAGAAGCTGTTTGATTCCGTCATACTCGAGGGCAAAACGCCACAGGCATGGAACAGAGGTGTGGTGATCCTTTTCTTTAAGAAGGGTGACAATACCCTCCTTAAGAATTATAGGCCCATCTCACTTCTGAGCCATGTCTACAAGCTGTTTTCAAGAGTCATTACCAACCGTCTCGCGCGCAGGTTTGACGACTTCCAGCCTCCCGAACAAGCCGGATTCCGTAAAGGCTTTAGCACAGTAGACCACATACATACGCTACGGCAGGTTATACAGAAGACCGAAGAGTATAACCTGCCTCTCCGCTTAGCGTTTGTGGACTACGAGAAAGCCTTTGATTTGATCGAGACATGGGCTGTACTGCAGTCTCTTCAACGGTGCCAGATCGACTATCGGTACATCGAGGTGCTGAAGTGTCTGTACAAAAACGCCACTATGTCGGTCCGACTCCAGGACCAGACCTCGAAACCTATCCTTCTGCAGCGAGGTGTGAGGCAGGGAGACGTTATCTCTCCGAAACTGTTCACCGCTGCACTGGAGGATGTCTTCAAGGTTCTGGACTAGAAAGGGCTAGGCATCAACATCAATGGCGAATACATCACTCACCTTCGGTTTGCCGACGATATAGTTGTCATGGCTGAGACTATGGAGGACCTCAGTGTAATGCTCGATGACCTCAGTAGAGCTTCCGAAAGAGTGGGTCTGAAAATGAACATGGATAAGACAAAGGTCATGTCAAATGCCCATGTAACACCCACTCCCATGAAGATCGGAGGCGCTACACTCGAAGTTGTGGACGAGTATGTTTACCTCGGACAAACTGTCCAGTTAGGTAGGTCCAACTTCGAGAAAGAGGTCAATCGTCGAATCCGACTCGGCTGGGCAGCGTTCGGGAAGATTCGCAATATCTTCTCGTCCCATATACCGCAGTGTCTCAAGACGAAAGCCTTTGACCAGTGCGTGTTGCCAGTGATGACCTATGGCACTAAAACGTGGTCGCTTACAATGGGCCTTATCAGAAGGCTAAAAGTCACCCAAAGGGCAATGGAGAGGGCTATGCTTGGAGTTTCCCTACGTGATCGAATCAGGAATGAAGAGATCCGCAGGCGAACCAAGGTAACCGACATAGCCCGAAGAATTGCCAAGCTTAAGTGGCAGTGGGCAGGGCACATTGCTCGCAGAACTGATGGCCGATGGGGCTGAAAGGTCCTGGAGTGGCGACCGCGTACCGGAAGACGTAGCGTTGGAAGGCCTCCTACAAGGTGGACCGATGACCTTGTGAAGGCCGCAGGTATCCGCTGGATGCGGGAAGCACAGAACCGGTCGAAGTGGCGGTGCTTGGGGGAGGCCTATGTCCAGCAGTGGACGTCTTTCGGCTGAAATGATGATGATGATGATGAAGTATACTTAAATTAACAATTGCGTAGTAAATAAAACTTAAAGCTATGTTAGTATCACTAACGCTGATAGCACACCTCCGCCGCCAAACCATAGCAGCGAAACCGCAGTAGTTCAATTGTACTGGTTCGCGTCGGAGGTGTGCTACCAGCGTTAGATGCACTAAATCTTTGTGCGTTCTGGTGGCACTTGACCGCAATAGTGGCAGATACATATATTAACAATTGCGTTTGTAAATAAAACTTAAAGCTATGTTAGTATCACTTAAATGCACTAAGTCTTTGTGCGTTCTGGTGGCACTTGACCGCAATAGTGGCAGATACATATATTAACAATTGCGTTTGTAAATAAAACTTAAAGCTATGTTAGTATCACTTAAATGCACTAAGTCTTTGTGCGTTCTGGTGGCACTTGACCGCAAAAGCGGCGGAATACACATCCTGAGGCCAAAAGCTTTCTTCCATCACCTGATACAGGTAGCACTGGTATGTGCACCACAACCGCCTTAAAGTTGACTTGCGATGCGATTCCAGCAGCTGCGCACTCTCGGCGCGAACTTGAGTCTTTGGCGCACGTACTTTACGATGTCTTCCGCGTCGGTGGTGTAGTGGAGACGGGAAATATACACCGGGGTATTCGGCTTCGCAGCACGTAGTTTTTCGTTTGGCTCCGTTGGAGCCTTGCCGCAGCGGTTCTTACAGCTACTTTGTCGGCGGCGCGGTGGTCTGTCTTATAGTACACCCAAATTTCGCCAGTTATGTTTAAGTCCCATGTAATAAGGGGCGAGCCTATTGCTATCAACCGAGCACAAATCCTGACTCCGGGCTGCTACTGATAAATTCCTGATGGAAAAACCCAATAACACTTTGCCCGACCTAAGAATCGAACCCAGGACCTCAAAGCTAAACAGTAGCGCGTACCAACAAGGCAGGCACTAAAAATACTTTAAAAGTCGGTGTCTTTGGATCTATTTTAATTTTTTGCCACCGACTTCCGACATGAAGGTTAATTTTCACTTTGTAGTGTTTTTTTTAGAAGTCGGTTTTATTTTTTTTGTAAAAAGTTTTTTTGTTTTTCACTTTTTAGTGGGTCAATTTGCATTTACCTAATTTCAACTGCTCATCTCCTTTTACAAAATATTGCTTTTCCCGATGTTGAGGCGTTAATAGTTGAGGAATTCTCCTGGTAAGAACCAGGAGAACTGATGTTAACTTCATCCTATGCATTGTGACGAGCATAAATTGCTTAGCAACCATATTAAAGTGACTAATCGAATCGCAACAGTAAAATACTTATTATTAAGTAGTTCCGGTGGCCATCTGTGGTCTTCATCATCAGTTCCACTTCACCAAACGGTGCTTTCCGAGTGCAAATGCATGAGTTACTATAAAAAATACTGAAATTTTATAAGCACACCGCCTATAAAATTTGTGGATTGCCCTCGATTTTCATAGGATCCCCTCATTAGATTGTGATTTGATGACAATGGGACTACCTCGAGAGCATACCCTTTCAAACAAAAAATAATTTTCAAAATCGGTCCACAAATGACGGAGCAATCGGTGAACAAATATTAAAAAAAAAAAAAAAAAACTCAGCTGAACATAATTATAACCTCCTCCTTTTTGGAAGTCGGTTAAAAAGGACTGTCCCGGCTATACTCAAAACATACGTATAGAGTATAAAACGCATTAAAAAACAGCAATAGTACTTTCGTAATAAAATCTCGTAATCTCGCAAAAAGGAGTCAGAACATTCACCTTTTTTAATTAGAAACGCTTTAACGCAGGCTGCATGCGCTGCAGCGCTGAGCGAAATTCACAATGCGTTTTAAAGCTTAAGCAGTACAGAACTTTCACGAATACGACTCTCTCGTATAACACATTTAAAAGATAATAGCTGTGATAGTGCCTATCTAAGTTACAGTCTCGTCCTGATTTAAATGTCTAGATCTAATGTTCCTTATCTTTGTTAGGGGTACCTACTGGGATGATAATCAAAGGGTCGAGAGTCAAATGCCAACTGGCTTATATTTCTTACTAAGCTTACATTTATAAAGTGTTAGTGTGTCTGTGTGCGTGTGTGAGTATGTATGTGTGTATATGTGTCCCCACAGTATTCCTCCCCTTTAAAAAAAAGTTGTTATACTATAATTTTTACTTGTTTTCTATCCTAAGTTTACATGTACATTGCAATATTGCTTATAAGTTACATTGTAATTCTCTAGAGTAGGTACGTACACTTATAATCAATGTATTGTGTTTCATTTTACAATAGGAATACAGGTTGTTCTTTTTCTTAACCAGATTTACGCTTTGTATTGTTTAGTCTTATTTATAATAAGTTTTAACAGTTCACTGGAATAAAGATATTTATATTAATTTGCTGGTTTTTTATTATTTCACTTTGTTATTTTTACTCACTTTAATTTTTATTTTTTTACACACTTGTTATGTTTTTCACGTCACTTACACTATATTATGTCGTGGTTGTGCTTGCTGGGCCAATGGTAAACTAGTGGTACTGTGCCATACTGCCATTTCTTTTCGTAGCATTTTTCTAGTACCTTGCTTGCATTTCTTATACACCATGTATAGTATGTACATCCTAAGTACTGCTGCTATCATTATTATTATTATGCCATATTTTTCAAAAGTTTGCTCTAAATGCGAATTGCTCGCACTATTCGCTCCGTTTTGGGCGATAATTACTTCTTCAGTTTTTTTCTCAATACTATATGTTTTTCCCATATTGATGAGTAATGAACACTGATTTATTCACTAATTTAGTTTGCTTCACAGTAATGTTGAATGCTGTCTTGTGTTTTATGCAGTGGCATTCCAATAATATTTTCCGTTGGCTCAACAAAATAATTGACTTGCACACGACTCACATTGTTTGTTACGACGCTAAGTCTAGTCAACACTTTTTACATACTACTTATATTACCCATGTTTGCTTTACATTTTATTTTTTTACACTACTTAATGTAATATCTTAACTAATTACGTATTTATAAGAATCTGACAGGAGTTCGTACTATTCTACCACTTTTTGTTTTTCTGACACTTTCTTCATTATTTTGTACAATTTGATTTTCTTTTAATAAATAGGCTGGTTTTAACCTATCTATTGAAACTAATACTACTCTTTCTGGTAATTGAATTTTATATACTTTTTCTGTCCTTTCCAACACTTCGTATGGGCCTTCATACGGACATGTTAATGATCTCTTTATCTTGTCAGTTCTTAGAAATACGTGAGAACAATCTTTAAGATTACAAAAAATACTTTAGGTTCATTAGATTTCATATCAATTGGCTTATATTGTTTTATGGTATCACTAATATTCTGTACAATGGTATGTGGTTCATAATTCTGATTACTTATTTCTACAAAAAAATCTCCTGGCAATCGTAAAGCTCGGCCATAAACCATTTGTGCGGCGCTTATACCTCTATCAGATTTGATGGCTGCACGAAGTCCTAACATTGCAGTAGGAAGTTCGTGAGTCCAATTTTTATTGCCATTTAACCTGGCCATTAATGATGCCTTTACACTTCTATGCCATCGATCAATTGCTCCGTTGCTTTGAGGGTGGTATGGGGTTGTCCTTATCTTTTGTTCACCTAAGTATGACATTAAAATTGCGAATAATCTACTTTCAAATTGCCTGCCCTGGTCACTCGTAAGTTGAACCGGACAGCCAAATCTACATACCCATTCTGTATATACTATTTTTGCTGCCGTTTCTGCCGTTATGTCTTTTAATGGATATGCCTCTGCCCAACCTGTACCTCTATCTATTATCGTTAAACAGTATCTGTATTCCTCTGAGGTTATAGGAAGTGGTCCTATTATATCAATATGAATATGATTAAATCTGTCAACAGGAGGATATTTACCATATGCTGAATTAGTTTGTCTATTCACCTTTGATTTTTGACAATTAATACATGTTTTTGCCTATAGGCCAATATCTCGGTTCATACTTGGCCACCAAAATTTTTCTTTAATAATTTGTCGTGATGTACGTATACCGGGATGACTAAGATTATGTATCGCATAAAATATATCTTTCCTACAATTTTCTGTTAAATAAGGTCTTGCGTTTTCTTTTGATATTTCACAATATATGTATTGATCGCTATTCGGAACTAGAAACTTTTTAAATTGGTATCTAGAATCTTTTAAAACGTTTTTAATTTCAAGATCTTTCTTTTGTTCTGTTGCTAGTTTTTCATAATCAATTACGCTTGACGTACATTCTATGCTTTCTATGCGCGATAACACGTCTGCAACAATGTTATCTTGCCCACTTATATGGCGTATGTCGGTTGTGAATTCGCTTATAAAAAGTAATTGTCGAATACGTCTCGGACTTTCCTTATTGTTTGTTTTACATAATTTTGAAAAGGCAAACGTTATAGGCTTGTGGTCCGTAAAGATAATTAATTGACGACCTTCAAATAGGCTTATAAAATGTTCTACTGCTAAAAATATAGCAAGTAACTCTCTGTCATAAGTGCTATAGTTTTTTTGTGTTTCAGTTAACTTTCTTGAGAAATATCCCAATGGGTACCATTTCCCATGAATATACTGTTGCAATACAGCTCCAATGCAATTATTTGACGCGTCTGCAAATAGTGCATGTGGCGCGTTAGTTACTGGAAACGATAACGTGACTGCCTGTGTGAGACTGTTTTTACATTTCAAGAATGCTTGTTCAGCATCCGGTGTCCAATGTATGAGTGTTTTGTCATTCTTTTTAGCTTTATGAATGTACTTATTTAATGTTTCCAAATATTCAATTGCTTTAGGTAAATGACTACGGTAAAAGTTTACCATGCCTAAATTTTCTTAATTCACTGACATTTTGCGGTTTTGGATAATTGACAATTGCTTGTATTTTATCTTCTAAGGGTTTGATGCCTGATGTACTTACTTGGTAGCCTAGGAACTCTATACTTGTTGCATTAAAAGTGCATTTTTCTAAATTAATTGTAATTCCAAATTCGCTTAAACGTTGAAATACCTGCTCTAAATGTTCGTTATGTTGTTCTGAGTTAATTGAACTTATTAAAATATCATCAGAATAGCAATATAGGAAGTCTAAGCCTGACAATACGGTGTTTGTCATAAAACGCTGAAAAGTTTGGGCAGCATTTTTTAAACCAAATGTCATGCGTTCAAATTTATACAACCCAAATGGTGTCGTGATCGCGGTTTTGCAAATATCATCTGGATTAATTAAAATATTATGATAGGCTTTTTTTATATCTATTTTCGAAAATATTGTTTTATTCGCTAGTAGATATGTAAAATCCTGTACTCTAGGTATTGGATATCTATCAGGTTTAGTTACAGCATTTAAAGCTCAGTAGTCGCCACAAGGACGAACTTGCCCTCCTTTTTAGGTACTAAATGTAGGGGACTAGCCCACTCCGATTTAGATGGCCTACATATGCCTGCCTCTAACATATTTTTAAACTCTTCTTTGGCAATTTTATATCTCTCTGGCGCTAAAGGTCTAGGTTTGCAAAATATAGGCGGTCCCGTAGTATCAATGTAATGATAAACTGTGTGTTTGGGTGTCTCTTTGAATGACATAGGTTTAAGAATATCTGGATATTTTTTTATTATATCATACATCGGATGGTTTTTTTGTAACGCAGAAATCGCTGGTTCACATTGACTTGCGATCGTTCCACGTACTGCCAAATTAGTAATCTTATCTTTTAAACATTGACCATTAATATCTACAATTAACATAAAATGATTTAGAAAATCTACGCCTAGTATTGGTTGCTTTACGTCACAAACGACGAAAGTCCATCTAAAAGGTCTCCTTAATTTTAAGTCTAATATTAGTGTCTTTGTTCCATAAGTTTTAATTTCTGTTCCGTTTGCAGCAAATAGTTTAAAATCAGAATTTAAATCTAATTCGCTTTTTTTCTTTACTAACACTTTAGGTAACACAGAAATACATGCTCCTGAATCTATCAAGAATTTAATGTTAAGTTTTCTATCACTTACTATTAGGCGGTGATCCTTAACTGTCAAACTTTCCGCCACCGGTTGCAGTTCTGCTAGTTTTCCGACTTTGGTGGGGAGTTCTTCGTTTTCCAGTTGCACGGGTCGATGCATTTCCTCGCTTTTTGTCCATACCTCCAGTGATACGAACACAGCCAATCTGCATTCTCGGATGTCCTGCGTGGTCTTGACCTTGAGCGGCTACGTGAGAAGTTTCTATGTCCACCTCTGCCTCTGTATCTTCCTCTTCCTCTGTCCATTTCATTTATTTTCAGGTTTATCTTCGCTATTTCTGCCATGATGGTTGCTACGTCGAATGTGGTCGTGGACTTCGCATCACCACGCGCTACTTCATTGACTTGGGCGGTCTGGTTGGATTCCATGATTTTGTCTGCTATTATTGCCATTTCTTCTAGGTCCTTTGTAGGTGTGACGGTGAATCTGGTGGGTACTGCTCTAACTGCCGACGGTAAATGACCTTGCCATAATATTTTTAATTTGCTAGATTCATTTTATCACGCGATGTGTGTACGTGTAACTCGGATTCGCGCGTGCGCTTGTTTCGAGATCGGGGTCACCACTGTTAGGGGTACCTACTGGGATGATAATCAAAGGCTCGAGAGTCAAATGCCAACTGGCTTATATTTCTTACTAAGCTTACATTTATAAAGTGTTAGTGTGTCTGTGTGCGTGTGTGAGTATGTATGTGTGTATATGTGTCCCCACATCTTCATAAAAAATATATTTGAGAAATTCTTCTTAGTTTTGCTTTACTCGGAAAATCTGAGCTCTAGCAATGTTTACAGGGTTTCTCTGAACTCGTCGTTTTTACTTATGAGAATTATATTCGCTAATAGAAGAGAATTTCGTTTCTATGGAACTGGGACAGCATTTCACAGAACGTATTTGGCTGTAATCTTTCAAAGCTTTATTCCTATTTGAGTGTGGGTCGCGTAGGGGAGACCGGGGCTGGTTGCTTAATACTAGGGGTATTTTATTTCACTTGTAGCGGCATCGCCGCCACATGATGAACGGACCCAAGCCGCGCTCGTAGATCATCGGGTGTCTCCGCCGCGCCGCGCACTCCTTCGGGAAAGTTCCGTTTCGTCACATGCTCACGCGCCAGTCCTTTGTCCGCCATTGCGCAAGGGATTCTGAAAAAGTTGTTTCATTGGTGGACTAATACCTACACACTTATTAATAATAACCAACTTATATTTTTCAGTTTGAACCACACATACAAGTTAGTAAGGTACTTCTGACGAGTTTTGGGTCATCTAATTATGTAACTCGAGGATACATCTCGTTACCCCCCACTTTTATGCGAAGCATCTCAGTCACGCACCGTCTAGTATTGGTGACATGTGTTTGATTTATCATATTCGAAATAAATATTTACTATGTTGAACTAACTTTTCTAGTTAAAAAGTATGCTCAAGAATCGTGGACTTAAAAGCGCAGTGTCATTTTCAATGCAAGTCTGTGTTTAGTTTAGCCAGATAATCAAAGAGCAAAATAGCGTTTGGGGCTGGTTGACCAACTTTTTGCGAAGCAAGTTGAGTTCTACGAAATGTTATCGAAAAAGGTTGTCACTTAGTTAGTTTTGTCAAAATTAACATTAAAGTTGTGGCGAATCGTTTGATGTTTATTATAAGACTTTAAATATAGTTAATCGTGAAGAAATTGAGACTATAAATGAGAATATGACACAGTCAATTTATACAAAAGTAAATATTTTTCATATGAACGTTCTTACTTTAGAATCGGTTTAAGTTGTTTAGTTATTTGAGGCTTATTGAATAGAAAGATTGAATTACTCATCTCTTTTCTTGATTTTACTGCTTATTTTATTACTGTAGTAGTCAACCTATCCTAGGCCTGTAGTGAACATACCCCGGGTGGTGAGGTAGGTTGACTAAGATTTCTTACTCTGCAAAAACCAGTAAATAACAATGACTATGATAAATCATGATACGATGTTAGTTATTTTATTACGTGTCACTATCAAATAAATACATTTTTATACTTACATAAAAATATTAAAACACAAGAAGTGTAGACCACGTGGAAAGTTAGTCAACCAGCCCCGGTCTCCCTTACCCCTGAATACTAATAACATGAATTACTAATCCAGTTGCCTTGAGGTGATTACAGTATTGTCCCCCAGTACGATCATTTGTTGTAGCATTTCCTAAAGAGGCCTAAAAGGGATTGACATCTACGGGTCCCTTCGTCCCTTGTATACCGAAAACATTCCTACCCATAATCTGTACAGAAACACATATATCGTAGAATGTCGAAAGCATTCCACAATCCGTCAATCGGATCCTTTTATGTTAACGTTCGTCGTCTCATAAATTCACAGCGCAATATTTGTCGAAAAATAAATTTTACGCATCGAAATCTACGGCCTTTTCTATGGAAAACAAAATATTATAGTGTTTTCATTGGCAGTGTAAATCGTATTACTTATTAATTACAGTGCGGTTATACAAGACATTGATGTCATAGTACAATATTGGACAATCTTATGTATTTTTACTAAATGAAGAATAGTACATTTTCATACAAGACAAATGTCCACGTGTATCAAACGACGTTTTTCAATACACTTTTGAAGAAATAATATAAAATAACGAAAAATATTTTTGTCATGAATTATTTTATGAAACTATGATTTAATTTTCTTCTTTTTTTTCGTGCTTTGCTTTCGCTAGGTTGAAGGAAAAGCAAAGGTATAAAGCCGATAAACAGCATTATGAAAAATAGAAAATTCAAATATTTTTGAGTTTAGAACAGAAATAAATGTTAATTTGTTCATAAACGTTTTTTTTTATTGTAATAATCATGGTATTCTTTAGAAAAACATTATTTAAATATTCCATAAATATTAACGCCATAAAGACGCATCTTTGCCGAGATTAAAATTGGAAAATAAAAAATGGCACGCGTGTGAAATATATTGCATTGTGAATCTAATCGTAGTGCAATATGAACCAGTTTTCGAGGAAGAGTATTGAAAAATAGTTATTTTATAATGTATAGCATAGAAAAGTCACCCATTAACAATTTCGAAACCCATAAAAACTTGCTGAAAAACAATTAGTTTTTGGAAAAGAAACTAAGAATTCTGCTAATGTATACGCGCCCTTCGGTTAGGAGCGTGGTAGGGTGGCCATTAGGGGATTAAAATAGAGACACACCTAACATGGTGCAGTGCAACCGCAGCTCGACTGCGCCTGTATCCTGCCATAAAATATGGGGGTATCCATACCGCTTACATTTGGCTGGTAGGCTCAAATATACCATAATGTTTTGAGTTTTACTACATCCAACTTATGTTAATCTTGTTTTATAATACAGTTAGAACAGTTTTACATTAAATACTGCTCACAGAAAATGTTATTTCGTATGTAGCCTTTTTTTTTTTTGGGGTGGGAAATTATCAAATAACTTCTTCCGCTCTGGGGTGAGCGTATTAGACTTTTACTGACTAAAACCCACCCGTGTTCCTTCCGTTGCCTGTGTGCCAGGGCCACGATATCCCTTTCGGACAAACTCGCAACCCTGGTAGGCATTGGCCCTAACGGATCCCGTCAGTTGGTGCTGACATCTCTTTGAGGCGCGCGTTGAAACACAACGCGCCGTCGACCCGGGCCTTGTCCTTATCGGACGGCGAGCTACCCATCGCTCACCGTCCGCAAGCCCGCGCCTACGGTGGCCAAAAATCAGCTTGCGACTTCCGACGCCCGGGGCGTCTCCTGCGGTGGCTAAGGGCGTGAGGGCGCGAACCCTGCCTCACCCTTACTCGTTCCGCCTCCTCCTTCGCGAGCATTACTGCTTCGCAGAAGGAGGTGACGGCCTCCCATGCACTCTCGCTCCGAACCATGGCCTGAACCAGGGCCGGACGCGAGAGATCGCCGCCGCCGATCGCCTCCGTGAGTACACGGCGGTGCTCCGCCCAAGCCGGGCAGACCTCCACCGTATGCTCCACCGTGTCCTCCGGGCGATTCACACAGTGGTGACACCCGGGCGTTTCCTAGCGCTGGGTTGCGACAATCGCACTCTCCATGCCGCCATGAGATCCCGCCGGAGCTCCATCCGCTGTGCCGTGATTTCTCGCGGCAGCGGAGTTTCACCCCGGCGCGCGCGGCGTTTCGCCTCCTCGCGCCACTCCCAGATGTGCGCGAGGTCTTTTGCCTCCAGATCCCACGGCGGCAGAGGCTCGCCGCCTCACGGGTTCGTATGTAGGCTGGATTTACTAATAATACAACAAACGTGATTTTGTTGCCATTTTTATAGATAATGGTACGGAACCCTTCGTGCGCGAGTCCGACACTCACTTGGCCGGTTTTTTTTATATTTAATTGTTCTTTCCCGAGCTTTTTCATTATCTATGGAAAAGATTTAAATTTTTAAGATTTGTTTAACTTTTAGTTTTTGATGTGTAACATCGAACGGACGCCCTCTCGTTTTCTGTGAGAGTGATTGAGAAAAGGGACGGAAGTTTGTAACATTAAAGTGACAGCTTGAGCATGGAATAAGTAAGTACTTTTTAATAGCATGGAATTAGTAAGTACTTTTTAATAGCATGGAATTAGTTAGTTCTTTATAATAGCATGGAATTAGTGTACTCAATTATTAGTAAGTACTACATAGCTTTGTTCCATGTGGTGCCGGACGTAAAGAAAAGCACCATCCTATTTCTTCCCGTGGGTGTCGTAAAAGGCGACTAAGAAGGAATTAGTAAGTCACTAGAGAATGGGCAGCAGCTTTCTCTATGCATTTTAACATCATACTGCGATCGCCAACCCACGCCAAGCGTGGCGATTACGGCAAACCCCCCCTTTGGGGCAGGCCTATGTCTAGCAGTGGACGTATTTCGGCTGATATGATGAATGATGACTTATAATATGCATGCTAGATTCACATCTAGTAGATGTCAATCAGACATATTGTGTTAAATAACTGTTTTATTGCATTTCTTTATGTACATCAGTTCCATGAATTAAAAAGAAAAAAAAAGGTTAATAAGCAACTTTTGAATAGTGTGTAGTGAATAGTTTGTAAACATTACCAGAGTAACTTTTCGAAATATATAGTAACATTTTTTTGAAACTCACAAAATAAGACGAGACTTAGATTAGAATTACCTATTTCAAACTGTAAATCATACTGTTCCTTTCTGAAAAAAAAAGGCATTGTCTGATAACACTCTACATGAGTCCATGTCATACGTAACGAAGCAAGCTTGGAACGTAGTAGGCAAGTGCTTATAATATATCTGAAGACTGTAAGAAGGCTAAATATCGCTAATTAAAAAGGTACTTAAGTAATACATAATTTGGGTTTATTTTTGCTGTATGAAAAATGAAGATCACCGGAAGTCGACCAATCGATATCGATCGTTTCAAAATATGTCACGATGCTATCAATCAACGACGATCGATCGCAATCTGGGTGCAAAATTCAATATTTAAACGAATAATTTTTTTTAAGTTGCAAACCTAACACATCCAATCATCACAATCCATCAACAATAAGTTAGATGAACAGATATTTGCAATAACCCATAGAGTATTTGTCAAATGATTGCAAACATGAGTCTTAATTTAACACAGACTATAAAATCAAATCTTATTCGAAAGTTATAATTAAACCACAAATTGAGCCATAAATGAGATAACTTCGTAGGCGGTATAACCGAACAAGACCACAGTACATGTTTAACAAAGTCGTAAAGTAAAGTAACTGCTTCAATAAAATACGCTATCTGACGCGAGTAAAATTGAGTGCTACGTAAATAATATATTGAGTATAGTATATGTAAAAAAAAACCTAGATAGGTTACCTATACTCAACATTCGATCTCCAAAAAAGGCACAATGTCATACTATTAGAAGACACGGGGAAGTAGGACGGTATGTCGTAATTATCGGGAGCAAAAAAAAGCCAACACGAAGAAAATGTGGCTAATTGGCCATATTTTGACGTGCCATTTGCGGAGCGTGTTTAACCTATCTCTTTTTCCTTTTCATATTACAAGAATACTTTTTTTATGGAAGGCGGCCAATGTGAAACAATTCCAATACATATTCTGCAAATATAACACGTACGTTATATGACATTCATTACGAACGAATTCAAAATGGCGGTCACATAGTCACATCATGGTCAACCATTAACATTGATAGTGATAATTTACCACAAAACACAAAGGGTACAATAGAACAAGTTGCATTTTAGATAGTACTATTTTAACAGCGGTCGACATTGTAATTCAAAGCTGTCAATTTATCATAAATTTTGCGGAACATTATGTAGGTACCAAGGGAAACCAAATTACCTAAGTATCACGCAGCATAATAATATACATACTTGAGATAATTGTTAACCATAGACAAACTAATCAAAATTAAATTATTCACGGAATCATGCTTTTTCAGTTGACTCTTGTTTTTTATGCCATTATTGTTTATCTATGTTAACTATAACATACAGAGATTATCTTGGCAGCATACTTGGTAGCGGAGCTAACTGCCCAGAAAACACTGTACCTACGTTCTCAAGTCCCTATCAACACTAATAAAAGCTGTTTTAATGCCCCTTCCTAGTGAAAAAAAGGTGCCATTCATAAAGGATCATAGCAAAAGGAGACCCTTCGTTTCTGCCTCCCATGAGGAAAATATCTTTAGTTAAGTAAGTACACTACCGTGACAACTTAAAGACCAGTTACTTACGGACACAATAGCACACGCACCATATTTCTTTCAACCTCAGAATGTACCAAAAATATACACTTTCAATACACAACACGTAGGTACCGACATAAAAAAATATTGAGGTCCAAAATCTATACGGCCGTTTCTTCAGGTTTATGTAGTCACAAAACGTTAGGTTTTATTTTTTCCGACTCAGTAACTTACAATCTGGAAGTAGGCTTCGGTTAGACCCCAATTTGGCTAAAAGTTTTTGCCTTGAACTGTTTTGTGACCCTGTTTTCCTTTTATCCAAACTTAAACACTTGGGGATTATTGCTGTCCAGATGGTTATAACTGTCATACAAATTAAAGTTATATTCTTGGCAGCCAGCACAAAAAATATGAATGTTTGTCTGTTTTAGCCAAATGAGTTGTATTTATTATTCTCAACACAATTCTGAGCGAAATAAAACGTTCACTGTGAGTTGTGGTCTTTTTAATTAAATCATGAAATTACCTAAACAGGATTTTAATGTTGTGGAACTTGTTAAAAATACGCGTTATAAAAAAAAAGTTGATAAATTCTTCCTGCTGTTTCTTTCGACAGCTTTCCGAAGGAATCATAGGCATTTTAATCGATTTATTTTTTAACATGATTATTCTCTTTGGTGAACCTACCGTACCTATACAATGCAAAGATAAACTCCCGAGTTTTTAGAATTAGTAATGGTCCTGTCAATCTCTAAAGCTAAAAAGTATTTGAAAGCTGAACTTAAAAATGCCAAAAAAGGTATAAAAACAACGCCTGCTTTTCTTACCTAAATTAAAAAAAAAGAAAAACGGGTTGCTATCAATATCCATAAATAACAATCTAAGTGGCAAGTGACAGAGGTTTTCCATTATGCCCTATTCAGTGCCAACTACCACTTAACTTCAACCTTTTTGGTTTATTTTTTATTTATCACTGAGCTAAAGGCAGAACGCCTAAAAATACAAACTAAAGAACGAAGAAAGATTTCGTGTATGTACCTAAGCAAAAGTTGGCACGTGTAGAGATTGACTACTAAGCTAAGAGTAGGTACAGGCTTCGAGTCCAACCGATCTCATCATCATCATCATCATCTACCCTGTGCTGTCCACTGCTGGACATAGGCCTCTCCAATCGCACGCCATTCAGCTCAATTCTCGGCAACTCTCATCCAGCTCCCACCAGCCACCCTGCGAAGAACGTCACTCCACCTAGCTAGACGGCGTCCTACCTTACGTTTGACCATTCGCGGTCTCCACTCAAGAACACGTCTACCCCAACGGTCATCGGTCCTACGGCTAATATGGCCAACCCATTGCCACTTCAGCTTGCTTATTTTGTGGGCTATGTCGACAACTTTGGTTCTCTGCCGGATCACCTCGTTCCGGATTCGATCCCTCAGAGAGACTCGAAGCATAGCCCGTGCCATAGCTCGCTGAGCGGCCTTGAATTTATGGACCAGCCGTACTGTGATTGTCCACGTTTCGACTCCGTAAGTCATAACAGGCAGGACGCCCTGATTGAAGACCTTCGTCTTTAGGCTCTGAGAATACGTGACGAGAAGACTCAATGAAGCTTCCCAAATGCTGCCCAGACCAGCTGACGACACGGTTGGTGCAGTGATTAAGCGATTGACTGCTGCGCACCGTGTCGCGGATTCGATTCCCGCACGGAACAAATATTTGTACGACCTACAAGTAGTTTTTCCGGGTCTGGCTGTTTGTGTATGTGATTTTTAATGTTTGTAAAGATACCCACAATACAGGACAAATTCCAAGTGAGGGCAACGTTAAAAAAAAATCTTTTGCAAAGTTTGCCCGAGGTAAACGTATTCATATTACCAACCGATCTATTCAGTAAAAATCTCACCGTAAAATTTTTGGTCAAGTGAGTTGTCAATGCACTATGCTAGGAATTAACACCATTGACAGCAGGCCAGATTCCAAGATCAAATAAATATTTATTTCTCCAATAGAACACTCTTTGTGCATGTGAGATTCTGTAAAGCACCCGTCATGCAAGAGAAGTTACTACTGAAGGAACCCCATGTTGTTTCTATCTATAACTTTGGTAAAAAGCGCCTCAAAAGCCCATATTCTAAAACATAATATTATACATACATTTTTTTTTTTTTGGATGGGTTTTCTCTTGACATTAGTCTAGGGCAGAGATGACAGAGACAAAGTCGACGATGGAGTGAGCCTACCCAGAAGAAGCCTGTTCACTCTAACTTTGAAGAGATTAGTGTTGTATGCGTTCGGAAACACAGACGCAGGTAGAGAGTTCCACTCTTTTGCTGTGCGCATTATAAAAGAAATTAGTAAGTAAGTAGTAGTAAGTTGCTTATTAAAAATGCCAAAAGATCACAAATACCACTACCAAGCACTAATATTTCTCACTAACTCTCTCAACACCCTCAGGCATCGATGTTCGTAGTAAATGAACGATATCACCTTCGTTCGTACAAACACAATTAGTAATTAGGCACAAGACTACTGCCTGCTAACGACCGATACACACTGTAGTTGTTTACGTGATCAGTGCACTGTCACGTGTGGTACACGGATGTGGAAAATGTACAGCTGATAGTAAAATACTGGCTTGAAACACAAAGGCTTTTAAGAACAGGCAAGTAAAAAAATGCATAACGGGTAACGGAGGGGCAGTAGATGCCTACCTACTATCTTCACTCACACACTGACTTATTACTTATTTTTTTTTAGGAAAACGTATACTTTTACGATGTTTTTAAATAGGTGTGGGTAAAAAGTATAATTTGACGCACTCTTATTTGCACAATATAAAACGGTTAATTAAACTAATCAATCCTAATTTGTATTAACCAGCACACAATATTTAGCACGAAGAAATCAAAATAATTGTCTGAGGCTGAAATAATGTCAAAAACAAGAAAAACACTCCCAAGATAACACAGCAGCTTAACAAATTACATTTACAAGAATAAAATATTGCGGGCTTCATTAATCTTCGTGTAAGTGAGATTCGGGTTCGTGACTCTTTTGTCTAAACTTGAGGACAATGTGTCACCAAATGAGAACGTTAGGGATTAGGTCCCAGTGTCAATCACTGGTGGCTTTGGTAATCTTGCTTCGTAATTGTGCCAGAAATCCAATTACCGTGCGATTCAGGATTAATCAGGCCCTGACATTAATATGGCTGACGTTCTGACTGCCTTCGAGTTTGTTGTCAGTCCGCAACCACTACTGGTTCGATTGCAATGGTTAATAGAAATTATGTTGGCATTTCAATTATTATTACATTAATAACTTGACGCTAAGACAAGGTTTGGTATATCAATCAACTCAGCTTATAGCAGTCCACTGCTGGACATAGGCCTCTCCCAGACTAATCCTGTCCTCCGCCTTCCGCACCCAGTCTGTCCCAACCACCTTTTTAAGGTCGTCGGTCCATCTAGTAGGAGGGCGTCCCACACTACGCTTGCTGATACACGGTCTCCACTCCAGGACTCGTCTGCTCCACTGGCCATCGGTCCTTCGATAAACATGGCCAGCCCACTGCCACTTCAGCTTGCTTATTCTGTAGGCTATGTCGGTAACTCCGGTTCTCTTCCGTATAACTTAATTTCTGATCTTATCCTTCAAAGAAACCCCGAGCATAGCCCGCTCCATAGCACGCTAAGTGCCCTTGAATTTGTGAAGCAGCCGGACCGTCAGTGTCCATGTTTCGGCACCGTATGTCATAACGGGCAGGACGCACTGGTTAAAGACCTTAGTCTTCAAGAAGACTATGGTTTGGTATATGAATGGAGAATATTTTGTCAAACACATATAACGTAACATCACCCCTGTAATCCCCGAAGGGTCAAGTAGAGGTGTACCTTTAATACACCCACATTCCACCAGTTATGTTTAGGTCCCATGTAATAGGGGGCAAGCCATCAACCGGACACAACTCCAGACTCCGGGCTGCTACTGAGAAATTCGTAATGGAAAATCTCAATAATACTTTGCCCGACCTGGGAATCGAACCCAGGACCTCATGCTTAGCCGTAGCGGTTGCGAGTACTAGACCAACGAAGCAGTCAGGTATATTTTGTCAAGAACTTTTAATAAAACTGTGATTTATGAAAGTTTCCAAAACTTCAATGGTAAAATTTTACGAAAACTTTTAATTTACCAGCGTAATTGTTTGTGTCTTTAAAAACTCATAAATAACTCTCTACCTTCAGTATCTTTCGACTCTCAAGTGCGTCTAGCTTAAGAAAATCCACTTATTCCACCTGAATGCCTCGCCTTAGTTTGATACTCTTTGAACTAAATAAATTACTTGTATTTATTTAGTAAAATGTTGTTTTATTTCAGAGTAGACGTCTCGTTACATTCTATCTCAAGATCCTCAGCATGAAAAAACATTTTAATATTACACTCGAAATTCTTAATGACCTGGACCTCGTCGTTCTAATCCCCCAAAATTATTTCAAGGGTACCTACAATAAAAGTATTCCAATATTTTTTTCTTTCGTGACGTCTAAAAAGAAGCTTGTTCCAATTTTTCAGAGAGTTTAGCAGTCATCAACGTTTGTGAGTGGCAAACGAGAGCGAATTCAACGTGGATGTCAAACAAGCCGACTCAAAGAGGCTCTAATGAGTCCCCAATTCAAGTGTTTCGGTATTCAACGTCTTTGTTGGCTCGGCGGAGTACCTGCGAGGCTCCCAATCAGACGCAATCGTTACCTAATTAGTGCTCTCGGCTAGAAATGAGGTACTTAATGCATACAATTTCTGTTTTTTATGAAAGTAAATCTCTTTATGTATACGATTCGTTACTGTAGCGTGTTTATGAGTTACATACTTATTAGATGAGATTCTCACAAAACTGGCCAAGTGCGAGTCGGACTCACGCACGAAGGGTTCCGTACCATTATCTATGAAAACGGCCAAAAAATCACGTTTTTTGTATGGGAGCCCCCTTGAATATTTATTTTATTCAATTTTTTGTATTTTTTGTTGGAAAAAAGAAATAAAAGAAAGCGGCAACAGAAATACATCATCTGTGAAAATTTCAACTGTCTAATTATCACGGTTCATGAGATACAGCCTGGTGACAGACGGATGGACAGCGGAGTCTTAGTAATATAGGGCCCCGTTTTACCCTTTTTGTACGGAACCCTAAAAATTTGGGACTCATTATACCTATATTATATTTTGTGTGAGCGTCTGCAAACTTCAGATTCTTACTCACAGTCAAAGTCAAAGATTAATTTGAAAACTAAGTGTACATTTTGGTATTATTAACTTTGTTTTGCCTTAGTAAAACATTTGCTGACTTGTTATGCGCGCACTAATGGTTTCCAGGCCATCATGCGCAAAAAAACAGCTTCCCTGCTGGCCCGTATACGGGGTAGCAACAACGGAATTCTGAACGCAATAGCAGTACGATTTCACAGTCCCTTTCAGAAGCAGTGGGTCATGTCTTGTGTGGGTGTAGCGAGTCATAGCAAATAAAAATGTATTAGGTTAAGGTTTATATGGGTCTATGCCACCCGAAATAAAGTGTTTTATTATTATTATTATGTAGATTGAAGTAGCTTATTACTACTTACTTTAAATTCATTCATTCTTTCCTATACGATAAAAAGTTTAGTGTACCTATGAAACCTACCTCAAAAATACTATACCTTAGCAAAGGGATATACCCCTTTGCTAAGGTATAGTATTTTTGAGTAGTAATCTATTAAGGCCCACTTGCACGTTTAGTTGGGTTAAATGAATAAAATGTGGAGTTTGTAAACTCGGGTAAGTTAAGTAATTAACATTTTAACTCTTCTTACACGTTGCGTCACTAAAATTTAACACCGGGTTAGTTAACCTGATATTAGTCTTTTTTGGGGTTTTTTTTTTTGTTTGGGCAGCATTGCAATGTTTGTGCCCTGATATGTAATCCAACCAAAATGTATGAACGAACAATGAACGAAAATTGTATACCCGTCTCTTTTACACTACTTTTACGATACGTTCCGTGTGGTGCCGGACGTAAAGAATAGCACCACCCTATTTCTTCTTGTGGGTGTCGTAAAAGGCGACTAAGGGACTTATTATAGAATGGGCAGTTCTTTATGCATTTTAACATCATACTGCGATCGCCAACCTGCCTGCCAAGCGTGGCGATTATGACAACCCCCCACAACTGTTGGGGAGGCCTATGTCCAGCAGTGGACGTCTTTCGGCTGAAATGATGCTGATGATGACGATACATAATACTTTCTTGTCTTTGAATTTTATAACATGACATTTAATTTTAATTGTATTGTATGTGGTTTCCATGGAGATTTAGTTTAAAGATTGACGAAAACGTCAGATATGAGATTTGCGCTGGTGTCTGTGATACAATGATTTTTCATTAGTACAGACACCAACGATACACTTTTTTTGTAATGTTCATTTTTTTTTTGAAAATTTGTTTTTTGTGAACCTTACGGTTTTTTTCTGAACTAAAAAAAATATATAAATTATATTATGGAAAAATATGTTTTAAGTTTTTTATAATTTTTATTTATTGTTATGTTCATGAATACATTGCCTGCTGATATAGTACCGAATTGTCACTTACTATAACATCGAACAAAATAATCGAAATTCAAAATAAGTTATCAGCGGTACCGCATACCGTCAATTTATTTTGACATACTAACACTAACCCAGAGCTTAACTACTTTACTCTCCCACGTCAGTGGTTTTAATATTAAAAAAGTTACCAGCTAACTCAGGGTTAAACTTTAATTCATCTTGCACCACCAAGAGTTAAAGATAAACCTCTAACTCTTGATGGTGCAAGATGAATTATTTGATTAACTCCAAGTTATTTATGATAACCCATGAACGTGAAAGTGGGCCTAAGGTAATTTATTACTTTGCGTTGTAATACTTTTATTTCAGCAAAATATAAAGAAAAAAATATTTTACAGCAAAATTATCCAATCTCCAATAATTTATGACTAAAAAGAGACATTTTATTACAGTAATAACTCAACGAACCTCACGTAAGTACTTTAATCTAAACAATAAGGACCGCCTGTCGTCCTGTTAAATAGAATTTGATGAAAAGCCGGGAATAAACAGGACACAAGTGCAACCGGAAATTAAAGGGACCCGGCGGCATCCGTTGTTCGGGTAAATACCCGTATATACTGTCGCTATAGAAAAACAACAATATCCCGACGGGCTCAAACAAACGGTCCTGATTAATGTTTTTGTTGGCTGTACAGTGAAAATATCAAAAAAATAATGATTTATTAAAAACTATTTCACTCGAGCTTATTTCGAAGGACATGTTTGTTCAGGTTTTTGGGCACACAATGACAGACACCCATGACCTAATGCAAAAGAAAATATCTGATAAAAATGTAAACAAAATAATGAATCAGAAAACGTACCTGTGGATGCCAATTTTTTCGCTTACAATTTGAGTGCTTTCATTTCATTATTTATTACATTTTGAATTTCGCGGGTTTTCACATGAAGAGTTCTAAAGAGTAATTCGACAAGTTCTCAATTCAGGAACTGGATGTTAGCTCCTTAGGACGAAATTAAGCATTGATTCGATTACATCTTATAAAAAACCGGCCAAGTGCGTGTCGGACCACGCACAATGAAGGGTTCCGTAGTTAGGATGAATTTATCCCAAAAACAAACTTAACATTGTAGTTGAAAAACATGCTCTCCGATACATCGATATACGTTACGGTCAATTCTTCATCTGCACATAAAAGTTGGTCGACTATTACTCGTTAACTTGTAAACCCTACTTAGCTGTGATAGTTTTCCTTTTAATTTCGTTATATATACTACTGCCATGATTTATTTCTCCACCACCAATTAGCTGGCAGGCCCCCCCCCCCCTGCCAGCTAATTGGTGGTGGACACTTGACTCTAACAAAAAATAGCACTTTAAAGCTTAATATTACGCAAACGGATCTCAGAATTGAAAAATGGCTTTGACAGACCCAATATTTTTAAACGGCCTATCCAATGTTACCCCACACCATGTATTAGATGAGAAAAAAAAATATCATCCCCGTTTTGCGTGCAAGGGAGGTACTCTAAAAAAAATGTTTTTCATGGTTTTATTTTACGACATTTACGGCGTGATTAACATGTGTACACCCATGCCAAATTACAGCGTTCTAGGACTAAGCGTCTCCGAGCTAACCCGGGGACAGACGGACGGCCGGACAGACAGACGGACAGACAGACAGACGGACATGGCGAAACTATAAGGGTTCCTTGTTTACTACGGAACCCTAAAAATGATTACTTCCCACGTCTTATCATTCTCTTCGTACATAATGAAAAAGGTACCTACATCCTGTCTATTTTCGAACATTTTTATAAGGAAACAATACAATTGCTACTAATTCAGCACAATAGCTCACCGTTAGCAATAGTCTACGTTTTCAGATTAACGATAAGATTTTTCTTTCTGTCTATTTCTGAAATACTTCGAAGGTAGCATTTTTATATTGTTAGTTTTACCTTCCACGTGTACGTAGGATGGTGACCTAAATATTAACTTAATTCAAACCACAACTACCATATATTTCATACATACTGCTGATGGAACTGTGGGAGTACCAGGAGTGCGTTGGGAGCTTTTAAAAGGCACTTAATCAAACGAACGGATAGTACTCGTACCACTAATCATACAAAATTAATTACCTTCTGAGTAGGAAGAATAATGTATCTTATGATGTTAGAGCACGCGCCGCTGATACTCCATACCGTTTAGTATGAAACAGCGTGCTAGGTAAAATATTGTCATTGAACTTATTGGACAGTTTAAATTTAATTATATATTAAAAAAAAAATTAAAGGGACTTACTAGAGAATGGGCAGCAGCGTTCTCTATGCATTTTTAAAACCATTCTGCGATCGCCAACCCGCCTGCCAAGCGTGGCGATTATGGCAAATCCCTCCCTTATTGGGGGAGGCCTAGGTCCAGCAGTGGACGTCTTTCGACTGAAATGATGATGATAATGAAATTTGTTCAAGTCTTTCATATGCGTAATTATTAAATATTGTAGTAAAAATTTAAAACTGCTACTTCCAGAACTTATTAATACTTTTATAAAAAAATCAAATTGCCTTTTGCTTCAGTAAAATCAATGACAATATTTTCAGATCAAAAAACGTATGGCCATTGAACGTAAAATGGACATTTTACTCGGCATAACTGTTACGATTCAAAAGAACCAAATTACGATTCCCATGCAATGGAATAATGCCAAAACTCATTCAGCGCTCAACAAGACCACTTTACAGCTCAAGTTTAATTTTTACACCTTTTATATGGACAAAGTTAAGTATTTAATTTACGTTTTTTAATAAGGTTTTGGGCATATCCTGCGGTTGGAACGCAATATGCAGCGTGGTATTAGGACTTTATGACGTAATACTGTTTATGACAAGACACAACGCAAGCGAGCAAGTTACTTTGAAATTAATGTGTGTAAAAAAACTTTTTACAAAAAAAAGAAAACAACCGACTTCCAAACAAATTACTACAAAGTGAAAAATAACTTTAATTTCGGAAGTCAGTGTCTTTTAAAGAGTTGGATCTTTAGAAATTAAAGTTATTTTTGACAAAATCAGATTTTTTATTTTTAAATTTTTTGTGGTCACTTTGTAATTTATTTAAGTTACAATAGCCTAATGTCAACTGCTCTTCACCTTTTACAAAATATTACATTTCCTGATGCAGGGGCGTTAAATGTTGAGGAGTTCTCCTGGTAATGACAAGTAGAACTGGAACTTGATGATTTAAGTTTCCTTATGCCTAGTATGGGTTGTTTGTAAGGGCATTGGGAAGACAGAGGATAGCCATAACTACCAGCATTTTCAATTTAACTCGTCAAATTCGAAAAGTTTCGTCGATAACGTCAACATTTTATTTGAAAAAAAAAATACGGAAAAAATGCTCGTATGAGCTCACTTCACACAATTCAATACGCCAAAAAAAATGCACTGGACTGCAATGCGTACAGCTGTAAACGCAAAAAACTACCGACACCTCTCGCCCAATTTCGAGCGACTCTTGACTTTTTTGTCGTAGGCCAGACGCATCACTCGACTATCATACCCTGCAAAATTGAGCTGCCGTTAAAAAAACACCGGAGCCAGAGCTGTAGGCAATATTTTTTCCGCTGCGTTGGGCTTTCCGGGAATTATTCGTACGTCTCAAAAAAAACACGAACGACGGAGATTAGCTATAAAAATAGGTGCCTTAAACACCTTTTAAAGGGGTACGTGTGGTAGGTAAGGTAATTATTTAATCAAATAAGGAGGTCGATTTTTTATTGTGACGAATTTTTTTATACCTACTGGCTTTAATTTTTTTTTTATTGTTTTGCATTATCAGCTTGTAATGTTCCCACTGCTGGGACACAAGCCTCCTCTCTATGAGAGTGGGCCGTAATCCACCACGCGGGCCCAGTGTGGGTTGATAGATGTCACATGTCTTCGAATTGCGGGTTCTTAGACATGCCGGTTTCCTCACGATGTTTTCCTTCACCGTTTTGAGAACAGTGGTGATGAAATAATTTACACAAAGTAAAGCCTGTCAGGGTTCGAACCTATGACCTACAACTCGGATGTTGCGGTCGTTACCATGGGGCCACCACTGCTCTGCTCTTTAATTGTTTATGAATGCGAAATATGCCTCCCTAATTTCAGTATAGTTAAATAATAATATATATAATATATCGACATGAGAAAGTGACTAAATGATTGAATAGCTATATACCTAGCTATCTTAAGTGAATTTTGTAATAAATATTGATCGCTAAGTACCTAATTGAAGACACATTTTGTACGTCTTTCTTGTTGACACTAATTATTAAATTCGTCAAGAAATTCAATTAGTCACGACTCCCTTTGCGTCGTTTCTACTTAAACAAGACGAGGATTTTCCTAATGAATGCCTATTCTAATTAGCTCGAAAACCCCTAATTTCCATATCTATATTACAAAATGTGCTCAGTTTCATAATACTTATCTACCTTAATAGCAGCAAGTCTTATCTATTGTTATTCTATAAGCGATATTTAAATATCTCAATGTATCCGTTGATCGGCTGCTTCATATTCAACGGCCGGGCTGCCAGCAATCACGGCCACTCGTAAAACCTAACGATATCAGATTTTATCCCTCCACAGAGCTTTAATAATAATCTCCAAAAATGTAGGGTAAACGCTCTGATCTTGTCAAGCCTCAGCTTAGCGCCCTATTGAGGAGGATACCCCGGATTTTGTGGTAATTTTCTGGTGAAGCAATGTTTTGTTAAATCGTTCGTGTGTCCTGGTATGTTCACGTTTTTTGTCGTATGAGCTTGGTTTGTTAATGTTCAATAATATCGATAAATATTTTTTGACATCAAAAAGTGTGTGGTAAAATCAATTTACAGAATTTAATCATCTTCTTCTTGTTTTTGGTTTTGTTCTTTTTTTGTTTCTATGAGTGTGTTTTATTTAATTTGTGATCTGTGCGAGTCCCAATAAATGTTTTTTTCTTTCTTTCTTTCTTTTCTTTCTTCATCTGTCTAGCCTTTTCCCAACTATGTTGGAGTCGGCTTCGAGTCTAACCAGATGCATATCAGTATTTTACATGAAGTGACTGCCTATCTGACCTTCACAACCCAGTAACTGGTAATACGATACTCCTTGGTAACTGTCTGTCTGTTGGTCTGACTGGTTGTGTTTTGATTTTCGGCTTCTGACGACCCGTAACGACTATCAAATATCCACGAATGACAGCCGGTACCAACGGCTTTACGTGCTTTCCGAGGCACGGAGAGGTCTTGGTATGTAAAGATCACCCATCCACGGACCAACCGCGGCAAGCGTAGCTTAACCTGATTGATCGACCCGTCTGGCTATTATTTTAATTAATTTACCACAAGCCCCACAGAATTAAATAAGAATCAAGATCGGAAATCAAACCCAAAAATAAATAAATAAATAATAAATCAATAAATATATATGTCTTTCCTTCCTATCCTTTTATAATCCTTTGCAAAAACCTTAGTTCAATTATTTTGAACTTTAGCTAGATATTAAGACTTAATTCTTGCTCAATGGCAACAAATTAAACTATAAAAGAACATTATATTTTATAGCAAAGTAACATAGTATTGATTATTGCTTCTGATGTTGTAAATTGATTCAGACCGACGCTATCAACTAATGGTAATATCTGTAGGTACCTTTTAATGGACATACTACGTTAAAATCCTTTCAATCCAGGCATACAATAATTCAGCCTAGTTTCCATCCATTTTCAACCAAGCAAATGCTTGTTCATAACCCAATTTTGAAAATCCTCTGAATTAAGATTAATCGTGTTTTCACTTTACATGTAAATACTTTCAGTCATTCAACCTTTTTCGGGGCTTAATTTATAAATGTCTGAACCATAGTCCTTAAAATGTCAATGCTTAAAGCTATTCAAAGCCCACTCAAACTCATGAACATAAATAGCACAGGTTTATCACTCGCTTCACGAACGTGTGATTTTAATCCTCTGGAAATAAAAATTGGTTACAACGAACGTGGAAAATAAAATTTCAGGAGAGCTCATTGCTCGAGATTCCACATTTCATTCGCAGGATATTCACTGGAGGGCTATCCGGATCTCTCTTGCCTGAAATAACTGTCGCATAATGTTGATATAAAGCGGGCCTCGGCTTGGTGGCAACTGACTGGAATTGTGTGACGCCTCCGCTTTGATTTAACTAGTAGCTATGACACCTTGGAAGCCTTTGCTGGAGGATTTAAGAGCACTGTTTATTTAAGCTCTCTCGTTCAGAGATCCTTTTACGGTTGGCGGTGAGATATTGCAAACATTGAAAATGAGGGTAGTCCACGCGATAAGATGCGGTTTTCAGAAAATATGAACATTTTTTGTCACAAATAAACAGTAGTAGTTCGTTTTATGCATGTCTGCAGCAGTCTAGACTTCGTAATTTTATTTGTTGTACAGCTGCCTTATTCTTTAAATGAGCCTCTAGAGCGAAGTTTATTTGAACACTTTGTGAAACTAGGGTCCGCGTATTTTCACGTCATTTATAAATACTTTACACTCGGACATTTTTTGTAAATAAAAAAAAGATTTCTCATAGCAACATGACAACTTTTGCACCCGCTATTTTTCCTAAAATAAAAACCGGCCAAGTGCGTCTCGGACCACGCACAATGAAGAGCTCCGTAGTTGGGATGAATTTATCCCAAAAACAAACTTAACATTATAGTTGAAAAACATGCTCTCCCATACATCGATATACGTTATGGTCAATTCTCCAACTGCAAATTTAAGTTGGTCGACTATTACTCATTGACATGTAAAGCCACTTAGCTGTGATAGTTTTCCTTTTATTTTCGTTATATGTACAACTGTCATGAATTTTTTCACATATCCAAAACCAACCATTTAGCTGGCAGGGGGTGGGGGGACACTGGCCTCTAACAAAAAATTGCACTTTAAAGCTTAATAATACGCAAACAGTTCCCTGACTTTAAAAACGGTTTTCACAGACCCGCAATATTTTTAAACGGCCTATCCAACGATACTTCACACCATGGAATAGTCGAGAAAAAAAAATATCATCCACATTTTATATTACATGCAAGGGGTACCCTAAACAAAATGTTTTTCATGGTTTTATTTTACGACTTTCTCGGCGTGATTAATATGTATACCTACGCCAAATTACTGCTTTCTAGTACTAAGCGTCTTTGAGCTAAGCCGGGGACAGACGGACGGACAGACAGACAGACGAACATGGCGAAACTAAAAAATTGCATGGGTATGGCGTAAGAGGAAACATCCTGAAGCTTCTGGAATAGGGTTCCTTGTTGACTACGGAACCCTAAAAACGACGATTATAAAATATATCCCTGAATAAAAACATGAGTAACATAATAATAACTTGGAACGTTTTTTAATTGATCGTGTCGCACTTCGCACGACCGATACACATAAAAGCACTTGTGTCCCTATTTTTACAACAGAGGCAACAAAAACTTGTACGAACGCTCGAATTTATTTACCAGTAACCATAAATATATTGAAACAGGTGTAGAATCGTACTCAGGGTGGCCATTTACGAAATTACTTTCCCCAAATTTAGTCTAGTCGAATAGTCCCACGTCTCATTAGGGGAACGAAAATATTGTACCTTCTTTAAACGCTTCTTTAGTATTGCAAGAGGAAAATTTTCTCGATGGCGAGTAATTATGCCGTAACAGAAATTATTTGAAAATACGTAGGTATACATTCATAGGTACATACATAATTACATAATATGTAGGTTGTGTAAGTATCTGCTGGTTATGTGCCTAGCTTTTAACATTTTATTAGGTAAGTAGGTTATTAAAAGGTGTATTTTTAACAATATTTACCTACAGTATGGAGCAAAAATATACACTAAGTCAAATAATTCTCATTGAATTTATGAGCTTTATAATGGTTTGTATAATATTTCAAGATTTAAATTGAAAAAATACGAGAAAATTGTTTTTTTGCTAATTGTGTCTTTTTTTTTTGGGTGGGAAATTATCAAATAACTTCTCCCGCTCTGGGCTGAGCGGGAGGGGGTGTCAGACTTTTACTGACTAAAACCCAACCGTGTTCCTTCCGTTGCCTGTGTGCCAGGGCCACGATATCCCTTTCGGACAAACTCGCAACCCTGGCAGGCATTGGCCCTAACGGACCCCGTCAGTTGGTGCTGACATCTCTTTGAGGCGCGCGTGAAACACAACGCGCCGTCGACCCGGGCCTGGTGCTTATCGGACGGCGAGCTACCTATCGCTCACCGTCCGCAGGCCCGCGCCTACGGTGGCCGGAAATCGGCTTGCGACTCCCGACGCCCGGGGCGTCTCCTGCGGCGGCTAAGGACGTGAGGGCGCGAACCCTGCCTCACCCTCACGCGTTCCGCCTCCTCCTTCGCGAGCATTACTGCTTCGCAGAAGAAGGTGACGGCCTCCCATGCACTCTCGCTCCGAACCATGGCCTGAACCAGGGCCGGACGTGAGGGATCGCCGCCGCCGATCGCCTCCGTGAGGACACGGCGGTGCTCCGCCCAAGCCGGGCAGACCTCCACCGTATGCTCCACCGTGTCCTCCGGGCGATCCACACAGTGGTGACACTCGGGCGTTTCCTCCCGCTTTATCCTGAACAGGAACCTCCCGAAACAACCGTGTCCGGTGAGGACCTGCGTCAGGCGGAAGGTGAGGACGCCGTGGCGCCTCTCTAGCCACTCCTCAAAGAGGGGACTTATCGCCACAATTGTGGCGTGCCCAGCTAATTGTGTCTAAACCTACATATTTTTGCTCGTGAGTGTACCAAGGTTCTCAACCTAATTTGATTACTCAAAGCAATAACCTATTAACCAATGAGCTGCTAGAGATTAATCAATGCGGTATAAGGACAAGTGAACTGATTAATATATTAATGAGGATCAACGGAATAATCTATTACTAATACAAATACATTGATATTAATATTGCAAATTGTATTGTTTATTTGCAAAGGCATTAAATTATTTACCTTAGTATCTATCTTAAATCTCTTTGTTAATTTGAAAGGAGGTGATTAATATTTTTGTGGAAGCTTTTTTAAATGGCAACGGTACGCGCTACTCGATAATTATTTACCTATATCGAAATCAGACTGTGAGCTTTCCGAAAAATAAATAAATAAATGTTCTGTAATGTGAAAATAAGTAATATGCGAATGAGTCTATATACATACAATTACGAGTAAATAAGTAACTTCAGTCAAGCGTGAACTATCAACCGCATGATCGTTTCACTAGCAGGTGAGGTAGAGCTCAGAAAAACGAAAAACGAACTATGTTTGTTTTTTAATTAAATACAATTTGTTATTTACGTAACCCTATTGATATTTCCGTTATTGCGATTACTTCGCCACGGTGGTTTACGAGTTTACGAAATAACAATACCTATCCCATTTTATACGTCATACTAAACTTCTTCTCACCTCCTACCTCATCTCGTATCTTTTTTATTTTTTTTTAAACACTGCCCCACACTAGGAATTTCTCCTGTATTCAAAGTCAAAGTCACAGTCAAATTATTTATGTCAAATTATTTATGTCAAATAGGCACATAGGAGGTACTTTTGAACGACACAATTTACAGAAAAAAATAGAGTTGATTCTAGTTGCCCCTTCCAAGAGGTAGTTTCGTATGGAGAAGAATGGGCAAGAAACTCCACCGTTACTCTTTTAAAAATGTTTTACAATATTTTGTATAGGTACATCAATGATATAATTATATGTGAAGACGATGCACCTAGAATAAAATTACTAACAATAGTTAAAAAGAATTAATAATGAAGCAATGACAGATAAATTAATTATGTGATAGATACATGGTGCTCACATATTTACAAACATTGTAAAAAAAAATTAAACGTTATCCTAAAAAAAAAAAAAATATATCAGTGTGTGAATTTATGGTAATCACAGTATGTAAAATAAATGTCATAAAAGTAATAAATTATACAGTTAAAGATTTTGTGGGTGCGTTTACAAACATTTAAACTCACATACACAAACAGCCAGACCGGGAACAACTACTTGTAGGTCATACAAATATTTGTTCCGTGCGGGAATCGAACCCGTGACACGTAGCGCAGCAGTCAATCGCTTAACGACTGCGCCCACCGTGGCGTCAATCTTTCATACAACACAGTTTTCCTAGACTGTATCTTATTTGTGAGAATAGGCTCTTTTCTTTGTAATAAAAACTAAATTCGAATACAAATAGATTTCCACGATGTTCTAAGTATAGAAATCTTCGGTCTCAGTAATCATTTTGTTATCCATCGGATAAGAAAACAAAGTAGAAAAAAAACTCAGAAGGAAGATGTTCAAGAAAATCACTAATTAGATATCCGGAGAAAAGAACTAATTGGAAAATAAAGTAACAGTTTCAAGAAAACAAGCGGATGTAAACGTGTTACTGCGTACAAACATCATTATATAAAATGACTCTGATAACACAACACATATAAATGAAAAAAAAATAAACAACGATACCTAACCGCTATTTTTTTTAAGCCGGTTATAAAGGAAATCGCTTCAAAAACACGAAACACTAAAAATGATTCTAAAACTAGTGACACGTGCTAAAGCATCGTCTGCCACGCACGAAACATGCACGGAATTTAATCCCGATTTTAGAATGGAATTTTTAATTGCAACATTTCTCTGGCAATGCCGCAGGGCACAGTTAACAAGTCTATATTTCATACCAAGAATAGATAAATCGAAGTTGTAAAGTTGAACGGTCTGAACGATAATGAAGCCATCTATTGGTAAATGACACGGAAAAACGAGATTAGAATTCGCTTGCGATAGTAATAAAAAATAAAGCTTTTCCTTCTGCGTTAGGTCGTTCCCCGAGCGATTGCAATCTTTTTTCAGTATAAAAATCCGTTTATGTTTATGTCTGGCGAAAATAGTGAAATAAATTAAAATGTATTGCTAGTGACAGATACCGTACTCTGTGAATAAGCATAGTTTAGAAACGAATGTTTATAAAAAGCACCTAAACAGCGCCTTTTGTGTCTCAAATTCTCAACAAATACATCACTGACCAAAACCGCTTAGCATAACTTAAACTCAACAAAGCTTCAGCTCACTTTTGTGGAAGCAAAGCTAACAGGTCAGACTTCACCCTCTCAGGAATTACACCTAACAGAACTATTCACAACTGGCCCCCGACATGCATAGTTTAGGGCTCAACTTGTTCCAGCGCATGTCTGAATTTTGAAGTGCTAACTATCTGGCGTGAATAGTGGAAGCGGTTATCCGCTTTTAGTTACCCCATTCTTATAGATCGTGTGGTCGCTCGTAAAGTTGTGAGCCACTTTATTGCGGTAAACATAGAACACGCAATCCCAAGAGGAGCAATGAGCAGGTAACTGCGGTAGCCAACTTTAAAGCTAATATTAGTTCAGCCACGTCACCGGAAAATGGGTAGTGCAGTGATTGGCTGTGGCACAGACCGGACTTCCAAATGTCCAATCACAGTGCGACGCCAACGACTCCAATTAAATTCGATTGAATGGGAAAATTCTAGCGCTGTCAGGCATTCTGTTATTTGTAAACTTATTGAATGACGCAATCAAAAGCTTGTTCTGCTCGAATCCAAAACAAATCTGACAACAGTTGTACAGTTGGTTATTTCAGTTTATTTATTTTCTGCATCGTTCGCGTTTTCCTAAAATAGCGTATCGAGTTTTGATTAACTTAAATTACAGAGCGCTGCTTGCATAGGAGAAGTAGATTTAAATGGTACAGCTACACACTGAAATCACGTGTAACAAAAGAAGAGGCGTTTGTTCTAAATATATTGCGTTTATGTCTGATAGCCGGAACTACTACATCTATACAATTCTAAAAACAAGAACGAGTCGGATTCGATCACCGAGGGTTCCGTACGTATATATATTGTTGATGATTTCTGTAAAACTGTGCTATTTAAAGACATCGTTTTATGTTTCTTTCTGTAATCTTTACATACATTTCTATCACATAGAATAATTTCAGATTTTTATCTGTACAAACTTCAGAGATAAGGATGGGGGAACGTTTTTTTTTTCGTCATAAGTTGGAAACTATGCTGCATAAAAAAAAAATTTTGAGAATGTGCAAACAGCGTTCTTTCATATGATACCACATGCCCTAGTAACCCCACTTCAAATTGTAAGACCCCTTTTCAGTCCCTTTTGCAAAAATATATATTTTTTTAATTTCTTTCTTGTTTGCAAAATAGTTGGGCAAACGTCATCTAAAACTATTTTTAATTTCAAGTTGATAGCATTAGTAGTTCTTGAGATATCCACGTGTGACAGACAGACAGACAGACGGACTTAGTCTCACCATATGGGTTCCTTTTTACCATTTTGGTACGGAACCCTAATTAATTCCATCGCTCCAACAATGCGACAATTCAAGCTAAAAGCAGCAAAAAGTACCCGTTTTTCAGTGTACCGGTAATCGTTACATTTATTACTGTGTGTGTGTGTCGGAGCGCCGGTATAATTACGCGACCACAATTGGGAGGGGGGCGACGCAATTAGCCATTTCACAGGAGCCGAGCCGTTGTCACATCGACTCTAATGACTTCAACTAGTTCCATTGCACGCCCGCAAAGGCCGGAACGACTTTTTCAAGCCATCTTTATTTAGTCTGGCTACAGGAATGTAATTTAAAATCTAGAGAGAGGATTTTAACTCTATGAACTACGGAAGTCGCAACTGTTAATTATAACAATTAACTGTTGCGACTTTCGTTGCTGAGTTGTGAATCATTAGAGCTTTTAAATCGCTAGTGTTCTGAATAATATTCAACTGTAGATGGGGAAAGTGCAGGATCAAGAGATAGCGGACTACAATAGCGATAAATGTTTAACTTATATAGTTACACATATAAAAGGATTACGTTTCTTCATTTCTGTATTATGTAGGTATGTGAACAAAAGGAACAAATACAGCAGTATTTTGCGATGAATACTTATAAACGAGATGAAAATGTACTGTGTGGTTTTACTGTAATGTTAACCGTTTATGTCCATTTTAAACTACCCTATACACTTCTGATTCAATTTAAGGTTATTGAATACAAAATCGTTCTGATAAAATAGGGTGGATGAAATAAACATGAACGAGCAGGTACAGAGAAACATACACAAAAAACAACCGATACCAAGCTCCCTTTGCGGGGTTTTATATAAAAATTCTAAATTAAGACCCCAAACATGATCGACACCGTTCCTAAATTGTTTTTTGTTCGTTCAGTAATTTAAACTCGTTGAAAGCTTCGGGGTCGATCATTAGTCTTTAAGATTGTGTCTGTACTGGTTCGAAAAAAAAAATCCACCTCACATTGTTTCTGACAAACTGAAATTGCCTCTGGAAATTTAACAAACGAGTTGGAAACCTTCACGGATGTTGGTGAACACAAATTAAGCAACATTTCAGATGCCATTTTTGTTGAAAGTACAAACTAGGGGTGAGCTAACGTTCTGAACTTAGTTTACGAGTGTTCGAAACAAAGGTAAAGTTCGCTATGCCATTGCTATCTCGATTGTACAGTTGTTTTCACTTTTGTTATCGATTTTGTTTTCACACACGTGGACTTGAGTTGTATACCGCAAAAGGAAGTAATTTTAACTTTAAATATAACCTTACTCTCACGGGTTTTGTAATAGATACTCGTACAATACTACTTACCAAATCAACACACACTTACGCACACAACATTTAGTTAAATCTACTCTCGAAACTTTTCCATATCGTTATGTTATTATAATTACGTTACGTTGTTTTTTATCTTATTTGTATTTTTCCTTCCTTTTTAATATTGTAAATTCTCTTCAATATCTTAAAAGCATCCAATGTAAGCGTGTACATTATGAAGCGTCGTGAGAACTTGTACCAGGAATTGTACCGTTGCTTGCAATGCCTATTTCAAGCACCAGTCTCTCACAAATGTATACTTATCCATAAATAGTTTTAAGCAATACTACTGTACATTTGTAAGGAGAAAAAATAAAAATACTTTTACAATGTGGTTCTCATGTTTACGGCCGCTATTTATAAAGTAAGTTGTCTTTCCGACAACAACAATTTTGCAAAGCATAATAAAACAAGGTGCTCAGTTTTCTTCTATATATCTAAAACAGTGCCGTAACGTAGTTTAGACTCCTACCAGGGTTGCGAGTTTTTCCGAAACGGATATCGTGGCCCTGGCACACAGGCAACTGAAGGAACACGGGTGGGTTTTAGTCAGTAAAAGTCTGACACGTCCTCCCGCTCCGCCCAGAGCGGGAGAAATTATTTGATAATTTCCCAAACAAAAAAAAAAGGAAAAAAAGCGTAGTTTAGACTAATTGACTGCCAGACAACGCAGAGCCAATTCATTCAGATAGAACAATGTAAATTAGAAAATATTTTTTAAGAAGATGTAAAGCAAACACAAGGCAGGACCAAAGCAACACCATAGTGGTTGCTAGCAGCTGAATAAGAATAGCTGAAAATCAAGTTAAATGGCGTGCCATTGATTGCCCAGTAATATATAGCTAAAGTCTGATGATGGTGATAATATATATATATATACAGGGTGGATAAAATCAATAGGACCTGAAGGGAAACCACTTAAATACTTAAGATAAATTATTTTACTTAAGGAAATATTCTTTTGTTTTCAAAAAGAAACAAAACTGTATTCACAGATTTCTCGACAAGCTTACCTAGACCGGGAATCGAACCAGCTTAAAATTTAAAAAAAATAAACACTCGCTATTTTATTCTACTAATCGATAGGATTATTGTTCAGGATAAAATCTCTAAAAACATTTAGTCTTAGAAATAAATTGATTGATTGTTTGATAAATTTGATTTTATCATAAATTTTATTAACAAGAACACGTAAACATGAAAGAAAATGATTACCTAGCAAGACATTGATACTTGAACTATTTAAAATTACAATTTTGTTACACTTTAATTATTTTACTGATATGTTGTTCGTAATGAGACCCTCGTTACAAATACTTAAATTTTGTCTTTTTTTAAATTCAATTCATGAAGCCTTCTACAAAATGATCATAATTGTTTTCTTCATGTATTATTGACTAAAATTTTCACCATCCACCAAAACAAGGTACTTTAAAGAAAAATTTGCAAGCTTGTACTTCATAGAAAGTCTTTGGGTGTTAGAGTTATAAGAAAATTATAGCGTGTCTTTTACTTGTGGAAAGTGAGTAGTTCTAGTTTAGGTAGGTACCTAATGTTGATTCAAGTTCTAATGTACTAAATATTAGATTTCATGGATATCTTTTACGACAGACGTGTGTAAAACCTAATGTTTCTTGGAGAAATTGTATTTTTAACATTGACTGTATCGATTAGTGAAATAAAATAGCGGATGTTTATTTTTTTAATTTTCAGCTGGTTCGATTCCCGGTTTAGGTAAGTTTTTCGAGAAATCTGTGAATGCAGTTTTGTTTCTTTCTAAAAATAAAGGAATGTTTCTTTTAAGTAAAATAATGTATCTTTAGTATTTAAAGTGGTTTTCCTTCATGGCCCATTGATTTTTTCCACCCTATATAAATAAATATTTTTTTTATTTCAGATCAAGATCCTTATGTTGTTAGTATTGGTCTTAACCTAATGTTAGTAAAAACCACACTCTATGTACAAAATTGAAACGACTGACACCTACGTGTGCAGCCGTATTCAGTGAGCCAGCATGGGGCTGTCCCACCTATCACACAATACAGTCAGGATGCTGTGGGAGCTAGCACGTATTCGTACAATAATGCCATGTTTTTTTTTCGAATATTTAACACTGAACGGGTTAAAAGAGGTCAGTCGCGACCAAATACGCAGTATACCGATAGTACAGCAGTGCTATTCTGTAACCATCTCACCGTGAAAACTTTGATGAAGTGAGCGTGGAGTGAACTGTCAGTGTCATCCCACCTGACGCTAGGGATGGACCAAGGATTACATTTACAATCATAATCGAGATTTTGAACAGAAACTCAATTTAGTTTTTTTTACATTAAATTGAGTTTGACTGTTCTGTTTTGTTATTTTATTTAAAATCCCCGTAAATATTAATGTTAAGACAAATATATACTAGCTTTGAAATAATATAAAATGATCAATAGAATCAGCATAAAAATATTATTACAATCTCGATTATGATTGTAAATGTAATCCTTGGTCAATCCCTAGCATCAGTGGAATGACACTGACAGCTCCCTCCACGCAAGAATTCACGGTGATATTTTTACAGAATCGACATGCTGGTGAAGGTTATTTCTCCTAATACTTAGAGTAAACAAAACTTGAACAACACAAACTACGTCACCACTTGAAACTTCATACACCCATAAAGTTTTGGGTCACACAATAACCTACTTTGAGCACATAGGGTAGGTACCGTAAGTAGTGACAAATTGCTACCCATCGTCTACGATCACTAGAACACGACTCCCTTATCCCTAGTTGATTGCGACAACTTGTGAAATATGTTAAGCAGTTGACAATGCCTTCTCTAAATTAAAGTCTGCATGTATTAAGTAGTTTCAGTTATTAAAACTGTTGAAAACCCGCAGCGAAAATAAAAAAATGTCTTTGCAATGTCAGTAAAAGCACACAGCCCGATAAAAACAAAGAAAAAATATCGTTCGAACAATTTTTGAGAATAATTGTAGCACAAACAGCCTCTCACACCTGCGGTCTGCAGTGCGGATGTAAATATTTATCAGTATATCGTGAACAATCAATGATATGGGCAGTTTATCTGTTTAAATCCAATTCAATTCCCCACTGAGCCCGTACAATGCACAGTTGGGATGCAATCCCCTTAGCATGCGATTCGGGAGTCCGGCCTGATTGCCAATTTATTGACTGGCCCGTCTCCTTTATCTTGGATGTCCACAACCTGGATCAAGTTGACACAAAGACAAATTGTGAGCATTCGGTAATCCGAGCTTATGGACCATTGATGGCCGTTGTTAATGTCTCGGAAAAAGTGGGTTGCGTGGAATTGGATTTGGAACAAAACTGTATTTTCTTTAAGAAGATTTAGATTTTTTGGGCTGATAAACTAACTGTATACGTAACTGTATATGACGTTGTTGTTATGACTTACCTGTGCTTTTTAGGGTTCCGTACCTCAAAAAGAAAAAAGGAACCCTTATAGGATCACTCGTGTGTCCGTCTGTCACAGCTGATTTGCTCCGAATCTACTGGACCGATTAAGTTGAAATTTGGTACACATATGAACTTCTGTGACACAAACACGGACGTTTTACGTAAATAAATTAATTTTGAATAGGGAGGTCACTTTTGGGGGGCAAAATAGAAAATTATAAAAGAAAGTTTTGCTGACTGTACCGTGTGACATATCAATATCGTGGCTTGTTTTAAGAATAAAAAAAAATAATAATTTTAAAATACATACTTGTAAAATAATTTGAGAAAATAGATGAAAAATGACCATTCCCCACCCCTTATCTCCGAAACTACTGAGCCTAAAATTATGATAAAAATACATACAATTGTTCTTTACTCATAGATTACAGGAAAACCTATAAGAAGTCTGTGGTCTTAAAATAACATGGTAAATCACTCAATATTGTGCGTACAAACTTACATTTGCAGTTGGAATGTATGGAGATCATGTTTTTCAACTACAATGTTAAGTTTGTTCTTGGGATAAATTCATCCCAACTACGGAGCCCTTCATTGTGCGTGGTCCGACACGCACTTGGCCGGTTTTTAGGGTTCCATACCAAAATGGTAAAAAGGAACCCTTATGGTGAGACTAAGTTTGTCTGTCTGTCTGTCGCACCTGGATATCTCAAGAACTACTAATGCTATCAACTTGAAATTTAGAACTGTTTTAGATGACGTTTGCCCAACTATTTTGCAAACAAGAAAGAAAATAAAAAAATATACCTTTTTCGCAAAAGGGACTGAAAGGGGGTCTTAAAAATTTGAAGTGGTGCTTCTAGAGCAGGTGGGGTATCATATCAAAGAACGCTATTTGCACATTCACAAATATTGTTTTTTTTTAGGCTAAAAAAAAATAACGTACCCCATAACACCGAAGTTTGCATAGATAAAAACCTGAAATTATTATATGTGATAGAAATTCATGTAAAGATTACAGGAAAAATAAAGCGATGTCTCTAAATAGCACAGTTTTTCAGAAATCATCAACATCATAATATACGTACGGAACCCTCGGTGCGCGAGTCCAACTTGCTCTTGACCGGTTTTTTTTAAAGTAGATACGTTTATTCTTTAGGTAATTAAAATAAACAGGTACTTGTGACATTATCGACTTGATCGAATCTATTTCTTTTTCATTTATTTTTTTTTTTTTTTTTTGTGTATATGTACACCGCTGCCTAACCCTTTGGGGATTGCAGGCGTGATGTTCCGTTATGTGTATTTATTTTTCATTTGCCTCGAAACAATGTCATATTGATCTCACTTGACCCTTTAATAATTCTGCCAATGATGACAACAACAAAATTATCATAAGTATTATCCCTTGCCTCGATGTAACCTTTACAATCTGATAAACTATCAGCAGGAATAAACAGGAAGTCTCCCCCTACACAAATCGTTAGTGTAGTCGTGTCTAAAGATTCGCGATCAGCGATGTACTTCGCGATAAGCTAACAACCGATAAAATAAGCTACTTATGCACTATAGTAACTTTTAGACTCGTATCGCTAATAGCTAAACTGTTGCTAAGTCAGAACGCGTTAGTATAATTTCCTTCAGCTCAAAATATGAAGAGAAATGCGCTAAACGTATGATTGGTGTGTATATTTTTAAAAAGAATATTAGTACCAGCATCATTTATTTTAAGTTTGTTTTTAGGGTTCCGTACCCAAAGTGTAAAAACGGGAACCCTATTACTAAGGCTCCGTCGTCTGGTGACAGACGGACAGTCAGACAGCTGACTATCCGTCTGTCACCAGCTGTATCTCATGAACCGTGATAGTTAGACAGTTGAAATTTTCACAGATGATGCCGCTATACTAAAAAGCAGAATAAAATCAATATTGAGGGGGGCTCCCATACAACAAACGTGATTTTTTAGCTAATTTTTGCTCGATATTGATAACGGCAACAGGTAGACGCTTGAAATATTCACAGAATATTTAGTTATATGTTCACTTTAAAAATAAATAATTAAATTAAAATAAAACAAATATTTAAGGGGGCTCCCATACAACAAACGTATTTTTTTTGCCATTTTTATAGATAATGGAACCCTTCGTGCGCGAGTCCGACTCGCACTTGGCCGGTTTTTATGTTTAGCCTTATCCTTCTGATAATTAATGTATAAAATAAAATCCAAAGTCTTGAGTTAATTGCTATTACATAAATAATTAGAGTTATCAAATTTACAACACAAATATTAGCAATTTATATTTAGGAAAAACAAGAGAACGCCGTACATCGTCGTAATAAAATTCTTTTTACGACACCACGATGTACTTGTAAAAAACCCCGTGTACGTCGTAACATTTTAAAATGTCCACAGGAAGAAATCTTGAGGACATCGTAAAATGCAACTAAGGACTGAAATTTATTTCAGGTGGGATGGAATAAGGGTTCGCTTGAGGGTGCGGTATTGTAAAGCAGTCACGTCCCGTTCTCGTTAATGGATTAAGAACTAGTTGTACTCTTGGTTGAAAGTAAGCAATTCTGTAAAATGGGTTAAGGGGACGATAACGGACTTTTAATGATTTTTTACTAAATATGACGTCTAAACGAGTAGAATGATTTGAAAAAAATATGTGATAAATTAGAGCATTTTTTCAATAACTTAATATGTGAATATTTTAGACTATGTTATATTACACAATGAAATTAATTTGTAAAGTTATGTCTAACGCGGATAAAAAACTGAGAATGGCGCAAAATCTATCAAGCTTATTTTTCTGAAACCTTCACCAATTTAAAGATAATTAATTATTGATCTTTTAGTATACGCGTTTTATTAAAATACCTTTTGTTTTGTGTATAATAAATTAATAATGCATCAAATTGGGGACAGCGCTCCTTGATGGGCGAGTCCTATTACCGGCTGAACGTACGACGCGTTGCATGAGCTCAGTACAGAACACGCAAGCTAACTACTCAAGGTCACTGGCATATATCTACGTCTTAAGGTTAAAATCATTTTGTTTTTAAGTCGTTTTTCTAATGCCTATGAAAATAAATGCTTTTTTGCGCTACCAGTTTATGAAGGACTACACTATGCCATTGAGATTTTTACACGCGATAAGAACTACGGTACGATGGGTATGAAATAAGATACCGCTACGCTTTTCGTAGATACTGCACTACGTTATAAAGACATCACCGGCACTACGCTTTGGGAGCTACGGCGTAGCGACAGTGCTACGGCGTAGCGAATGTGCTACGCTGTGGCGCCGGCGCTGTTATGGAACACAAACTTAGCTTTGGAAATATTAATATACACTATTGAGGCATCAAGCCACGTTTCATTATAATGCTCCATAACTAAAGCACGAAACTAAAAATAATAAGAAATGATTTAAACTAATAACCGTCGCTAAGGTAAATTATAATAAAATAAACCCCGGCTTAAAATAATTCAAGAACCTACAGTACATTGTGTTCTCAGCATTAGACTTAAAACAACAATGCTCAAGAGAGTTGGTTATTACGTTATTATGTGTTTTATTACCCAACATATGCCTCGGGAATTAGTATTTAAGCATTTCAATCATGAATAAATTAGGTAGCATAACATCTGCTAGTAAACCTGTACCGTTGAAACTAGGGCAGAAGTATGTTAGAAGGCCTATAATTTGAACAGGATATTCTATAACCTTCGTCAGGGACTTCAACAATGTTGTTACTGTGACTAAGGGTGTATTATTCTGCGTAAACTTATGTAAGTTTTGGTTTATAGGCATGTGGAAGACTTAATTGGATTAGCCGATGTTTTACATAAACTGATTATTTATGGTATGGAAATGTACAACATGAAGTATGAAAGCAAAAGGTTCAGAACGTTTTAATGGTAAGGGAAAATAACTGGTGAATGTTATACAATTTTTTGTTGCAATAATTAATGTGTAAGTTATTTCTTGATAGATGTGAAATAAAATCTACAATTTACTGAAGATTTAAAATAAAGTATTCGTAAAATAAGTATTGATATTATTCATGTTGTATATTTTTGATACATGACTACTATAACATAATATTGCGATGATAAAACAGATAGATTTAGATGTTAATAATGAATTCAGAAAAAAACATTGTCATTTTGATAGTCCTGATAGAGGTTGTGATAATTATACTGGTACCAAAAGGCCTTACCTTAAGGTATTCAGACTAAATTTCAGCTCCAAGTTGTTGTTACATGTTTCAAGCTGATACAGCTGACAGTTTAAAATAGCCGTATTTATTCCAATCATTCAGCTATTTCAGATTACTAGCAAAAAAAGCAAGTATAATAGCGACAGTTTGCCTGGATAAAAATCAATTAAATTCATTACCTCACTCTTAACCCTGTATTGAAAAGTGATTTCCGGAACTCATGTAGCTTGACGGAGAATGACTCTACGGGTTTGGTTCTACAGTAAAAAGTGAAAAGGAAAACGCATTCTTGCGGAACCTAAATAAAAAAAAATCTTTTATTCAGGTATTAAACCCATAGTAAAATGACAAAAAAAAAACAATGCATTATAAATAACACACATTATATAACTTGTTTTTGTTTGGACTCGTATGGACGGTGAATGATGTCCTTTCTCGTAGGTAAAGAGAGCAAAAAACTTTGTTACAACGAATGAACCAATCTCAAAAAATAACAATCCCAAGATAGTATATTTGACCGAGCGAGCGAAGCGTCTCTGCTTCCAGTCTGCTTTTCAAAATTTGCTTTTCTCTGTCAGTTTGTTGGTACACAGGTAAAAAGACTATTTACGTATTTTATTGTACAACCGATCTGGACAAAACTTGGTATACAGGTTTTATGACTTTATAGATTTGAGGGGGAATTCCTCCATTCCTTCCTATTTTTTTTCTTTTTTAGGAAAACATACTTTTACGATGTTTGAATATGTGAGCACCATGTATCTATCTCATAATTAAGTTATTTTTCATTGCTTCATTTTTAATTATTTTTACCTATTGTGGTATAGTAATTTTATTTTATTCTAGGTGCATCGTCTTCACATATAATCTTATAATTAATGTACTTAAACAAAATATTGCAAGACATTTTTAAAAGAGTAACGGTGGAGTTTCTTTCCCACTCTTCTCCATACGAAACTACCTCTTGGAAGGGGCAACTAGAATCAACTCTATTTTTTTCTGTAAATTGTGTCGTTCAAAAGTACCTCCTATGTGCCTATTTGAAATAAATAATTTGACTTTGACTCCAAAGGGGTAAAAAGGGGGCTACTAGATATCTCCGTCATATGAAATACGATTTCGATGGTTCTTTTTTATTTGACAGGTAGTAACTTTAAGTTGGTCTCTTAGAAATTTGGTGAAGATCGGATGAGGATCTTCGGCATGATGAGTAGAATAGCTCTTCAAAATGCAGTTAATTCCTCACTTTTAGATTTCTACCAGGTGGAATCGACCCTTGAACTACTAGGTAGGGATCGATAGAGTACCTGGGGAACCATCTTCACGTCACAAAATTGAATTCATAAAATAGGTGGTACTGCTGTTACCCTGCCAACCGACTCCGTCCCTCTCGCCCGCCTGGATTGGACCTGGATTTTTCTTCAAGTTGGATAGGTGTATTCATTATAGGATTTTAAACTGAAATGGTTATGTTCAATACTAATGTTATTTAAAACGGGATATTTACCATTAAAAACAAAAAAACATGGTAAATACCCCGTTTTAAATAACTTTAGTGGTATTTTAATTGTTGCAAAAAAGTTTGTGCTCGCGAGGACTAGTGCTCGCAGAACTACTATATAGTTAAATTGAACATATAGTTGTGATTGCGAGTGTATATAAAGTCAAAGTCAAACTTTTTATTTCAAATAGGCACTTAAAAGGCACTTCTAAATTAAAAATAGAATTGATTCGCCCCTTCCAAAAAGTAGTTTCGTATGGAGGAGAATGGGCAAGAAACTCCACCGTTACTCTTTTAAAATGTTGTACAATATTTTTTATAGGTACATTAATTATACAATTATATGTGAAGACGATGCACCTAGAATAAAATTGCTATACCACAATAGGTAAAAAAGAATTAAGAATGAGGCAATGACAGACAAATTAATTATGTGAAAGATACGTGGTGCTCACATATTTACAAAAAATGTAAAAAAAAAATAATATAAATATACGTTTTCCTAAACAATAATAATATCAGTGTGAGTTAAGGTAATCACAGAATTTTAAATAAATGTCTAATTATAAACAATCAAGACCAAGACTTATATTTTAGAACTAAGTTTCTCTCGGCGTTTTTAATTGTGACATGGAATAAACACGACGTTTATAATTTAGAAATCCAACGTCAGACAGCATCTGTCTGGCAATGCTGATATAAACCTTTTAGGCGCAGCCGTGGGGCAGACATAATTGTTGTTAAAACATTATTTTCACTGTTTTTTTTTTTGTTTTATTCGTGTTTTGTGTTTCACGAACTGTGTCTAATAAACTTTATTCTTTCTATTCTTCCTTTCTAACTTGCGTGTATCATCCCGCAACATGTAACATGACAAAAATGAAGATGAAAGTACCACTCGCTCTATAAAGCCCTAGTATCTAACTTATTTAATCCCTAGCCCATATTCATTATTCATTTTTCCTCGAGCCACGTTTACCCTCGTCCTAGATACATCGCTATTTCGATCACAGCAAAATAAACTAACATGAAAATATACGTACGTAGATTTGATTTTTATTCAGCATAAAAAAACATTATTAAAAAAAAAACATCGTTTGTTAAAATATATTCTAGTATTCCCTGTTCATTTGAAAAACATACAATTGGTTCAAAAACATTATTCTTTATACATATTTTATATTGTTTTAGCTTTTATTACACGTGATTTACTTTTAAAATTACGGGTTATTCGATAGTAACGTCCAGGGGAGCGTGAACCGGCTAAACAAAACCGTTATTGCGTATTGGTGCTAAATCCGGGGAAGCGACATAAAAAGGGGAGGCTTATATTTAGCAGCGGGCGAAACCAGGTCGTGTGATAATGATCGTTTTATCGCGTCGAGCTTTTGTTATAAACAATAATATGATGTATAAAATACGTGTGTATTATTTCTCTTCTTTATTTATTTATTTAACAGTTTATCTACAAACACATAAACAGACAAGAACAGAAAAATACGTACAAAGGTGATGCTTATTTCTAAATAAATATCTTCCAGCATACCTACGATAGGAACGTAGACAAAGAGAAAAGTGTGTAAAAGTAGAAGAGTAAACAAAATACATAAAATTAAAAAAAATACGATTAACTAATTTAAATATAAACATAAAATGAGAGAATATGCTTTCATACATACTTCTAAAACAAATATTACTAAAATATTTATATTATGTATAAAATAATAAATACATAATATGCAACTATGACGAAGGGGAAAGATAGTGTTCTTTCACTCTTCTTAAAAACCGCAACAGTTTGGCAGTCCCTAATGTCAGATGGAAGTGAATTCCACAACCGAATCGCGTGCACAGAGAAGGAGTAGGAGTAAAAGTCGGTACAGTGGGGAGGTCATTTAAGGAGATTTATTTCTGGTGATCTGTAACGACTGTCTCTCCTACTTCTGGTACTGGTTCAGAAGGTAACTATTTATATAAGCTATTTTTCAAACTACTTTGTTACATGTAATTAAAAATGAATGAAAAAGGAAATAAATAAATAAAATATGCTATTCTTACACTCAGCATCTCGGTTTCCACTCCGTCTGAAACAAAACAAACAAACGTCAAGTTTAAGGGAGTAATTAATGCATACTGTTTTAGTATGCATTAATTACTCCCTTAAACTCGCACAATAAACATAAAAACCATACCTCTTGATAAACAGAAACACGTTTTAAGACCCCGTCTTAGTTAATAGACGAACTCAATTAACAAAATGGCAGCCGAACCAAACAAACAACAAACGAAGGAAGAATCAAATGAGCTCTCAAACAGCGTCTGAAGGTAATTAAAACGTAATAATTGAAGCGTCTGGATCCTCCATATCATTATAATGAGAACTAGTGTTGTACTCGCTTCAAACGACCTTCGTTAGCGCGATCGTGAACAAAATTAATGATGTAATGTGGTTGTTCGTACTACATTTGGTATGTTGCGGTCTAATTATATTCCTGTCACTGGGTTTGACTCCAACGCCTGCACTTGTAATCTTTGTTTGCTCATCACTGGTTATTGTGGTATAGGGTGGTGAATTTTGTATCGCGCACGTAATATTTTGATGAAGGAACTAATGGGGCAGATGTTTAATCTCCCTACCTGCCGTTTCACGGTAACTAACCAAGTTGCATTCGCTTAGACTGCTAGACACCGAACGTTTTAATGCATTTTAATTTGCAATATTAGTCAGTATTGTCAACTGGCCGTGATTGTGGCAATTTTGAGTCAGTAAGAAAAGAGACATCATGCGTTTCTGTCGCTTATTAGGTTGGAAAACTAGCATTTACCATCTGTTTTGTTCTATCAACAGCTTTCTTCTTACAAAATGGCCGCCATCCTATGAACTTCCAACTCAGTGTTACACAATCTGCCGCTCGCCTAGTTTAGCTGAATGGTCCACTGAATTTTTAAGTGATACCTGAAATACCTAGGTGTACCTACCTATAAAAGTGAAGTCAGAATTTAAACATGTATACGATACCCATAGTTTAACTTAATGCTTAAGATAATATTGTTTATAAACATGCTGTCTGATCTATACACTCAATTGTTAAAAATAAATCCCACAATAAATTACCTAAATATCAAAGAAACTGGGTAGTTAATATCAACATAAAAACTGCGCACAAAAACTTGATAACTCCAAGCGTGACATCGGTGTAGAAAAATAACAACTCATTTCGTCGCCAAGCTGAGGAATGGATAAACTTTTTCTGCTCCGTGTTGACAAAAATCTCATTATGTACAGAAAAACGTATTAAAACTCATTTCAAAAATTTTTGTTCCACAGTTGACAGACAATAGTGTTGTTGATCATTATACATTTTTGTTTCCGATGGACAGCTGCAGATCATTATCGGAAATGTTTATTGAAAAAGTTATTTCCTATGTTTGTCTTTTCCATTTCATATGTCTGCAGAGCTCAGAATTTTTCCTATTGGAAAAGTTAAGATACATCAAAACATTGAATGTCTTTGCGGGATGGAGTTTTATAATGTCGAAATTTCGGTTCAGATGTTTCAGTTTTAAAGGTGATGTAAGTTGGACTAAGTTTTAAGTTTTTAGGAAGTTTTACGTGAATTTTATAAGCCTTAAAACTTAACTCATGTGAGCTGAGCATTCGTTTTAAAGTAGTAAAACGAAGTGTGCTAATTAAGTAACATACACGAAAATTGGGTGATGTAAAGTTTGGTTAGATAAAACGATAAAATATTTGGTACTCTTTATGAAACAAAAAAATACAGTAACTTGAACGAAATTATTTGTGACCATTCGAGTCCTACTTCTCTGACGTGAATAAACGTTTCGATTGATCACAAATCGTTACTTTTTATCATTCCTGAAACATCTGCCCCTTGATCTCTCCAATTTCCGGCCAGAGCGCCTTCTTATTCCAAACTTTGACCAACTTTTAGGAGCGTTCAATATTATTACAATTTTTATGGTAGCTTTGGTATTTACATATTGATTAGGTGCTCTATTATTTGGAGAGCTTGCTTGCGAAAATGTTTTATGGTATGAACAAAAATAAATAAACTACACATAAATCGATACATCAAGTTAATTAATAAATGAACTCAGTAGATACTCTGGTTCGAAGGTGCCTAATCCGCACAAACACCTGACTATAACAAGTGCAGAAATCATATTAATATATATAATTATATTTTGAAATCCTTAAACGTTTGTTTACTAAATCTAACCCAATTAAAAACCCTAATAACCATAATCTCTACACTGTTACAATTTTTTTTTATCACATTTTCAGTTTATTTAAGGAATAGGGTATAAGACAGTGTTTTTTTATTTAGATTTTTCGAATCAAACAAAAAAATTTAACCATGGTAAATAAAAAATATTTCAATATCTCAAAAAATACCGGAGTTTTGTGCGTCTCTTGTAGACAGAGACCGCACTCTGCTGCGATCTAACGCCACAACACAGCCGTAGTAACTTCGCGCCAGTCAGTACAAAGATCGTTTTGCGTGACAAGGATAGTAGAATAATTTCAAAAGCGTGTATCTTCTCCATTTTTCCATAGTTTTTTTTTTTACAACCGTCTTTTTAGTAACACCTTTAAAAAAAACCGGTCAAGAGCGAGTCGGACTCGCGTACCGAGGGTTCCGTACGTATAATTATGATGCTGATGATTTCAGAAAAACTGTGCTATTTAGAGACATCGTTTTATTTTTCCTGTAATCTTTACATACACTTCTATCACATAGAATAATTTCAGATTTTTATCTATGCAAACTTCGGAGATAAGGCGGAGGAACGGTATTTTTTTTTTACATTTTCATTAAAAGTCGGAAACTATGCTGCCTAAAAAAAAATGTTTGAGAATGTGCAAACAGCGCTCTTTCATATGATACCCCACATGCCCTAGTAGCCCCACTTCAAATTTTTAAGACCCTCAGTCCCTTTTGCAAAAATGATATATTTTTTTATTTCTTTCTTGTTTGCAAATAGTTGGGCAAATGTCATCCAAAACTATTCTAAATTTCAAGTTGATAGCATTAGTAGTTCTTGAGATATCCAGATGTGACAGACAGACAGACAGATTTAGTCTCACCATAAGGGTACCTTTTTACCATTTTGGTAAGGAACCCTAAAAAGTATTAATTCATGTATATTTTTGCTATATATACATGAATTAATACTTCATGTATGTGGTATAGCAGTCAAATACCCTATTATTCCTTTTCAATAACATACCACACAAAAGTTGTGAAATGAAAGAGGGTGACGGTGGAATACGACGAATGGTGGTCCCTCCACAATGAAACAGTCTGAATGCATAGGTAATATATATAACAATTTCCATTGCGGAACAGACAAGCAATTGCTTAATTTTTAGTCTGTGTTATGTACCAGTCAAGCCCTGTTAAAACAATAGGTTAATTAGCACTGGGTATTCTAGGTATTAATAACGCGTAAGATCATAATTTCAGCCGAAAGACGTCCACTGCTGGACATACCGATTGGCGTGGCGTGGCGTGGCGTGGGCCCCCCAAGCACCGCCACTTCAACCGGCTCTGTGTTTCCCGCATCCAGCGGATTCCTGCGGCCTTCACAATGCGAAATATAATACGATCTAATTATGTTAAAGCCACGCAACGGACATCTGTTGTGTGTCGATGCTTTGCAGAACTACGGATATATCCTGTAATGAGGAAATTAATATTAATTTATCCATGAACATGTTCTTGTGTGTGCTTATTGTTAATTTGCATTGTTGTTGTATTTATTCGGATTGGATTATTGTAATGTTTGTTATCAGGAGGATGAATGCAGGGCGTTCGATTTTATGGTCTCCAAAGTAAAGGGCTCAGACTTGTTTAATAAGATAAAAATAGAAGGTGAATGGCAAATGGACTAGAGTGAGTTAAACTTAATAATCAACATTCAGATTAGACTAGGATATTTACCTAATAATAACAAGGACAGGTAAGCAAAAACATTCAACGTTATTGAGATTTAGCTACAGAATGGGAAAAAACTGGATTATTATACCCCGCAGAGACTAAAGCTCCAATGATGAGAAAGATAGCCAGCATTCTTAGTGCCTATTATTGCTAACCATCGCTCCAAGCTATGCGTGCCTCTACTACCAATGAATCCATCTCTTATTGGTTCAACGAGATTGGATCCAAGCTCAAGACCTTATTAGGGATTAGGAACCTATTCGCTAGACCTAGTTTATTTATTTTTTTGCCTTTTCGTCATATCTGTTCGGCTGTCTTCGGCTGTCTATGAGGAAAACATGTATTGGGTCAGTGTGGAATTATTTTCTGAGAAAATCCGTCACGAAATAAGGATAAAATATTATTTCACTAGCGGATTCTTCTCACTATACGTGTATTTGGCTGGAACCATTTACAGAATGTAATAAAAAGGTGCGGGCTATGCTCGGAGTTTCTTTGAAGGATAATATCAAAAACGAAGTTATGCGGAACAGAACTGGAATTATCGACATAGATTGCAGAGTAAGCAATGGAAGTGGCAATGGGCTGGCCATGTTTGTTGAGGGATAAGAACCTGCGTTCTTCCAACAATCTTCTTCTACTCTGTCCTTATCATACTTCTGACTTTATTCATTCTTCCTTTCATATTCAGTCCATTCTTCTCTGAAATGCGCTACCTCTCGATATCAGGACGGCCACCAGTCGGTATGCATTTAAGCAAAAATTGCAGAGTTATTTTCAAAACAAATAGCGTAGAGTCATCTCAATGAATGTCTTTTCCTTGAATTTTTATGTATATGTATAATGAAGGGATATATTATAGTAAATATATGTGTATTATATCTAAGTTTATAACCTATTTATTTCCTTGTGTACTTATTTTATTTGTAATAAATTATGTTATATTTTAATATTTTATAATATTATTATTTCCTCTCAATCAGAGCACCTGCCATCTTATCTCTTCACCACCTTTGGTTATCTGGTAGAGAATGCCTAAGGCATTAAGTCCGCCTTTGTACATTATTGTGTGTGAGAAGTTTAAATAAATAAATAATAGAGAAATAAAATCTACTTCAACCATTCTGAGTACTTATAAATTACAAACAAAAACAACAATTATAAAAAATATTAAGTCTTATCAAGAGCAGAAAGAAGTGCTGAAGTAGTTTTATTGTTTTAAAACTTTGTTTAGTTATTAAGAAAATGGTTAAAGTTTTCTCCGTTAAGTTACTACTATTTCTTCATTTGAAGTACTTAGTACGTACAGCACTTACCCAGGTAGTATTTATTTGGACATAATTATCTTCATGCTTTTTCTGGGCCGATTACCTGTCTCGTAATATATGTTTGGTGCCAGACGTAAAGAATAGCACCATCCTATTTCTTCCCGTGGGTGTCGTAAAAGGCAATTAACTAAGGGATATACTAGAGAATGGGCAGCAGCGTTCTTTATGCATTTTAACACCATACTGCGATCGCCAACCCATCTGCCAAGCGTGATGATTATGGCAACATCCTCCCCTCATTTTAGGGGAGGCCTATGTCCAGCAGTGGACGTCTTTCGGCTGTAATGATGATGATGATATTTCGTGGAGCATGTCCTTTGGAGAGAGTTAATGTGAGTTTTAGAATTCTAGTTTATTTCCACCATTTTCGAGTTATTACTGTGATGATTCGAAATTCAAAACCACATAAAGCACGTGTCGCTACTCCATTACCTTTTAAACTTATTCTCACATTTTTTTTCAAACTACCTACTTCGACTTAACGTGTCAAGTTCTTCATACTGTTTCTAACAGCATTATTTATGCTGAAGCCTTTGCGACACGTACCTCTTGTACAAACAACTAAGAAACTTACTGAGATAATGCGACTAAGTTAAAAAGTTAAGAGTTTATTTGTTAGTTCTAATATTTCCTGAGCCGCTTAAAAAGTTCGTGTTTTATCTGTTATCGCTTTAATTGGATTCTTCGAAAATGGTTTACGTATAGGGTCGAATTAAATTAGCTAGCGAAACTCCGCAGACGTGATGGGTATCGATTTTGAAATACGATAAGGTTGACTGCTAAAGTCAACGCCATGAGACGAGATAAATTTCATACTTTGGGATTTAAAACTTTAACTGAAATTGCGTATGGTTCAGTTTCCATTGCAACTAAAATTATTTTATGACGTTTAGCGATAATTTTTTCATTCATAAATCAACTTAGATATCTTGAGTTTAAAGTTGATAGTTGTATAATTTTCAATTTTATGTATTTATAGCTTCTCATGACGGTTACTTTAGAAAATGCCTCAGGCATTAAGTCCGCCTATGTTCAGTGTTTTTTTGTTTTTTTACTTGTGCATAAAGTTTTAATAAATAAAAAAATAAAAAATAAAATTGAAAGAAAGTTTGAAAGTTTTTTATTTCTTATTCAACAGGTTAACAAATAAGTCGTAGAGGCCTTCTTTTAAATATATAGATACCTGTGACAGAAGACCTCCCTATTCCATAACTATGTGTACAAATAAAAAGGCTGTTAATAACAGAATTAAAAAGTAGGTAAAAAATAAATAAATAATAAATAAATAAATAATAAATAAATAATAAATAAATAATAAATAAATAATAAATAAATAATAAATAAATAAATAAATAAATAAATAAATAAATAATAAATAAATAATAAATGAATAATAAATAAATAATAAATAAATAATAAATAAATAATAAATAAATAATAAATAAATAATAAAAAATAATAAATAAATAATAAATAAATAATAAATAAATAAATAATAAATAATATATATAATGTTTTTTTTTTTAGATCAACGACCGCTTGTAGTGAGTATGGGTTGAGAAAATATGTTTTTTTTTGTTTTATCGTATTACCTGACCTATTACTATCCTATCACGTCAGTGAACTTTAAACAAAAAAAAAGTTTTTGTTTTGGCCCCACTCATCACGTCTGCGGAGTTTTGCTAGCTAATCTAAGTTGACTCTGTAGAGCGATTTATTTATTTTTCAGTACATAATTCATTATCATCTGCTTAGCTTTTCAGTACATCGTTCATTATCATCTGCCTACGTTTTCAGTACATCGTTCATTATCATCTGCATAGCTTTTCAGTGCATCGTTCATGATCATTTGCCTAGCTTTTCAGTACATCGTTTATTATCATCTGCCTATCTTTTCAGTACATCGTTTATTATCATCTGCCTAGCTTTTCAGTACATCGTTCATTATCATCTGCCTAGCTTTTCAGTACATCGTTCAGTATCATCTGCCTAGCTTTTCAGTACATCGTTTATTATCATCTGCCTAGCTATTCAGTACATCATTCATTATCATCTGCCTAGCTTTTCAGTACATCGTTCATTATCATCTGCCTAGCTTTTCAGTACATCGTTCATTATCATCTGCCTAGCTATTCAGTACATCATTCATTATCATCTGCCTAGCTTTTCAGTACATCGTTCATTATCATCTGCCTAGCTTTTCAGTACATCGTTCATTATCATCAGCCTAGCTTTTCCTAACTGTGTTGGAGTCGGCTTCCAGTCTAACTGAGGGCAGCGGTAGTGAATACCAGTATTTAACATGGAGCGAACGCTTATATGACCGCCACAACCCAGTTACTAGGTAACACGATACCCTTAGACTGGTTGTTAAGGACATACTTAAGAAATAGAAATTTCATTTGGATTTTTCGATAAACGATATTCCGTATTGGTATCTAACAAATTGTTAGTAAGGATTCTATTACGGATATTCCTTCTATAGAATCCAATTTATTTTGCGGGCGTTTGAGGTGCTTCGAGGTAAGTGTAGGTATATCCCCATTTTCATTATGATTGAAGTAGGTGGTCCTATTGATGCGATTTTAAGTGAAACTTTGCTTTTTACAAAAGATCAATCATCGTTCGATGCTTGAAATCCTTTTTAATAACAAGTAATAAGTTCATAATTAAATTTAAAATTCTTCTAAATATTTACAGTAGCCAAGGAATATTTGAATATTTATCTGCCTACTATCACTCGTCGCCTCTGAGCCTTGCAATTACAGTCTTGGCCTTTTCCCAATTTTCAATTATTCCTTATTTACCACTAACGGAAGAAATAAACATAAATTCGACGACTGAATACCGACTTCATTTTTTTTCTTTTTTTCATGGTAGCATTTTCCGGCCTGTGATTATTTTTAGGGACAGCTATTCATAATAAAATAACTAAACCACCGATGGGTTTCAATGTTTTTGATCGAAGCCTGCTGTTTTTACTGTATTTAAGTTCAGGCCTCTGTAGTTGTTATTCCCGGCTGTGTTCAGATAACCCGCGCCGACCACGCGTACGCCATGTACGCGCGTTGGGCCCGCCTTGCACCTGCGCACTCAACGCGCCCATCTCGCACCCGCTTATACTTACTTATTATTTAATCAAAACACGCCCTTGATCACAGTCAATACGGTACTAGCCGAAACACGGGCACAAGGCGTGTGCGGAGTGTGCGCGGGGCGGACCGAGGTGGGTGCGGATCGGGCGCGAGGCAGGCGCGGATCGGACGCGAGGCGGGTGCGGAGCGGGTGCGGAGAGGGCGCCGGGCGGGCGCGGGTCGACTTCGATAAATGCAATTTGAGATCTATTATTGAGGTGTCATAAGACTCAAATTATATACAAAAAAATTCACAGCGAGCGAAATAGACGCGTGGCGTGTGCGTAGCGGGCGCGTGTTGTCTGAACGCAGCCTTATTTGTTATTCCATCAAAATGTAACTCAGAAAACTACCTAATACTGGACAGTCCCTTTACCAACTCCAATGTTTTCCTAACAACGCGAAATGGAAATCAGCACCCTCATGACGTTACGCGCACATACTTTCATTCACAATCCGAGGGTTTTCATGGAAATTCCTATTCCAATGTTTCATGAGTTTGAAAAATTCGTCTTCTAAACAACGTAAATAACGATAAAGACGTGGCTGAAATGTCAGAATCACTTTACGTTGCAATGGATTGCCATTACGCATTTAATACCCCACAGTTTTCCATTTACAATTGTTATCCAGTTCCAAACATTATACATGGCCAGTTATAAAACTGAACAGTTTCTTTTAGGAACGAAACTCGGTAATTGACCGAATAACTATCTGGAATCAAAAGTTACGGATTTGTATGCGGACCGAGCGTATATTTATGGTAATTTATGTCGGCGACCCGGTGTAAAAGTTTCACAAGCCCGAAATCGTATTTAGAGAAGTCGGATGGAGCCATCTTTATTAGTTCGGGAGCTAGACGTTATGTCATCACATCATCTGAAACTTTCGAAAATATCAAAGGTGGCAGGCATGAGAAGCAGTATGATCATGCTGAACTTACTCATCATTTCAGCTGAAAGACGTCCATTGCTGGACATAAACCTTCCCCAAAGCCCACTTTGGGGAAGGTTTGCCATAAGCCTCGCTTGGCAGGCGGGTTGGCGATCGCAGTATGGTGTTTAAATGCATAGAGAACGCTGCTGCCCATTCTCTAGTAAATCCCTTAGTCGCCTTTTACGACACCCACGGGAAGAAATGGGATGGTGCTATTCTTTACGTCCGGCACCACACGGGACTTAATCATGAAATATTTAAAAAAACGAGATTTTTTTAAAAACAATGTTACAGCTGCAATTTTACATCACACGAATGGAACTTCACAAAACACGAATAGCTAGAGATAATCTCATATACCGTGCTTTTATTTGATGAAAGCTGTAGGAAGATAAAATCCTAGTATTTTTCATGATATGAAAATGTACCTTAGTTCCTATGAATTAAGGTAGAACTACTCAACTAAAAAACTACTACTACTAAAAATAAATTATTCTATAATAATGCGTACCTCGATCAGATCACCCAATTTGAATAAATATCGTATACGAGCTCCTAAACTATCAAGATACTCGTGATAAAAAGAGTAGTTTTACCCTCACAAATTTTATCTACAAAGTTGGTAGGTATAAGAGATCAACAGAACATTAGCATTGAGACACCGACATACAACTAGTATTTGTTAGATGTTATTTTGACGTGCGTTTCGCGTCGTAGTTTCGTATTACTTTTGTGTATTCACTGGAATTGAAGTTGTGTATAAATATTATATTACTTCGTTCAATTCTTGAGTTCTTTGTAATGTAAGCAATTTCATTTCACAGTGATGCTTTGTCGAGCTACGTGCAATTATTGTCGCTCCTTTATATTATTTTTGACACGATTCACGGAAATGGTGCGAGGTCATTTATAGTTAAGCTCTTTAATGACCAATATAATTGAGGGTTTAACGAAACATTTAATCATGTGAATTTTTATTTTTTTAAACCATTTAAATTTTGAAATTAAAAAAAACTACCAATTGTATTGGCATTTAGTTTATTCTGGTACCTTTATTCGTTAAGGCCAACTGAAATAAACAGTTCAATAATACTGTACCTACTTGAAAAACAGACAAAAAGCAATTTACCACCAATTTTGCGCACAAGAGCTATCTTGAAAACGAATTACGTTAAAGCTCACCTCTGCACAGTCAAACAAGAATATACAACACACAAAATTCACACAAAATCAAACTTTAAAATATACAATCGTAATGCAATCGGTTAAAGTCAGCAATAATGGAGTTTTATTGATGTCAATACCTTTTCTACAATGGAAATCGTAGCCACCAGCTAGCATTGTGTCAATAGTATCCAGTGTCCAAATACAAACGAATTAAATCAACTCGTAACAAAGGGAAACCTTTTCCCATTAGGCAAAAGTAAACTTTAGTAATTGAGTTTGAATTGCTTTAAAGATTTATTCGCACTATGTTTTGTGTCGGCCTATATCGAAAAATTAAACGGTCCCCACATTTTAATTGAATTCTAATTGAAAAAGGGCGACCTTTTCCGGTGAAGAGTAAATTTAATTTACGAATATAAAAGTGTGAAGAATAATGGAAAAGCTTCTGGGAAGTTACCGTTTACCGATAATCGATAACCTGTCTTTTTTTTATTGTGGACACTTTTAATGTCGGGAAATTTCTGATACGGACGCTGTTACTGTGAACGTTTTTAGACCTCCCCGAAAATTGGGGGGGGGGGGGTGGGTTTGCCGTAATCGCCACGCTTGGCAGGCGGGTTGGCGATCGCAGTATGGTGTTAAAATGCATAGAGAACGCTGCTGCCCATTCTCTAGTAAGTCCCTTAGTCGCCTTTTACGACACTCACGGAAGATATAGGGTGGTGCTATTCTTTAGGTCCGGCACCACACGGAGCGTAAGTAATTTGAGCATAATAATTTTAGTTATAAGTTCTCTGTAATCGAATAGTGTTATTTATATTGTTAGTTTTTAGACAGGGTTAATTTAAATTTGCTAGCTAAACTCCGCAGACGCGATGGATATCGATATCTAAACCAGGGACCGTACCACCCGGTTAAGGGTTAATACTTTCGAAGGGGTAACCCCTTCAATGGGTTACCTTTATCATTATGTAACCCATTGAAAGGGTTTTATACTAGAAACCCATTGAAAGGGTTGATAACCCATTGAATGGGTTTTATACTTGAAACCCAGTGAAAGGGTTACATGATAACCCATTCAATGGCTTCTATACAAAAAATCAAATAATTAATAAAGCATTATTATTATACCTACTTGAAACCCAGTACCATGAAAAAATCATAATATTATGTTATTTCGATATCCGCCCAGCACGCGTAGCATGACTAATTTTATATTTATTCTACCCAGGGGCCATTTTGGTTACCATTTTAGAAAAACCCTATCGAAAACCCTTTCAATGGAAAGGATTTTCGATAGGGTTTTTCTAAGCAGTTAATCAAAAACCAATACGGTGTGGGTAATTTTGAATGGCTTAAATTAAGCCGTTCAAAAGGGTTACCCACACTGTATGGGGTGCGTCTCATAACGTATAAACTCATTTGGTCTATTTTCTTTTTTTATCGTTCATAAGATATAATCAACATGAAATATACCAATTGTTGACATAATTTCTTTACATATAACATTTATTTATTCTAAAACTTAATGAGTATAACGTTGTTTGATATACGTTTATGTAATCGAAAATCATTTGGTCTAACGTTTAATATGTATATTGTTTATTTAATAGAAAATCATTAGGCCTATCGTTTAAAATATATAATATTGCGATTAATTTGATTGAGCGTGCTGCGGGAGCGGCGTGACAGAAACGAATCGCAGCAAAACCGACTCCACGTAGTCTTGTCTGCCCTACCCCTAGAGTGTTATTTAAAATCGCGTAGGCGCGTAGGGGCGAGGCGGCCCGCGAGCTGAGGAGCAGGTGGTTTCAACGCTTGCCGCCGCGGCTGAGGCTGGCCGGTTATATCTTGTATATATTAGAGATTTTGTAATTATTTCAAATATTACTTACCCCACTGTACGGGTTTTTATCGAAAACCCTTTCAATGGGTTACCAAAATTTAATTTAAGCCGTTCATAAGGGTTACCCATATCATATGGGTTTTTGTTTAACCGCTTAGAAAAACCCTATCGAAAACCCTTTCAATGGGTAACCAAAATGGTCCCTGATCTAAACACGAAAAAAAATATTTTTTTGATGATTTATTTTGTGGGGTCATCGACTGCAGTTGTATACTCATGAAATATCACTTTCAAAATCTGTTTTTTTTGTGTAATCTTCACAAACGTGATGGGTATCGATCTTTTTACAAGACATATAAGAAAATAGTTTTTTCAACTCGTGCTTCAGTAACAAAACTAAAAGCAGTCGTTGACCTTCAAAAAAAATCATTTTTTTATCATGTAGATATCGATAGCCCTACGCCTGATCTATCTCCAGTGGTGTCGAATTGCCATCCCATCAGTCTTTATACGAGTACCTACATGTAATCATCTTACGTCTGATGATTAAAAATAATAAATTGTGTTCAACCATCGGGCTGCAAAATAATATGTTAATTAGAAATCTTACTATTGAAAATACGTATTTTTCTCCGAACTATACAACATGTCCCAGAATTAACACACTGCACAACCTCTTAAGGGGTCATTGTACTCATCATTATGGACCACTTTTACTATGGGAAGAAACCTGAAATCGCGAAAAAATAATCAGCTGTTCCATACATTTTGGCGAGTTATCATAATTATCACATCACAGTTCACACTAATATTATAAAAGCGAAAGTTTGTGAGTGTGTGTGTGTGTTTGTTACTTCTTCACGCTCAAACGGCTGGACCAATTTTGATACAAATTTGTATGGAGGTAGCTGACACCCTGAATTAACCTATAGGCTACTTTTTATCCCAATATTCTAAGGGTTCGAGACTTCCGAACATAAATGTAGGGAACTGCATCACCCAAAGGTTGACTGGTAAAATGCCTATGGCATTAAGTCCGCCTCTGTACATTTGTGTTCTTGAAGTATTAAATAAATTAATTAATTAATAAACTGCTGATTTTTTTTTCGCGATTTCATGTTTGGTCCCATAGTAAAAGATAAGATAAGATAAGATTAATGTATTTGTATAGACATGGTATATACATACGAGAGCATGCAAAGTGACAATTAAAGTCCAAATCATGTTTAGCCTTTATATTGGCGTACAAATATTTGAGTCACATTAATTAGTCATTGGTTTAGTTGTTCATAATTATGAGTACAATGACCCCTTAAGAGATTGTGCGTTAATTCTGGGACCTGTTGTATAAAGCAGTGGGTAGGTTCTCGAACCCTTGTTTTTAACAACCTAATTACTAACTCTTATTGAACAAATGCCCCCCACCGCGTCCGTCTGTCTAAACGTGATATACTCAAAAACTACTGAACGGATTCTCATACGGTTTTCACCAATGACCGAAGTGATTCATGAGAAAGGTTAAGGTGGCTGTAATTAATTATGGTTTTTTGTAAATTGGCTGAAATATGTATGACGATGATTGTTGAAGATGTCGGAAAAAATCATGCCGACTTAGCTTAACTTTACCTTCTGGTGTACGCCGCGTAAACCAACAGAGAAAAGAAAGAAAATAAGTACATTTATTTGCGGTAAACATGACACAAAGAAAGAACATAAATACAACAAGAACAATTAGTAGGAAAATATGCGTCACATCCACGCAAAACGGCCACCGCTCAGCATAACCCCCCCAAACAAAACCCCGGTAAAAATCCCGGTAGATCCGGTAGTACGTTCTCGTGGTATATTTGGCAACTTCCACGCGGGCGCAGCAGCGAGCAATAGCTAGTTTTAAATAACACGTATTTGTATTTGGAAAATTGAAAATTCTATTTTCATTTTACTACTACAAATTGTTTAAAACTTATCTCATTATTCTTTAGACAACCTCAAATTCACATTTAAGACAGATAATATTTTGTAAAAACAAAACAATACAAAACTTCGTAGACGAAACCGCACTTTTCTTTCTCTATTTATCTACTAAGTCCCCTTGTTAGACAAGCCTTAATTAAATACGAAATAGTACACTTGACTGGCAGAAATATGGAGGCAGCTCTTCTCCTAACTGAAAATTAATGTAGTGGAATTAAATTTAGTTGTACGCAGATACGCAGACTACCATATTAAAATTATCAATTCAAATAATATTTTCGTAGTGTGTGGATTTTGGAGAGAAAATGGCTCTGTTTCTCTGGAACGAATACATACTTTACTAATACTTCATTCAAAAACATGTGGTTTTAGGCAAAGGGAAGGCCCTCCTCTGATCCAAACATGTGTAGGAATACATAAGTAGATACGTTTGTTATCAAACTTTACATGATTCAAATCTTTAATTAAAAGTGAAATATGGATTTATGGATATGGATTATTTATTCATATTATAAATTAATGCGAAAGTATATTTGTCAGACCGAGACGTAACTCACCGGATCAACTCAGGATGGAAGAAATGGTGACATGTTCACAGCAAAAACTTGCGACCCACGGATGCCCCTCAAGTTAAAGGGTAAAATTTACAAATCCGTGATTAGGCCTGTTGTACTGTAAAAATAAAAAAAAATGTCTATTCCAATAACTTACAATTAATTACACTTTTACTTTTATAAATGTCCTTTTAAGCAAAATAAATGCTTGTGTTACGACATTCCGCCCTTCCACTAGTTACAGTATTTATTGAATTTAGGTTATTGAAATGATAATACTTAATTAAAAGAAGAAGAAGAAAAATCCTCCATTTCAAAGGAATCTAAAATAAACAAAACAAAAAACGAAATGAAAACAGGGTAATTTTAGTGTGCGCGTGCACTCGTGTGTGTCCGAGTGTGTCTGTGTGCGTGTGTGAGTGAGTGTATGTATATTGGTGTGTGTACAGGGCTATGATGTGCGTGTGTGTACTGTAAGTATCGGAATGCAAGGCCATGAAGAAGATGGATGAAAAAATAGTGCATGCAGCGGAGATGAGAATGTTGAAATGGATGTGTGGAGTCAGAATAAATTACAAGTAACATGGAAAGAAGAAGAAGATCTCTGTCTGTCAGTCTGTTATCTTTTCAAGCCCAACATCTGAACGGTTTTTGATTGGCACGCTGGTAGACCATGACCTACGTTAGAACTTGGGATAGTTTTTATCCCGATAGTAACACCCATGCGATAATTTCCGCGCCCACGTGATCGTGGGCGAATCCGCGGGCAAAACCTAGTATCCCATAATTTTATTTGTCTCGCCTACCTTTTTCTGATCAAAACCTAATCCCAGACCCATTTAACTTCTTTTCTAAAAGAAAAATCCAATAACCGTCGCACTTGCTCCAACAAATGAACCGTTCAATTACTAGGAATAGACAAAATGTTCCTAAACTGAGAGAGAAAGAAAGAACAATATTGTATTTGAGACACGCATAAGAAATACAAATCTAGCATTTAAAACTAACAATATACAAAAAAAAAAACAATAAAGACTTGTGCGATGCTAAAAAGGCTCCAATCTCAGCATAATGCTACGATAACACCTAAGGTACCTAAGGTACCTACTATCGCACATAGACAGGGAAATTAATCGCTTAGTAAATTGTATAGTTGTCCGTATTGCAACTGCCGTTTTTTGACAGCTGTATCAAATGGCTATAACATGGCAAATTAACGGAGTGTGTCACGTTGATAAACAATAAATTTCCCTGGCATAAAGGTGCCATCTAATAAGCTACCTATGTGTGGATGTAAAGTCTGTCTGTTGCCATGGGATACACACAATTTTCCCTTTACGCCCCGTCTAACCTTACAATCAGTGTAAAAGCTTTTATATCTTCTCTATAAATGTAAATCACGCCTGTCTGGTTTGCCTATTACTTTGGAACTTGCATGTCTATAACATTGTATTACATACAGACTGAAAAATGTATAACCTAAACCCTGCAATTGCCAGGTCTCATTATAAACATGCACGATAAATATATACAACATTATTTTTCGTTTATGCGAAACCTGAATATAGTTTGTTCAGAATAAGGAACTGAATCGATTTAAATATTTTTTACACCATGTTATATTTTGTCCCAAAAATATTTAAGTGTAATGGAAAATGTTATCACCATTTAATTACTTACAATACAATCACCGTACGGTTAGGTACGTACTGCCAAATTATTATCAATGAGCGCAAACGACCCTGGAGGCGCGGGGGCGCCGTTAGTATGTTTTAGTACGGACAACCCGGTAACATAACAACCTTATAACTTTGTGATTTTTTCATGATGTATCATGAAAGAATCTATCCTACAAAATTTCAAAACTGTAGTTTTGATATTTTGTACATAGACTTTAACATAAAAATACTAGACACGGGTTTCGGGTTTCGCATAGACTAAAAATTGTTTATATCATGATATACATTCACACGTGCGCTCACGCATCCATACACACACTTATACACACACATATACCCACCCTCTTTAAGAAATGTTTATGAAAAGCCAATACTAGACCCACAAGATTTAGCGAAGTCTGTAGACTTATATATTGATATTTACGTACTAGGTTTTCTTAATTTACTTTTTAAATTGTTAAATAAAATATTACACTGTAACAGTTTTCTTCATCACTGCCCGCGAATGTTATTTCGTGCATAGGGAAACTTTTTAGTAGGTATTTTACGAGTCGAGCATAGTGGGAATATAGCATAGGGGGACTAACCGCTCACACATACGCCTCAAGCAGGTATTGTATAATTTAAAATTGTTTAAATCTTATTGCATAATATCTGTGTAAAACTACTGGGAGAAGACACTGATTCCTGTAACACAGGTTATAACAACCTAGCGCAGGAGTCAGAGTTTCCATTTGTAAATGTAGGTAACATACTTTTATGTCAACAAACTATTATATTAATAGCTTTCGCCCGTGGCTTCGCCCGCGTGGATGTCGAAAAAAACAGCTTCTCTATCAGCAGCATTCCCCTAAAACATTACATCATATCTTAGTTGGAACCAACTGCAACATAAGCGTGGTAAGCCGATAGGAGTGCAGTTTGATTTACAACTTTACGGAGGTTATAGATAGCGTATAAATACCAACTTCGTTTTGTACATACTTGTTCAATAACCGTGTCCTCCATTTCATGTCTAAGTCTATTTGAAAGAAATTTTGTATTGTTTATTTTTTCTACGTTGATGTATACCAACTATTAAGCTATTCAAGGTACGCAGTAAAATTCTGCCGAAAACTTAATTACCCCTTTTTCCGATTCTCGAAAACTCAATTTTTTTTCTTGGTTTTTTTCTGTCAAAAGTATGAGCACTGAGCTTCGAGTTAATCGAACCGCGCGTTAAGATTCTTAAATACAAACTGAAATCCCCAAAAACCCAAAAAACCCCTGACTTCCTAAATTCCTTTTGAGGGGTAGTTTTGAAAAACGCAAAAATTATGACGAACTTTGTTATTTAAGTAATGACTGCATCGTTAGTCTAGTGGTCACAAGTGCGACTGCTGAGCATGAGGGCTGGGTTTGATTCCCAGGTCTGGAAAAGTGGTATTGGATTTTATTTATTTATTTATTTATTTAAACTTCTCGCACACAATAAGGTACAAAGGCGGACTTCGGCGGATTTTCCATTAGGAATTTCTCAGTAGCAGCCCGAAGTCTGGATTTATACCCGGGTGATCAAAATAAAACTAAAACTCAAAGCATTTATTTCAATTAAACCATTTACAGGCACTTTTGAATTGTCAAGAAGTCGGTCAGTTATAAATATGAAGCTAGTTGCCCATTCCAAATAGTAGGTTCCTATGGAGAAGAACGGGCAAGAAACTCCACGGATACTCTTTTAAATTAAAATATTGATACAAAGTATTGGTTACATCATTTATATTGAAATTAAACATGTGAGAACGATGCAAAACGTCAGAAGCGTCCGTGATAAAAAGATAAACAAAAAAAAAACAATTCAAAACTAACAAAATTAAAAATAAGCCGTGGCAGCTAAGAGATGACCAGTCACAACTGACAGCGCCCGTTCACGAACATGACGCATGGATCAGCACCATTCAGCTCAACCATTTTGAAGGGAGCTAAATGATCCAACACACACGCCACCATAAGCGAGACACCTGAGTGAGCATGACATACTCTCAGCCGCCAGGGCACAATCAAGTCAATGAAAGACATATTACCCAGTAAATGGTAGCTCTATTGTACTCAAACTCAAAGCATTTATTTCAAATTAAGCTATTACAGGCACTTTTGAACTGTCAAGGGGTCGGTCAGTCAGAGAGATGAGGCTAGTTGCCCATTCCAAAGCGTAGTAGGTTCCTATGGAGAAGAACGGGCAAGAAACTCCACGGACACTCTTTTAAATCAAAATATTGTTACATAGTATTGGTTACATCATTTATGTTGAAATTATATATGTGAGAACAATGTAGAAAGACGTGCACGTTAAAAGCGTCCGTAATAAAAATATAAAAGTAAGTTAAAATAATCCGTGGCAGCTAAGAAATGACCAGTCCCTACTGACGGCGCCCGTTCACGAACATGACGCATGGATCAGGACCATTTAGCTCAACCATTTTGAAGGGAACTTAATGATCCAACACACACGCCACCATCAGCTAGACATTTGAGTGATCATGACACTCTCAGCCGCCAGGGCACATTCAAGTCAATAAAAGACGTACTCAGAAAATGGTAGGTACACAGTACTCACATCTGTGCTATGCAATTATATAATACAAAGGAGATTGAGTTTATACAATGAAAATAAATATAGTCTTACAATCTTCAGCAGCTCCAACAGTATTTTCAAATGTTAATAAATTTGTTGTCCACAACCACAACAAATTTATTAACATTTGAAAATACTGTTGGATCAGCATTGAGCCAAGCATTTCTATCAGCGATGTAATCCCCCAACCTATAATATGGCTGCTTGCATAGTGTGCGTTTTATACAAGATTTGAATTTCGTCTCATTCAGTTGAAGTATGTGGGGAAGGATTTTATTATAACATTTAAACAGTACCCCATGAATGATGAGTCTACTTTTGCCAGTCTGAAACGTGGTTGAGCAAATAGATCCCTACTGCTAGTACTATAATTATGTCTTTCGCGAGTTAAACAAAACTGGCGAAATGTGGGTGTACTAAATGTACACCTCTCCCTAACCCTTTGGGGATTGCAGGCGTGATGTTATGTAAATAAATACTCGGGCCAAATTTCAAGTTTATATATCAAAAGTAATAAGATTCTGTTCATACAAACTGTATCGCCCCTTTTTACGCACTCAAAAGGGTAAATTGTTGAAACATCTTTTTGACGTTTCTATTATTGGATTTATAGGTTATATATACCAATTTTCAAGTTAATCAAGCCAAGCAGTAAAATCCTCTCTTGTATATTGACTATCCCTTTTATATTATTTATTAGGGGCAGATTGGCAAAAAACCTGATTCAAGTTATTCTTTATTTTTTGTTTTCAGTATAAATACTGAGTTCCAAGTTTTTCGGACCGCGCGTTAAAATTATTCCATAAAAAATTTGATATCCCCCGTTTAAAAAACCAACAGTTTTAACAAACCCGTTTAAAAAACCATAGTTTAAAAAAACAAAAAATTACAAACTTTATATTTTACTTAGGTTAGTATCCGTGCCAAGTTTCAGGTTTATTTACTCAAGGAATAAGATTTATCCCCCTTTTTCACCCCTTAAAGGTCAAATTTCGAAAAATCCCTTCTTAGCGGATGCATAGCTTCCAACCATAAGCCGAAATATTAGTGATTATAACTAAAAAGAACTTTCATTAAAAAGAAAATTTTATCCCCTTTTTCAACCCTAAGGGGTAGAAATTCTAACAACACCGTTGTGTTAGCTTCCAACCATAAGCCTAGATAGTAAATTTAGTGTTTTTACTTCGAAAATTAAGGACTTTTCATACCCAAAAATCATCCCCCTTTTTAACCCTACGGGTGTAGAATTATCAAAAACGCTGAAACACTTTAAAATTAATTTTTAATTGTCAGCCTATACACAAAATTTTAAGATCCTAACTTCAAAACAAACGGACTTTCATATAAACTTCTATCCCCTATTTTACCCCTTTAGGGGTAGAATTCCCAACAATCCTTTCTTAGTGGATACTTACTCTTCACAAAGAACATACCCTCCAAGTTTCATGTCCCTAGGACCAGCGGTTTAGGCTGTGCGTTGATATATCAGTCAGTCATTCAGGACTTTGAATTGTATACATATATATAGACTAGCTGTACCCGCGCGGTTTCACTCGCGTGTTTTATACGTTGGTGCATATGAGATTTAGTGTGAAAGTTAATGTTCCAAGCGAACATACCATTAGTGCACTTCGGAACCGTGGAGTTTCTTGCCGGCTCTTCTCCATAGGAAACTACCAATTGGAACCGTGCACCTAGCTTCTGACGTTTCATAAGTGCCCATGTAGGATTGAAATAAAAATATTAAGTTATAAATTGTATAAGCTTAGTTAGTCCATACGCAAAATTAAGTTTGTTGTAATAGTAAAATGAGGAAATTCTTAAAATAAGCAAAGAATGATAAGATCCAATTTCCCCTTACCTACCTTAGTACCCTTAGTACCTTATCCTTGGAATAATCAATTTCAGGCTCATATTTAAAACCAGATAAATGCTTGATTGTCCAAGGCAATAATTTATTTGTGTAAAATATTGCTGCTGCTGTCTGGTTAATCTGAGGATTATTAGGTGCATAATGCCTCACAGCTTCACCGTTTACTTCAGGATGACTTTGTGAGTACCTACTTACAGCCTCACGGTGAGCTTCGATATGAGCATCCGCATATTTTTTTACAGCTGATTTATTAACGTCGGGTTTATTTTTTGCATACTTTGAAGCAGATTTACATAATTGTTTTTTCCTAATCCCATCTGTGAATCTTTTCCTGCGTTTATTCCCTATTGTTTCCTTTACCGGCGTTACAATAACCGATTCGTGTGGACTTAGCTCAGGCGTATGTTGGGTTGGCGATTCTAAATCAGCCAAAACAGGGTCATAATTCTCTGGCTCAGTAAAAGTTGAAAGTAAGAAAGAAAGAAAAATAATTTTATTCGTCACAGAAACACGTGCTTAGGATAACATAGACTTGAGTAAGTAAACATTAAAAAAAAAAACCTATCTACATTAAAATCACGAGCACAAAAATAACAAATATACGGCTTGCACTCAGCATGATGCTGTGCTATGGGGGACCCACAACACAGCGCTGATTTTCAGTGGTTACCCGAAAAATACGTACGGAACTTAAGTCAGGTTTAATCATTACTTGCTATTAAAGCAGCGTACATACCTTATGTTTTTTCAAACAGCACTTATACCACAATTTTCGGATTTATAAACTCGTGTAAACTATAACTTGATTTTCGTATAATCGACAGGACTATCACAGCAAAAACTGGCTCGGACCTCTTGCTTGCCCGTTGCGTCCACGCTTGACAAATCCGCCATTGGTTTGTAGGAAGACGCAACGGGGCGGCAAGTGAGTCAGTGTTACCAGGATGAAAACAAAAATTAATAAAATAATTACTTAAAAATATACTTCTAAAATTATTTCTAACGCTTATCAAATTAAATATATGACTTACTACAACAATTCCTAACAGATTCCTAACACTATTTGGCAAAGAATTTGCACTCCATTAGAAGTGATAATAATTTGACTATCCATTTTAATTAAACAATGCCCACGACCAGTAAGTAACGTAAAAAATATTACTTGTACGTAATTTTCTTTATAGCTACCTTTTTAAAACCCTTACAACACCAGCCTAAACGAAAGATACTGAACAATAAAATTAAAATACGAACGTAGGTATTCAAGGACACTTTTTCTAGTAAGAACGACTAATACTATAAACTAATATATGTAGTAATACCACAGTATGAAATACCTACACAATAAGTAATTCGCAAAGAAATAGAAATAACAAAATTCTAACCAGGCAATAGGTAAGAACACAATTATTATCCTCCAATTTAAAATTAGGAAGCGAAACAAACCAATACGAAGACTTAACCAAACAACGACGATGAAAAATATTTCAAAGCAAATTAGTAGTAATAACAAAATATCGCAGAACAGAAATTTCGGTAAAAATAGCTTGAACGTGTATCGCTTAGGTAACCTCGGGTTTTACAGTATTCTGTGATTGATACATGAGTTCCTTTTTTAAAACGATCGGCTTGCAAGCCGCGACATTAAAAAAAAAAATATTTTAGTAAAATATGCATTAACGTGGTGTCGTAAAATTCAATTTGGATCTTTTTCAGCTTTCGAATTCTAATTTCAATGTAAAGTATGCAATAACGCGTTGCTGTAAGATTCAATTGAGATCTTAACTGGATTTGGAACTTTTTCCATACAAACATTAAACACCCTTATTTACATCCTTAGGGGCCGAATTTCGTAAAACCCTTTCTTATTGAGCACCTAGAAGCCAAAAGGAACAATCAGGCCAACATTCATGTCTTTAACTTTAAAAACCTAGGACTTTCATACAAACTTTGACACCCCTTTTCAACCCCTTGGGATGCGAATTTTAAAAAATCCTTTCTTAGTGCGCGCCTGCATCCCATAGAGGGTGCTTGTGCCATATTTTAAAACTCACGGCCCAGTAGTTTCCGAGATTTCGTGATGAGTGGTCAGTGAGTAGACTTCTATTTTATATATATAGATTATTATCTTTAACGTCGCATCATGCTATTAGTATCCATACTTTTGCGAAAGGTATCGATACTTTTTCGCTTTGAACATTTTATTGATAAAAGTTTGCTTATGTAGGTAGAAAGTAAGAGGTACCAAGATTGTAATAGGAGCGTGGGAGTGCTGCGGGCGGCAAGAGTCAGGTAAACTACGTGTCATGGCTCTTACACGCTGGTGCGATATCGCGGGCGTGACAGGCAGTGACATAGAAATTGTGCTACTAGTGTCGCGTCGCGCCCGCGATATCGCACCAGTTTGCACGAGCCTTCAAACTTTATGGCAGTCAGAGGGCCTAGACAAATGGCATTCGCTTCAGAGCAATTCTATTTGTACAATCGCTATCGTTATTTCCCATAATGACAAGCGTTATCACTAGTTTTCGATTCGAATTCCTATAAACGAATTTAAATCTAGCGATAATGCTTGTCAAAAAGTGCCACTTGGCTACGCATCTTTATGGAAGTATTCATTCGACGCTGTCGGTTCTTTTCGAAATCGAATGATGATAACATTGTCTAGCTAATTTCTATTGGTTGACCTATGATCACGTGACATATCGATAGCTTATGTCAACCCCAAACCTTTTGTGGCTTTTCTACTAGCGTTATCGCTAATCGAATGTTACTTTGTCTAGGCCCTTTGAAGTGTGCTACTCGCTGCGCAGAATCCCACCCCTCACCGGCAGACGCATGATTTCGTTACTGCGGAGCGACTTGCCTCATGTTCCTTCCATACAATTTAAATCAAACTCTACTTGGGTGCTTACTTATTATTTGTTTTCAACTTTATGTTTTCAATGACACTGTCTTGTTATAAGCTTACATTAAATAATCAATAGGCAGTTAGCTACTTAGATCCGAAACTGATTGTCTAACATAGAGCCCTGTTTCCAAGACTAAAGCTATTTAAATCATAGAAACATACATTTATTTTAAAAGGATATGATATAAAGAGATTTCACAGTTGCACTAAGAAAGGATTTTGAATCTTCAGAGCGGGCCAAAGAGTGGGCTTTGGCCCGCTCTTTTCAAATGACGTCACGACTACATAGTTGTGACGTCATTTTAATCCAAAGCTCACGTAAATATGTATGACACTCGTGTCGTAATTAGCGTCATAATATAGGACACGTCTGTCTATGGGGTGCGCCAAAGTTCACCTAAATTTTCAACTCCGATAATTGGAAATCCGAAAATGTTCTACCTAACATTTTTTATCCTAAAAATCACAATTCCTAACTACTCTGTCTCTAATGTTCATAATTCCGAAGCATTCAACTTCATAATGTCAGTAGCAATAAACATCTATTATACTTTTATTTGTTATCCTATATTTTCTCAACATAACCATCTTTTACACTATTATTCAAAGTCATGTTTTAATTTTATTTATAGCGGTGTGTACCTGCAAAGATATTTATAGGTTAGGTTAGGTTAGAACTGTGACCAACTACGCGCGAGCCGAGCGAGCGTAGCGAGCGGTGCCGCGGCAGCGGCCGGCGAGCGCTACCTCGAAATTGGTCGCGAAATTTTTCTAAGTATTTTTTTCATAGTGCCCCAAAGACGACACTCTGACCTGAATTTCATTCATTTAAGACAAAAATCAGTGAAACGACCTTTAATCATTCTAAACAGTTGGTTTTTTAGACATAATTATCTCAGGTATAGTTATAGTTTTAGGTATAAAAGCGTTATGATAAAAAACAGTAGGAGTTTAAATATATTTAAATTAATGATATTATTAACTACAATTTTCGGAAACATGAGTGTTATGAACATCGCCGGTAGCACTACAAATAGTATGAATGAAAACTTTAGGATGAAAAATTTTAGGAAGAGTGATCATTCGGATTACAAATCGTTAGGAAGAACAATTTCGGGTAAAGAACTTTAGTTGAGCCAATATGGACCCCTGTCTATGACGTACATTTTTATTTATTAATATGTTCACCTTTATGTTAACAGGAAGGAAAAGGCACATAAAATATTTTAAGGTGTAAGGAAAACTCAATTTTTTTTTTTTTTTTTATGTGATAAATACGGTTTTCAGACTTTTTCCTTTACTTGTGCTGTGAGACCTTGCTTCTTAAAAATTTCATGATTATAGGTCAACGGGAAGTACCCTTTAGGTTTTGATTTATTTGGGAGTATCAAAATATGTCGCATAAATCAACGTATTTTTTTATAGCGTTGTCTTAGTATCTTGATTTTTTTAGAGCTCCAAGGGACCGAAAATCTACGTATTTTACGCAGACTGACAGACAAACAGTTAGACTGACAACGAAGTGATCCTATAAGGGTTCCGTTTTTAGGGTTCCGTACCAAAATGGTAAAAAGGAACCCTTGGTGAGACTAAGTCTGTCTGTCTGTCTGTCTGTCACACCTGGATATCTCAAAACTACTAATGCTATCAACTTGAAATTTAGAACAGTTTAAGATGACGTTTGCCCAAATATTTTGCAAACAAGCAAGAAATGAAAAATAATATCTTTTTTGCAAAAGGGACTGAAAGGGGTTCTTAAATTTTTTAAAGTGGGGGCTACTAGGGCATGTGGGGTATCATATGAAAGAGCGCTGTTTGCACATTCTCAAACAATTTTTTTTTAGGCAGTATGGTTTCCGACTTTTGATGAAAAATGTAAAAAAAATACTATTTCCCCCCTCCCCCCCCTTATCTCCGAAGTTTGCATAGATAATAATCTGAAATTATTCTAAGTGATAGGAGTTTATGTAAAAATTACAGGAAAAATAAAACGATGTCTGTAAATAGCACAGTTTTTCAGAAATCATCTACATCATATATACGTACGGAACCCTCGGTCCGACTCGCTCTTGACCGGGTTTTTTCCTTTTGAGGGACGGAACCCTAAAAATGGAACATTAAAAACAATAATCGAGAAAAAAGACCCGGGCGAAGCAAAAAAAGCTCGTATATCAGCATAATGCTGCGATACAACACAACCTCTACTTCATTAATAGATAATTTTAAAAGAAAATATACAAAATTAAACATCAATCTTATCAACAAATACCTATTAAATATATATAATAACATACCGAGTAATATAATAACAATATACTTAGATAGCCACACAATGAGATCCGAATAGTTGTTTACTAAACTGACATTTACCTCTCTATTCGAATTAATTGAAACTGGTCGATACAAGCCCTTGCGTCGGCAACCAACAGAAATCGTGCTGATTTATTATGTAAGCTCAGTTTCACGGAATTTGTAGGAGATTTGCATATCTAACACGAATTTGGACGGAGTTCCAAACTTATAGGTATAGCATTAGATGTTAGGGTATTTATTGGTAGCTCATGCCACACGTGGTTTCGTTCAAAATCCCATCAACTCAAATATTTGCATCGTTCTTGTTTGATGTTAACAAACAGACAGCTAACCATATAATAATTTAAATTTCCAAGAACGATTTTACATCTTAAAGGAACTTGATTTAGAAATCGATCTTTAGACCTTAAAAACATTTCATTATGTGCGAAGAACAAACAGAACACACATTGCGTAGCAACCACTCCCTGCCAGGACTCATCGACAGAAACCACCTTATCCAGCACATGGCAAGAGAGGGGCCACATCTGGCGTATAACCAGTTTGGTTTTCGTCGGGGGCGCTCTTTAATAGATGCGATCATGTGCGTGAGGGTGCTGTCGCAGGAAGCAGTAACCCGGGGTGAGGTCGTCTTGGCAGTGTCTCTTGACATTGCCAATGCCTTCAACACCTTACCATAGGGTACCAAACTACCTCGGCCGCATTATCGGGGCTTATCTGATGGACAGATTTGTCATCTACCCGGGTCCAGAAGGATGGGGTTGGCGCGAGATGTCGTGCGGTGTTCCACTCCTGTGGAACATCGGATACGACTGGGTGCTGCGCGGTGCGCTCCTTCACGGCGTTGGCGTTATTTGTTACGCCGATGACACGCTGGTAATGGCACGGGGGAAGACACTCTGGTAGGCGACTGTCTTAGCAACAGTTGGGGTTTCGCAAGTCGTAGGGCACGCGTGGTGGTTTATGGCCCATTCCCTCTCACAGAGAGAAGGCCTGTGTCTCAGCAGTGGGGACATTATAGGCTGATTATGTATATGTACTGTACGAGACTAGTGTTGGTTTTCCGTAATAAAATAAAATAAAACCTTTAAAATAGTAAAGATCAAAACTAAAGTAACATCATTAAAATTGCACACGGAATTCCTAGTATTCAAATTTAATGGGAAAATACGTCTCCCTCTGCAGCTGAGACTCGCAAATTCTCCATAATTGGGACTATTTTCATCACACAGCGTTCTCTTGGAATCGAATGCACTTTAAAGAGCTTTGAGAACAATACATTTCTAGTAGCAACGATGTATTTTTTTAAAAGTACCAACTAGCGTCCCGTGGGTGTCGTAAAAGGCGACTAAGGGACTTACTAGAGAATGGGCAGCAGGGTTCTCTATGGCAAACCTCCCCAAATGTTGAGAGAGGCCTGTGTCCAGCAGTGAAGGTCTTTCAGCTGAAATGATGATGATGAACTAGCTTAAGTTCACGACTTCGCCAGTATACTGTTTCAAATGAAGATGAATTTCAGACGAACAAAGGCACAAGATTTCCTCATATATTATATATTTAAAGCGTAGATGTTGACACGGTCTTCATTGTTATTTTTTTGGGAATCTTTCACAACCAAAGTACGTTAAATTACATTTGCCTGACCAGCTAACTGGACACAGGACGTTCAAACCTACACCATACATCTCAGTACTTCGTTTCTGGAACGAAAACACCAAAATCCTGTTTAAATCTTCAAGGTTTTTGAGTTATGTCTACAACGTGTTACTTACCTACAATTAGTAGGAAAGTAACATTGCCTTGGTTTATTTTTGTATTTATTTTTTCATTAACCTTCGTGTTATTGTTGCTTTTCAAATAAAAATAACAATTAACCGCCCTTTGATCAGTATTGAGAATATACGATCCCATTACTTTTTGATTCTTTGATGAGGCAATTAAGGTGTGCTAATGAGTTGCCGGGCAATTATATAGTCACCTTTTAAAATCCATGGCTTCGATAAAGACCCTTGTTTACAACCAGTTCATATTGCTGCAAGGCGGCCCTTTCACCTTCAATAAGTTTGCGCAATATGATTCAATCAGCCCTTGCACTCAAACGATCCATTATTTTCACGCAATAACATTGACGACTCATACGCGCGCGCGTAGCATGCCCTACGAAATACTTATCCTACACATTGAAATTAAAGTACGGTGCAATCAAAATTATACTCTATCAAACTTGAACATTTTCTATCAATGCGCAATCTTCAATACATAACATACATAATCAGCCTATAATGTTCCCACTGCTGGGACACAGGCCTCCTCTTTCTGTGAGAGGAACTGGGCCGTAATCCACCACGCGGGCCCAGTGCGGGTTGGAGAATGTCACATGTCTTTGAATTTTTAGTTCTAGGACATGCCGGTTTTCTTCACCGTTTTGAGAGCAGTAGTGTTGAAATAATTTACACAAAGTAATGCGCCTGTCTGGGTTAGAACCCACGACCTACTACTCGTAAGTCGAGGCCGTTACCACTGGGACACCACTGCTCTCGATACTCGTACCACTGGGCCACCCCTGCTCTCAGGTTTCAATGTTAACCCTAAACAGTCCAAAACATTGTGCAATTCGTGATATTATATTGATCGTGTGGAGTCTGCCTCAGAGTCATTTCAGCACGGAATCACCCACTGCATAGTATAGTCCTCCCCCTTTTCTACCACACTTCCTGGTTCCGTGCGTCCCTCATCTAGGTGCTTCCCGCGACTGTAACGATATCATCAACCCAACGCGCTTTTGGACGGCCCTGGTTTCTATGGCTTAACCGTGGCCACCATTCGGTCAAAGCTTTACCCGATCAGCCATCTCCGCGTCTAACTGGATGCCCTGCCAAACTCCACTTAAGGCGCATCACTCTGTCCTCAACATCGTAGACTTTCGACTGTCGACGGATTTCGGTGTTACATTCTCGGTTTAGTAGGTTCTATATGCGAAGCATGACTCACTCTATGGCCTTAGAGTATGATGGTATATTTTTAATGTTTAAGAACTTATTAAACATAGGTACTTTCAGCTGTTTATAATTGGTATCAAAATACTAGGTATGCACCTAAGTAAGTTAATTATGTTTGGTACCAATATTCAAAACTGACCGCTTTATTTGCCAATGGAACCTATTTTTACTGACATAGGTAACCAAATTATCCCTAACCCACAAACACTTCTAAAGAGATGATCAATAAAGTACCTGAGTGTTCATCAAATAGAGCTAAGAGGTCAATTAATAATGCTTAGCATTAATTACTTATTAATGCAACATAACATGCTGTTAGCAGAGCTCAAACTAATCAATTATTGATGCCTGAACAAGCAGTGCCAATGCAAACACGAATATTTGTTATCCTTTCATGAATTAAATATCCGGATCGTCTCCTTTGGTCAAATCATAAAAGTCAAATAGCGTATTATAGCGGATTGTTAAAATCTAGTGAACTTTATAGTAAAACCGGCCAAGTGCATGTCGAACCACGCACAATGAAGGGTTCCTTAGTTGGGATGAATTTATCCCAAGAACAAACTTAACATTGTAGTTGAAAAACATGATCCCCCATACATTCCAACTGCAAATGTAAGTTTGTACGCACAATATTGAGTGATTTACCATGTTATTTTAAGATAACAGACTTCTTATAGTCTTCTCATAGTAGACTTTCCTGTAATCTATAAGTAAAGAACTATTTTCTGTATTTTTATCAACATTTTATGCTTACTAGTTTCGGAGATAAGGCAAGGAATGGTCATTTTTTATGTATTTTCTTAAATAATTTCAAGAGTACCTATGTGTTTTAAAATTATGAAAAAAATATATATAAATTTCTTAAAACAAGCCCTTTCATTTGATATGTCACACGGTACAGTCAGTAAAACTTTTATTTTTAATTTTCCAATTTGCCCACCAAAAGTGACCTCAAGTAGATTCGGAGCAAATCAGCTGTGACAGATGGACAGACAGACACACGAGTGATCCTATAAGGGTTCCTTTTTTCCTTTCGAGGTACGGAACCCTAAAAATATATTACCTACTAATTCAAATAAGTAAATTGTTTTTATTTCAATTTCCAAGATAATATTTACATAGTAAATAAGCTTTCAATCTTAAAATAATAATAAGTACAAGTATATTAAAAAAGGAGAGGAAAGAATCTTAGGGCATCTAAAAATTCGTCCGCATCGCTGTCAACAGAGAAACTGCAGCCCAAAAGGCTGCCAGCATTGCCACTTTGTATGGCAATGCTGATTATCCAGTTGGTTTTGTAATGTTTGGATGATAGTGTGAGGTTTTATTTGTCCGACACAGATTTTAGGTATAGGTTTATTTATCTATAAATCAATCAACTCAGCCTATAGCAGTCCACTGCTGGACATAGGCCTTTCCCAGGCTGCGCCATAACACCCTGTCCTCCGCCTTCCGCATCCAGTCTGTCCCAGTCACCTTTTTAAGGTCGTCGGTCCATCTAGCTGGGGGGCGTCCCACACTCCGCTCCAGGACTCGTCTGCTCCACCGGCCATCGGTCCTTCGACAAACATGGCCAGCCCACTGCCACTAAAAAACTATCTATAAATACATACAAATAAATAAAATAGAAATTTATGTTTGTAATTTAAAAAAAAGAACTTTTTTCTGCATGCATAAGAAAGTATACATTATAGAATGCAAATAAATATACGAATATGAATATGAGAGTATACTTATTTTTCTGTTCCTTTCTGTGTGCTGTTTGTTCCTTATCTCCGAATTTTGACACGACTTTCACTGGCAGATAGCTGATTTTATAAGGAGTTGAGACTTGGGCTACTTTTATTTTAGAAAAAGATACACGGGCACGGGTAGCCGCGGGTAGCAGCTATATATATAACATATTAAATAATTACCTCTCTGCCAGCTCTTACCCAGCTTGTACGAGTAACCAGTAAATATAGGCGACCGTACATTATTTTTCTCAAACATGCCTGGAAATTCGAGCATTATTTTGACAACCTTCTTCGAGATAATTCAAAATTGCTGTACTGGCCAAATACCTGCGAGCAGCGGCCACCAAAAGTTGTATGAAAATCCATATGTGTCGTGGTTTAGCGGCCAAATAAATTACATAGTAAACTCATATCTACCTATCGTGTAATTTAAAAATGGAACGATCTTTTAGTCCGAAACATGGCACCAAGGAGGTAATTTATCAAAGATCTTATTTAAATTTCAAATTGGCTAGGGCAATAGGCAAAGCTGTTTATTAAAATAAAAAACAAATGAACACATTGGCGCGTGAAAGCGGAAAAGTTATCGTTATTCGTCATTTAATCTGGAATTTATAATAACTAGCTGCGCCCCGCGGTTTCACCCGCGTAAGTGGGGGTATAAAAATAGATAGTAGCCGATTCTCAGACCTACTGAATATACATATAAAATTTCATCAAAATCGGTCAAGCCGTTTCGGAGGAGTAAGGAAACTAACATTGTGACACGAGAACTTTATATATAAGATTTACTTTGTTTGAATTTCCGCGCATTATTTGAGAAAAGCAATATACAAGCCTTGGCCGCAACCAGGCATTGATGGACTTACGTAGAAGTGCCTCGGCTTCGCCTCGGCCCAAAAGTAATTTATTCAAACTAGGCTGAGAATCAGCACTTTTCGAACGTCAAAGATTCAGACAGTCCCCCAAAAACGCCCACCCTTCACCACTTCCTAGTGCTTTAGCTGGGAAGAAGAAGTGGCGCAACAAACTCCCCAGCAGCACAGCTGTCTGTTCACATATAAAACTTGAATCTATACAATAAAATGTAAAATAATTTGCATTACGCAACACAAAACATTAAATTATATTATTTGCCTTCACACCACTATACAAAAAAAAAAGCTATTTATTATGCACGCAAGAAACAAACATCTTGCATACTACATCAAAGGCAGCATTATCATAATCAAAAATGGTGCTACAAAGCGTTGTACGTAAAATGGGATAATTCATAATAATTAAGCAGCCAACATTCTCAGAACTCAATATGCCTCAAGTAGGTACCTTCATTAATCAGAATTTCTGAAACTTCGAGAACCCTTGTATCAAAGAATCTTCATTACAAAACTGCCAACAACCTCATACATTCTTGAGGCAATTCAAATTTAATATCCATATTGTTGTCTGGTTATTCATATTAGAGCGTTCGCAGACGACATAACAATCGGTGGGCGATTTTTTTGTAGGAGCTAAATGAGATAGTAGAAATCAAATGTATCAACGCACACGCCCTACAAAACGTAGGTAGGCAAAAAAGAAATCTGAGTAATTGTAGAACCTACAAACTTTTTCCAAAAAAAACCGACTTCCAAAAAAAAACGAGGTATTCCACTCAGAGCACTGACTAAAATCAACTCAGCACTGATTTCAACAGCACTTGTCCGAACCGCACCTGAGCACTTCCACTAACCGCACTATAAAGTGAATAATAACTTTAAATTCGGAAGTGGGTGTCTTTGGACCTGTATTTTAGTTTTTAATCGACTTCTAAAAATCGCAGTTCGGATGTTTGTATTTTTTTTATGTTTTTTCGCGCATAACTCCGTCGCTTGTTAATCGATTTGAAAAAATCTTTTTTTTTTTGATACTTCCCAAATGGTTCCATGAAAATTTTATCGGACAAGCGGTTTTTGAAAAATCAACAAAAATCTAAAAAAAAAATATGTTTGTTCACCGATTTCTCCGTCAACTAGAGACCGATTTTGAAAATCCTTTTTTGTTTGAAAGGGTATGCTTCCGAAGTAGTCCCATTGCCACCAAATCAGAATCAGATGAGAGGATCCCATGGAAATTGAGGGAAACCCTCGAATTTTGTATGCAAACCTATAGCGCTTTAGGTGTTTTTCATACTAACTCGTGCATTTGCTTTTGGAAAGCACCATTTGGTAAAGTGGAACTGATGATGGAGACCACAGATGGCCACTGGAACAATATAATAATAAGTATTTAACGGGTTGCGATTGGATTAGGTACTTTAATGTGGCTGCTAAGCAATTTATGCTCGTCAGTATGGATATGGTGAGTGGCAGTTCTCCTGGTTCTTACCAGGAGAACTCCTCAACAATCAACGTCCCAGCATCGGGAAAAGCAATATTTGTAAAAGTTGATGAGCAATTAACATTAGGCTATTGTAACTTAGATAAATTAACAAATAAATTAAATTAAAACTTTTTACAAAAAAAAACGACTTCCAAAAAAAAAACACTACAAAGTTAATTATAACTTTAAATTTGGAAGTCGGTGGTGTGAAAAGTTTTTTATTTTACAATTTTTAGTAAGTCAGTTTGTAATTTATCTAAGTTACAATAGCTAATGTCAAATGCTTGTCACTGTTACAAAATATTGCTTTTCCCGATGCAGGAGCGTTAATTGTTGTGGAATTTTCCTGGTAAGAACCAGGAAAACTGGAACTGATGGTGACTTCACCATAGGCATAGTGACGAGCATAAATTGCTTGCTGCAATGTGTGCCTATAAAATTTGAGGAATTCCCTCGATTTTCATGGGATCCCCTCATCAAAATCTGACTTGGTGACAATGGGACCACCTCGAGAGCATACCCTTTTGAACAAAAAAATAATTTTGAAAATCCGTTTATATAATTATGACGGATTTATGCCCGTACATAAAAATACATTAAAAAATATATAAACATCCGAATTGATATCCTCCTCCTTTTGGAAGTCGGTTAAAAAGTATGCCATGTGTGAGCGCGCTTAGACGCATAGAATTTTATATGAACACGGAATAAGTATTAGCTGATATATTATGATTATGACCTATATAGCTGATTTAGAATTCGAATAAGCAAAACATATCGGCAACATTTTGTTTAACATGTTTATTCAAATCAGACCGCTTGGTATCGCATAAATCCTCATTGTTGCTTTGATAGGGAAAGCATGCAATATTTTTCTTGTACATTATTGTACATATTTATGGACTAAGAGCATGATGGATAAGTCTGATATTCTTTCCGCTCATTACTTTTGTTTATGAGTGGATAAAAATGTTTTTTTTTGTTTTTATATTGCTTTGTATATTTGCTGGATACTTTGGTATTCAAAGTAGCATTATTACCTACATACTGTTGTAGCCTTTGTTATTGAATAGAATAAAAGAGTAGAATTATTTATTATCTACTACCAGTAGTAGATAACATAATTATAGACCCATAGTCTTTGTACCTAACAATATAATGTTACTATGTATGTGTACCTACTTACTGTTAGTGCTATAATAATACTGGTTATTCGAATAAATTGTTCTTTATTGGTACAATTTTATTTTGTCAATCATAATGAAAAGTGTATATTTTTTGGTCAAACATGTATCATTTTTTACAATATCTACACGAAAGTCTGTAGTGTGGAGAGTGAAGTATAAAGGTATTCATAGACCAACAGCTAGCAATTTCTCACTGTCGCTGTATATGCACTATTGCAATTTTTATACCAACCAAACGTATGGCTCCCTGGAGTACTATACACCAGTAAGGTAGAAAAAATATGACATACACGCTTAAACATTTTGCCCTAGATCTACCTATTTAAATATACCTAGGTAGAAAAAAAATATATTATTCAGGATTCTTTAATGAAGGCTCCGAGATCGATTTTTGCGTGACTCAATCATTATAATCCCATACATAGATACAGTCCACAAAAAAGGCGAAAGTATCACACTAATATTATAAAGGCGAAAGTTTGTGACTGTGTGTGTTCTTCTACTTCTTCACGCCCAAACGGCTTAACCAATTTTGGTAAAATTTTGTACGAAGGCAGCCCGAGTATTTATCCCGATATTCCTACGGGATCGAGACTTACGCAGGTGAAACCGCGGGGCGCACCTAGTAGGTTTTATAAATGATAAAGTGAGTTTGTTTGTTACACTTTCACGCTAAAACGGCTGAACGGATTTGGATACACACTCATACACACTCACAAACTTTCGCCTTTACAATATTAGTGTGTCTAGCTGTTGCCCACGACTTCGTCTGCGATCCAGGATGAAAGGTAGCCATGTCCTTTTCCAGGTCATGGTCTACCCATGTGTCAAATCTCGTAACAAACAAACTCACTTTCCTATTTTAAATAATATAAACATGTTAAACTTAAAATTAATGGCTCGCCAGCGCACGTATAAACCCTGTGAGGTTTTCGTTGTGTGGCTAAAACCAAATTGTAAAATAGGCTAAGTGTTTTGTAAATAAATAATATTAGAAGATTAGTTAGGATTATGCATTTACTTTTTTATAATAATAAAAATAAATCTTTATTGCAGACGATGTTACAAATTGTGATTGTTGTCCATATTATAAAACACATTATAAACGGGCAACACGACAATAAATTTACACCATGTTCCCCGGCCGAGTTACCGAGCCAGACGACCCACTGCCCTAACGTGCAGCTCAGTGAATCGCCCGAAGATCATGCCGTCAAGTCGCGCTGCAAATACCAACAATAAGCTGTTAGAGCTTCTCCAGAGCCTGTGTACGACTGAGGCCACTTTCTTTCTCTTAATCGCATAAAAATCATCCGTTTTGGCGTGACATACCAGAAGCACTACAGTACCTGGGAAGCCCCAGCAACGCTCTGAAGGCGTTATTATACTGGATACGTAATGCAATAGGCTTTTTGAGTAAAGTTGACCCACAGGCTGCTGGCGTAGAAAGTTTGACAGAACGCCTTAAATAAAGTGACTTTAACACCTAGGTACTGAGCACTTAGCAAACCTGCGAGCCAACATGTTACCCCTCACGGCTTATTTTATGAAATAAATAAAAAAGCACTTTATCGAATCATTTTGTGACAATTTAACTGACTATGTTAAAGTTACGGTTAATGATAGTTCTAGTAGTCGACGTTGTTGTGTTGTTTTTTACATAACTACAAATTATACTGTTATTGTTATAAAACGGCTGCTAACTGGGTTTAACTGGCGTCTTTGCAAGTGGCCTTTATTGAATGCTGACGTCATGTAATCGAACCGCTTGCCTTTTGCAGCTTACGTTTGATGAATGTGTCTCGCCGTCTCGTCCGCCTGTACCACTATGAATATTGAATGTCCGATAAATACAATGAATTTGTAGTGTAAACCATAACTGTAGAATTAGCTGTGTTGGTACTGTTGGTCCTATTGACTGACTGGTAGATGACGGAGGGATAATTATCGAGACTAGAAAGTTGATTACGACTGTCAATACTTAGTGCTCAGTTTTTTTTTGTTTTTGCTTTATAATGTACTAGCTGCGCCCCGCAGTTTCACCCGCGTGAGTCTGGATCCCGTGGAAATATCGAGATAAAAAGCAGCCTATATGTTAATCCAGGGTGTCAGCTACCTCTATACAAAATTGTATCTTAACGGGTCCGGCCGTTTGAGCGTGAAGAATTAACAAACACACACACACTCACAAACTTTCACCTTTATAATATTAGTGTGATAGTGTGATTAGTGTGATTACAATTGGTGATACTTTATTTACGTAACAATCTAGCCTATAAGCTAATAAGTTTTTTTTTCAATATTTATATTATAATACATTAGAAATTATTATATTATTAGCCGTGTGGTGCCGGACGTAAAGTATAGCCCCATCCTACTTCTTCCCGTGGATGTCGTAAAAGGCGACTAAGGGACTTACCAGAGAATGGGCAACAGCGTTATCTATGCATTTTAACACCACACTGCGTTCGCCAACCCGCCTGTCAAGCGTGGCAATTATGGCAAACCCCCCTTTAGGGTAGGCCTATGTCCAGCAGTGGGTGTCTTTCGGCTAAAGAGACATATTATAGTTAGGTACATAGCAGTTTCAGTTTTATTTAAATTGCTTAGAAATATGACCCTTAACTTGGCAAGTGTACTAGAGGACACATGAAAATAAGAAATGAGTTTGGCATGTAACCTATAGAGCACGGGTCTGTTTAAAGAGAAAACAAAATAAATATATTAAACGACAATATGTTTGAATAATTTTAGCTACCCTTTGGGGCACTATAAAATAACAAACTATTATCATAAAAATATATATATTACAATGTACGTAAGTATTGTAATGTAAGCCCCTAAAGCTATTTAAAAATAAATAAAATTGTTAATTTGCAGTTTTATACTTTGCCAGAATACTGTACCAACGTGTTTTGGCATTTTGCCAAGTTAAGGGTTAAGAACCAAAGATCACTAAACTTATTTCTGCAAAATATCATCATCATCATCGTAACTTTATCCCATATTATTTGGGGTCGACACTGCATATTTTTTTCATCCAAATATATTTATGTTTAACATCTCTATATTCGTCATTTCCAAACTTACTCGCTTCATAGCTTTCTATCAATATCTTTGCAACAATGTAAATAAATAAGTATGATCTTAATACAGGTAGTACGGGAAGTATTACCAGTATTAGGATAGTACTTATTTTTTTATTATATGTATTTTTATTCACTGCTTACTTTACAAAACGGTATTTTTGACTCCGAAAACACAAAACTCATTTATAAAGTGGAGTCATGATAAGGCTTGTTTCCACATGGCTAAGCCCAAAGTGACACAATGCAACATGATGGATGGACCGCTCAGCATTACATACAGTGTATCCTGTACTTTATAAAACCTTTTAAAGCGATTTCTACTTAACGAAATTAAAGTTTTGAAAGAGACTGAAACAAAGTTTTTAATAATCTGTAGGTTCAGGTAGAAATAAATATTTATTTAAAAAGAACCATAGATTTTTCAATTGATACTGACCTTTATTACCATTTCAGCCCCACCAACCATAAGTGCCCTATTTGCATTAAGCGCCAAATCAAGAGATTTTTTTTTTCTATTTGTTTTCAGTAATTAAATATCATACGTTGATTCTATTGGGAACGATAAATCGATGAACTGAATTAGCTTGTTTATTTTTACATAATAATAATTATTAATTACTTGCTCCGTGTAGTGCCGGACGTAAAGAATAGCATCATCCCATTTCTTTCCGTGGGTGTCGTAAAAGGCGACTAAGGGACTTACTAGAGAATGGGCAGCAGCGTTCTCTATGCATTTTAACACCATACTGCGATCTGTTATAGGTCTCCGCGTAATTGGCTTTTTAAAAAAAAGAATTATTGATTTCAGGACGTTATATTTCAGGATATTACAATTCAGGATATTTAAGTTAAGTACGCGAGAGACCCATGGGCAGAACCGACCGCTAAGATGGTTGAACTTCAACTGGTCTGACAAACATGGCGACTCTAGCCGTCAGGAAGATTACTAGCTGGCAGCGCCGACGAGGTGCTGATCCAGCATTAACCCCTACTAAGTTAGGGTATAACACCTCCCCCCTTAAGAAATAACTTTGGGGTTGCTATGAAGTTATTTAATTATATAAGTGTAAAATCAAAGCAATAAGTGTTTTAAACTTTGGTTCTGATAGCTGGATGGGAGGTTTCCTCAATATCGGAATTACTGTTTTCAGTATTAATTTTACAAATTGATTCCGGTTTTGATGAGAAAGATACTTTAATTGGGGTTCTGCTGCCGGGTCGTATACATTTATAAACTTTAAAACATACATATGCTATTATAAGGAATGTAATTAACACAGTGACAATAGAGTAATGCATCCCATATTTTAAGATGTGTGGTTGACTGTCAAGGACGTTGTCTATATTACTTAATTGTTTTAGAAAGATATGCTTATTAAACTTCAGGTCGTCTAGATCAGTGTTTAGTAATTTAATAGGGGATACATTGTTAATTGATTGGTTTAATCTCATTACATTACAGCAAGTGTCATTTAATAAGTTAAAGTCAGGATAGGCAATGGGTATAGATATATTTAACGTTATATATTTTGGGACCAAAGTGGTGCCCTTACAATAACCTATGCAATTTTGAGGGATTGTAAGTATTCCGGTACCTAAAATATTAATTTCAAATAATGTTGAATTTCGGCATTCTATTGAAGCTCTATTAGACACTGACTGTATGTAAATCCATTTATTATTTGCTATGGGTTTCCAAATATCTAAATTACCATAAATAAATTTAGTTTCACAAAATTTTGGAGTTTCACTGATCACTTTTGACATATATTCACTTTCACATATAGGTCTGATATCTGACGCATACACGGTTGATATGTCGCACACATAGTTTCCCGCAGTGATAATTATGCAATTTTCCAAATCGTTTAAAGTGCTGTATTGGGTTTTGTCTTTGGTCATTGCAATGTATTTGGAACTGGGTAAAATTAAACTAAAAGTATTAGGCTTACTTAAATCATGAGGAGTAGGCAGAGCAATGTTATGAAATAATACATATTCTTTGATGGACACTAAGGGTATTTGTAACACGAAAAATATCTTATTACTAGTATAATAACTAACTACTCTAGATACATTCAAGATTAAATGAATAGAACTTAAATCTAAATTAACAGGTAGCTTCAAATCATTAGGTAAGTATTGATAGTTATCGGCAAGCTCCCGGAACAATTGCTGTGACGTAATCATCGATGGGTGTACAATATTTTGGTTACTAAATAGGACTGCATTTGTTATGTCTTCCAGTTGGAATGACATGACTAAGATTGACACTTCTAGATTGTTAAGTATATGAACAATTTCTAATCGTTGCATTAATTCATTTGTTTCGTTAGTTATAGTTATTAAATTGGTCGAGAGTTTGTCGATAGCTTCGTTTAGGTTGATTTCATTAATTTTAATTTTATTAATTGAGTTATTATATGATGAAATTGTCGATGTAGTTACTAAAATATTTTCCTTCATTAATGAAACCAACTTCTTCTCATTATTCTGTAGTACATTTATAGCATCATTAAACCTGAGACCATCGTTTTCGTCCAGATTACCAAATATTTGTTTAATCACAGTACCTAGTCCTCCTACCCAAGCGCGTTTTGACCGTTTTTCTAACATGTGTGAAATAGACAAAAACTCTTTGTACATGTCGCTGTAGCGAGCATATAAGGGTTCTATTATGTTATTACAACTATGTTCTATCAGACCAATTCTTTTACATAGACGTTTAGTAGTATTAAGAGCGGAGTTTATATTTTCAATATGAGGTCCGATGTGCGAAATATCTAAGGGCATCAACACGTTCAACTGTCCACTGCTGATTTTCAGTGTGCCGAGGTAATCGAAATAGAGGCCAGGGCTTGACTCTATCTGCTGGACATAGTACGAGTAGTCTTGTTGGCTTCGAGCCTGACTCGGAGTTCTGCAAATTAATAGCTACGTTAAAGGAATATATATATGATTACTTATATAGTAACTATACCTACTTTATGTATTAATACTTAAGCCTAGACCTATAGCTATTTAAGATACTATGGGTTACTTCCTACATCGGCTGGCTTCACCTCATCAAAATGATGGGTGACATGACGCCCATTAATAAGCAAGGTAAGCGTATTATTACTATTAACCTTTACTATTTTATAAGGACCTTTCCAGAGTGGAGAGAGAGCTTTACGTAATCTCAAATGATTTTTGAGATATACGAATTCACCGACTTTGTAACTGACTGAGCGAGTATGGTTATCGTAATAAGACTTGGAGGATTCCTTGGATTTCCTCATGAAATCTAATGCTTTTTCACGTGAATATTTTAAACGGTTCTGTAACATACGAACATACTCGGGGTAAGTAGCTCCTGGGGATTCATCATAAATAGAGTTAGGGATGAATGGTTTGCTACCGAACATTAGTTCATAAGGTGTAAAGTGAGTCGTGGAATGAACGGCAGTATTGTAAGCGAGCATGGCTGTGTATATGTAACGAGGCCAATTTGATTGTTCATTGTTAATATAAGACTTGAGGTATTCTTTAAGAGTAGAATGGCTTCGTTCCAGGGCACCTTGGGTTTGTGGATGATAGGGTGAGGACCACAAATTTTTTATTTTAAGGAATTCACATGTTTTCTTAAAGAGTTCTGACGTGAAGTTGGTACCCTGGTCGGTGAGAATCATTTTGGGGATGCCGAATATAGATATATAATGGAGCAAACACTCGCTTGTTTCTTCTGCTGTAGTACTACGAATGGGATACGCAGAAGAGAACTTGGTAAGATCATCTTGGATTGTTAATATATATTTTAATTTTGCAGGACCTGCTTCGGGGAGCGGACCTACGATGTCCAGAGCAATTCGTTGGCACGGTTCGGTTGAAGTACTAGTAATTTGCATAGGAGCGCGATTAATTTTTCTAAGTGCTTTATTTTCTTGGCACGACTTACATTGTTTTACGTATGATTCTATATCGCTACGCATACCTTTCCAATAATACGTTTGTTTTATCCTGTTATACATTCGTGATGAGCCTAAATGTCCCGCTATGGGGATATCATGATTATCGTGTAGGATCTTTTTAATTTCAGTTGGAGCAGGATATATAATGTTGTTATGAAACACATTGACCTTGATTTGCGTGTCGTGGAAAAGGTAAGTAAGGATATTATAAACTTTAACAAATGAATGTTTCTCAAACGGATTTTTTAAATCAGATATGCCGATTTCATTAACATTTCCAAATATTAATAATTCATTTCTTATTCTTTTCAGGGTTTCGAAAACTTCCGGATAGGAGGCTTCGTCAAAGTAATGAACCTTGATAAACAACAGGTAATATATTTTATTATTAATTTCTATTTTCAAGGACGAGAAAAGCTCTTTCTCGGAATCATGTATTCTAGTGCTAATTTCGGGATCAATTAATATGTCTTGGATATAAGGATTAGATTCATCCAGGTCAATTGACGTGGGAACCAGAATTACTTTTGCATGACATTTTAAAAGGCTTTCATTGTGTTCTACAATTTCAGTGTTAAATGATTTATCTTTATTAGCCATAGATTTCAGGAATGTGGGATAATCATCGACAGGAGTATTTGGACTTGCACTTGTCGATGGCCTGGGACTATGACCAAGTTGGGGATCGAAAGCTATAGGTTCGTCCAATACGGGATCAGGTAATGTGATTGTTTCATTCTCGATTTCTTCTCTAAGGGTATCTGGGACGTTAGATGGTAAGTTTATATCGGATAACGGCAAGAGGTCATCGGTTGGATCGAGAAGATTCGGAGAAGTTTGGATATCTGCATCAGCATTGAACGAAGGTGGGTCTATCAGTAAATCCATTAGGTCTCTATCTAACTCTTGGTTGGATTCTTCTTCACCAATAGGGTTAGGGATTACAGGATCCGTTTGTTGGACAGGATTTACCGGATAACGAGATAGGGCGTCAGCGTTAGCGTTAACTTTTCCCTTTTTATACTGGATATCGTATTCAAATTCCTCTAATTTTAAGCGCCAACGGACAAGTCTAGATCCTGGGTCTTTACAGTTGAATAGCCATTGTAATGGTTTATGGTCCGTAAGGATTTTAAACCGGTGACCGTAGAGGTACGGTCTGAATGTTTTGGTGCCGAAGATAATGGCGAGGCATTCTTTTTCCGTGACGCTATAATTGCATTCAGCTTTATTAAGCGTGCGGGATGCATATGCAATAGGACGGTCTTGTCCTATTTGGCCCTGGGATAAAATTGCGGATATTGCATAGTTTGAGGCGTCACAGGTTAGAAGGAAAGGTTGCGTGAAATCTGGATACGCAAGGACTGGGGCAGAAACGAGCCTGGACTTTAAGGATTCAAAAGCAAGTTGTTGCTCATTCCGCCACTCGAAGGCGACGTCCTTTTTTAGCAAGGAGGTCAAAGGTTTAGCCAACTTGGCAAAGTCGGGTATAAACCTTCTATAATAGGATACTAAACCGAGGAAAGACTTTATGTCTCTCGGAGATTGAGGGACTGGATAATCTGTCACGACACGAACTTTATCGGGATTGGGTTGGACGCCGTTCTCGTTGATAATGTGCCCTAAGTAGGCGACTTCTTTGCGGAGAAATTCGCACTTTTCTGGCTGTAACTTTAAATTGAATTTACGGAGTCTGCCGAATACGGCTTTCAGATTATCAACGTGTGAGTTTAGGTCATTTGAATAGATCACGATGTCATCTAAATAGACAAAACATCTTGTACCTTGTAGGCCAGTGAGGCAATTATTCATTAGTCTTTGGAAAGTGGAAGGTGCATTTTTTAATCCGAATGGCATTCGCGTAAACTGAAAGTGACCCTGAGGTACGGAAAATGCAGTTTTAGGCGCATCATCAGGAGAGATAAGTATTTGATGGAAGCCGGATGTGAGATCTAAAGTCGTAAAGTATTTGCTACTTCCTAATTGATCAAGGATCTCGGATATTTGTGGTATAGGATATGTTTCACCGATAGTGACGTCATTCAACTTCCTATAGTCAATTACTATTCTCCATTTTCTTTGCCCTTGAGAGTCTGCTTTTTTGGGAACTATCCAAATTGGTGAGCTCCAGGGTGAAGATGACGACTCTATAATATTTTGACTCAACATTTTACTGATTTGAGTTTCGACTTCCTTCTTGTGACATTCTGGAAATCGGTACGATTTTGTATGGATAGGGATATCGCTGCTAGTTTTGATTTGATGGTTGAGGGCTGTAGTATGAGTTAACTGATCATCTGGTAGATGAAAAATATCAGAATATTGGGAGCAAAGCTCTGTGAGGGCTTCAGCCTCTTCTTGATTTAGATGATCAGTTCGTAGGGAATTTAAGACTTCAAAGGTTCGATTTGATGTTTCTTGGATATTCATGTTGACCTGAAGGGCAGCATGTAAAGGCTTGATTGCTAGTTTTAAATTGGGATCGATTTTTATGAACAACCCTGAAGTATTGGCTATCGTTAAATTAACACGATGGTTATCTTTGACCTTTACTATACAATTAGATATTAGGACACATTTCGATAGGTGTTGATCCATAATGATACCTTCTTTTAGATCGGTATCCTGTACTGAACACTCAATAACACTTTCAGTACGTGGCGGGATAATATAGAATGGATCATAGAAGTATAGTTTAACTTCGGATTCTCCCATTTTGAGGGTATCGGTTGTATAATCGATTTTACAGCCGAAAAAGGTCAAGAAATCTGATCCTATAATACCATCATAAGGCAAACTTATATCTTTAATGACATGAAATTTGAATGGCGTGACTTTACTATCGTTTAATTTTAATTTTAATTGGAAATGGCCTTCAGTTTGAGTCGGTTCGTCACCCGGGTCAATACCCTTAAGCTTGATTGGTTCTTTCACCAGTCGTTGAGTTTCCTTAATACTGGATAATTTCAATAGGCATATGACGGAGCCTGAATCGACTAATAGGGATAAAGGGATATTTGAAACTTGTGAGTTTAAAACTACATGTGGTAGGAACCTCTTGGATGTATCTAGATTTATTTCATATATCTTGTTATTGGTTTTGTTGGATACTGGCGAGACTCCTGAATTTTTGATTATATAACTGTCGATTCGGCACTGATTACGCTGTCGTTTGACCTTGGATATGTTAATGATAGGACCGTCTGCTTGGGGCTGGTTACCCTGTCGATTGGTCCGTGAAGAATCTAAGTGAAGATCGTCAGTTCGGGGCTGGTTACCCAGTCGGTTGACCCTCCTTGGATGAGGATTAGGACTGTCAGTTTGGGGCTGGTTACCCTGTCGGTTGGTCCGTGATGGATCTAAGTTAAGGTCGTCTGTTTGGGGCTGGTTACCCTGTCGGTTGACCTTGCTTGGATGAGGATTAGGACTGTCGTTTTGGGGCTGGTTACCCTGTTGGTTGGCCCTATGAATAAGTTTTTGTTGTTGGGTGCCGGTGATTATGCTTCGTCCCGTGCGGCACCCTCGCGAGACTCCATTTCGTTTAAATCATTGGAGCCATGGATATAGGGTAAAGAGAAATCATCCGTTGGTTCGTCGTTGGATGTTTCGCGGATATGGCTGACTTTATTATTATTATTTGGTTTGAATTGAAATTTGTTATTATAGGATTCGCGTTTTTTACAATCTTTGATTTCGTGACCAGCAGTTTTACAATACCGGCAAAACAATGCGTCGGTTTTACTCGGATTTGACGAAGTGGATTGTGAGAGCGAGTTTGGTTTTGATGGCCCTGGTTTTGGTTTGTTATTATTAACGAACTTTTGTTCAACCTGTGGACGCTTATACAGGCTTTGTTGAATGCGTTCTTCCGAAATCGCTAAATTAATGGCTTCGTTTAATGTTTTGGGAGATCTACACCTCACAATGTTTGATATACGGGGGTGTAATCCCATTAGAAAATGATGGAGGGCTAAATCCTCCATAGCTGCAGTACGACCGGGCAATTCTTTTGCCTTAGTATTAGATAAGGATATTTCTGTTAACAATTGTGAGAGGCAGGTCTCCACGCGAAGCGAAAATTGGCTTACATTATCCTGCGGACTTTGCCTGCTCTCCTGAAGGTCAGTGAGAAGGTGAGCGTAATGTTTTCGCTCACTAAATTGTGCTTTTAAAAATTCCCTGAGTTGTTCCCATGATGTGAATTCTTTTATGGAACAGGCAATTTCCGCTTTTCCACCCAACTGGCTGAGGATGTATTTAAAAAGGATTGGTCTTTGTGGTTCTGATGCAAGATCATACGCGTTATTACAATTTATAATAAACGAGTTGACAGTTTCTCGGCTGCCGTCAAATGATTTGACGAATTTAAACAAAGTGTTTAAGTCTAGTTCGGCCATTGCGCTACGTGCAATAGCAGCCCTTGTGACCCTGGGACTAGGAGATCTGATAGGCGATTTTTCTGAGTCACTTCGGGATTGTTCTGAAGTTGGGATATCAAGTTTTAATTTACTTTCTTCTGTTTTAGCAACTATTGGCATAATTATGTCGTTTAACCATAAATGAAAGAAAACGGGTCACGGTAACATAAGGTTTTACAACAGTAATTACAGTAAATAAATTCGGATAATAAGTCGCAAGTAAATAACCTTGTATAGAGTTAAATAAAATCTCAGCCTTAGACTAAACAATGACCAAAGACTCACAGTACTAGCAATGCGTGGGCGACGGATGTTATGGCGAACAGGAACATTCCGTTGCGATAAGCCGCGTCTCTGCGGCTGGAGTTCGACTCGTCGTCGGGTCTTGAATAATACGGTCAATTATTTGGCATTGACCTCGGCTTTGGATGCAGGATTAAATTTGCAGGAATAGCAGTTACGCGACGCGATGCTCAGGATAACTGACGGTAGGTAGACGTTCACTTATTTATTATTTTCAAGGTACATCAGGTTAAAGTCCACGTTCACTACGCACTGGATTTTGCAGGATATTTAAGATAGCGGTTACGCGACGTGACTCAGGATAATTGAAGGTAAGTAAATGTTCACATTTAACGTTATTTTCCAGGGTTTAACAGACAGAGCACAGTTCACGTTCACTAGGTACACTTTTGATTTTACAGGATGTTTTAACTACACTTTCACACACTTGGATGGTAATTTTATGTATGGGTTTAGGCGTTTCACTATGCACTGGATATTAGCTGGTGCACTGGCGAGTTAATGTTTTTAAGGACACTGGGGATTTTCGTATCCCACCGCTGCCACCAATTGTTATAGGTCTCCGCGTAATTGGCTTTTTAAAAAAAAGAATTATTGATTTCAGGACGTTATATTTCAGGATATTACAATTCAGGATATTTAAGTTAAGTACGCGAGAGACCCATGGGCAGAACCGACCGCTAAGATGGTTGAACTTCAACTGGTCTGACAAACATGGCGACTCTAGCCGTCAGGAAGATTACTAGCTGGCAGCGCCGACGAGGTGCTGATCCAGCATTAACCCCTACTAAGTTAGGGTATAACAGATCGCTAACCCGCCTGCCAAGCGTGGCGAGTATGGCAACCCCCCCCCCCCTTCCTTTTGGGGGAGGCCTATGTCCAGCAGTGGACGTCTTTCGGCTGGAATGATGATGATGATGAATTACTAACAAAAATGATCTTTTTCAATGTGACTATAGAGAACCTAAGCATTAGTAGGTACCTTAAGTGTAGTACAAACGGTAATAATGCTTAGGAACTGTATTTATTGTGATTATTATTAGTATACAATAAATTCTTTTGATAAGAGTGTATTACGCATTACAATAAAAACTTCACACATAAAGTAGTTATGTCGGTGAACCATTACAGTACAGTAAGGTACCAGTACACATAAGCATTTATTATTAGTGGATCTTTTTAAATTTTGGATTATTTCTTTAATCTAATGAAAATGAACTTGTGACAAACTGATACAACAAGTATGCAATAATAAAAGTCAATAAAAAAATCTTACTTCTAACTTCTAGTTATTTAATTTAAGGCACTGTTTGAGGTCACATGAATGAGAATAAACTAAACTTACAAAACTAATACAGGCGGTAATAGTGAAACGATAATTACCGTAACTAACCTACACTATTTTAAGATTTTACAAGATTCACCTAAAGCCTGTCGAGGCGACTAACATAACGTTAGGTAACACTGCACAGTAACATAATACATCGACGCAATTAATTTAATCGACGTGTTTGTGGTTTTACGCGATACCAGATATAATTAATATCACATTTATTTTCACGTGCGTGAATTACTGAACTGTTACAACGCCTGAATTATTACTGATAATACATTGCGGTTGTCTGCGGTGTTTCTATTCTAGGTACGTGTTCCAAATACAGGCTTTTGTTCTAACATAATATTTTTGATTTAAAACCACAGCAAATAATACAATGGAACTATAAATTAATTTAATTGGTGTGCATTGAAAACCTTCATCGACAGATGATGTTAAATGTTTGTCTGGCACACCCAGGTCATTCAACCGCATTACTAATTTAAAATAGTCACTTGACAACAGACAACGGACTATTTTTTCATTGAAACTTAATTATAGAGAGATAGACTACGTTTTGGAATGGGCAACTAGCTTTGAGTTTGACTATCAACACTCTTTGTGTAGCTCATACCGGGCTTTTGACGCAATACTCGTATACAATATTTTTCAGCTGCATAATTACTTGACTTCTCCGGACCTACTTGGGGCAAAGGGCAGAGCAGATAAGTAGGAGAATAATTCCTACCAGGGGTCACCAGTTTAGAGGTATGAGGAACAGGGTGTAAAGTTCACTCATCCTTCATAAAAAAGGGAGGATCCTCCAGGGGGGTTAGAAGCGTTATGACTACCTCTCGATAAGACTAAATAGCAGATATGACTAGTTCGCTATAGGACTTAATCTCGATATGACTAGATCTTGTTAGGACTATATCGTGTTTAGACTAGATCGCAATAAGGCCACATAGCGTAACGACTATTTTTAACCGACTTTTCAAAAAGGAGGAGGTTCTCAAGTCGTCTGTATTTTTTTTTTTTGTTTTTTTTTTTTTTTTTAATGTTTGTTACCTCAGAACTCCGTCGTTTATGAACCGATTTGGAAAATTCTTTTTTTATTTGAAAGGATATACTTCCAGATTGGTCCCATTTTTATTAAAATCCAGTTCTGATGTTGGGATCCATGAGTAATTGAGGGAACTCCTCAAATATTATAGGCATACATATAGCGATTTTTATATTTTCATTAACAAATCAATCATTTGCATTCAGAAAGTATAATTTGGTGAAGTGGAACTGATGAAGAAGGCCACAGATGGCCACCGGAACTTCTCAATGATTAGTATTTCACGGGTGGCGATGAGATATCTGGATTAAGATAGTTAAGCGAAGCAAATTTAAACAAAAAGTTCCGATCAAAATAGTACCATCAAACTGATCTGATAATGAAGCCGGAAGGTAGGCACTGGAACTCCGTAATAAAACAATGTATCCTACCCGTGTTTGGTCTTATTGGAATTGTCATGAGATGCACTCTAGCTATAAATTATTTTTAACCGACTTCAAAAAAGGAAGAGGTTCTCAATATATATATGTATATCTAGCCATATATACATATAAAAGGAAACCGTGACTGATTGGTCTATCAACACAGCTCAAACCACTGAACAGATTGGGCTGTAGTTTTGCACGTAGGCATCCGCTAAGAAGGGGTTTTTGGAAATTTGGCCTTTAAGGGGGGGAAAACGGGGGGTTTTGTTTGCATGAAAAATCTTATTCCTAGAGTTAAGAAGCCGCGGGCAAAAGCTAGTATTATATAGGTAATATGTTCAGGCATAACTTATTTGTTTAAGAACTGATTTTTATAATTCTTTTATTTGGTAGAGTAAGCTTGCGCGGTCTCATTACATTACAGATTTACAGCTAACTCTTCAATAATACGTATTTAATCCACTCGGTGTATATTGATGGTGTTATAAAACTTCCCGTCACTGTTGTTTTCATAGCAAGTAGTTGTATACGAATTGGTGTGGGGTAGGTACCACTAAAAAGTGAAAAATAAAAAAACTTTTTTACAAAAAAAACAACCGACTTCCAACAAAAACACTAAAAAGTGAAAAATAACTTTAACTTCGGAAGCACATAACATAACATCACGCCTTGTTTCCTCGAAGGGTTGGGCAGGGGTGTACCCTGTGTACACCCACATTTAAATATTATATTTAATTTAATTTCGGAAGTCGGTGTCTTTGGTTTTGTATTTTTGTTTAGGGCCACCGACTTCCGAAACTCAAGTTTAATTAATTCTCTTTGATACTTGCGATTAAATAATATGGTGTTTCTTCTTTTGTTGTTCGGTTCAAACAGAGAATTTAGATTTTTTTTATCTTGAAAATGTGCCTCTTTTTTTAAATAAAATAAAAATTGTAACAATGTTGGTTTGTGCTGCATGCGCACATTAAGGCGGCGATGCCATGCCTCTAATCTGTTATTGGTTCTGTGCTTTTGTTTTGCACAGGAAATAAGCAAAGGATTTTTTAGCCATTGCCTGCAAAAGTAGCTTGCGAATGCATTCATTTCAGGTGATTGCGTTGAACATTCCACAATAGCAGACCATCCGTCTTGTATATAAGATGAAGGCAAGAGCGGCAAAGTAGCAGTAATTCTAGTGATGTATCGTCCTTCTTGAGATTTCGTCAAACCAATATCGTTCGCCTTTTTCCACACCGATTTATTGTAATGGTAAAAACATCCTTATTTATTTATTTATTTAAAAAGCACAGCCACATCACATACATTAAACTTATGCTAGAAATAATCATAATAACTAAAGGACTAATGTACATGACACTTACGGCGTACATAGCATTGGTTACAATATCTTGCTGCCTTTATACTAAACTAAACTAAAATAAACTAAAACAGACCAACGTAAATAAGACGGCTACAAACAAAAAAAAAAGTTAAGAATAAAAAAATTTAAACAACAAAAAAAATAAATTAAGAACAACTTGGCAAGGATAGCGTGATTTTCTTTCTGAATCTCAGTAGCTTGTCGCTGAATATATCTAAGTCAGGTATGTTTAGCACAGTATTATTGTATTCGTTGCTCATTCGTATAACTGGAGACTGTAAACTTAAATTAGTTTTTACAAAAGGTGTATCAAATACCCTTTAAATTTTTTTGGCCCTTGGGTAAATTCTTGGAACTGCTAAGGAAACACTTTGCAACAGGGAACTGCACTGTATTTTTCCATTAATTAATTTATGGAGGAAGCATAAATCTAGCAGACGTCTGCGATCGCGAAGGGTAATCATTTTAAATTTTTTTAAACGCTGCATGTATGGCTTTCTATGGGAAAAGCCTCTTGTAGAGAAAGCAAGATGTCTCGTGAAGGCTCGCTGTATGCTTTCCACACGTTGCGAGTGCACTGCATAAAAAGGGGTCCATACACTGCTTGCATACTCAAGATGACTACGCACTAAGGCATTGTAGAGTAACACCTGGGTTCTCTGGTGTCTAAACCCTCTGGAATTGCGCTTCAAAAATCCTAACATTTGGGCGGCCTTTGTCACTGTTTTATCAATGTGTGTAGTAAATTTTAGCTTGCTATCTATGATCACACCCAGATCTCGAATTTCATTCACTTGTTTCAGTGTTACGCCACCAATATCATAACTTGTTTGAACTGGTGTCTTTTTCCTTGTGAATCTTATGTGATGACATTTTTCAGCGTTTAGACTCATACTATTTACGTTACACCAATGTAAAATATTGCTCAAATCAGTCTGAACCAAGTCAGCGTCAGTAAGGGAGTTTATTATTTTATATATTTTTAGATCGTCAGCAAATAGGGAAATTCTGCAATGTCGTATACGATCAGTTATGTCATTGATGAAGATAAGGAAGAGAAGCGGCCCTAAATGAGATCCCTGCGGAACACCTGAGTCCGCATAATATACATCAGAACTGAAGCCACCTACCACAACAGATTGTGGTCTTTTTGACAAATATGATTTGAACCATTCCAGCAGTACGCCACCGATACCAAACCATCTCAGTTTTTCAATTAGTAAGAGATGATTTACTTTGTCAAAGGCGCTGCTGAAGTCGGTATATATTGCGTCTATCTGCATTCCCTTATCAACCCCACATGATATTTCAGAAACAAAGGGTACCAAGTTTGTTACAGTTGAACGCCCACGTCTAAAGCCGTGCTGATGGTCTGAAATATTTACATCGACCATTTGAGAGATAATGGGACACAACATTGATTCAAACAGTTTTGAAAAACATGAAAGTATTGATATTGGACGGTAATTAAACGCGCTGGCTGGATCACCCTTTTTGAATATTGGAACAATACGAGCCTTCTTCCATTCTTCAGGGAATTTGCCTTCCATTAAGGAACGGTTAAATATCAGCATTAATGGAAGCGCAAGAGCAGAACCGCATCTTTTTACGAATACTAAATACATCCTGTAACTTTAGCATTCGGATACACAGTCCTAAATGCATTGATGAGTCCCAATTCGTAATCACATTTAAAATGTTTAATATGTACTTTAATCACATCACGTATTAAGGCTTCTACATACCAGCGCGACTTGTCGCGCCACGCGACGCGGCACAAAGGCCCCGCGTGTCGCGAGACGAGCGGTGCCTTTGTGTCGCGTCGCGTCGCGCGACAAGTTGCCCCGGTATGTAGAAGCCTTTATTGTAAATAAAGCGAAATAAGTTGTTTCGCGCTTATTTGGTAAGAGAGCAAACAAGACGGGAAATATATTTGTCGTCTCTTCCGTGCTATCAATGTCTACTTGATTGGAGAACAATTGATAGAAAGGCCTGGGTGCACTTTTAAAGGTTCCGTCACCAAAAAAAACCTTTTCTTAATCTGCATAAATTTTCATATTCCTTTTGGAAAATTGTGATGAGAATACAAGCATTTTATCATCTCTTGGTAATTCAAACTCGGCAATCAAAAAGTCTTTCTTAATCATATTTGGTATTTTCACTTCACTGGATTTAGAAAACTCTGTTCTTTGCACTTGAAGGAACCTTTTACGATGTCTGTACAGGACATCCTTCACTGAATTGTAAGGTCTGCCATTAAAGGTTGAAGAAGAGGGTAGTTGTTGGAGGACTTCTTCGTAAACTTTTTTTACTGAAGACATATCTTTGCATACATTCTGTTTTGCCGTATCCAGTAAAAGGTCTTCTTGCATTTTGTCATGGTCTTGCTCACACTTGTGCAGACTCTTTCTGATTATAATGGTATTTTCTTGATTTAGTGTGAGAGAAGCACTACACTCTTGTCTCTTGTAGCAACGCCAGAACGATGTTCCGCTTGAATTGTTGGACACAAAATTGTATTGGTAGCCATCATGAAGAAGTGCTTCCTTATTCTTTCTATTTTTAATAAAATGAAATATTTCATTATCCTGCATTTTAAAATAACAATAAAATATGCCATGCTAGATAAAAATTCGAAGTGACAATGACAACTATTGTTTCAATTTATTTTTAATAGTGGAATCATAGATAAAGTGGAACTTCATAGTGTATTCACACTTTAGTAAAGCTAAGTATGTGCTCCATGAAGTTCCTATACTAATGCCACTTTTAGATACGATTGTACGTCATATCGATAATGAGTCATTTTGATAACAGGGGCCCTAAAATGGACGCTTTGACAGAATCATAATATGATCTACGTACAATTCATATCCCGCAATTCATCTGTTTGACAGTTTTTTATGGAGTTTCGTAAAATGGTCCACAAATTATGAATTGCTCTAATGAAGTCTAATGTCAAATTGCAGCTGTCAAACAGATGAATTGCGGGACGTATGAATTGTACGCAGATCATATTATGATTCTGCCAAAGCGTCCATTTTAGGCCCCCAGGACTTATGCGTACGTATTCAAACAGCTAATTAGTTTTACAGCGATCTAGTTATATCGAGATTAAGTCCTATAGCGAACTAGTCATATCTGCTATTTAGTCTTATCGAGAGGTAGTCATAATGCTTCTAACCCCTCCAGGGTGTTCTGTCTGGTGGGCAACTGCCCGACGGTTGATATCCGGACGTTGTTTAAATGCTAGTTGCGCGGTAAACTCTTAATTATTGGGACTCGCACAGATCACATATTAAAATAAAACACACTCATAGAAACAAAAACAAAAAAAAAGAAAAATAAAACAAAGTAAAAAATTAAAATAAAAACAGAAAGTCCTGTACAAGGCCAAAAGGCCCGTATCTCAGTATGATGCTGCGGCACTTAAAAAAAAGTGTCTCAGCGCTGTGTTGTCACGGATAGAAAAAAAACTGCTTGTGCGATGCAGGATTTTACGTGACGTCAGTGTGACGCAGTAGCGATGTTGATGCCGCTACAATATCTTCACCATACTGGTTACCGTATTATAGATCAACTACAACACACGAGTATTTCGTTACATTTGAGTCTTTAGAACAAAAACTAAAGACACTATTTTGATTATCGACTCACTTGAGCTACCATTTCGGAGTAGCGGTTATTCTAGGACACATTGCGTTGTTTTAAAATTCGAAGTATATATTACTTCGAATTTTAAAACAATGCAACTGCAAAGCTCATGACTCTCAAAGGGTGTAGATGTGTTGAAATATGTGCGAAACACAGCAATAAAGACGGGTACAGATCGTATTACAAACACCTGTCTGTAAAAGCCTTTTCCCACCCAGGTACTCCTTCAGTGCAAAGGCTTCCATTTCGATATTGGGACAATAACAACAGATATTTCTCGTGAACATGATACGAGACTAATCCACAGTTAACTAAATCCTGCATGAGAAAACAATAAAACAGAAAACTAAAAAAAATGCATGCCCCAGAATAAATCTAAATGACTAAAATATTAAAACTAACATTGGCACTTGACCTCGCCATCAAATCTAAGCAAGGCGCTCAAGCATTAATCCGGTTTTTCAAACGAAAATTTCAGGACAACAAACTCCGCTACATGAATATTCTACGATCACAGGGATGACTCGCATTTGACATAAAATTATTACGTGGGACGTTACTCGTTGAATTTTGATCTTGTTTGAACATGTAAAGTTCGTAGATGCCGGTCTCATTGCCTCTTCATGCTCTCGGTCGGCTGTCAACGTCCCATTGCCTCTGTCCTCGGTGGCTTAGGTAACAACAAACAAATAATTTCAGAAGGAAATTCAAAGTCAACATTGGACTACATTCTATTTCCATCATCATTAAAGAGAAGATGCTCAGAGCTTGTTACCGTCTTCCCACGCGTTTCTGTTGCATTCAACACCCACGTGCAATACATTTTCCTAGAAAATTATATTAATCCCATTGATATCTAAGGGATCTAGTGTATCTATCTATCCAAGGTGACAAGTTGGGAGTGTGGTATTTTTTTTTCTTTAAATATTTTCCTTTTTTTTTCAGTTAGTTTTAATGATGGTCTGGCATTTTGAGCACTTTATGCGGCCTATGCAAATGTCCTTTCTTTGGTCATGTTCGTCGAGTCGTTGAGCTCCTTATTTCTTGAGTTGAGCTGCACGATTACTGACAAATGCTTGCACTGATTGGACAGGTCCACTCAAATTTGTGAGGTTCTTTCCTCAAAAGACCATTTCAGACACGGATCTACATGGTCCTCACATTATCTGACGAAGATTATGTCTGGACTTTAAAAGAGACTTTGACCCCTGAGTTTGTTTCGCCATTTCTTCTCAGGGGTAGTAGTCAGATAGGAAATGTCGACTACATCTAGCTTATTTTTTATTTTTTTATGTGACGTGTAAAAGTGATTCTAATATCCTATTTACATAATAAACGATTTGATTTGATTTAATTTCAAATGTTTAAAACAATCAAGTCCACATACCTAATATATAACACAGTACACACACGAAATTACTTTTATTTCAGCTATAGCAGTTTAACAAAAAGATAAATCCAATCCACTCAAGTTGTGTAATGAAATTCATGGAAGCGTTTTCACAAACCTACGCTTCATAATAAAACTCTATTATCGGATTCTACACAGCTGGGAACAAAAGCGTTTTTGTTAAGAACGAAAGGCACATAATTATACTTTGACAGCACATAATATGTGCCCGATGAAACTTAATCCAAGAAAAGGTTTTATAAGAAACGCGCTACCATGTCTATAATATGGTTTCTTTAAGAAAAATGGAAGAATTTCCTTATAAAAAAAGGAAATCTTACTTTGGCTTGAAAGCTATAGGTATGATGATACTGAAAACATAATCAATAATCTATCATATAATTATGTGTTTTAGAATTATATTTATTTATTTAACACTTCAAGCACACAAAATTTACAAAGGCGGACTTAATGTCTTAGGCATATCTATCGCTGGTTTTAACGTCCTAATAATCTATGAGACATTATGGAATCTTACCGGCCCACGCTATCTACTGATGGAAGGGTGTATCGCCTACAACGGATAGCTATTTGTATGAAAATGCCAAAGTATGCGTCCCAATATATGATTTGTTTGACAGGATAATACTAAAGATGACAGATTGGTCTATTCCCCGAATTGCAGGGATAAACGTAAAGTAGCCGAGCTAAAATGAACTCTTTAGTACATGCAATAATGATCATAGATGTTAATTTTTTAAATAGAAATTCAAATATCTCGAAAACGGTGCGCCCTAGGCAAAAAATAACAGAAATGTAACCCCCAACAACAACAAAGGGCACCTTTGTGGCACACTCCGTGCAAGCACGTTTCCAATATGAATTTAAGTTAAAAAAAAATCCAACATTAATTTAAGGGGGCGGTAAGGTAGCCTGCGAAATTCAAATTTAATTAGGTTTTTTGTAATTTGCAGCTCAGTAACAGGTTGTATTTTGATTCGCGGCCATAACAAATATGGCTCTACAGAGTTATATCTTAATCCAGTAAAGAAGTAAGAAACAAAGAAGTTTTATAATAAGACTACACATGTTGTTTTTTAAAGTGATGTTTGTGTAACGGAACGCACGGGAGGGGTGTAGTAGAAGTAGAGCAAATAGAGAAACCTACTTATTGTTTTCGTTAGCTAGATAGCCTTTATCAATGATAGTGAGTCGCCATCCAAGGATAGATAGAATTATACTGTCTATCATCAATAGCGATCTGTCTTGCACTGAAAATAGGTTATTGGGTTCGGCCGTTAGTGCTGAGTGCCTTTTTTTTTGTTTAAAAATAACATTTAACACTTTAGGAATTACTCCTGTATTGTGGATGCATTTACAAACATTTAAACTCACTTAAACAAACAGCCAGACCCGGAACAACTACTTGTAGGTCATACAAATATTTGTTCCGTGCGGGAATCGAACCCGCGACACACAGCGCAGCAGTCAATCACTTAACCACTGCGCCAACCGTGCCGTCCACGTCGTCTTCGTTGGCAAAGGCTTCCTCTATCAACTTCCACTGAGCCCTATCTAGTCTATTTTGCTTAATTACTATTACTAAAAATTCTAAGGCCCAACAACGTAAATAATGCAATGGACGTGGCTCAACTGTCAAAACGAAAGACATTGACATCAATTGCCATTTTATGTGTGTTAAGCAATTACCCGCAGGTGTACAGACGATGATTTTCTTCACCGTCAAGTTTTGAAGTCACATTGGTATCGATTTACCAGGTTCAACACAATCTGTCAGGGTTGCGAGTTTGTCCGAAAGGGATATCGTGGCCCAGGCAACGGAAGGAACACGGATGGGTTTTAGTCAGTAAAAATCTGACACGGCCTCCCGCTCCGCCCAGAGCGGAGGATGTCATTTGATAATTTCCCACCCAAAAAAAAAAAAAGGTTTAACACGATAATGTAATCCCTTAAAACTGATATTTATAATTTCGGTCATTGCCTTACAATTGGCAAACTGTATAATTATCTTTTCCAGTCATTCAGACAGCCTGATGAATATCCAAAATTTTCACAAAAGTTCTAACTACAATTTTAAACGTTACAAATATTTGCCACTTCGCGCTTAATAGTTTCGCAAATTCTGGTAAACAGAATTCATAGTAAAGTACGTACCCTCTGAAACGTCGACGAATGTCTATAGAGTAATAATAATAATCTAATAATAATAATATTATTATTATTATTATTATTAATATTACTCTCGTTGGGCAGCTGGATTAAGGGCCTGATTCAGAGAGCGGTACTTCTGGACACGGCTCGCATTGTTAGGAGGTTCCTCTCTCTGGAGCCCTGACCGCCGGTAGCTTGGACCTTGTTCCCGATACCGGTGGGCTACTATTTTTTATATTTTTAAATGTTTTTATATTTTGTTTATATTCTAATATTTAAAAATATAATTTATATGTATATTTAATGAAATAAAGGAATAATAATATAATAATAACATAATCTACACGAGGAAGAGCACTATACAATCGAGCATTACCTACAGCCAGGCGCGTGTAAAGGAACACGTGTTCCCACCACCACATATAAAACAGTATGGTAATTCAGATGACGTATTCAATTCTTCGTAAGTGATGAACGATCCGTGTGGAGCTCACGATTCAGCGGGCTGAATGAAAGCGATTCATCTTCGCTGTAACAGCACAAAAGCTAACGTTTGTGTTAAGATGAAACAGAAGCTGTGTCATATATATATATATATATATGTGAAGGTAGATAGATGGATATACTTATTATTATTTGTAAAGGAAAGTGAGAAATATGTTATGGTGAGAAGGGTAGGGTATGTATGAAAAAGTGGGACATAAGGGCAGGACGATTATTAAGGCGCAGTTATATGATTTTAGTGACTTTTAAATGTGTTAGACGCCTTCATATAATGCAAGTAAGTTATGCAAAAACATTTCCAAATGTCTTTTATAATGCGCACAGCAAAAGAGTGGAACTCTCTACCTGCGTCTGTGTTTCCGAATGCATACAACCCTAATCTCTTCAAAATTAGAGTGAACAGGCTTCTTCTGGGTAAGCTCACTCCATCGTCGACTTTGTCTCTGTCACCTCTGCCCTAGACTAAGGTCAAGGTCAAGATCAAACCCATCATAAATAAAAAAAAGTATGTTAAACTAGAACGCATACACATCAATTCTTTAAGTGAATATTAAAGAATTGATTGATTATTATATTATTATTTATATTGTTGTAAATTACTTTATGAAATAAATTCAGGAAGTAATGTCTACCCAAAGCATAAAAAACGATATTACTTTCAAATAAGTTAAGATATTTTTATGCTTTTTTTTTGTATGAATAGACTGTTTTATTATCAATAATTTTTTCAATTATTCATATTTTCGTTACTAAACATAAATATTCCCTATGAAAGGTAATGGTTGCGTGACGTGAGGGTTACGTGCATTTGTATGGCCAAGGTCAACGGCGATTATCTGACCCTTAAACGGAAAAGAACAGATAAATATTTTACTTAAATTAATTATGTGCATAAAACCTGTTTATTGTATTTTGAATAAGTGCGTGTCGTAGGACGCCCCCCAGCTAGATGGACCGACGACCTTAAGAAGATGGCTGGGTCAGACTGGATGCGGAAGGTGGAGGACAGGGTGTTGTGGCGCAGCCTGGGAGAGGCCTATGTCCAGCAGTGGACTGCGATAGGCTGAGTTGATTGATTGATTGACGTGTCTTAGCATTCTTGTATCAACTTACCCTATTAGCGTTGAACTTTAAAAATGGGCAAAATATAACATTATTATTTTCTAAAAGAAGTATGTAAGGAACGTAGTACGTGGCATTCTGTAGTTTCTGTCTACCCCCATGGGAAGAAAGCGCAAGTTTCTGTATATATAATTTATATATGTGTGTGTGTATGTATATTATTATAAAGCATGAGAAAAAATTGTTTATTACTATATAAGTAGCTACTCCGTTATAAAATTTGTTGTTCATAGTAATTTCGTGTTTTTAACATAATCAACACATAAAAGAATTCAGTATGACTACCACCTCGTAATACTGAATTCTTCATTCATAAAATACAATTATTTTATACTTCAGAATTCAGTATTTTCGATAGGTACCTACACATTTTTAACAATCCGGAAACTTAAAACCAGTCTGATGAGTATTCATTTATTAAATTTTATGTACATTTTCAGTACTTCGAGTGTGTACAAATATTGGGAAAAAATACCAATATGTCAATACAAGCGGAGTTATTTCTATTTTGTACCTGTAAATAGTGAAAGACGTGTTATGAAACATTTTATACAAAACAATTTTTTTTTTTTTTTAATAAATAGTTGGTTTTTTCTATTCTATTTATACAAAAGCCGTTATTTGTAGAAAGACATTCTTTTAAATTGACATACGAGTATAACTAGGAGCTTGTGGCTAAGTAATATCAGCCGCACGGGTCCATCTATCAGGTTAAGCTACGCTTGCCGCGGTTGGTCCATGGATGGGTGACCATCTTTACATACCAAGCCCCCTTCGTCCCTCGGAGACATTAATCCGTTGGTTCCGACTGTTATTTGTAGATCTTTGACAGTCGTTACGGGCCGTCAGACACCCGAAAGTCTGACAACCAATCTTACCAAGGGGTATCGTGTTACCCAGTAACTGGGTTGTGGAGGTCAGATAGGCATTCCCTCCATGTAAAATACTGGTCTACAGCTGCATCCGGTAGACTGGAAGCCAACCTAAATATAGTTGGGATAAGGCTAGGCAGATAATGATGAGTATAACCAACTAGCTGTTGCTCGCGACTTCGTCAACGTGTAATTTTTTTATACAGGTCCCAGCCTACTTTTCTTTTTGTTTTTTTCTAGCCAACGCAGTCCCACTGCTGAGCAAAGGCGTCCCTCTACTCCTTCCATCTTTCGCGAGCCCGCGCGTCCTCCTTCCAGTATTGATGGAACCTATCCCGTTCATTCCGCCATCTCCTACATGGTCTGCCGCGACCCCGTCGCTCTGTCTCACGGCACCAATTCTGCCCAGCCTACTTACCTGTCAAATTCTGCCCATTTTTTTTTTTAAGTGAAAAGTTCTTTAGGCACGTTGAGCACATTTTGGATGAACAATAATCACGGAACTCGCGTCATCGTCACCGAACGCTTTCCATGAGCTCTGTGTATACTGTTTTCACTTCTATCGGCAGTCCGCAAAGACTGTCCCGCATGTTTTGTTTTTTGGGTGGGAAATTATCAAATAAGTTTTCCCGCTCTGGGCGGAGCGGGAGAGCGTGTCAGACTTTTACTGACTAAGACCCACCCGTGTTCCTTCATTTGCCTGTGTGCCAGGGCCACGATATCCCTTTCGGACAAACTCGCAAGCCTGGCAATTCTGCCCAGTCTACTTACCTGTCAAATTTCATAACGATCAGTTCAGTGGTTTAAGCATGAAAAGGTAACAGACAGACCGAGTTACTTTTACATTTATAATATAACTAGCAGTGCCCCGTGGTGTCACCCGCATAATTCTCGATCCCGTGGGAATATCGGGATAAAATTATCCAAACTCAAACTCAACTCTAACTCAAAGCATTTATTTCAAATAAACCAATTACAGGCACTTTTGAATTGTCAAGGGGTCAGTCATAAAGATGAAGCTAGTTGCCCATTCCAAAGCTTAGTAGGTACCTATGGAAAAGAACGGGCAAGAAACTCCACGGACACTCTTTTAATCATCCTGTGTTGTTAATCCAGTGTTAGAAGAATAAAATTTCGCGTGTGGTGGCAAGTAAAAATAATATTGTCAAAGCTGTTTTTTATACTGTGCATTTACTGAGGGAGACAAAATAAATGTACTCATAAATTTTATGATGGGAACATTTGTTTTGGCTTCCTTGGTGTGAAATGATGGGTTGTCTTATTGTTACTTTTCTTTACTGTTTATTTTTTTATGTTTTAGTATAACTTTTGATTTAGGATAAGTTTTCAATTTTCATTTTATGGGTGCTAATGCCTGAAATAAATGATGAATTAAAATTAATAAAAAAAAAAAAAAATAAAGAAGTCGGCGGGAACGAGGGGTGTGGTCAAGACAGCTGCATCAAGAGGGGATAGTTAGATGCAACTGCAGATAGCGAGTTTTTTTTACTTTTCTTTTTAATATGGCAACTCGTAGTTGACCTTGAGAGGTTGTAACTACTTAACCGGACTATCTTGTGGCTGCCTTAAATGAGCTTAAAGCCTCCAGCCAGGGCGAATTTCTTAAATACTTAGCGTCTACACGTTAAGGGCACCCCCTGTGGGGTACGTACCTCGGCTTAGAGCATCGCTGGGGGAGGACGGCAAGTTGGGACAGGCTGGATCAAATTTGGATGATTATTATTATCAGGGGATTGTATTAAAGCTACGGCGCACTCAGCCGCGGCGCAGGCTGACAATTCGTCGAGCGAGGGACGGGGGCGGACGGCGAGGAGCACTCGTTCTCTTTTGGTTCGACAGCGACAGCGTCTCTCCACCTCAGTATTGCTTTTTCTCAGTGCCAAGTGATTAGCTAAATACTTATTAATTCTATAAATTTCTTAGATTTTTATATGTTAAGTTGCTCTTCTTAAAAATTATAGATACAGTTGATTAGCTGTGCGTATTTTTTTTAACAAACCTGTTTCTGATAGATAATACCAGTTTATAAACTATCTGTGTGCCTTTCATCCTAATCCGTTCAGTCGTTTTCGTGTGATTAAGTAACAAACATTATCATTCACATTCATAATATTAGTAGGATAATTATAGTAATATAAAGTCATCATCATCATTTCAGCCAAAAGACGTCCACTGCTGGACATAGGCCTCCCCCAAGCACCGCTATTTCGACCGGTTTTGTGCTTCCCGCATCCAGCGGATACCTGCAGCCTTCACCAGGTCATCGGTCGGTAATATAAAGTAATGTAGTTTCTATAGTATGGATGGATAAAATAATTAAGATTTAATACATTGATATATTAATATTATTAAAAGGAGGAAGAAGCGTTACGCGCTAACATCGCAATCAGTAAACCTGGGCTCGGCGCAGTCTGTCTCGCAACTCGCGCGTATCGTGTCTCTTACGCATGTTTGTAATATCTGTCTCAGTCGTGCCACTACAGGCATCACCTAGTTTGATAGGATCACATCACCTAGTTAAGACCCGTATCTACCGCTTTTAAAATACATCAATGATTTAATAAAAAATTTTAAACTGACTTTGGACATTGATCTTTTTATATTCGTACGATAACCTCACACGCCTATTGATCTAACCCTTCCCTCCACTTAACCTTTCCACAAATAAAAGTAGGTAGTAGCACTCTAATTCCAAGTAGTACTTCAATTGAAAAGACAGGTAAGTGAATATGAATAAGGCTGGTCGTACACTCGTGGGTGACGATCGCGATCGCAAGCTGTAGTAGATTGAGGCAATTCATCTTACTCCTGCACGGATATTGGCGCCGGGGGTAGTGTATTCCTTAGTAAGTTTGTTCCGGGAAGGATCCAGAAGTTGCCGCAAGCTCTTACATTACTGACATAAAGAATTAATATAAACTACTTCACCATAATGTTTTAACATAGAATATTGCTTCGACATCTGGTTACGATACGAGGTTGGTACGAGGGTTAGGCAAGGATGTGTAGCTATAGTAACTTTTAAATACTTTAGAATAATACCTAGTGTTATTATCGACCGAGAGAAACTGCCTAAGAAAATCTTTGTTTTTTTAGCCTATCCTAGAACTTTTTTAAAGAATACCCGTAACCCCTGAAACTCCTGGCCACACTACTCATGAATGGATACCTCCTCTTCACCTGCCAGCGTTAGTGAATAGCCCACGGGTCAGAGTTCGACCCGTGATCGACATCAGCCGGTGAATAGACACACGATTTTAACCCTTTCGCCAAAAACGAAGAGCGATTCGCTCAAAACGAAAGATAGAAGTACGGACGGCATGAAATATCGCCTCTCTGCAAATACATTTGTCATGGCAGATAAGTGCTTATACTTTATTATTATCTTTTGAAAAATAACAGTTGATGTGTTTCATTTTTCTAAAAAATGAATGTAAAAATATTGTAGCGAGATAAGGAGCCACATTGGAACAAAAGTAATAAAAGAATACTACAGTTTCGTTCATTTTTTACTATTAAAGTCATTTGAAAAACTGATGTATATTTCAAAGAAAATAAACAGAATAATTTAGCATCTAAATAAAATATCGATACATAGACGAGTAAAAATATTGAAAACGAGCTTGTGAAACTAATATTCTTCAAGATATCTGTCACATCTATGACGTAGATACCTATATTCATAAATATATACATACATCTACAATTCAAAGGTAACCTGAACATCAACTTGAGGGATTTCTTACGTCGCCCTTTGAACCTTTGAGAACATAAAAAGGAATAAATCAACAGACATCTGCTCAGAACAGATCAAATTTAATAAATTGAGATACAACACTACAATGAATTTCTCAACTTTTCCGTTTTCCCGACGGCACACATGAATATTTGGTTGAATTCTCCTTTCATGTACTCGGAATTTTATGTTTTATAGTTTTAATAACCTTGGTTTTCAAGGCTTCGTTCAGACGGTAATAAAAGTGGGGAATAAAATTCTAAGTAATAAATCGTAAAACTACTTTGTAGGTACTTAGACTAAAATACCTTGAAGCGCATTGAGCACCCTTCTAAGAGAAGAACATTTTTCACCACACTTTATTAATTCATGGCTACTTATCATTTTAAGGTAAATAAGGGTGCTACGTTGTGTTATTTGATCCGCAATTAACACTATAAAGGTAAGGTATCTCCAGTTCCTGCTTAGCAATTAATAATGACAGGAAGGATAGGGACAGCGCATTAAAATAGTCTCTATAACAGCGCAGTAAAAAAAACTTTTTACAAAAAAAAACAACCGACTTCCAAAAAACACTACAAAGTGAAGAATTACTTTAGTTTCGGAAGTCGGTGTCTTTGGTTCTGTATTTCAGTTTTTTGCCATCGACTTAAAGTTATTTTTATTTTTTTTGTAATTTTTGAAAGTCGGTTGTTTTTTTTGTAATAAGTTTTTTTATTTTTCACTTTTTAGTGGTTCAGTTTATTACAATCGCCTAATTCTAACTTCTCATCACCTTTTACAAAATATTGCTTTTCCCGATGCAGGGACGTTAATTGTTGAGGAGTTCTCCTGGTTCTTACCAGTAGAACACTCACCATATCCATTGTGACGAGCATAAATTGCTTAGCAACCATATTAAAGTACCTAATCGAATCACAACCCGTTAAATACTTATTATCAAGTAATTCCGGTGGCCATCTGTGGTCTGTGGTCTTCATCATCAGGTCCACTTCACTAATTTGTGCTTTTCGAGAGTAAACGGACGAGTTACTATGAGTACCCAAAACGCTATCCCCCTTATTACAAAACAAGGTTTATCTTCAGACCCAGGTTTAAAAAATGGAGCCATTACTGAATTTCGAACTTTATTCCGACTATGGTAAAGTTCCTAAACACAAAACTGACGACTTAGTACCGAACTAAGTTTTCAGTTTTGTATAAAGAACGGTATTTCAATCACAGTCACGTTCTTATTACAAAAACTGGCTCCATGGTTTAAGCCATGTCAAAATATAAATCTTGTTTTGTAATAAGGCGGTATAGGTATGAGATCATCAGAGTCTGACTAGGTGACAATGGGAACACCTCGGGAGTATACCAAAAAAAATAATTTTCAAAATCGGTCCACAATTGACGGAGATAACGGTGAACATAAAAAAAAACATACAGACGAACTATAACCTCCTACTTTTTGAAAGTGGGTTAAAAATAGTCTCTCTCGGGCCAAGAGACTAGCCAGGGCTTAGATACTACCTGATCTAGCCGCATGAAAAATGGTGTCAATCAAATGTCATTTTGAATTTTAATTTTAGTTTATAGTATTCTTATTTTATAATTATTTTTATTTTTAATTAAGTAAAGAAAGAAAAAGAAAAGAAAGAAAAATAATTTTATTCGTCACAGAAACACGTGCTTCGGAAAACATAGACTCGAGCAAGTAAACATTAAAAAAAAAACCTATCTACATTAAAATCACGAGCACAAAAATAACAAATAGTCGGCAACTGCACGTCATGACTGTGACAAAAAGGCTTGCACTCAGCATGATGCTGTGCTATGAGGGCCCACAACACAGCGCTGATTTGCAGTGGTTAAGTCTTACTGTTTTTTCTGAGTTCACTATGGACGTTCGAATTTTTATTGTATTTTTTTTGTAACCAAGTTTGGAAGGCGCTGGTGTCTGTGATACAATGATTTCTCATTAGTACAGACACCAACGATACACTTTTTTCTGTAATGTTCCTTTTTTACTTGAAATATTGTTTTTTGTAAACCTTATTACGTTTTTTTTCTGAAATAAAAAAAATATTATTATAAATTTATAATGTTGATGAAAATTTACTTATTGCCCGAAAAGGCAATCAATCCGAATTAATTCAGTGCGTGATTTGCTTGACAAACCGATTTCATCCAATATGACTCCACTCAACTTGCGATTAATTGAAAGACGACCACAGACTTCATCCGACTCCCTTATACTGTCTAAGTAATGAGATAGCAGCGATTAAATCAATCTGCCTGCCTTTTCCCAACTATGTTGGGGTCGGCTTCCAGTCTTACCGCAGCTGAATACCAGTATTTTACATAGAGTGACTGCCTATCTGACCTCACAACCCATAGTACCTATCTGGGTAATACGATACCGCGTTCCGTGTGGTGCCGGACGTAAAGAATAGCACCGCACTATTTCATCCCGAGGGTGTCGTAAAAGGCGACTAAGGGACTTACAAGAGAATGGGCAGCAGCGTTCTCTATGCATTTTACATATGCATACGCATAAGCAGGATATAAAGGTCTAAAAAGTTAGTTGAATATTTTCGAAAAATTGTGTTACAGCCATATTAGACTAATTTTAAATTTTCCATATAAACAGAGATTTCCAATTACCTGATGTTAAATAAGACATTTCGAAAATGTTCTTCATTAACTTTTTAGACCTTTGATCCTGCTTATGCGGATGAAGTTTCATTAAAGTCGGTTCAGTCATTTCAAAAAACAAGGGCTTGAAAGTTAGTATGAAATGCCGTACGTCGTAAACGCTCTTAATAAGTGTCAAGTAATGTACCTTCGGAAATCACAAGTTTTTATGCGATTCTTTGACATTTATATAGGTTAAAATAAACTATACCTAAACTGGGAACTAATAAGTAGCCTTTAGTCTAGACCAAATAAAGGTAAATTAAACTACAGCTAACTACAGCTTTTAAGATTACTTATCTACTAATACAACCATATAGTATTAATTTCCTTTCAAACACTTAAATAATAGCTCATACAATGTTTTATTTCGGTTACACTCACCGATCGATCAGAGTAAAAGTCTGTTCTTTATTAACCCATTACTACTCGAACGCGCTTTTTACTCATCACTTAGTCCTTAAGTCCTGAAGTCCGTATTCCCTTTCACGTGTGATTTCCCCGGACGCTCCTTATAGGCTGTTACCTACTACAAGAAAAAGCGTTTCCAACATCATAAATACTTAGCTGCCTCCTACATTATTCGATTACCTTTTGATTTACCGGTTCTTCGGTAAATCGATGTTATGGAACGAAATGGGTTACCAGAATCGGACAAAGTTTAGAGTTGGTTACATGAAAATTTGATGTGAAGTACAATATGTTACAGTGTTTCTTTTTGTTAAATTTTATTTTATGATTGCAATGAAATGAGTGTGTGATGAGTTTTTTTTATGGTTAACAGGTAACTAAAATAGCCTTCTCAATATAGAACTAACCTTTAGGGCTACTTTTACGTACGACAATACCAAAGTCAAAGTCAAGTTATTTATTTCAAATAGGCACATAAGAGGCACTTTTGAACGTCTAAATTTACGAAAAAATCCAAAACAAATTGAAGTAGGATCCTAAAGCGAATTTGACGAAACTTATATACATAGTACAAGTTTTACTCGCGATTAAATTTAGATTCTTTGTAATTTGAACAACACAAAAAACTATCAGACGAAAATTTTATTCGACGGAAACCTAAAATATTGGACTTTGGGAAAATCGGCCATTATGGCTCCGTGGATGAAAAACTCTTTTGTCAATTTCTTATGTAATTGTGAGAAAGCTTGAAATAATTGATAAATTAAGTTATCGTAAAAATAATATTTAGGTATATATTGTTATGTGACTATAAAGATATAGTTTTCGTGGTGCTAAACCATCGGATGGATAGCTGAAGACTAATGTGTGATTTTTTACATATGGTTTGCTAAAAATAATAGGGAAAAATACATTACTGATTGGGTTTTTAAAGAAAAATGGTTTATTCAACATTATTTTTCTGCTATATTGGTTGAGCCAAAGTAGACCATATAATGATGTTGATGTTATTTAATGTTCAAAGCCAAAAGTAGTTTCTTGTAAAAAAATGAGCAAACGTCAGTCACGCGTCATTTATCGGAAAACTTGTTGCGAATATTAGTGATTTTCCATGAATACCTACATAATTTATTTGTAAAATCCCTTCCAGCCACATGCAAAACAAAGAACTCGACTTTTCAAATCACACATTTTTTTTTTTTTTTTTTCCCTTTTTCACAAACAATGATCAAAATCAGTCAATTTCGTGTTCGGCTCATTAATATTATTCTACCTATGCTTTTGTTCTAAGCGTGTGCTTCAATATTTGATTTTAAGAAAAGTCAGGGAAATCAGTTGTTGAGAAAATTTACTACTAACTTAAGTTCCGTGCGGTGCCGGCAAGAACAGCATCTTCCCATTTCTTCCCGTGGGTGTCGTAAAAGGCGACTAAGGGACTTACTAGAGAATGGGCAGCAGCGTTCTCTATGCTTTTTTAACACCATACTGCGATCGCCAACCCGCCTGCCAAGCGTGGCGATTATGGCAATCCTCCCCCCTAAATGACAAGCACTAATAAAAAACGGCGCCTACTACCCGGCGGCCCGCCTACCCTTGGCTACGGTAGCGGTCAAGGCAACGGTGAGGCAAGGGGTGCTAAGAATCCCCGGAAGAGATTCGGCTACCAAAATCACCGAAAACTGGACCTGGCAACATACAACACGCGTACACTCCGGACCGACGAGAAGATAATTGAACTCGAGGAAGAATTGAGAAGGTTACGATGGGGTATAATAGGGTTATCTGAAGTCCGAAGACAGGGGGAGGACTCGATAATCCTGAAATCTGGGAACTTGCTCTATTTCCGGGAGGGCGACCAGCAGTCCCAAGGTGGTGTCGGGTTTATCGTCCATAAGTCCCTTGTGAGCAACGTGGTGAAGATCGAGAGTGTGTCGACCAGGGTGGCGTACCTTATACTCAGAATATCCACACGATATTCGCTGAAGGTCGTACAGGTTTACGCCCCGACTTCGTCACACCCCGACGATGAGGTGGAGACCATGTATGAGGATATTTTAAGAGCCATGCATGGCTCTAAAACTCACTTCACCGTTGTTATGGGGGACTTCAATGCAAAACTGGGCAAACGAAACGATGATGAGCTGCGAGTAGGGCAATTCGGAGTTGGGCGTCGGAACCACCGAGGTCACGTACTGGCCAGTTTTATGGAGAAGGAAGGCCTCTTTATGATGAACTCCTTCTTCAGAAAACGTGAGCACAGAAAGTGGACCTGGCAGAGCCCTGATGGTGCAACAAAAAACGAGATTGACTTCATGATGTCGACGAAGAAGCAAGTATTCAATGATGTCTCTGTGATCAACGCGGTGAAAACCGGAAGTGATCACCGCATGGTAAGAGGCACATTGAACTTAAATATCAAGCTGGAAAGATCTCGACTGGTGAAGTCTACGCTGCGCCCAGCACCGATCCAAGTCCAAAACCCCGAGAACTTTCAGCTCGAACTTCAGAATCGTTTCGAGTGCCTAGGGAGCTCCGTGGACGATTATAACAATGGGTTCGTGGAAACTGTCCATACGGTTGGGTCTAAGATCTTTAAGACCCGTCGTACAAATAAAAACAAGAAGCTCTCTGATCCTACTATAAAGCTCATGGAGGAGAGGCGCGAGTTGATACTGCAGTCTTCAGACGATGCGCTTAAGTACCCAGCTCAATAGACAGATCTCTAAGTCCTTGAAAAGAGACCTTCGCCGCTTTAATGCAGACCGCATTAAGGACGCGATAGAGCGAAATAAGGGCTCCAAGGTCTTTTCCAGAGATCTGTCTATTGGGCAGATCCAGCTTGCAAAACTGAAGACCGATGACGGCAGGATCGTTTCCGCCGAGCTTTTGAAACTCGCTCCCGCTTCGCTTATGACCACGCTCAATACCCAAAGGCATTTGGGCTAAGATAATGATCTCTGGAATGAGGGGAGGGCTGTGGATTACTTTTCTCAATCAGTACGCCGTAATAAATATTTGATGAGCTATAAGGTACAACATTTATTTATAACTAATTTCATTCCTTTGTATTTTATTGGCTTGATTTGTGAATATTTTGATTTACGATAGCAACGTCAATTTTACTTTTGTGAATGAAGAACATTATTAAAAAAATTGGAAGGATTTAGCCTATTTCACAATTCTCGATTTGTGTTGACTGTATTCAAGGTCAAAAAATATGTATACCCACCATACACTAAGCAAATCTAAAAGAGAGTTTCTCATACAGCGTCAAATTTCAATAATTGATACGACACTCGTATCAATTATTGAAATTTAATAATATTTAATAATGAATATTTCAACAAATAATATGACAAAATTCCCAAAAGTACCTATACCTATGTTTGTGAAAAGGCTATATGCACAGCACCTCATTATTTACATTTTAACGAAGTCAAAATCGTTGTTAAATTTTAATAAGACTTTGTATATTTTTGACTTTGACTGAACAAGGTGGACTGACGAGTTAGTGCCTTCACACCAAATGGACCTTGGAACGACGCCCGCGACCTTTCGCGGGCGTCGTCCCAAGGTCAATTTGGTGATTCCTAGGTAAGACCATGTAGCGAACATATTCTGACTGATTTTAGGTGTATGTTTTTAATCATGCATCATTTTGGCAGTGCATCCAAAGGATATATTCATCTCTATTTTAGTTATGATTTAGTTGATTAGCATAAACAGCCTATAATGTTCCCACTGCTGGGACACAGGCCTCCTCTCTTTGAAAGGGAGTGAACTGTAATCCACCATACGGGCCCAGTGCAAGTTGGTAGCTATGACACATGTCTTCGAATTTTTTGGTTCTAGGTCATGCCGGTTTCGTCACGATGTTTTCCTTCACCGTTTTGAGGGCAGTGGTGATGACATAATTTACACAAAGAAAAGCGCCTGCCTGGGTTCAAACCTACGACTGCAAGGGGCCGTTACCACTGGGCCTCCACTGCTCTCCTCCACTGAATTTAGTTGATTATCAATTTATTGATGCTGACTATGTAGATAGTCATCATTAATAAATTGATAATCAACTACTACGTGCCCGCTACTGATCTTGTTCCGTGTAGTGCTGGACGTAAAGATTAGCACCACCCTATTTCTTCCAGTGGATGTCGTAAAAGGCGACTAAGGGACGTACTAGAGAATGGGCAGCGGTAATTTAACACCATACTGCGTGCGATCGACCCCCCCCCCCCCCCCCAATGTTGGAGGAACCCTATGTCCAGCAGTGGACTGGAATGATGAAATGATCATCTACTGCCCACGGCATCGCCCGTATGGCTTTTTCTAAGTCCCCTCAAAATGGGTCCAGCCGTTTCGGAACAAACAGACATACAGACAAAAAAATATTGTTTTGTTGTTTTAAGTATCTTTTAAACTTTCTAAAGTACCTATTTAGTAAAATGCTGTTTGACATTACAAAAAGATACTTCAATTTTATTTATTTGTACAGAAAATTGCTCAAGCAGTTGGCTGTCCAGTGTTTTAACGACCGTAAGTCTTTTGGGCCTATTTAATAATACTGACAGGCGACAGGTGACAGGCAACAATCCGAACATTTTACAAGTTTCTTTCATACAGTATCTGCTTTATTAAACAGCAGTTTTCTTGAAAATGTGATAATTTGTGGTTTTTTGACTGAAATTAACCAAACGTGACATAAAACCAGGCGTGGGCTAAGTCAATCGTAACTTACCTTGACATAACGTTGTTAAGGGAGCACATTTGTAGTATTATAGATTATGTTATTAGAAGACATGACTATCTGAAAAGACTTCACTAATACGAGCAAAATTGTCCCTAGCAACAAATCCAGTACAAATCTTATTCATACTAACCTCATTCGTGTTCATCATTCTATTTACAGCATCTTATGCGGGCAAAACACCTAAAACTCTTATTTTCCCGGAAATTGCTTCGCCCCTAATTATCTTCTCAAACTTCAGGATTAACGAACTCGGAACGAGTAAGGAGCGAATGGTAGGAGTAAATTACATGCGTCTAACTTCATTACGACACGCAGAGAGTCAGTCCCTTCGTAGCCGTGGTGTTACGTGCCGCCAACCCTAACTTATAAGGGTTTGTTAAAGGTACACAACTTACTGTACTTTGTTTCTCATGTAGTGGGTGGAATATTTATGTGTGACAACATGGTTTAGGAAGAAAGGTAATTAGATTCTGACCAATCAGTCGATGCAAAAAAAGGCTCGACTGGCTGTTCACAATGGTGTGATGGTACCTACGCTTATGTATGGAAATGAATGTTGAGTGTGGCAAAAGAAGCATGAAAGTAAATCAAATGCTGTGGAAATACGTTTCTTGCGAAGCATGTCGGGCTTGACTATGAATTATAGGGTGAAAAATAAGGTGGGCAACGGTGCAGTTTAAAAATAGATGTAATGACAAAAGTTGAAAAGAGTATGCTTAGAAAGTTTAGCCATGTGGAGAGGATGAGTGAAAGGTGACTAACAAACGGTATTTATAAAGCAGAGGTGAGTGGAAACGCCGGGAATTGGCGCCCTAGGAGGACATATAGTGACCTAACTGGTGATGTTCTTCAGAAAGGTCAGGTTCGTAGTACTTGCAACCGGCGTGCGTGTATGACCAGATGTGTGAACGTAGGCGAAGCAAAAGGAGTAAGTAAGGAGCGTAGCAGGTGGCGTTCTATAGTTTCTGCCTACCTCCATGGGAGGAAGGCGTGAGTTTATGTAAGTATGTAATTAGATTTCAATTTTTGATTGGAGGGTTAAAAATAATACAAAGATTATGTTTATGAGTTATGATGAAAAACACCATGGTGACCTTCGCAGAATTCTATAACAATTCTATATTCTACTTTCACAAAAGCTCTATAGAAAATATTGGAATCAAGTTTTGTACCGTTTCAGATTGAATTATAATAGAATAGAATACTCTTTATTATTTACATGTACACCATAAAAATTACAGATATAAATAAAAAAAAAAATTACATAGGGTGAGTCAATGGGCGGTCTCCAACCTAATAATGATTTTTAATCGTCTTATTAGTCTGTAAGCTTTCTGTAAAATAAAAATAAAATTATAAGCGTTTTACGTTAAAGCTGATTGTACTTGTGTAAAATGTCGTATGACAATTCGTTAACTCCAGACGATGTCTAGATATAACCTCGCTCGACTTCACATAAAATGTCTACTTGGAATCCATTTATCGCAAGGTCGCGGTCGCATCGCAATGTTCCAACAGGTCTCATGAGGGCCATGCTTTTATATACTCTGCATGGAGTAACAACAGCAAACAACATCATCAACAACAATTTAGAGCTGGCACAGGTATTTTGTAGTCTTTGATGAGAGTTACCCCTCGACCACCCGTAGATAGGGTGACAGGTACATTTTCTAAAACAATTGAGTGCATGTAGTTGACATTTTTCGATTACATACATATTCGTTCATTACCCTGTCATTCTCATGATTTTTTATTCTTAACACTTTTATGTGTGTTGGTTTAATTATATTGAATGTTTTCAATTCTACACAGTACATGGATATTGGCGAATGCATTACCAAAGTAAAACTGCTATATTGTATATGACAGCGCAGCAATTGGCAACATTTAGTTATATTTATTGAAATCACAATTATAACACCTTTACAGACTCATCCAAGGCGATGTTATAAGTCATAATGTCTACACAGATTTAAAAAAAATAAAAGAACTTACTAGGAATCATCGAAGAGGTCGGATAAGAGTGACACTGGCTGATTACTGTCACACGCTAGCAGAGGCTCGCATCGATGGTTGCGTAGCGGCTGTCTTCTGATGACAAATGAGGTCAGCCGAGCCCATTGACATATAAACCTATGGACTTGCCATACCTACAAAAAAAGCGTGACTACCTACAAAAATCGAGCACTTATAATGGCCGCCTATCGTAGGGTTGTTACTGTGAGTGCGAGAGAGAAAGCAAGCAACCTTTTGACACCACGTAGCAGATTTTTGTACCACAAAACTTGGCAATAAACATGGCGACCGGTCACGCATAGACAGATTTTGACGTCACACAAAAGTGTTGCCAAATTTAGTCCTTGACAAACATATAGATATCTCTTTTTTGATATGTAGCTCTTGATGAGTTCTTGAAGAAACAAAACGCTTTTTGACATGACTGTGTCGATATGATAGATATTTGTATAACTATTCTTCATATAGTAGAATATGGCCTCTCCATAGTATTCCTACCTCAATGGCCGAGCCGCTGTTGTACAACGTCCACGACGAACTGCACTATATTTCGGTACAATTCTGATGATATTGAAGCTGCTGCACCACTAATACGATGACCACTTTGGGTAAAGGCTTTACAGCGAGTATAGGCTTACAGATTCAAGTTCAGTAACATGATTTTGACCCACTTTTCGTTGCTGTCCCATTAAAATATAAAACGCAATCCACTGAAACTGGTACTCTTTTGTCATTCCAACTACCATGAAAGGGTTAAACGTACCTACACCAGAAACCAATTAAAATTCATTCGCATCGAAAGTTCAGAGCGTTTACGACGTACGGCATTTCATACAAACTTTCAAGCCCTTGTTTTTCGAAATGACTAAACCGATTTTAATGAAACTTCATACGCATAAGCAGGATACAAAGCTCTAAAAAGTTAGTTAAGAACATTTTCAATATTAATGATTGTTTTTTTTTAATGAGTTTTTGAATGGTTAAATTTAATTGATCACAATTTTATTTTGGGTTTTCGGATGTTATTCAATTTTATCTGATTTCATTTGATCTTATTTTATTTCTATTAATTTTTATGTGGCAATAGGTGTTATTACGGCCCTCTCCCTCTCACAGAAAGAGGAGGCCTGTGTCTCAGCAGTGGGAACAATAAAAGCTGATTTTATGTAATGGATGTTATTTTCCTGAAATAAATGAATTTATTATTATACCCTTCTTATATATTCATACTTTCAGTAATAGCTACTGTATAATTTGACTCCCAGCGCTTCACAGGCCAGTCTAGCATAAAGACATTACACATACATTGTTGATTCTGTAGATGACATAAGCATAAGTGGCGTGAATGTTGGTTTAACGTTGTATTACTTGTGGCGACGTGCATCAACATAGCAAGGTATGCTTTGAATACATCAAACCGTCGATGAACCATCTTCCGCTATTGTTAGCTTGCAAATGGTATAGTCTTAGAGCATTTAACCATTGATAGAGCAAACCGTCATAATAGTAGGAGGTGAGTTTTTATAAACTTCAACTGAATGAAACGAAAATTAAATCTTGTTTACAACGTGCACTATGCACCCTTGAATATTATAAGTTAGGTGATTAAATCGCTGATAAAAATGCTTAGCACATCGCTGGTCCTGCTCCATAAGGGCGCATAAACTAATTGACTAGCATTTGAAAATACTGTTGGTGCTGCGTACTGCTGATGATTTAAAAAGTATCTTTGCATTGTAATATGCAATTGCTTAGCATTATATAGTTGCTTATCACATGCGTGAATACTATGTACCTACTATAAAGTTACCATTAACTGGAGACGTCTTTCATTGACTTGAATGTGCCCTGGCGGCCGAGAGTATGGCATGCTCACTCTAATGTCTCGCTGATGGTGGCGCGTGTGTTGGATCATTTAGCTCACTTCAAAAAGGTTGAGCTGAATGGTGCTAATCCATGACTTATGTACGTGAACGGGCGCCGTCAGTAGGAATGTCATAGCTGCCACGGCTTATTTGATATTAATTTAATTTTTGAATTGTTTTTTTTTATTACGCACGCTTTTAACGTTCTGCATCGTTCTTACATGTATAATTTCAACATAAATGATGTAACCAATATTTTTTATCCACCTATACCTATTTCGATTTAAAAGAGTGCCTGTAGTTTCTTGCCCGTTCTTCTCCATAAGTACTTACTACACTTTTGAATGGGCAAGCTATGATAAGCATAGCTTCATCTTTCTGACTGACACTAGACAATTCAATAGTGCCTGTAATTGGTTTACTTGAAATAAATGCTTTGAGTTTTGAGTTTTTCATTTCTTTCAATTCAAAAAGAATTTACCGATTAGAAAAAAAATTTTTGTAGCAAATGTGATATAGATGGCACTGTATTTTATTACAAATAACAATAACAAAGTTGAAACTTGATTATCTACCGAGTAATGACCTATAACGAACGACTCATAATAATGTTGTTTATAGCATCAAATCAGGCAGCCGGAACAGTAGACAAAGACGAACGCAAGTTCTAATATAATTACTACATACCAGATACGACAGCTAGGCAAAAAGTAGAATTGCCATGATTAAAGTGAAAAAAGAAAAAGGCACAGTATATTATAAATATGGCAAAAGGATATCTGAAAAACCTTTTTGTTATCCATATCTAGAAATCAAGATACTAAAAATAGACAAACTCCATCTTCAAGAGAGTATAGTGCCTAAACGTACATATTTCATGGCTATGAGCCTCATCCACTCACAGTAGCCGGGGCAGAAATCATAACGTAAACCCAGCACGCGAACATAAAGAATATCATTCATAACAAACATACGTTCCCTTGTTCCGAGGACTATAAGTTTTATTATATAAAATGTGAAGTGCTATTTATATAACAATTGCTTGCTGCACTTACAGTAAACATCAAAGCGTGTAGCAAGCCAACAACATAATTACACGCAAACAACTAAAAAACTTAATGCAAACATTAAAAATAATTATTAAAATACACCACATTATATCATCATTATTTTATTATATTATATTTTTATTATTCTGTTACAGAAAAGGTGCTTACACACGGATTAAGGTGCCAGCGACTTTTGTAACTATAACACCGTTGGTATTCGACTGCGTATTAACATTGGTTAACGTCATGTCAACATTATAGTAACGTTCGTCGACATGCTGTCAAGAGACGTCGGCTGTATTTCGATATATCGATGAGGGGGAATGCTTGAAACGTTTTGATTTGACAGGTAAGGGAAATAAACATCCGGTACACGGATTAATATTATGAACATGGAGGCGTAGAATTCAAAACAATCATAAAATAAATAACTGGCTTGAGTTATGTCCAGCAGTTGACTATAACGATAAGCTAAGTTAATAATAAATTAAAAAAACAGTATTGCTAATAAGATTACAAAGGCCCCAAACTAGGCAAGTTTACGCTGTCCCATTGCTGGGAAAAAGCCTTCCTCCACTCCTTCCATAATCGCGAGCCCGCGCGTCCACCTTCCAGTTTTGATGGAACCTATCCAGTTCATCCCGCCATCTCCTACGTAGTCTGCTGCGACCCCGTCGCACTGTCTCAGGGCACCAATTTTGAGCTATTTGGTCCCACAACCTGTCTGGCATGCGGCAGACAGGTCCTGCCCAGTCCCATTTAAGTTGGGCAGCCTTTTGAGCCACGTTAGCTATTTTTGTTTTGGAACGCAGTATTGTGTTTCGAACACGATCAGTTAATTTAACGCCTAGTATACTGCGCTCCATTGCTCGTTGGCAGAGTCTGTAACTTGGGTAAAAGTGTAAGAAAAATCTCTTCTAAATCCAATTGTACTTTGCAGACGTATAAGTATGTAGGTGTACCATGTTTGAGATTCCACAGTCAGCGCTGCAAATGCTGCCTGCCGAGTGTTCCACGACCAAGACATTGACAACGCACCTTTCATCGTCTCTTACTAATAATCATCTGCTGAAAAGGCTAGTTTTCCCAACCATGTTGGGGTCAGCTTCCAGTCTAACCAGGTGCAGCTGGATATCAGTATTTTACATGGAGCGACTGCCTATCTGACCTCCACAACCCAGATACTGGGTACCCCTTGGCAAGACTGGTTGTCCGTTTTTCGGGCTCTTGACGACCCGTAACGACTGTCAAAGATCCACGAATTACAGCCGGGACCAACTGATAAACGTGCTTTCCGAGGCACGGACGAGTCTCGGTACTTATAGATGGTCACCCATCCACGGACCAACCCCGGCAAGCGTAGCTTAACCTGATAGATGACCCCTGCGGCTGTTATTACATAGCAACGTCTCTTACTAATATTTATGTCTAAAATGTACCAGAAAAATAAAACATGAACAACAACAATTGCGAAGCTCATTGTCAGCCATTCTAGTTGAGAAGTATCATCTATCTGGCTTGTGTTTTCTCACCTGAGGGCAAGCGATGCTGCGATGACTAAAATTAATCGATCTCTGTTATACCTAACCAAAAATACATAATTTCAGCCGAAAGATTTCCACTGCTGGACATAGGCCTCCCCAAATGAGGGGAAAGGGGTTGCCATAATCGCCACGCTTGGCAGGCGGGTTGGCGATCGCAGTATGGTGTTAAAATGCATAGACAACGCTGCTGCCCATTCTCTAGTAAATCCCTCAGTCGCCTTTTACGACACCCACGGGAAGAAATAGAATAGTGTTATTCTTTACGTCCGGCACCACACGGACAAAAAATACTGATTTTTAAAATTACACCATTCACTTTATTCGCACTACATGTCCATGGATTAAAAATTATGCGTATCATGAAGCTATTACATTCGTCTGATTATATAAATACATGGGCAGCCGTTATGCACTCTACTGCGATTGCTCTCGACTGTACTGTGCGATAAGCACAGGCTCGATACACATTTAATAAACAATACTTAAGGATTGTATAATCCGTGAAATATTTCATATTTTCACTTGGAAATGTTAAAATTTTAATGGAAAAGTAATACTCCATTTTGAAGTAGCCGTTGTCTGAGACTTTACCTATAAATAAAACACTTTTATTGTTTTTAGTGTGGTCTAAACCACACTCGTTTACTTCAGTCGTGTGGTCTAGCACACTCGTTTTTTTTTATTATATATATAAATTTACAGTGTCAATTTATATTAAGTAGCAAAATTCCGCGGATGTGATGGGTATCGATATCTAAACATGATATAACAAATAATTAATTAATTTGATGAGTTTTTGGGGTCATCAACCGCAGGTTTAGTCACTTGAAACATCAGTTTTCTTTATGAAAAATTCACAGAATGGTGGGTATCGATATCTAAACACGATATAACAAAAAACGATTCTCTCAACTCATACTTTAAGTAATAACACCACCAGTTGTTGACTCCAAAAGAAAATCCAGAATTTTATTTTGTCGTGATAGACGTGATATCGATACTCATCACGTTTTGCTAGCTAATTTAATTACACCCTGTATAGCGTAATATGTATTCGTTTTCAAAAATTAAATAAATAATCATGGTTCTCATCTCCGTTATCTAAAGAACAACTAGTTTAAGACGCTGACAAGAGGCAAATAATAAAAGTAGGCTTATCTTATACAAAAAAATTTGCAAATCTATAAAGTTTGTGGTAGCGGAAAAAATATATGTTATTCTAGAACATATTTCTCAGAATTTGGTTCTTAATAAAACACGTTTCGAAAAAAGATCTCGATACAAATTAACGGTAAACTAACCCTTGACTTTGAGTTTCAATCCAAAATATGTGTAATAAATATCAACGTACGGTTGGTATTTAATTAATAACAAGAACGTCTTATTTGTATGCACAACTGGGTTGTTTTTTATTTTCGCTTACTCAACTAATTTTTGAGTAAATAAATAATTGCTTCATATTTTTCAATAAATTACAAGCGTTGTGTCATCGCGCTTCTCTTTCTTTTGTATGCAGTCTGACAGTGACAGCGGTTTACCTGTTGTCAGCGTCTTAACTATAAAACTGAGACTGTCTTACGTCCGTATCACAAGAGCCCACTCTCAGGCACTTTCCATATAATTCAAGAGTAATTAAGTCTTCAGAGGCTGTAACGGGGACCAAGTAAGAAAAGTGGTAATTACCTTCCTCACTGAAACATTAAAATTTCACCTTCACTCAAATACCAGGCATTATCAACTCTTTGATGCATACTAATTGTGTTCACTTTTGAACGTAATTGTAAATAAAGATGGATTCAAAGTGCACGGAGCAGGTAAAGTAAGAAACCTTTAAAGTATTTTTTTAAGTTCGTGTTTTTTTGCTCAACTTGTTCAAAGTTGAAGAAAGTTTGTTAGCTAGTTAAGTATTCTAGGATCCATTAAAAACGTTCCCGTGAAGGGTATTTTACTAGCCAACAATTGATTCACTACTTTCAATAGTAGGTACCTATCGACTGGATATTATGTATACCTAATTGTACAAAAATGGCGCAACGCTTCCAAATGTAAAAAAAAATATGTTGGGTACCATAATGAAAATATCAGCAGTAGCAATTAGCAGTAATTGTTGCCTAATGGGTAACGATTTTAACTTGAGTATTACTTCTCAATACGTTGGACCCCCGGGGTCACAAAAACAATAGATAATTAAATCAATTATTTCTAATGTAAATGCCTACAAAGTTGAACAAAATACGAGCAGAAATTATCGAAGCAATAACTTCTTTGTTAATTTTCACTCGTCATGGAACTGTCGGTTTCAGTGAAATGAGGATAATTGATCATGGCTTCCAACTCGTAAATTGAGACACATGCGCAGGCAAGCCGTAACGACTTCTCCATAAATTGGGTCCGAAGTTACCAATTATTCGGCCTGCAGATGACTGTAAAAACGGATGCTTTTGTTAAAACTTATCACAGTATTTTAGTCTTTTAATCAAATATTTTAAGTTGTATTGGTTTTAACATCCTTGGTATATCAACGTCAATAGTGATGAACATAGCTCGTCTAGTGACTGATGCAATTAGGAGTGTAACGGATAGTTAAGGAAAATTCCGTAATCATCCCGGATTGGAAGACGGATTGCGACCGCAGCCTGTTATTAACAGAGAGGAATTTGCCACGGATATTTTTTAGGATACCGTTTTGTTTAACTTTTGTGACCTCCACAGGGTAAAAATTAATCGACCATATTGCTGAGAAAAACACGACAAACAAAAACAACGTATTTCATTGTTAAACTAAACCCTTCAAAATAAATTTTGAATGCCGATAGTCATGTCAAAAGTGAACGCAGGGTACGTCCGAAACACGCTCCCAACGCTCCCAAAAAGCGATATTTTCAACTGATAAATCCCCAAGGGTGACTTGTTCATCTTCCGCTTCACTAGTATAAGAGAAAACAACTCGCAAAAATATTTTTCAAAGCCCGATGAATCAGCCATCAAAGAGTATTATCTCTCGTCCATATTTAAATATTCATTTATACCTTTTTTCTAGGGTTCGTCACGCATTTAACCCGGAGTCACTCGGATTTAATAACCCTCTTTATTCTGAAATTTAAACGACAATTTGTGAGCCCTCACCTGCCTCAAAGACCGCTAATTGCCCTTTCTCCAACAAATTAATAATCAAGAGAAAAAATTGCGGAAAGAATTTTTTTCTGGGTGTATTTAAAAGGCTTTTACGTCCCAGTTCTAAAGTGGACTCGATACAAAGAAAAAATAAAAGTTTTTTTTTTTTATTAAACAACTATAACTTCTTCGAAGTTCCCGTAATTCTTCGAGCAGATTTCTTTGTAGTACCTAAGTTAGTTGCATATTTAAGTTGAATCTATGCTTTTGTTTTGTTTTATAAAACGTTGCCCCACACTATGAATTTCTTCTGTATTGTGGGTGCGTTTACAAACAATTAAACTCACATACACAAACAGTCAGACCCGGAACAACTACTTGTAGGTCATACAAATATTTGTTCCGTGCGGGAATCGAACCCGCGACACGCAGCGCAGCAGTCAATCGCTTAGCCACTGCGCCAACCGTGTCGTGTTTTTAAATTGAACTTGTTCATAATGAAGATAGATTCATCTGACACTGAACAGAGTTTTATCATTTTGACGCACTATATTTCATACTTTTCTAAATCAAACATTTTTGCAACATTACTTTTGTAAGCAAAAACAAAACGTTAATAGCAAATACAAAAAGCTTTTAATCTCATATTTATTTTTACATTTCTGGATCCGGAAACCATAACGCGATATCACACTGCGATTATTGGAATACATACAAAGTGAAAACTTTGTTTGCGATGTAACAGAATACAGCTCTTTGTTCCTCTTAACCCGATATCGGTTTTCGTCTTTTAAGGCACATTGTACTTCCGTGGCACTTAGTTTCTCAGAAAATTCTCATAACGAGTATTTCAGTAATACGATTCACTTGCTTTTACTTTAAAAGCATTGAAATCGTCAAGCGAAGAAAACTGAATTTCATCGCTAATAAACTCATAAAATATAAGGCAGTATAAATCATTTTCGGAAAGAGGATCTTGAACATTTTCTTTCACGTTTTCTTTCCCCTTTTGCTTAATGCAGGAAACTGAAAAGACATTTCGTCAGAATATAAAAATATACAGAATCAAAAAACTGAGCACTCATTTTAATTAAAAATAATTTTATTATAAAGAAAGTTCCAGTAAGACATAAAACTTATTCTATTACGTACGTAAGACCTGCTCATTATTCGGAACATGTTTAAAAATTTCAACACTTCTTCTGCGCGTCGGATAATGGGCTTTCTACTACCTTTCAAAAAAGAAGAATCGTTGAATTTGGGCAACATTAGACGCTCCCGCGCCATTAATTCGAACCAGAAGTTAACTTAGTTGGAGCGTACAAATTACATCAGTCTTAGTTTAGTAACACGGAAATGTTTGCGGAATTCTTTAAGAGGCGTAGGTATCTACATTATTCCGACGTCGGATTCCGACAATCCGGTGAATCGAGTCTGCGGATAATTCGTCTCGTAGGCCATTCGATCGACCTAATTCGGGGAGATCTCATTCGGCTAATGGGCGTAATGTTTCACCTGAGTGCGTCTACGGCAGAGGATTGAAGTATTTGTTCAGCGAATGATGGCCCTTTACAATTCACGTTAAGGAAAAGTAAGAAGTCGGTAGTTGAATAATTTATACCAACGTTCTTTGAAAGCAGATGTGCCGTGTTATTTTAAGCAGAAACAGGATTATATTAAGAGGATCGGTGGATAGTACTCTTAATTAAGCTAAGTAAGCACTTGTAAAAATAATACAGAATAATCTTGAAAAAGATGTAAGGATAGAATTACTTTCTTTGTAACTAACTTCTAAAAAAGACATTCTAACGAAACCCTAGCTTTTTAGGTCACGTGTTGCATAATATACAACATTATTTTAGTATATGCGAAACCTGAATATAGTTTGTTCAGAATAAGGAACTGAATCGATTTAAATATTTTTTACACCATGTTATATTTTGTCCCAAAAATATTTAAGTGTGATGGAAAATGTTATCACCATTTAATTACTTACAATACAATCGCCGTACGGTTAGAGTTGTGTTGCTGGTATTGTAAGTCCTGCGATATTATAATCAATGAGCGCAAGACGACCCTGGAGGTGCGGGGCGCCGTTAGCGTTATGTTTTTGTACGGACAACCTGGTAACATAACCACCTTATAACTTTGTTATTTTTCATGATACAGTTTTGAAATTTTGTACATAGATTTTTTACATGAAAATACTAGACGTGTTTCGGGTTTCGCATACTAAAACTCATATTGTATATCACTGACACGGTGGCACGCACCCTTATAAGTCTTATAACTAAACAGCCCCAAACAGCGGGGGGTAGCACGGCCTACTGTGACATGACTTGAGTCACACATTTTATTACAGTTTGAGCGATAAAACTGTTTTGTCATAAAATGCTAGTACAAATTGACATGACATAATTTATCATGTCTTGTCACAAACGTCTTGGGCAGCCCGTGCTCGGCTCGGCTAGGTTTAACAAAATATAAATCAAAGCAACCTATCTTACAACCTCAGTAACAGAAAACGACAAAGAAATAACTTATAAGCAAATCTCGTATTGCTGAGGGCGGCAATAAACATTCTTGGGCAAACATGCCTCGATATGAAGGAATTGAACTTTCCCGTTCTGCTATAATAATTTACATGATTTTATGTGAAACAACGCCTTACGTCCGGTGTCCGACAGTAGCGAAACCAAGCAAAGGAATATCCCTTTATACGATAGTTTACTATGTTTGAGTTTCGACTTTATGCACTGTACCATGAATATTTTATTTTACGTGACCAACATCTCTATCGCTTGTTTAAGCCATCGTGGAATGCAAAAATATTTGCTGGAATAACAGTTTTGGCTGATTTATGTATTTATTGGGATTGAATGTCGTTGGCTTGGGGTATATTTACCTAGCTCATATTTGATGGCATTCGTACAGGATTTTGTAGCAAATAAATACAGCTGTGCCTAAACTGTCTCATGAAATGAAGTCAGGAAAATTAAGTATTAAGGGGGATGCGGTAAGGTAGCCCACAAAATTAAAATTTTATCAAGTTTTTTGCAATTTGCAGGTCTGTGTCAGGTTGTATGTTGACTAAAATATGATTCGCGGGCGTAACAACTATGGCTTTACATAATTATAATCATTAGAATTAGCACAGATTTTTTTCATTTATATATAACAATAAATTTACTTTTAATCAACATACAATTTGACACAGACCTGCAAATTGTAAAAAAACGTAAGAAAATTTGAATTTCGCGGGCTACCTTAGCGCATAAGCAAATTGTCTACGAACTTATATTGACGAACGAATACGAACTTAAAAAAACACAACTGTCATTCTTTGACAGTTGTATGAAATCGCTTTATCACTAATAAATTGACGTAGAACAATTAATTTCCCTGACTAAACTTATTAGTAACGTATTATTCCCCAACTAAGGCCCTTAAGTGCCCGATCACACGTATCACAACGTGGACAGACAGGCGCTACTTTGTATGAAAGTTATAGTCTTTTCACACGGACCACATTTGGTCGTCAAAATCAACCGTGTGTGCGATATAACCACATCAAGGTGACGTCGAAGCCACAACGCAACCACAACGCAACGACACTGTCACAGCCGGAGTAGATTTGTCTGCAAACACTAGCCACAACTGCAAAAAGTCGCAGCGACACTATTCTCACGTAATCACTGCTTGCCCACATTTTGTTGCTGGGATGTGGTGTGGTTATAATACGTGTGAACGGAACCCAATACCTAATCAGGGATAGACATTGAGTGGGCGAAGCTTCTAATTAAAGAGCTTACTGGAATGCACGTCGGAGAAATTATATATTAATAAGAATATTTCCACGGGTTGCCAAGTATGCTTGACTGTTTACATTGAAGGCATCTCCGCGTTCATTGTATGAATCGACAGCGTTTTGAACTTTGCAGATTGCTTTATTTTTCATCTAACTATATACTTCTGCGAGGATTTAGATGGGACGAGACTTTAAAAATAAAGAGAGTAAAACAAATAAATAAAAAGAGAGAGTTAAATAAATGTTGCAACTACCAGAAATACTCACAAGTATAACATACCAGCGCCTCTTGCAATTAACTGCACCCAACCAAAGACCAAAAGCTTTAATTACGAACACGCGTTAATTTTCACCGTACATTAATACATACTCCAATGTCGTCCCCACCAAATATGGATATAAATGACGGTAGGTATAGAAATTCCAGTGGTCGACAATAGTCGTAATTCCGTCGTCGCTCGGACGCGGCCGCGCGGTCTCCACCGGACGTGGGAGCGAATACGTAATGACATCCGATGGTCACATTTGTAATTTTATTACCACAGCCCCATTCTTGTTATGGTAATCCTAATGACCCAGAGTTTGTTACGGCCGTGAAAGTTGCTGCAATATTGCGAGGCGTCTAAATCTTCCTGTATAAAAGAAGGAAATGTTTTATTCTTGAGTAGGCGAGAATGTTTTAGGTGTCGAGTTATTTTTGTCTGTACGTTTTGTTTGTGTCCGGTTTATTCGTTGACGACGACACATAGAATTTATTAAGAGGCTTAGTAGATGTTTTTAGAGCACTGGGATGGAAATAAACACGTATTTTATACCAAACATAAATACACATAGGTATTAAATACATTAATAGGTTTATTATAAATATCATACACGGGATTAGTTTGTATCAAACTCATAAGGTAAACAAAATGAAACATGAATATCTAACACAATAAACATCAAACACTACACGTTTGTACAAACAAGAAATTACTATTGATATCAAGTATCTACACACACGAAACCAATAAAAACAAAACAAATATTGTCACGACCTCACTCACATGAAACCTATAATAAATTACACAGAGTGAATAAAAAAAACTGCTCAAGAGCGAGTCGGACTCGCGCACCGAGAGTTCCGGTACGTATATATGATGTTGATGATTTCTGAAAAACTGTGCTATTTAGAGACATCGTTTTATTTTTTCTGTAAGCTTTACATACACTTCTATAATTTCAGATTTTTATCTATGCAAACTTCGGAGATAAGGGGGGAGGAACGGTATTTTTTTTTACATTTTTCATCAAAAGTCGGAAACTATGCTGCCTTAAATAAAAATAATTTTTTTTTGGGAATTTGCAAACAGCTCTATTTCATATGATACTACATGCCCTAGTAGTCCCATTTAAAATTTTTCACACCCCCTTTCAGTCCCTTTTGCAAAAAAGATATATTTTTTTAAATTTCTTTCTTGTTTGAAAAATAGTTGGGCAAACGTCATCTAAAACCATTCTAAATTTCAAGTTGATAGCATTAGTAGTTCTTGAGATATCAAGGTGTGACAGACAGACAGACTTAGTCTCACCATAAGGGTTCCTTTATGCCATTTTGGTACGGAACCCTAAAAACAGAGACTACACAAACACGTAAACAGAATAAAAATAGGTCTAAGTATAACCCAGATGGTAATGACACTACAAAAACATTTTACTATTCACAAACAGTATCAAAGAAGAAAGTTCCGGCTCGCCCAAATTATTTGCATCAGAAAGAGGGTAGTTCGCACTACCAACTACTTGTTTCCTTGCAAGTATACTGGGACTGTCGGAAAAACATCCGAAAGGTATTTGAATGCAGATTGTACAAGGTTTTGTTCGGAAATGTATGTAAGTTACGAAGTTTACAGTGTTTGTCACAAACATTGGGTCAAAGTTTACAAAGAACCCTGTTGTTCTATTAGGTAATCCTTTGAAGAAATTGCGAAGTTAAATATCTCATCATGTCTGTGTTAAATCCTGGTTTTATCTGGTGTCAAAATCGGTCACTCTATTTGGAGTAAAATTATGTAATGTAGGTTTTAAGTATTGGGAATTTAGTATGAAATTCCGAAGTAGTGCGGTCACGTTCAAAATTTAGGATAGGTCCGATAGAATATTTGAGCAGACAAGAATCTAATCTCGCAAGCCTCTGAGAATCTCATGTCACACGTTCTGCGGTCAGATTCTTAATAAACTATTGAATAATACCTATATAACACAATAATCTGCATTATTTCGGCAAACACCTACATTTCAGATTAATCAAACAAGAGTGAACTGCATAGTAAGTATAGTTTTTGTTAGAAAATTATGCTCCCAATGTTCATTCAACATCATCATTTCAGCCGAAAGACGTCCACTGCTCGACATAGGCCTCCTCCAAGGAGGGGTTGCCATAATCACAACGCTTGGCACGCGTGTTAAAATGCATAGAGAACGCTGCTGCCCATTCTCTAGTCCGCCGCGTGCGTCTGTTCCTTTAGTCGCCTTTTACGACACCCACGGGAAGATATAGGATGGTGCTATTCTTTACATCCGGCACCACACGGTACTCCCAATGTTACTAACTACAATTCTAGCTCACGTATCTATCCCCGATAAAGATAAAACCTCAATAAAATTTTAATATTACTACTCGATACATCCAATAAATACATTCGTACCATATGCTCTCACAATTGCGGTATTACATTGCATATTCCATAAAAGAACTGGCAACAACTCAAATCTGGCGTCGGTCCCTGGATAAATCTTCAAATGTACTATATTAATATAGGAATAAATGGGGAAATTTATTATGGATGAGCTATGAACCTTTGCGGTGTTACCAGCGTATTTTTTTCATTACAAATGGGTTTAATTTTCAACGGGCAACATTTCAATTGAGATTCTATTTCGTAAAAATGAAATGCTTCCTCGTTCAATTTAAAAGGTAGAGGAATGAACAGGCCTTTATTGAATTATATTTTGGGTATATTTGGTAATAATTTCGTATCTTCTTCTACAGAGTAAACTACAATATCTTTAAATTAGGATATAGTACCTAACTAATTTCAATTTCTAACAACAAACGATTACACGGCCGTTTTTGTTCATTAACTACCTTCTTGTTTTTGTTCCAAAATATCAAACCAATTTCAGGTTACTGAAATAAATTCCCATTACTGAAAGACGTTACCATCCAGTTCCATAATGCGACATTAACTGAACTTATCTACGTGAGTATTAGCCACTTTCATTTTATGTCTCTGTCACCGACATCGCAGGAGATAGTTGGCAGTTAGACTGTTTGTTGAGAACTAACTCACCAAACTTATTTGAAATGAGTATCTCATCATAACCGATGGAGGAATCAAAGGGCGGCCGCTTGATCTCCAGGGATACATTGAGACGTTTCCAATTTGTAATAAACTTGATCGTAACAAATCTGAAATATTAGAAGGCATTGTAAATTGGATCACGTTTTACGTCTTAGACGGAAAAGTCTTCAGGGATTTTTGTTCCATTTCTGGTATTAAAGCTGTATAACTTCTCACGATCGACATTTTTTGCAAAAGGAAGTGTATCCGTAAAAGCTTTAGAATAATTTAAGCACTCACCGTCCCGGCTGTAACTATCGACATTTGGGCGAAGTACCTTCGCGAACCCAAACAAATTCCTACGCGACGTCTTATTGAGGGCGTAAACGACGATCTCTATCGACTTATTATACAAATGGCCGATTTCTGAGCAACAGCAACAATATCTTACCATGAAAAATTACGACTCAATAGTGTTGCGGCCTCTCTTGGCTCCGTTTTGCAATAAAATCGGTGCCTCATAGACCATTCCCTATATTTGTGATTCTCAACGTGAACTCACACTGATCTTTTACACACGAACCAATTTTGTCGAACACAGTTTTGGGGGAAGAATGATGTATTGTCAGAATATTTTGTTCGGGACAAGCGCCAATATCAGATATTGTTCGATAATAATATACGTTTAATATTTGACCTCAGATATTGGTGATATGAGTAAACCATAGCAACAGTCATCTGTGGAATATCTCTTTTCATGTTTCATATGCGGAGGTCTTTGTCCGGCGGTACATCGACCTATCTCGGTATTTAACTACGTAGTGTCGCCGGCGGTAAAAAGATTAAATCTAGTAAGCATATAACGAACACAACGGCTGAATTGTAAAGGAAAATTCTTTCTCAGAAATTTTAATTAATCGGATGTAATATCCCAGCACAAGTTTTTGAATCTCAAATAAGGATAACGGTTATTATAGTACTTGTAGACGGTTCTCTGTGGGGTAACAAGTAATATAATCTTTAAACTCGTCTTAACATAGTTAGGCGTGGTTTTCAAATCGGCTCTATGGATAAAGTTGTGTCGTTACCACACAAGCTATTCAAAATGTAAGCGAAACAAGTGGCTGAAAGAATAATAATGTAATGAAAACTGTTCGTAGTAACTGGCAACTGTTTCATGAAAAAAGTAAAATGACTTAAACACTTTTTTACCGTAACATTTCCAAAAACTGAAAACCTACCCGAAATTGAAAATTAATATTCACAAAACCTTTAACAAAATCAATAAGCTTTCCCTCAAACAAGTTGGAAACTTCGCCTGTAACCAAACCCTTTCAATCAACCGAGAGTCTGTCGAAACACTTTTTAAAGTAATCTGTTGAGAGCTTCCACTTATCAATTAATAGCAGTGGAAAACGATGACTGAGCACAGCTTAATCTCTTTCTGCCGTCTCACTGCCCAGCTATTAGCCTAATGGACCGGCGAACCTCGGCGACGACGTAACGAATCCAATATAGTTCTACTGAGCATTAAAACAAAAACAATCGAATTAGCTTTTTATTCCAGGGGCTCTACTCCGAAGGTAAATCCGAAGTATCGGCCGAGTGTTCGGCCATTTCATGACTACGGCTGACAAAAAAACGACAGTCAAAGAGATAAGTCAAAGTCAAAAATGTGACTTGAAGTCGGGTACGGACTCAAAGGCAAATAAGGAATCTTTTATCACTTCAGGGTAGACCCCCAGCTTTGAAAACAGACGGTCATTGGTTAATTTTACCTTTTTAGGGACAAACGAATCGAGTGACCAGCCTAATGATTCGTTTACATTAGTCGATAACTCGTTTATAGGAAAATGGAATCTCCGTGGTCGTTTCGGAATTCGGGAGACGTGTGTATTTTAACCGAATTACAACTCGAGGTTCGGTTTTCCTGCGACACATAGGTACGTAAATATTTTGTAGGTACATTTGCAGCTTTCTGAAAATTATTAGTACAAAATGTGAGGATTATATTTGTATAATCTCTAGCCTATCCAATATAATATTGAAACACTATTACAACAAAATAGCGACAACCCATTTAACAAAAAATATTGTTAAGGTTTAAAAATTCACAAATTCTTGATGATTTAAAACTGTTTTAAAATACATCCAACTATAAAACTGTCATGGCACTATTTCTAACATTTTATATTCTTTCTTTTTACTCGTGTGTTGAAATAAAATAAAATTATTGAGTTCTAGCTACTAGCTGTAAAAGTTTCAGCTTTGAAACTGTTTCTGCACAAGTTTGAGAGGGGAAAAGAGTCACTGAAGTAATCGTTAAACTGAAAACGAAATAAGATTTCAATATAGTTTTTGGAAAATAGAAATTTCAACAATTTTAATAGTGGAAATTTTATTGAGTTGGTAATGGGTAGGTATTAAAACTCCTGAACTCAGGTAAATTACTTATTTGTTAAATCACTAAAGTTTTGACATATTTCAATAAACTACATATCGCACGCTTAAACCAATAGTGTCACTATCCAAAAAACTTAACTTTTCAGTAGAGCCAAAAAACGTTTTTTGTGGTGTGAATATGAATGATACGTTAGAATTCATGCACAATTTAGTTATTCTTTGATTTAGAAAATATGGGTACATATTGTATCTCAAATATGAAAACAAAAAATAATTGATTTGGTTGTATATAATTTATATTTTTTCATTATTTATATTAAAGTGTCACTTTGGCTTTCATTATTTTACTTTATTTCGTCTTAGAGACACTGTGGACTTACTTTTCAATAAAAATAAATAAATAAAAAAGCTTTAAAACTATTTTTTAATAACCAAAAATGGTTTTATTTACTTTTACAGTGATAAAATATATATACTTATTATCACAAGGTAAAAAAAGAAACATTTTGTTCAGATACAAATTTATTTAAATAAATCTACAATATCCGTTTACCAAACATAAAATTCTGTTAGTTTACATTAACTAACGCAAACAACAAATATTCAAAATAACAACAATCATCTTCTCCATTATCATTGTACAGACGCCAGCAGGTCAACCTACCCGAAACTGTCAATTTTTCCCAATCAACCTTGAACCTTATGCTTTAACAATAAAGTTGAAAATCTTTTAAAGAAATTTGACAGATTGTAGTAACTTGATGTGCTGGCGTCTGTACATTATTACTATAAAATAATCAGACTTAACTCCAGTATTTTAAATTTCTTCTACAATAAAAAAAATCTGTTAGCTTACATTCACTAACGCAAACAAAAAGTATTCAAAAATCAACATCTTCTCCTTAGTCTATGTACTGTAAAATGTCAGTCGTAGACATCCAGTACTTTATCCATCATCTAAAAAACAAGCCTAGTGTGTTAACAAGGCAACTCTATTCTTACTTGAAATAATTAAAATCTTTTAGTCAGACTTAAGTCTGTCGACTAGAATTGTCAATAATATAAATCACTTATAAGTAAATCACAAAGATGAATCTTAGATTCTTTATTAGATAACGTACAAAATTATATAAAAAATCAAAATCCAACAAATAACATTGTTGGGATAGAAAATTTTAGTGAAAAAAATTACAAAATACCATTGTAAAACAATTCTGCATAATACCGTGGGATTAAATTGCTGTCTATTAAGGATTTTAGGTCATTCTTTTTTCTGGTAGTTAACTCTAATTTTGTATTATTAAGTTGTTTTAACGGAAAACCCAGACGGTTTGCATTGCGTCTAGAGCGAGATTGTCGATTTAGGGGTATTTCATTAAACTGGTTTTCAGTATAGGAGTTTTTGTAAAATATTCTTATGTCTCCATGGTTTTCCTTAACAAATTGTATGACTTTAATGTCGGAAAGTCTAACTGTGTCCCCATGTGTATTTTTATTAAAATGGGTGCCACATTCATAAGCAAAATTTTTTAAATCAGAAAAATCGGAATACAGCATTCCTTTAACATTATAAGTATTGCCTCGTTTTTTAGCTGATTTTATTAAAGTGATATACTGCTCAGGAACATAAATTGGTGATGACTTCAAAAACTTCCTAACTTCTTTTTCTACAACAGAGTGTACGTTATCGTTCTCATTTTGTGTATGGCCTGATATTAAAAATGTATGTGTGATACTCTTAATCCTAAAATTAGCCAGAGCATATATGTACATAGAAAACATAAATTGGTTTTTCTGTTGACCACAACAATTGTCTGAATAGAAAACTATTTCTAAATTACGGTCATTGACAGCTTGCGCTTTTTCTTTTATAAATTCTAAGACACAGGAACCAATTTCATTAGCTCCTCTTAAACTATCCACTTCACTCCAAACGTAACAATTACATTTGTCTTTATTTAACTCACAGATAGTGAAATTACAAACGTTAAGTTTTGATTTGTAATAAAAAGCAGAAGTCTTACACATCGGAAGAGGTAGCACTGCTTGTAAATCATAGCATGCAACTATGTAGTTTTCTTGAACCTTTAGCTTATCCTCATTTTTTTCAACTCTACTGAATTCTTTTTCCGTGTGATGTTCTAGATATTTTAGCTCATTTTCTTCCTTTTCAAGTACATCCATATTTTCAAAAGCAGCACAAAACTCGCACATGTCCTTTTTTGGTATGAAAAAGCTTATATTATAATCTTGTTTAAATATTTTCCGATAAGTATGTTGCTCACCGGCTGGCTTTCCTTCTATTTCACACATTTTTTTGTAATCTCTGTATAAATCCATTAAATTTTTGCCACCGTCAATAAACTCCCGACTTGTCTGTTGCCTTAAGTAGTGACTCTCGATACGCGGTATGGAATCAATATGATTTTTTATACCCTGTACCACTTCATCGAGAACCTTGTGTTGGTTTCCATGTTTCCCCCTCTTTTCTGGCTCTACAATACCACTATCACACATCTTCTCTAATACAGTTCTAATCGGTCTATCATTTATCCCTAGAGTATTTTTAAAAAATATTTTACAAACACGTACTCTGTTTTCTGCCAGTGTCAAGTGGAAAGCATGCTTTGGTTTACGATTGTTATTCTCTCTTTTGTAACTGTACTTTGGTGTTACAATAGTCAAATGTTTACATATAAAATCCCTCTGTCGAGTTATACAGCCCATTTCCCAATATAGCTTGAAGATAGCATTTCTATGATCTTCATCAATTTTGTCTGAACATCTTAAACGACATCGTTCTGTACAAGGAGGGCCCATGCGTCTTTCCGAAATAACTCTCTTAGTTTTGGATAGTGAAACGTATTGTTTTCCTGAATTACGCAACTTCTTAGCGTTTTTTTTTCTTATCATTCAACGCACCCTTACGCTTTTTTTTTGTGGGGGAAACCCACACTGGGACTGGAACGTTATCATCAGCTGGCTCACTGCTAGAGCTTTCCCTATGTGAGGCTTGGTTAAGTGGTGGGACATAATCAGCGTCATCATCATCCGGGGAAAAATCACCTGCTCTTGACGATGCTATAGAAGATCTTGATTTGGATGAACAAGAACTTAATGATCTTGCTATAGGTAATTGAATAGGAATAGATTCTGGAATCATACTATTTTGCAAATATTTAGATGTGCTCGGTAGATTCTCGCCCGGTTGTGTCAAATAGTGAGTACTAATATTGAACTCCTTAGACTGGATTGAATCTGAAATATGTGTCCCAATGCTAGATGAAGATGAACTGCTCGAAGAGGAAGAGCTGCATGAAGAAGGTGAACTACTGCTGCTTAAACTACGTAACTTTTGATTGTTTTCAACCGAGATCTGTAGTGGCTCTACTTGAGTAAGAGTATGAAACACTGGTTGACTTGAGTTTGTTTTTTCATCACTACAGTCATTTTCTTTATTTTCAAGCTCAAGCTTCAGTAATATATCGCGCCGCTGCATTGTTTTGCACACCTTAAAACATGAAAGCCATAAATCAGTTTGTGTAGTGTACACTTTAAAATATACAAAATAATATCTAAAGTTTAAATAATGGAATCGTCCAAAACAATATTTTGAAACCTTACTCTAGTACCTGCAGTAATCCCTGCCGTAATTGATCAATTTTAAATGTTATCCGTCGGTAAAAGTCTAATTCTAACTAATAAGAAAGGATAAAAAGACACTTTTCGTTAATTATTGCCATAATTCTAACTGCAAAATGACACTTTATGACATAAAGTATTTAATTAATGAGTTTAAAACGGTTTTTTAAGAAAATGATGACAGCAAAAATGACATAATAAGCAATGTGACGATTATGCTGTAGTGAATAAATGATAAATAACTAATGATTTTAAAGACAAACTGGCACTAAACTGAAAGTGTCAATAGGGAGTCAAATTATCGAATTAATAATGTGGTATCTTTAATGCAAAACTGACCCTAAACAAAAAATGTCAATATGGCGTCCAACCAATGATCTAAATAACAGAAAAACTTAGTGCAAATGTGAACTTAAACGCAAAATGACAATATTTCAATTAAAATAATGCACTACTTACCAAAACTATGACTAGTAAACCGGTATAATCACTAAAATGACACTTTTGCAATAAAAAATCGTAAATTTTGTTCTTGGCGACACGTACTTTTTCGTTGAAGGTCAGTGTTCCTCTGAGGAGAGGGGAATATTTTGTTTAGTGACGAAGCGGACCACTGCCATCTAGCGGTTATTTCTGTTACTTTTAGACTAGTGTAAGTGCGATTACGCGTAGTTCCACGTTTCCCAATAGATGGCATTAAAAAGTCGATTTGGCAAAATTTTGGATAGTGACAGTATTGGATTAAGCGTGCGTATGACAAAAAAAACTGTAGTTTCAACACGCACTAGTTCACTGATAACAATTGTAACACATTAAGATGTTTTCCTACCTTTAAATTAAAACTGTTTTAGTTTATCATCTTTATGATTATTTACGGTACTTACATGCATGCTTCAGAAATACCAGACCAACTCAAACTCAAATATTTATTTCAATTAAACCTATTACAGGCACTTTTGAATTGTCAAAGAGTCGGTCAGTTAGTCAGAAAGTTGAAGCTTTTTGCCCATTCCAAAACGTAGATCTTTATGGAGAAGAATAGGCAAGAAACTCCAAGGACACTCTTTTAAATAAAGATATTACAAAATCCTGGGTATATTAATCTTGTTGCTTCTATATGTGAGAACAATGTAACAAAATTAAATTGTTTATTTAAAAAACAATTCAAAATATAAGATTAAAAGATTACAAATAAGCCCTGGCAGTTAAGAGAAGACCAGTCTCAACTGACGGCGCCCGTTCACGAACATGACAACCATGCTCAAATCAAGCTTCTATTCAGAATCACAGATCAAACGTCACGAAAGCGATCTCCATTCACAATGTACGATCGCATTGACAAAGTTACAAGGAACGTTTCGAATGTCTATCAATGACTTTTACACCTTTGTTCTATTGGATTCACCAGAACAGTTCAATGGCTCCGAAATGTCGATTGGCAGTCAATACCTACTGCTACGCTACTATTGTTTAAAGTGAAGTCCAATATCTTGACTGTTACAAAGGATGACACAACATTTATGGAATACTCATTACCACAGAGTAGTAAGCAAACGGAGTGACAATGCGCAGGTAAGGAACTGTTACTGAACAAAGTGGGAATACCTGAAGAACTTTTTAGTTAAGAATGTGTGCAGAAAACATTTGCAGGGCCAGCACGATTACGAAGGTTGACATAGTTGGTAGAAGGCTCCTGGAGACTGGTTATTGAATATATCACAGTATATAATGACTTGTCTGTAGTCAACTTGTGTACAGTGAATGATAAATGATATTCTAATGGTTCTGATATTTACACCTCAAATGTTTTCCATACGTCCTCATCATCATCATTTCAGCCGAAAGATGTCGACTGCTGGACATAGGCCTCCCCCAAAAAGGGGGGGTGGTTGCCATAATCGCCACGCTTGGCAGGCAGGTTGGCGACCATACGTCTTATTACTATGTATTATGATGGGTGTTTAATATGATAGTAAACATTCAACCCATGTGCCTATGAGCACTTCATTGACTCCATACTCCGTGCTCAGAACGCAACAACAGCAGTGATTCCAGACAGGCCGTCCATACATCATCTCACTTCAACGGATCAATGATTGATGCTTGCTCACAAATCGCCGCGTCATTGTTATCATTGAACATCTACTCGCGGTGTTTACATTTCAGCGCCATTTAACATTTAGTCTGTAAACTTGGAATATTTTTTTAGTTATAGTTACGCTTGTGAGCATCGATGGATTTTGTTTGTATTTTGGCATGATGTACGTATTAAATACGGGCTTTTGTCATGAATTTTCTCGAGTGAGTTGGTATACTGTTCACCGATAAAATGTCTACAGTTTTCTTTTTTAATTAACAAATACCTTTTTAACTTCTAACAAAAGGGACTTACTTCATTAACCTTTTGGTGTAAATGAAATTGGTCTCATATTTTAATAATATATTTGTATATATTATTTTTTATGGTAAAGTTGTTGCTTTTAAACAAGTTATTAAAGCAGCCCAGAATACAAAATAACCAATTTCTTAGTAAAATTTTATAAGTTACTGTTTTAACATTTAATTTTGTTTTCAGCAGAAACCATTATTTCGTTTGTTGTTTCCACATTGCCCCTCGCAACAACTAACTGCTGCCATCCTTTGGGTAATTTTCCTGTTGACAGCGATGCGTACGAATTTTTTCGATGCCCTATGATTATTTCCCCTCCTTTTTTATATACTTTTACGTATTAATATTTTAAGTCTGGTAGTTTTTAAACAACAACTAACCACAACTACCATAATTTACGGTCACCATAAGCAAGGAGCTACGTTCATCGTAGCCAGCGTACTACGGTCAGCGTAGACATCGAGCTACGCCGTAGGCGGCGAACTGCGATTTCGTAGCAATATATCGCTCGACGAAAGTCTGACACACCTATCAGTTCAGTAAAGTTATCTATTGAAGTTACTTGTAGCCGTCAAAACCATATTTGTTGTTTTATTTTTACATAAACAACAAAATTGCATCTACAGCTTCACCAGGCGAACAAATAAGATATCCACTTCGTTATCATTCGTTTTATTTTAAAAATCAATTTAAAAAAGTATTTTTTCGGCGTCACGTGCATAGCTACATGGACACCGGTCCAGTGAAGCATCGTTATATCCCTTCGTAACGCCAAAGTCGTGTCCACGCATAATTATAAAAACACATGCCACGCAGCATTAGTGGGACGTCCGTTTTTTAATGCTTTTTAAAAAGGAAGCCGTTTTAAAAAACAAAACCGTTTGCAAAATTCAAGTTAGGTATTAATTTATATTATTTTTCCTCATTGCAAGCGCTCCCGCTGTGCATTAGGTCCTGGGTTCCATTCCCAGGTCAGGCAAAGTGTAATTGGGTTTCTCATTTAGAAATTTCTCAGTAACAGCCCGATGTCTGGATTTGTGCCCGGTTGATGGCATTAGGCCCGTCCCCTATAACATGGGACTTAAAAATAACTGGTGAAATATGGGTGAACTATAGGTCACCTCTGACGAACCCTTTGGGAAAAACAGGTATGATGTTATGTTTAAATGTTTTCAAGACTGGCAAGTCTACTCGTTTATCATAAATTACATAAGCATATTTCCGTACTTTTACAGCCATCACCAAGCAATAAATCACGCTCCTATAAAAACCATCGTACCCACAAAATACAGCAACGTGTTACTAAAATTAGTTTTAATCTCATAAGGATGGGCGCTCGAGAAAGCCCGCGCTGGCCACATATGGGATTAACGCTGGCCGTCCAACCCGCCTGGCGTATTAACCAGCCAGTTTACGATTATTACGTTGCACTTACAACTCTTAGGGGCAGCCGGCCGACTATCCATGGCCGGTTTATAGCAATCATTAGGGCTCGATCAATGGTTGCCAAACTTTGTTTGTTACTTTTTTGGATTTGGAATCGCGAGTCAAACGTTGGCTTAAGTTGGGCTTCCGTTAAAGGATTTTAGAGATCAGAAATGTGTAAACTATTTTGGTGAGTAGCTGAGAATTTTAACCAATTTTTCATTTGCAGAAAACCTTTCAATTCAGCTTTGTTGGTTCATGTTACACATGTTTTATCAAATAAATGTATCTTTATCTTTATCTTTTATGGAATGCACACGGTGCTTTTTAGGGTTCCGTACCCAAAGGGTAAAACGGGAACCCTATTACTAAGGCTCCGCCGTCTGTCTGTCTGTCTGTCCGTCTGTCCGTCTATCACCAAGCTGTATCTCAGGAACCGTGATAGTTAGACAGTTCAAATTTTCACAGATGATGTATTTCGGTTGCCGCTATAACAACAAAAAAACAGAATAAAATAAATATTTAATCCCCATACAACAAACGTGATATTTTTGCTCGTTTTTGCGTGATATTGATAACGGCAACGGGTAGACGCTTGAAATATTCACAGAATCTTTAGTTATATATTCACTTTAAAAATAAATTATTAAATAAAAAAATACAAATATATTTAAGGGGGGCTCCCATACAACAAACGTGATTTTTTTTGCCGTTTTTATAGATAATGGTACAGAACCCTTCGTGAGCGAGTCCGACTCGCACTAGGCCGGTTTTTTTTAATTGCTTGAATTGAACAACTTATTTTTTTTATCATTTTGTATTTTCGTAAACCGTTCATTGTTACTTTGTGAATTAATAGTCGCTAAAAACAGAGTTTATAAATCTTAAAAAGTTCCTCCTCATATTAGAACCGGGTCCTAATTAATCTTAATTACCTACTTTATTACCTCTCAGGTACCGTTTCCATCAACTTTCTTTCAACAACTACTTTCTTCCAACAGCAACTTTCTTTTTACTCTAATTCATATTCTATCACTTACTTTGAGCAACACAGGCGGTCAATAGGCCGCTTCGATTCAAAGTAGTTATTGCAAGCTATGAAATGTGCCTCGACTGTACCACGAGAGTGTTGGTACTTTATAAAGTTATATCGTAAACATTTATAGGCCATTCTCCATATTTAATCTTAGTCTGTGATCGGTTAACTAGATAGGCTTGGTTATGTAATTTGTATCGGAATTGTATACAAGGGCATTGTAATTGCATAAAAGGGTTAGTGATATTTAATTAGATTTTTTTTATACTCAATTAAGTTTAGGCTCACCAGAAGATTTCGAACACCTCCTTATATATTGTATTCGCAATGATTTTGAAAGACAACATTTATGTAAAAATTTAAAATTGAATGCATTACATTTAGGTAAATTTCAATGTATTCTGGCTTACCCTGCAAGCAATAAAGCTAAGCTTATTATTATAAGTTTATATTTAATAGTCTTAAAAAAAATTTGTAAGTAACTTTCTTAAGTAAATTATGGGGCTAACATGACTTATTTGAAGTCCCTAATAAATAAAGAGAAAAAAAAAATAGTTTTGGCACATAATGTTAGATGTCGTACAGTCAAGCAATCAATTCTTTTTAGAGCCCGACTGTCTATCTAGCTTTTTTAAACATACTTTTGCACTAAGTAACATATTCGTAATAATTGTTGATTTATGAAAGAAACTGACTCTGTCCTCAACATACTTCTGCACTTTGTAAAATCATCATAATAGTAAATTTTTGATTTATGAAAGAAATTGATCAATCGATTGAGCAGTCCATTGACTCCCTACCGTTTATTGCAGACCACGTACTGGCTTTAGGATTAGTGATCATGGCTTATATAATATATAATCACTGTTAATCTGAGTTTTGGAATAAGATTGTATATCGACATAGCAATTAGTCGATAAACATTCTACACAGGCGAAGTAAACAAGTAGTAGTTATTTTATTTAATACTAGCTGCGCCCCGCGGTTTCACCCGCGTAAGTGGGGGTATAAAAAATAGATAGTAGCCGATTCTCAGACCTACTGAATATGCATATAAAATTTCATAAGAATCGGTCAAGCCGTTTCGGAGGAGTATGGTTACTAACATTGTGACGAGAATTTTATATATAAGATTTATAATCTCACTGTATGCTGCATCGGTCGACGTCATCACTTCAACGCTAGCTGTCGCTGAAAACCAGCGCTGGGGTTCTGTCTCGCACAGGGTCACAGCATTATGCTGAGCGGTGGCTGTTTTGCATAGATGTGACGCATATTTTCCCCCAACTTGTTCTTTTTAGGGTTCCGTACCTGAAAAGGAAAAAACGGAACCCTTGTAAGATCACTCGTGCGTCTGTCTGTCTGTATGTCTGTTTGCCACAGCCGATTTACTCCGAATCTACTGGACCGATTAAGTTAAAACTTAGTACACATATGAATTTCTGTGACCCAAACACGGACGCATAACGTAAATAAATGAATTTTGAATATGGGGTTCACTTTTGGAGGGCAAATTAGAAAATTAAAAAAATAGTTTTGGAATTGGTACCATGTGACATCAAATGAAAGGTGTTGATGTAAGGATTTTCAGATATATTTTTTTAGATAATTTGTAAATATATACTTTTAAAGTTATTTAAGAAAATCGATGAAAATTGACTATTCCGCCTCTTATCTCCGAAACTACTGAGCCTAAAATTTTGAAAATACAATAAATAGTTCTTTGCTTATAGATTACAGGAAAACCTATAAGAAGTATATGGTCTTAAAATAACATGGTAAACCACTCAATATTGTGATCACAAACTCACAATTGCAGTTGGAATGTATGAGGGAACATGTCGTTCAACTACAATGTTAAGTCTGTTCTTGGTATAAATTCATCCCAACTACGGAACCCTTCATTGCGTGGTCCGACACGCACTTGGCCGGTTTTTTGTATTTATGTTCTTTCTTTGCGTCATATTTACCGCAAATAAACGTATTTTCTTTATTTATTTTTCTTATGAAGCAAGTATATAAATACAACAACAAAAAACGCCCGACCGATATTGTACTCGATATTTCGTTCAACCACAAACAAAATACTCGGATACTTTACATACAAAAACAAAATATTAACACAACAATACAGCATTTCCCAAAGGGAGCGATTAATCAAAAGTAGGCAAACACGAGACGTCACTGGAGCATACATTTATCACTATCACAATCTAGAGGAACTAAGAAACATGGTCGAAATATACACGTGGTGAAATAACAACTACATGTATCGATTGATCAGTGAGGTTTAGTACAGCGCATTGCTTTCAGCGTATTGTGCAATCATGCTATGAAGTGCATGGATTAATAATAAGTCAATGTGTTGGAACGTGGAAGTTTGGCATCGTTTTTTTAAAACAGTTTTTTTGTTCGACTTGTTTCGAAGGATTTATTTATTTACATATTAACGAAGGCCCTGATGTGTCCTTCTCATTTATTTATCAGTATTTTTTTGTTTGTATTTTTGCAATTTTTACTAAAATTACACTATATTATTTTTATCTGACACAAATTTATTTATGTATGCAGTATGAAACTGATTTACATCCTTCACCTCACACTTCAGGTCCAGTTGAAAACCAGCGTCAGGCACAGGCCAGTTGTCTGGCATTTTTGCTGAACTGAGCCTTTTTGGCGCAGCCGTGAGGCACACTTACCCGCTAATTTCTTACGTTGCACTTTACACTATTTACATGTTTTTTTTTTATCTGCTGCAATTATATTATATTGTACCTTTTAGTATGTGCTAAATAAATATATTTTTTTCTTCTTTTCTTACATTTGCATGGGTTAATTCAGTGATGGGTGACTGTTTGTAATTCCTGCATAGAAATGAAATTGCGATAACATAACATAACATCACGCCTCTAATCTCTGAAGGGTTAGGCAGAAGTGTACCTAGGCCTAGGCCCAGTGGTAATGTCCGCAACTAACGAGTTGTAGGTTGGAACCCAGGCAGTCGGTTTCCTTTGTGTAAATCATTTCATCACCACTGCTCTCAAAACGGTAAAAGATAACATCGTGAGGAAACCGGCATGTCCTAGAATCAAAAATTCGAAGACATGTGACATCTACACTGCAAAAAAAAGTGTTTGCTTTAACAAACATCTTGTTTAATGTGATCACGCATCTTGACTCCATACGAGCCTAACAAGATCTTGACTTCTGAAGCTAGGAGAACTTTGTTAAATTATCATAGTTCCGTCAACTAAGAATTTGGTTAGTTTAATTACGGGTAGTTATTTGATTTAACTCAAATGTTGCTCAGTTTAAGAATGATGTAATGCTAACAAGATGCTTGTTACCATCAACTAAGATTATTGTTTGATTTAAAAAAGTGAAGAAGTAAAATCAAACAAAGCATGTATGATGTAACAAAGACCGGTGATTATTCTGTACATGTCACATTGTCGATATAAATAAAATAAATTTGTTCTGGCAAATATGCTATCTTGTTTAAAGTAAATAAATAAATAGTGATTCCAAACATTTTAATGCCAACTAAGAGAAAATGTATCTTAGTTAGCTCGCATTTTTTTCAGTGTACCAACCCGCACTGGGCCCGCGTGGTAAATTACGGCCCACTCCCTCTCACAGATGAGAGGCTTGTATCCCAGCAGTGGGAACATTATAGGCTCATTATGTAGTATAGTGCGGCACGTAACTTGGCAAGAATCCTTAGATGTTTCTCTCCTTTATTTAACTCTCTTCTAAACAGACACGTTTAAAAATACATTCTGGCAATAACCATAGAATAATGACAAGCAATTAAAGTGATAATTTCTTCGTTGCACTAATTGTACATGCGTGAACTTACATGCACTACGCCAAAACCTTGCCAAGTTACGTGCCGGCGAGTATACCTATATGAATACCCACATTTCGCCACTTATTTTAGTCCCATATAATACGGGGCGAGCCTATTGCCATCAACCGGACACAAATCCAGACACCGGGCTGCAACTGAGAAATTTCTGATGGAAAATCTCAATACCATTTTTCCTGACCACGGAATTGAACCTCGGACCTCATGCTCAGTGTAGCGCTTGCGATCACTAGACCAACGAGGCAATGAAAGAAAATGTGGCTACAATAAAACAAGCCATGGTTTTGAAATGGCTTTATGTAATTAAAATAGTTCTCTTGGTGAGGGAATTAACTATCAATCCATTGTTTAGAAAGCATGTGCTTAATCTGTGCATATGCTTCGGTTGGCTCATACTAAAATAATTGACCTAAAAAGTTTGTAGTATAATTTCCAAAGATATTATATTAAACGGATATGTTATGAGCGTGCAATCGCGAAGACTCGAAAATGTCCTAATTGGGGCTTATCTGTTAGTCTGTGATGCCAACATTCGGTGATTGGTGGCCAGAATAATTTTTGTTTACATTCACGCGCAATTGACAACACTAGCTGTCTCCTTTTTTCTTGTTGTTTTTATCAAGCCATAATTTTTTCTATAATTTTTACTTGTAGTGAAATGTAAAATGAATGAAAAGTGGGTATGTGTGCTGCCGCTGTTGCGCGGAACACTTTCCTGTACAGGCCCTGCAGTCTCGAAATAGATTGCGATCGCTTTACGACCGAATTCAATCGCAAAGTCCTAATGGGATCTCTCGGTCAAAACTGATTGATAAGCACGAAAAAATCACAATCTTGTCAAGCATTTTTGACCGTCTAGGGACTCCATTAGGACTTTGCGACCGAATTCAGTCGTAAAGCGATCGTTTTGTATGTCGACACTGCAGGCCCTGACCAGCTAAAAATTAATAACACTGAATACCTTTTCTTCTTCTGATACTTTCAATAACAAAGTTTTAAAGAATTTCAACAGAAAAGGATTCAACTAGGTAATTGAAACACAGGAACTTTACCTACCCGAGAGTTTTTTAACTATAGAACTTCTTTTTTTAAAGAAAATCAAAAGGAAAACCATCTTACAAAAGGTAGACTTACATATTAAAATATTTCACCTTTTCTTACCTAACAACCTAACATAATTTCTTGAAGGATTCGTGGTTAGTTAGTTCACAAGGAATCTATAAGCATCCTCTCGTGAGAGCCACAATGGACCCATCCTACTTATGTAATCCCTTAGTCGAGTCTTGTGACGCCCACGGGGACTGACGGCATTGTTGGAGCTATTGTACTGGATTTAGATAAATAATGATCTTTTGTCCTTTTCATTTCAGCTATTCTTTATTTATTTTGCTCTTCATAATTTTTTGTACGTAGCATACGCTTATTTGATCAAATTACTAAAACAATAAAACAATTAACTATTAACTCAAAAAACCGGCCAAGTGCATGTCAGACCACGCACAATGAAGGGATATGTAGTTAGGATGAATTTATCCCAAGAAAAAACTTAACATTGTAGTTCAGAAAATTGATCTGTCATCGAGACGTCAAATAGTACGGTCACGTTAATTCTGCTCCGTAACTTAAATTCTAAAATCATAGTAATAAGTTATTTTACAACTGTGTGCTGTCTAGACACTCAAACACGGAACTCTATGGACTGCAATCATATATTTTTCTAAATGAATAAAGTGTTTTTAAATGTGTTAATAGTGAAAACCAAAGTGTACTGTGGCGGTGATCTAACAAAAGCTATTTTGTTGCAAGTTGTCATTATTTTATTTTCAATCTACCGCCTATTGTGATAACTTCGTGTTGTCACCACACGAGATCCATAATTTCGTGTATTCCACACAAGTCCTGTTGGCTCTGAGTGCTAACGTTCGACATCCGTACACAAGTCGTCGTGAGTTCAAACCTAGCAAATAGCAGTTCAGTTTGTCTTTTTGGATTTATTGTACTGTTTGGGAGGTTGATTGTGTACTTAAAAAATGTCTAGCTGCGATACTTGTGGATTACCAGTTAAACAAAATGAAAAAATAACATGTTCGAATTGTGACAAATTCTATCATCACCTGTGTGTAAACCTGAGTGCTACTGTATTTAAAAAACTCACTAAAACTGCACGTTCTAAGTGGATTGTCCAAGCTGTTTATCTCAGCATGAACCTGATAAATCGACGTCTGAGACAATTGAAGATAGCTCTGAAGGCGAGGATGATAAGGTCAGTAATATAAGACTTGTTATACGGGAGGAAATTCGGAAAACATTGCGTATTGAGGTAAAGAATATGATTAGCATGCTTAGATCCGAAATTGATGATTTAAGGAAACAGGTTGATGAGTTGAAGTTATCTGGATCCTTTGACATTTCTCAGTTTAACGACTTAAAAACTGAGCTCAAGGGTATTCAACGTGAGAACACCGAACTTCGTACACAGAACTCCGAAATGCAAATGAATATGGCTCAGCTGAAAACGCAAATAAACACCCTTGATCAGAATATGCGTGAGGCGAATCTGGAAATTCATGGCTTACCTGAAAATAAGAGTTAAGTGTTACCGACCATCGTAACACAATTAGCTAATGTTGTATCATATGCGCTAAAAGACTGCGATATTATGAAGTGCGTTAGAGTGGCCAGTATGAACAACAACAAGTCTCGCCCGCGCTCTGTAATAGTGAAGCTGCGTAGTCCTAGATGTCGCGACGAATTGTATTCTGCAGTATCTAGATACAATAAATCTCACACTGATGATAAATTGAATACAAGTCTTTTGGGTTATGGCGGTAGCAAGGAGCCAGTTTATGTATCCGAGCACCTTTCTCCGACATATAAATCTTTACATGCTGCTGCACGTCTTAAGGCCAAAGAAAAATCCTATAAGTTTGTCTGGGTTCGCTACGGTCAAATTTTTGTATGCAAAAGTGAAAATTCGGGTACTATTCTGATTAAGGATGAGCAGTGTTTAGACAAAATTGTATAATTATTGAATTGTTAATTTTGTTCATAATAGTCATGTTTACTTTTTTGAATTTAGTCTAATGGATGGTATTTCGATTTTTTATCAGAATGTGAGGGGCATGAAAACGAAGTCGCATGAAATACTAATGTCAGTTTTAAGTTCGGTCTACGACATAATTTGTCTGACTGAAACTTGGTTAGATGACTCGTTCTTATCCTCTGAATACTTTGATCAAAGATATACTGTTGTACGCCGTGATCGTAGTTCACAGTTTAAGGCTTCGTACTCTAAAAAATATGGTGGTGGGATATTGGTAGCTATTAGTAATAAGTTTAATTTTGTTAACAAAACTGAGTGGCAAACCTCCGTTGAGGATATGTGGTTATGTATAAGTGCTGGTGGCGTCTGTATGAATATTTGTGTCGTTTATTTACCGTCTTATATACCTTGCCATATTTTTGTGCAATTCTTGGCTAGGGCTGAAGAAATTTGCTTGCGTTATATGGATTGCACCACTTTGATTCTTGGTGATTTTAATCTACCTAATGTGAAATGGCCTCAGTCTAATGACCCCTTTCTAGGAATTAGTGACCCTAAGTCTTTAGCGTTGAGGGACTTCCTCAACATCACCGGCTATGTTAATTAATAATGTCTGCAATGAGAATGATAATATCCTAGACCTTATCTTGGTGGATGAGAACTCCAGTCTCTCTGTTTGTTCAGCGCCTCCCATTAGTAAACCTGATATACATCATCCGCCATTAGAATTAGCCCTTACTAAAACTTCAATTTCTAATTTAAATTATAATACTTTACAGTCTAAATATATTTTCATTAAAACTGACTATGAGGCATGTGTTCGTGATCTGTGTAAAGTAAATTGGGAGGATTATTGTCATTTGAGTTGTAATGATTACGTTCTGATATTCTATAATATACTATGGGAAAATATAGATAAATATACTCCGAAGGGTAAACCTAAGAATAACTCTTATCCAGTTTGGTTCTCAGCTTCGTTGATTAAGCTTCTTAAAGAAAAGCATAAATACAGAGCTCGGTTCAAACGGTACAAAAACCCTCGTGACTATGATACTTTTGTTTCCCTACGGATGCGAGCTGGGAGAGCTATGGATAACTGTTTTAAAGATTACATAGAAAGAATTGAGAGTGAATTAAAAACAAATGTAAAAGCTTTTTGGCGTTATACTAAGTCTAAAAGATCTTTCAGAGGCGTCCCTGACCAAGTATCGTGGGGTGATCGTGTTGGTGAGGGTGGTAGTGGTGTGGCTGATCTATTTGCAGACTATTTTGCATCTGTGTACGGTGTTAATCAACAGCCTGGTTACTTGTCTCCAGGTAACTCCTCGTCTAATTATAGTATGTCTTCCATTGGCATTACTGAAAATGACGTTAGAGATAGCATCAAAAAGTTAGACCTTAATAAAGGAGCTGGTCCGGATGGACTTCCTCCTATTTTTATTCGTCTCTGCATTGATGCTCTTATTATACCTCTGCAGATAATATACAATAAATCCCTTAAGGAAGGTACATTTCCCGATTTATGGAAAATCTCACACATTATCCCCATACCTAAGTCTGGAAGTAGGAATGACGTAACTAACTATAGACCAATCTCTATTATATCACAATTTGCGAAGATGTTTGAGGGACTCATATACAATGTAGTGTATTCCCACCTCCGTCATGTAGTTAGTTTGAAGCAACATGGTTTTGTGTCTAACCGTTCTACTTTGTCTAACTTACTTATTTACACTACTTTTATTAGTAACACCTTTGAAGCTAGGGGTCAGGTTGACGCTGTTTACACAGATTTTGCAAAAGCCTTCGATCGCGTTGATCACTCAATTCTTTCTATGAAATTGAATTGCGCTGGTATTCATGGCTCTCTGTTGCGGTGGTTCGAGAGTTATTTATTTAATCGTTCTCAAATAGTTGCCTTGGCGGGTTATGAATCTGTACCTTTTTCTCCTGGCTCTGATGTTCCTCGAGCTCTAAGTTGGGCCCTTTGCTTTTTTTGGTATTTTTGAATGATTTTTTAGATTTAATACATTGCAATTGTTTGGCCTACGCTGATGATTTAAAAATATACTGTAGCATATCGGACCTGAGTGATTGTGCGAAGCTTCAAAAGGATCTTGATGTCCTTCAACAATGGTGTTTGAACAACAGAATGACGCTCAATGTTAAAAAATGCCAGACTATTACATTCAGAAATAAAGTGAATTATATTAAATTTGATTATCGTATTGATGGATCAGTGCTGAGCAGAGTGTCAGTCATCCGTGACCTTGGGGTACTTTTTGATACATCTCTATCTTTCCGTGAACATATAGATAGCACGGTGACTAAGGCTAAAAGAATGCTTGGCTTTATAATCCGTATGTCGAAACCTTTTCGTAATTATAGTAGCATTATTTTACTTTACAACGCACTAGTAAGGAGCTCCTTGGAATATTGTTCCACTATTTGGTCTCCTTATTATTCAACTTATACTAATAATGTAGAATCTGTTCAGGCCCGTTTTGTTAGGCATTTATGTATGAAGAATGGGATCCGAAAAGCTATACCTGATTATAGTGACAGGTTAAGGCACTTTAAAATGATTAGCTTAAAAGAAAGACGTAACCATTCTGACTTACTAATACTCCATAAAATTATAAACGGTACAATAGACGCACAATTAGTAAACTATTTTAAATTTAGGTCTAGCCAACGTAGTAAGCGTCATCATCGTATTTTTGAATTGCCTTCATCCACATTAAATACCACATTTAATAGCCCCCTAACACGTATGGCAAGGCAATATAATGAAAGACAGATTACCCTATTGATATTTTCTCCATGAGTTTCGCTTCATACAGGCGTTCCCTATTCAAACAGTGCGAAGAGTGCACGTCTGTGTAGCTCAAATTGGTTTGTTTTGTCTTGTTCTGGATTTGGGTCTCTGGACACACTTTTAATTTTTTCTCTTTTGTCTCTAATATTCATATGTTAAATGTCATGCATACCTGTTATTTGCATGGTTACTAAAGTGCCAATTTTATATGTTATTTATTTTTGAATTGTAAGTGACTATGCTGTTGGTGTGCTTATTATAAATAAATAAATAAAAACATGATCCCCCTACATTCCAACTACAAATGTAAGTTTGTATGCACAATATTGAGTGATTTACCATGTTATTTTAAGACTACAGACTTTTTATAGGTTTTCCTGTAATCTACCAGTAACGAACTATTTTCTGTATTTTTATCAAAATTTTAGGCTCAGTAGTTTCGGAGATAAGGGGAGGGTGGTCATTTTTCATCTATTTTCTTAAATATTTTCAAAAGCTAAAATTATAAAAAAAAAAAAAACCTTAAAACCAGCCCTTTCATTTGATATGTCACACGGTACAGTCAGCAAATCTTTTTTTTTTCTAATTTATCCCCCAAAAGTGACCTCCATATTCAAAATTTGTTTATTTACGTAACACGTCCGTGTTTGGGTCACAGAGTATCATATATCTACCAAATTTCAACTTAATCGGTCTAGCAGATTCGGAGCAAATCAGCTGTGACAGACGGACAGACAGACAGATACACGAGTGATCCTATAAGGGTTCCTTTTTCCTTTTGAGGTACGGAACCCTAAAAATTATTCTATTAACTCATTTGCAACTATATAATAAAATATACCTAGAAATGACGCATTAAAGATTAAAAATCTTTCCACATTTGCCAACCAAAGAACAAACAATACGATTTTAATATTCAATTATGGAGCACGAACGATAATAAGGAAATAACCAGCCAATTTACGTTTTCAACATCAACATCAGGCATGTTATTCAACCCATTCAAGTTGACCCAAAAATACCTCTATTTACATTTTACCATTCAAAAGCTGCGGAAACTTTCCGCTGACCATTCAACGTGTATGGTGGATACACGGCTTTTTATCTTTCAAACTTCAACCCTTTTTGTTGCGTTGCCTCGCACTCTGAAAATAACCAATGCATATAAAATGATTCATGGTCTCAACGTGGGTGCAGGCCGCTGCATATCGTGCTCACACGTGCGCATTAATTACAAAATGCATTCTGGACTCTGGGTGTTATGCATTGTGCAGGATTAGGGCTTTTGTTGTTTAAATTTTTAGTGTAATAGTGGATACTGAGCGGGTGAATTTACGTGTAATGTTATGGTTCGGACTTGGGACATTTGTGGTGTTGCGACTTCTAACGGTGCAGTGGGGAACTTTAAGCTTGCAACGTAAACCAACACTTGGCCTGTTCAGTAGTTTTTGTTAAAGCACTATAGTACCTGGTTATTGATGTTCTAAATTAAGGCAAACGCTTCCAGACTTGGGTTTGATTACGTCATATATTTTCTTAGTTTATTTATAGCAAAAAAAGAGATCACTGATAGAGAGCGATAATACCGTATATAATTATGTGTGTAATAAACTCGTGATTGAAAGGAAATCTTAATTTACTAGTTTCATATCGCTGACATCCAGTGATTAAGCGTGGTGAACTGGTGATCTATGCTCGTTCCTAATTTGTGTGAACAACAGCTTGCAGTGAGAAAATTAGAAATGATATCATAATGATCACATTGTTTATTAATACTTCGGGCCTCACAGCTATACGTCATCTAGCTCATAATGTAAACGGAGTGAACATGCCTAATTAATTTAATTAATGGAGTAATATATCAGTCCTCATATCATCTTAGCAAACATGCTCAAATAGCAAATAATGTAATGTTCTAGTTATGTATGTGGCAATACCTTTTCATACATTATGCCCCTAAATTCATAGCATAATGTCACAGAATAATGGGAAAAATTGTTTTTTTGTGAAGATGCTAGGATTTTTGGAAAAAAAACAGCTTACCTTAGGATAATCACAAACAAAAATATATTATATGTTTTTACTATGAGTATAAATGCCGATTGGCTGAAATTAGAACGTGTACATGAACGTGTGATATGTAAACACACGATATATCACAAATATGTCACAGGATAATTGGAAACACCATTTTTTTTTTTTTTGGGTGGGAAATCATCAAATAACTTCTCCCGCTCTGGGCGGAGCGAGAGGGAGTGTCAGACTTTTACTGACTAAAACCCACTGTGTTCCTTCAAATGCCTGTGTGCCAGGGCCACGTTATCCATTTCGGACAGACTCGTAACCCTGGCAGGCATTGGCCCTTTCGGACCCCGTCAATGGAAAAACCATCAGAAATTAATTAAATTGTCTACAATATTTAATTTTGTTCCATAATAATATGTAGGTACTGTAGAGGCTGTAACCTGACATGCTGTTAGTATGCAACATCCGCGAGTTTAAGTTGATGGCATTAATACGAGACAAAAAAAAATTAGTTATAGTAGTGTAGATAGGTTTAGTAGTGTAGTTTATATTTATTTTATATATTTTTTTTATTTATATTCAGAATAGAAGAAGAGATCAGTCAGTCAGCCCCCCGAGCTGACAAGCGCATTTCATGATTATCTATATATATAATTAAAAATGAATGGCTGAACCGATTTGGCAAATTATTATTTTTTAAATGTAGGTTACAGAATAGAATAGAATAGAATACTTTTATTTCAGACAAATGTCCATAGAGTTAGTAACAATTTTACTTATCATCTAGTGTTAGTACATACAAAGATTAACAAAACAATTAAATTAAAATTCAGCGTGGAGCTGCATCCACCTTCGCAATATCGGGGAATCCCACCAATCTGTGAACACACGGAGAATACTGTTGGTGCTGCCGCGAACACGCGACATCAGGGATGCACATCTTGTTCTTATAATGGCGGCAAAACCATCAATATGTTATGGTCCGCAAACATCCCTGACGCACTACAACGCCACGGCAGCCGCAGCAGTACTCTCAGCGCGTTATTATATTGAACGCGTAGGTCGCTGTATGCCCGGTGACAGAAATTGACCCACAGGCTGCACGTGTAAAAGGACTGACAGTAAGCTCCGCGCAGATAGTCCTTATGGAAAATAAAAAGGAGGACGTCGAAAAATGAAAAAAAAAACTCGAAATTAGTACGGGAACGGGAAAAACGGGATAGGCGCGAACAACGTCACACGGTGTCAGCTAGAATAAAATATAATAGATTCGAGTCAATCAATCTGCCCGCCTTTTCCCAACAACGTTGGAGTCAGCTTCCAGTCTAACTGGATGAAGCTGAATACCAGTATTTTACATGGAGCGACTGCCTATCTGACCTCCACTACCCAGTAGCTGGGTAATACGATAACCCTTGGTCGTCAGACTTTCGAGCTTCTTACGACCCATACCGACTGTCAAAGATCCACGAATGACAGTCGGGATCAACGTCTTAACGTGCTTTTCGAGGCACGGACGAGTTTCGGTTTGTAAAGATGGTTACCCATCCACGGACCAACCCCGGCAAGCGTAGCTTAACCTGATGGATTGGCTGTCGTAACTTACTAAATAAGTATTCAAGTTTTATCACTAACGAGTGTTTTATTTATCCTGATACCGCCAGCGCTCCTCCAGTGCTGACAATATCAACTCTTTGAAAGCAAGATCCTCCCAATGTTATTTAGTAAAAGGGCAGCAACTTGATTAATAGACTTTTTACAAAATAGAACATCGCAGCACTTGCGAATTTACTCGAGTTCTAGTAGGTATAGTTATTTTACGTAGAAGAAGCAAGTTTGCATTCGATGACCGATCGATCACCAACAGGAAATAAAGCGGTTTGGGTCAGTTTCGCTTGCAATAGCTATTTCGATTTACTGAACTACGACGGTTTTAGCTAGACGAACTGTAGTCACAGTAGAAATACCAAGCAGTAGCTCAACTTGTTTATGTCTGTGAGAGAATTACCTATCTACGCTTTCAAAACTTGGCTAGGAATTACCTACCGAGATACATGACTTACGGTAAGGTATGTAATTTTTTTCTTCGGGTTCTACATATATCCGGAAAAATAGGTAAATGTTACATAATATAATATAAACGTTTAACTCTGTATAAAGAAATTCCTCAGTCACTTTTTTATGATATCTACGAAAACAACATTACAGAGAATATAAAAACGTAATACCACCTACGAAAAACATAACACGGTAACGTCCCTTTTATATCAGTACTTAACATTCTAACCAGCAAAACCTTTTACCCATACAAGGCAATTTAACAAAAGTATGTACCCAATACTAGAAATCAGAGTCTATACAGGCTCTATAAAAATAAACGAGTCCAATTTTCCCGGTGTAGTCCCAATAAAAGCATTAGTGATCGTCGGCGCGTGAAATTTCCTTTTTACATGCGTGCGTACACAGTACAGGATAAATCTACGTATATACTTAATGATATGGCTGTAAAATAAATGGGCTGGTCCTATTTTTCAAATGAGTTTATACTGGTACAAAGGTACCTTGATACTCGCACAGATTTTTTGGCACGTTTGAGCATTCCATGCGTTTGAGAGATTTTTATATTTAGTATTCCACTTACTGCGACTTCTATGTGTGTAATCTTGGATCTATAATTATGACCGAAGAATTATCAGAAAAAACAACTATTCGAAAAAACTATTTAAACAATAAAGTCCTCAAAAAGTGACACGAATATTATATATACATTGCGTCGGGTATACAACGACCAGGCAAAGTCCCCTATATCCAAAGAAAACAATATCTAAGACAAATTTTGGACAAAAATAGTGCACACAATTTTAGACACAATAAGTTCCTGTTCCGTTTGGTGCCGGACGTAAAGAATAGCTCCATCCCATTTCTTCCCGTGGGTGTCGTAAAAGGCGACTAAGGGACTTACTAGAGAATGGGCAGCAGCGTTCTCTATGCATTTTTAAAACCATACTGCGATCGCCAACCCGCCTGCCAAGCGTGGCGATTAAGGCAAATCCTCCCCCCCTTTTTGGAGGAGGCCTATGTCCAGCAGTGGACGTCTTTCGGCTGAAATGATGATGATGATGAATTTCCTTTATATTATTACATTTCTGCAGCCGTTCTGCAACTGGGCAATATTCTTCCATTCAGTCACTTTTGACGGCCGTCATCGTCAAAAGTGGCTAGAGGGTCGTTGCAGAAGATGTTTTTTTCTGTTAGCAGGTTTGTACAAACAATTTTTTACATGTCATCATATTAAAAAAAAACTAGATGCGTTTCGTATCTGACTACTCTGAGAAGAAAGGCCGAAACAAAATCAGAGTTCACAGTCTCAATTAATGACTTTAGACTGTATGTATCAACACAATTTAATCCTATTAGAAGAAAAACAACCTTTATAGATCATAGTGGCCGAAGTTTTTCCAACGACCCTATCACACCCATCACACTTGCAAAATATTTGTATATAATACATGAAGTCCTTAGACCTAAACAGCAATAATAAGGCTTGACACTCATGCTTGCAGTAATGTTAAAAGTTACCATGTTTGAAAAATATAATTGGCAAAGTAAGTAGCAGCGCAATTAGCGTTTGTTACGCTCAGCATGAAAAATCTGGTTTTTCCGTATGTAATTATATGTTCGAACTACGTAAAGAACTCGATGCCCGCACCTATTAAAAAATGCTCAAGTTTATGTATGTACAGGTAACGTAAAGGTCTCCATAAAATGAACGCTCTATTTCGTAAAATTTAAATCGATTTAACTGCAAATTGGAATTTGATTGGATGTGCCGATCGCGGGCGGCTTGAAATGAATTTTTGGGACTATTGGATACCGTAATAGTATAGTCTCGTATAACTTCACAAACGAATTGGTTCAGTAAACGATTTACATTCATTAATTATAATTAATATTCAGTAAAAGTTTCTGACATCATTCATCATATTTTAATTGACGATCAATTTCGGTTCTGCCATAATTGCTTTTCTTGTAATACTATACATTTTGAGGAAACTTGTTTCTATTAGGAAGGTTTTAATTACTATAAATACTTTTGATTTATTTCTTATTCCATACAATATCGGTTAGACCGTCGCATGTCTGAACAACAAATGAAAAAGGAATTGAGCAGCTTCTGGCATCAATAGTGACACACTGCCGAGCACATAATCAATTTATTAGGACCCCATATTTAGCAATAGCTTGATTTAAATATGCATGTACATTAATCATTATAATATTTGTTCGTTCCATGCTCTTTGTGTCCAATATTCGTAACTTACTCATAAAAAACGTGGAACTTCGCAGTGTGATGACTGCAAAAACATTTCAAGCGACACATAAAACATTCCGCTCATGTGAGTACTTCACAACTCTATATAACATTACCTTCAAACGTTGTATCGAGTTTTCCATTTCATTTAATATTCACAAAGTTTATCAACGTTAACGTTTCCACTCGAATGGAAATCCTTGCAAACTCCACAAACTTTTCACATTAAGAAATGACAAACATAAAACATTTATTTAAATTCGTGCATTTGTGGGTACTTGAACTATTCACAAACAAAATGTCCACGTATATTTGAGGCTGGTAGACGAAAAGCGGAACTTCAAAGGATGTAATGTGGAGGCCCGTTTAGTGGGGGCAGATGGAAGCCGGGTCGCGGTCAGCTTCATTTCCGAACACAAACCTAGATCAGCGGCTGTCCACAGGGTTGACCAAACTCACGGATTACTTACTTGTGCTCGAGTTTGTTTAGAAGCGCCGGTGAATATATATTTAGTGTAAAAAAAACTAATTGAGTTTTGATAGTGGTAGGCGTAGTAATATTGTAGTCTTGCTCGTTGAAGTTAACTTCCAAATCTAGCCAGTTATAAACGAGCGATCCAAGCCTCATCAATTTATTTAAGTAAGTTTTTTTACTGATCATCAGATCGTAGTTATTTTAACCACACCACTGCAACCATGCCATGAGGCCTTGTAATCGTGTAGAAACGTTTAGCAAAACAAACAATAATTATCTCGTAAGTACAAAAAGAAATGTTATTATCCTTTTAATAATTATTAATAAATGAAAATGGTAACTTCACGCTGGTACAAATCTCACTCATTTACGTGACCCAAAACCGTAATTTAGTCTCTGTAATACATTTATACTGCCATTAGCATTTTGGCACCAAGACAGAGCTAAAACTTACATGCAGTGCCTCAAATGATTTAACCGCATGCACTGGAGTATTTGACCTATCTCATAAATTGCAATTCCCACACTAACAGTCAATGGATGTAAATTCTGCAAACCAAAGGAAATTGCACTTAAATGCATCAGCAGCAATCGAATGTTTCTACCAGGTTTTTAATCAGCTTTACAAAATCAAAATCAAATCAAAAGTCAAACCAGTTATCAGCAGTTTTTGAACATCAAAATTAAATAAGACAGTCCCCCAAAAACGCCCGCCCTTCACCACTTCCTAGTGCTTTAGCTGGGAAGAAGAAGTAGCGCAACAAACTCCCCGGCAGCACAGCTGTCGTGGCCCTGGCACACAGGCAAATGAAGGAATACGGGTGGGTTTTAGTCAGTAAAAGTCTGACACGCCCTCCCGCTCCGCCCAGAGCGGGAGAAGTTATTTGATAATTTCCCACCCAAAAAAAAAAAAAGCACAGCTGTCTGTTCTGTTAGAACAAGCAGAAATAAAAAATAAAAGCCATGGCCAATGCCTCATCTTTTCAAAATCAAATAAAATGTCATCATACATTTGAAACATACATACATAAACTCACACCTTCTTCCCATGGGGGTAGGCAGAAACTATAGAACGCCACTTGCTACGCTAATTACATACCTTTTGCTTCGCCTACGTTCATACATCTAGTCATACACGCACGCCGGTTGCGAGTAGTACTATGCACCTGACCTTTCTGAAGAACATCACCAATTTGGTCACTACAATATGCCCTTCTAGGGCGTCCCCTCCCGGCGTTTCCACTCACCTTTGCTTTATAAATACCTTTTGTTAGTCGCTTTTCACTCATCCTCTCCACATGACCAAACCATCTAAGCATACTCTTTCAATCTTTGTCACTACATCTTCTTTTAAACTGCACCGTTGCCTTATCACCTCATTTTTCAGCCTACCTTCATTTTCTAACATTAAAAGAAGGACAATAATTATTCCCGTATTTAAAACATTAAAAATTATTTGCAATCCCATCTCAGTGTCAATCAATGTCAAAAACTTATGAAATTAGGGGTATTTTTGACAGATTGAGACTGAGTATATAATGGATTCAGAGGAGCAATTCCCGTATTTATAAGAATATTCCCTTAAAATTACGAGAATTGCCCCTATAAAGACATTCAATTCGACAATCCCAAAGTTTCGTAGTCTGGCAGCCCTACATGTCAAAACTGCGATGTCACATTAAAAGGTCTAAACCTCTAACATATTGTAAGCTATCCGATAGCAAATGAGTCTATTGCGGTGAATTTTCTGCTGGCCAGAGATTTTAACGCAAATACGCTGCTGACCTATAAATTGACCAGAGAAAATGGAATCCCATCAAATACATGTGAAAATGGGAGCCAAGTTCAATATTAAGAATATGCGTGGTGGTCGACTTCGCCGCCAAAAGAATTGAGATCTAAATGGGTGCCAAGTTCTGTGGATAATCCTGAAGTGTATTTATAAGAACGTACAACATTCTAAAATTGAAAACATAATTTCTTGTTTGTTTTCTGCTACAACAATGTTTGATAATTAAAAATATAACATCTTAAATTTGGACAGTCGAAGTTGAACAAAGCAGATTACTTAGGATAAATTGAAGCTCAAGATTTGACTTGGCTAGTTTTTACCAGCAAACCAAATTTTTAGAAGACTAAGATATAAAACAGTAACTTGCGTATAACATAAATAAGATAAGATGATTAGCTAAATATAAGATAACTTGTATGTGAAAACTTATTCTTATAACGTGTCAAAATCGTGGCAAGATAATATTAAAAAACTGATCAAGTGCGTATCGGACCACGCAATATATTTGAACGACCTTCTCGTATCTAACGATACCCCACACTATGGGATAGACAAGAAAAATACTATAATTTCCACTTTACGTGCAAGGGAGGTACACTACAAATGTTTGTTTTCATGATTTAATTTGTCGGCGTGATTAATATGTTTATCCATGCTAAATTACAGTATTCTAGTACTAAGAGTCTCTGATCTAAGCTGCAGACAGACGGACATACAGACAGACAAACATGACGAAACTATAAGGGTTCGCAACCCCAAAAAGGGCCAGGAATTGAGCCCTGTGGAACTCTCATACTGACAACAGAACCCGGAGTTCGTTTGCCATTATCTTCCACTCTTTGGATCCTATTATTCAAATAAGAAATAAGAAGATCAGAAGCTGAGGTGTTTCTAACACCATAGTGATGCAATTTCCTGACCAATATATCATGAGAAACACAATCAAAAGCCTAAGAAAAGTTAAAAAAAATACCTAGGGCAACATGTGACTACTCCCAGACCTCAAAAATATGTGCAAGAAGCTCAACACCAGCGTCGGTAGTCGAGCACTATACAGGCCTAATTAACCCATTTTTAGTGTGTGGTCGGCCCTATTGATGAAAATCATTGCGATGACCGAAGGCAATAGCAGCATTGTATCTCGCATGTGAAGGACATGCGAGATACAATGCTGCTATTGCCTCTAACTTTGCGGAATTGCTAATTTGCACAATAACATTTACTTCGCGCACAAGATTCAAAAATAACGTAGCATCTCTTTGTGTTGGTATTATAATTATTATGTCCATAATCGATAGGAAGACTACGAGCCATAACCTTTATTTGAACCAATCAATACAGAGCGGAGAAACATCACTTCCAATAAATCAATTAATTAAAAGTGATGTTTCTCAGCCTATTTGTATCAAATTTGTCCTGTTTACTGACTGGTTGGTCTACTGGTCGCAAGCGCTACTGCTGAGCATGAGGTCTTGGGTTCAATTCCCAGGTCAGGCAAAGTGTTATTGGGATTTTCCATTAAGAATTTCTCAGTAGCAGCCCAGAGGCTGGATTTGTGCCGGGTTGATGGCAATATGCTCGCCCGCTATGACATGGGACTTAAACATAACTGGCGAAATGTGGGTGTACTATAGGTACACCTCTGCCTAACCCTTCGGGGATTACAGGCGTGATGTTATATTTATGTTACTCCTTTTTACTGACTTCCTCAGAAGGAGGGTTATGTTTTTCGAGTGTATGTATGTATGCCAATTTCTTTGGCACGCTCTGTAGCCTAAACAGCTTGATGGATTTCACATAATTATGATATATCTCTTTATATGAGCTATCATTAGATTCGTTTTAATTGCGGAAGTGACATAGGGTATAAAATTTTAATATGGCATCTGCGAATAAAAAAATAAGAGGCAGTATCAATTAAAATCTAGTACTTATTATAAAAATTTAAGCTACTATTTTGAAACAAACCACAAAAAAGTACATTTTCTTTTCTAAAACCAATCCTATCCTATCTTGCTAACCTTACTTTACCGTATAGCTTATTAACTTACCAATTGAATTGATCAATTTGTTCATTAATAACACTCAAAAGCTTAAAATAAAACAGATTATTAAAAAAGTACAGAAAACCCGACGCAAAAAACGAACTGAAAAGATGGAAACAAGAAGAAAAGAAAACGAGTATCCTTTAAATACCAAAAATAAATAAATGCAGGATATAATAAACGTCTTAAAATTTGTCTCCGACTGCATTTATTAATTTTTTGGTACTTAAAGGATACTCGTTTTCTTATCATCTTGTTTCCATCATTTCCGTTCGTTTTTTTGCAGTCGGTTTTTTCTTTTTTTTTTTAATAATTTCTTTTTATTATAATTTAATTAAATAATCAACCAACAAAATGCACACAAACTTAAACGTCGTGTCTCTTTTGTTCAAAAATAAAATAGCTCATGATCTCATGACTTCACGAAAGTAGAATTACTACGTGCTGTATATTTATTTAACTTTTTATAACTGACGACAGAGTTGGTTAGCTCTGTTGTACGTGAGCGTTATATGGGCCACTTAATTATACCATCCAGACCAAGTAGCAAGCTGACCGAGAAGTTTATTGTAAGTATTACTGTAGGTACTTTGAGCTCATTACAGCTCCTAGCTAAACGTTGGCCACTGTCATTACTTAGTTTAGTTAATTGTATTCTCTGTGAATGAACAAAATAATAAAGTTTTTCACTGGTAAGTATAGCCGACTTCGTAACTGCTTTATCAACCTAAAGTTGAATGTTAGTGACGTACACGTCATACAACTAAAAGGTCTATTTGTCTATGTGCAAGTTAAAAAAAAAATAGTTTCACCCGTAGTGAAATATGACTTTTCTAAGAATTGTTAAAAGTGGTTAAGAAGTTAAGAGGTCGACTATACCTACCTACCTATCCTGTGTATTAAAAATAATAAAGTTTTACATTAGGTATGGTATATTATGTCGCATGATATTATGATTAATCGCGGATGAAATACTTAATCTCAATAACCTTATTTGTCCCATTTTACCTAGATATAAAATTCCTCTGCTTTTATTCCCTTGTTCTTTAATAAAAAGATAATGTAGAAATAAAATAAAAGATGCTGATAACTTTCAACCCATAAGGGTTGAAAGCCCACATAAGTGGGCCACTTAATTATATCATCTGGACCAAGTAGCAAGCTAACCGAGAAGTTTATTGTAAGTGTTACAGTAGGTACTTTGAGCTCATTACAGCTAATAGCTAAACGTTGACCGTTTTCATTGCTTAGTTTAGCAGAATTGTATCTATTCTGTATGACTAAACAAAATAATAAAGTTTTTCACTGGAAGATATAGTCCATCTCTTAATTGTGTTATCACCCTAAGGTTGAATTCCACTTGTACGTCATAAAACGACAAAGCTTAAGGGCGTTTGTCCACCGCCGCCGTCACCTACGCCACCGAGAAACGAAATTATTTGAACCGAACGTAACGACGATCGTGCATTCACCGCGATCGAACTTGGCGGTTTAGGTTAATATCGCCGTCATGCTTGTTAGGCGCTTTATCATAGAAATAAAATAAACTAGGAGGATGGCTAAGTTGAACTGGTGATTACTACTTCTTCTGCTTTTGTACGTTCAAAAGCGTATGCGATGAAAAACATTTTGGATTCATTCGCTTATATACGTGAACGATACATCGCGGGAGCATTTTATGTACTTCACGACAAGTTACAGCAGGTTGACAAGAGTTTTTTTACTACTTTATGATGTCCATTACTACGTTCGATTTTATTTTACAATCAAATTAAAGATACCTGCATACTCCAAAACACAACTACGGGACATGCATACCGCCAACTGAAATGTATTACTACTCCACCGCATGTCAATTTTGACACCTTCCCAGCCAGTCTTAAATGAGGACCTGAAATTTGTTTAATGATTGGCTCAGGGTCATAATATTGGGCCGAGTTCTAGCGGTTGCGCTGAACTACTCGAATTTCGGCGTCCGGGATCACGGCGCTCGGGACACGCGGCCATAATAAGTGCATGTATCGCTATTTCGGCATCCGTCATCTTGATCTCGGTGACGTCCCGGTGACGGTGACTGTGGATAATCATCTTATTTGTCTATGTGAGTGTTAAATATTCCGGGAATTTTAGTTAAAACTGATAAAGCTACTTATCCTGTGTGACTAAACAAAAGAATAAAGTTTTACATTAGGTTTATGTCCCATGATATGACTAATAAGAATATTAATTACGGATGAAAAACTTGATCTTAATAACCTTGTTTGTCTCATATTACCTAGAAATAGATTTCATCTATTTTTATTCCCTTGCTCTTCAATGTAAAGATAGGGAGCTCGTGGCTAAGTAATAACAGCACGTTAAGCTACGCTTGCCGGGGTTGGCCCGTGGATGGGTGACCATCTTTACATACCGAGACTCCCCCGTGCCTCGGAAAGCACGATAAGCCGTTGATCCCGGCTGTCATTCGTGGATCCTTGACAGTTGTTAGTGACCCAAAAGTCTGACAATCAGTCTTACCAAGGGGTCGATATATAATACGATTATTACCCAGTTACTGGGTTATGGAGGTCAGATACGCAGTCGCTCCTTGTAAAATACTTTTATTCAGTTGCATCCAGTTAGTCAGGAAGCCGACCCCAAAGTAGTTAAAAAAAAAACAAATATATTACATACAGATGAACATAAATATAACCTTCTCTTAAAATCAATTATTTTTGTTGTTTTATATAAAGTAGATAATAAGAAAACAATACAAATATTTGTACAAACATAACATCTAAAACGCTACTACCTACAAAGTAAAAATCAAGTTAAGAACAATTTGTATGTGTGATGCATTTTACCCACAGTTTTGCTTTGTATTAATTTAAAAGTGAGATTATCTAATTATTTTCTCTCAAAACGGCTTATTTTAATTATTGTAAACAGAGAACGAGGAAGCTCACCGTAATACAGTTTATAACTAGTACGGGGGTCAGGCAGGGTGAATCGGTTTCGTAACAACCGTGAATTTATTATTGTGCACTGAGGAACGGAAATTGGATATGTAATCTTAGATTCTTAAAAATAAGTTCTTGTGTAAAATTTGTTGTTTTGTTGTTATTCTTTTGGTCAAATAAAGATTATGATTATGATTATTCTCGTTTTTGGAAGTCGGTTAAAAAGGCTAGGCAGATTGATTGCTCTTCAATGTAAAGATAGTTTACTAGATAAAACAACATATATAAGAGGGCCACGGCTGGGAAATATTTTTCTCGAACTTTTACATATTTATTTTTCTTTTTTTTAAACGTTGCCCCACACTAGGAATTTCTCCTGTATTGTGGGTGAACAGCCAGACCCGGAACTACTACTTGTAAGTCATACAAAGATTTTTTTCCGTGCAGGAATCGAACCCGCGACACGTAGCGCAGCAGTCAATTGCTAAACCACTGCGCCAATCGTGCTGTCAAAAATATTGTGTACCCAGTTTGAAAATAATATAAAAAACAAGTCCACCTAAGATATAAGAACTTCCAACGCGCTGAGCAAAAACATCTTTTTTCTAATATTACCACGAGGACTAGATTTCTTCCTCTAAACTCAGTTGTGTTGCTCATTGAATCGTGCGCTTGGCAAGCAATTTGCTCTGTTAAACACTTAGCTCTCACACGACAGCCGCAGTAAACTAAAAAAATGGAGATAAAACTAAGTTGTTTACGCGTGGTTTTGCTCGCATCTTTATAGGGAAAATGACTCATATATGTAAGTAACCTACCCGGTATGACGCGGATTAGGGAGTCTGCCCAGTACACCATGTTAAATTAATATGCAATTACATCAGACAGTACCCTAGAACACCCGCTCTTCACCACTTACTAGTGCTTTAGCTGGTAAGAAGAAGTGGTGCAACAAACTCTCCAATCTAACACAAAGTCTAACTAATGTGCCAAACATCAAAATCCATTCAAGCATTTATACATTCTAGTGATCGCTCACTGGTCGAAATTCGACCCACTCTACTTACAATATATTATAAATTACTTACTAATTCCACGAGTACAATAATCCCATGCTATTAAAAAGTACTTACTAATTCCATGCTCAAGCTGTCACTTCTGTCACCTATCTATCTTCAACTAATGAAGCCGGAGAAGTACTACGAGTAGGTATGTGTGTGTGTGTCAAACGCATGGTAGTGTGTGTATTTTTTTTTATTCATTTAAATTATTTCTAATGCATATGAGATAAAAATATTAGCTTTCTGCACTCATCCACCATATAAACTTTAAATGTGCCATATTTCATACTCCTCCGTCCGCGTAATTTTCGCACTTGATGATATTTGATTGAGTAGGTAACAAACATCCAAACATCTGCACATACTTTTACAAAGTAAAATATAGTCGGATTACCCGTATATTTGCTCTTCTACATAGTCTAATACTACCAACTCGACCTATCTTTTGATGAAGTGAACCTCTAAACATCGCGAGACCTACTTGGAACCGTCACTACGAAAAAGCTTGGTGCAAAATAATTTCACCCGTCATCGCATCACTTGACCCCATTCCACTCAAGTCGATAGTGGTCGTTGATGGGCCAGCCCACCCGATGTACGCCATAAATAAATAAGTGTCTACACCACTGACATTTGACGGAACTGCTGTGGCTTATACTCGTTCCTAGTTAGTAGTACCCACTGAACTATAAAGTTGATGATGTCAGACTTACGACAGTTGAGCTACTTTCTTGGTAAGTAGCTGTGGCTAGTCAAGTTTTCTACGAGGGATTGTAAAGCACCTTGTACACTATGCGACATGCCGCTGCGACTGCTCGATGACAAGACGCTGAGCCATCGCATGTGACTGTCATTGGGTGTGCGCGTGCACCATGCGTCTAGACGCTACGACAAGTAGCGAGAGTGTGCGATTCCCCTCTAGCCCGCAGGCTCTCATTGCATCTAGTCGCCGAGCTGTCAGAGTCGCATTTCCCATAATGTGCGCCATGTCTAAATGTCGGTTGTGGGCTAATACGATGAATTTTGTTTAATTAAAACCACCAGTCGCAAAGGTATTGACAACGAAATAAGGCGGCTCAGCTTTGGCTAGTTGATAGTTAAATAAATTGACAGTAAAAAAATAGTAGTTACATTATTTAGTCAAATACTTTCCCATTATTCAATGCTATCAGCGTTTATGTGTCTAGACTCATAATAAACTCAAACTAGAGTTAACAAAGCCAATTTGAAGTAAATTCCTCATAAAAAATGTATGTAGTTGTATGTAGTATGCTGTTGAATAAAAACTTTATGAAAACATAGTACACCAAAATTGGCACTTACGTAAATTAGGCTGACTCATGTTTTATGAAAAGATGTTACTTATACGAGCCGAGGCAACAAAACTAAAATAATTCACACACTTAAAAATGTGGAGCGCCCAAGTGAGACTTATGACGTGTGACTTTGTTATATTAAATACTAGCTGACCCGACGATTATTGAAATATCCCATAGAATAAAATACGTTTTGTTTTTCCCGAATCTGAAAATTTTCCGGAAAACTTTTCATATTTTTCTTTCCATAAAATTTAATTCGGACTATTACAAACATTTTTAAACAAAACAACCAAATCCGTTCAGCCGTTTTCAAGTGATGCCAAAGAATAGCATTTCATCATCATTTTTATTTTAATAATTATGGATTATTTTATCAAAACTTTAATGCTAAAAAGTTTAACGTTCATTGACCTTGCTAGCCTAATTACACTCCATATCAGCATAGAATTCCTCTAAGTCTACCAATACAATAGTACCTAATATAATTGGATTAAATAACACCTATCGACAGAACAATTCACCACTCACAGTGAATAAAGCTAAAAAGCAAAAAAAAGTCAAAATAGACAGCTATTGGCTTTCTAATCTCTCCCTTCTCTAGGGAACTGTCGATACCCACACATAGGCGCAACAAAGCCCTGTCAATACCTAACTCATCCGAAAAGAAAACATAACGAAAGTAATTTTATAAAAAAAAACCTTAACCACGTTGAAAATGTGATCTGAATAACAATGTTCTATCAACGCCCTTATCACGAGCTCACAGCTTATCAAATTTGTTGGCCAGCCTTTATTAAGCCTCTTGAGATTTTCATTAACTTTATATCTCACAAAACACAATGGAGTTCACATAAAATGTAATTGTTTCAGTCAGAAAAATATAATACAAAAGATATTGAGCCCCAGCGAATGTTAAATTTAAATTATACGAGAGCCTATGAACGCGTCCAGTGGTATTTTATTAACTTAATAGGACTTAAGTTAGGCATAATTATCTTGGGCAAAGTTTTAATTTTATATATTCCGCTGAAATATCGCTGAAAATATTACTTCATTTGTTTTATTTTTATCTCTCGGGCTTGGTAATGTGCGAATTTAAATTTGAAAATGAGTTTAAAGAAGAAAGGTTTTTATCCATAATAATCAGTTCTAGACAAAGCTTAAGTAAATAGCAGTCTCATGTGCACATCTTATCAATTAAATTTAATCAAAGTATATAAATTATGTACAGAGCTATGAGGGAACAGGGTGTAAAGTTCACTCATCGTCCATAGAAAAGGGAGGATCTTCCAACCACACCGGTGTTGTGTCTGGTGGGAAACTGCCTGACGATTTATGTCGGGACGTTGTATATATGCTAGTCGCGCGGTAAAGTCTACTTGCGCGATGCAGGATTTTTCGTGACGTCAGCGTAGTTCGCACATGGCCGCCACAATAAAAAATAATTATAATTATGTTTATTTATGTCAAGGGTGTTTAAAGCCTTTGATAACATCGCATGGGTTACAAAGAGGTTACCTATCAAAGGATAGGTCAAAAGAAAAGCCCCAAGAAGCAGACGATGTGATATAAAGAAACTAACATAAATGTAGCTTAACTACATTCAGACAGTAGATCTTTACAACTACAAAGGTACCAATTTGATTCTACTCACATTCAAAACTACTGCAAATACTACGTAGGTGGACACTCCATAACCTACTGCTTACATAGCCACATACGTACTATTGAAATAACAAACCTATTATTGAATCAAACCACGCATGAAAGCCAATTCTTCAACGAATAAGTACATATTTAATTAAAATGTCGAGACTTTTAAATACGTAAATGTTTAAACAATGGAAGTTTAAAACGGAGTTCGTGTAAAAGTAAGTTGAGCCTGAAATAACATTGGAAGGAAATGTAAGCAGTGCCAAAAAACTTTTTAGTCATTAGGAAATTCTATGAGAATACAATAAGGGGTAAATATTTTATTTACTGTGGTGTATAATTCTTTTGTTTCAGCTTTTACGAAGAAATGTTCTTATAATCGGTTAAAAAGGGCACCCCTTATCCTATGGATTTAACAGTCAAAATAAAAGTATGGCGAATAGACAGTGGGCTCGAGCGTCACTTTTGAAAAAAAATCATTCATTTTTAAAGTGGACAGCGGAAACATATTCAATAAACGTTTTGTTTACATTTAGACGACAAATTGGAACAAAACACTTCATTATTGTACCTAAACATAACACATTTAATTTATAGCAAGCTAATATAGATCTTTACGAAGAAAGATGATACAATGATGACAGCATTATTTTTATCTTCCATAGCCACGAAGCTTACAAAATTATTGACAAAAATATTATGTTATTTATAATGATACAAAATTGTTGTAGCATCATCATAATACGACTTTGCCATAGTTTCGCTCACCCCTAAAACAAAAACAACCATAAATAAAAAGACCCAAACAAAACATGACGTATAACCGCATTTCTTCCCATAAATAACGAGTCAACTCTTACAAGAAACGTTGTATCTATGAAATACGTTAATTCGTGTGTGTTAGCAGGCGATGAGCCAACAAATTGTGATTATTTATAGTTGTGTGTGTGTGCCAACATCGTGTGATACCGCATGGTTCGCTAGGCGGAAAAAGATAATAATTAGAACATGTGTGTTTTAGTTTATAAGTTTTATGCCCTGCCTGCAGGATTGCCCGGTTAAGCAGCCGTGCGTGCCGTGTGGTGCCGGACGTAAAGAATAGCACAATCCTATTTCTTCCCGTGGGTATCGTAAAAGGCGACTAAGGGACTTACTAGAGAATGGGCAGCGCCGTTCTTTATGCATCTTAACACCATACTGCGCTCGACAACCCGCCAGCTATGCGTGGCGATTATAGCAACCTCCCCCCCCCCCTCTCCTTTGGGGTAGGCCTATGTCCAGCAGTGGACGTCTTTCGGCTGAAATGATGATGATGATGATGAAGCAGCTGACAACCTCCTAGGTTGACATGAGAGATGCCATGCAAAAAAAAATTACTTTTATTTTAAAACTTCTGTATGAGGTAGGAGGGGGACAATAATGACAAGATACAATGTTTTACCAGTTGATACGCCTTAAAAGGTTTACGACAGATAATTGTGTTTTTAAAGACAGTATTCTTGCAACTCTGAAAGAATTCTCGATGGAATTGTCTTTTCAAATTGGTTTTCAAAGTAATACGTGTGCAATCAATAAGTAAATAATAAAACAGTCCCTATCCATTAAAACAGTCCCTATCCATTAAACTGCTTTTAATTAATTTCCCTAGCTTTTAAACTTTTAAACTATCCCATAGAAAGTAAAAACCATTATTAAGTCCACTCAACTTTTCCTCCAGCAATTCAGCAATTTGGTTGCAGTAGCATATAAATTAACCAAACGCTGCAGCTCCAGCCCACCATTAATAATTCCCCACATGATTACCGGTAGCCGTTTGCCGATGGAATTACACTGAATTTTTCATTAACCTCGCTCTATCTAATTATAGAAAGCAGCAGTTACAGGTATTAATGCCGTAATTACTGAAATGCTGTTATTTCCTGGAAACCATCAATGTATTATGCGGTACGGAATTCCGGTAACGTCCTGTTATGTAGCTGCATTTAATTCACACCTACACGTTAACGTGAAATTAAATGCCAGGGCCATTCTCATTTCATTTCCATATAGACGAAAATTCCGTAACTTGAGTGATGATGGGCGAGCTTGGCGAAAGCAAAATTCTGCCATAATTATTATAATTTTTTTGTTGGGTCCTCGTTTATTTTAATTCAATTAGAGAGGTTCTTTGATGAAAAGAAAGAAAGAAAGAAAAAGAAAAATATTTTATTCAGGACACGCACAAGAAATACAAATATAGCATTTAAAACTAACTTAAACAACAAAAACAACCAAACCTTGTACGATGCCAAAAAGGTCCCTATCTCAGCATAATGCCGCGATATTTAAAAAATAAATACCGCAGCGCTGGTTAAGATAGGGCCCGCTGTGATGCCACGGACTCACCCAAGAAGACACAGCCATTCGACCTATGAGGAGATATGGTAGGCTTAAAAGGCGTGAACCAACGAAATTAATAAGTTTGAGTCATAATAAGTAACTTCGCGTAAGCACTTAGTGAATCAAATCATAAATGTAATTTAAAAAACTTGCTTTCAAGGACAAAGGACATCGTCGATTAGCCATTGAACAAAGAAACAGAACTTCATACGTAGTTCAACCGATCAATGGAGATTGGACTTAAGGTTCAGTTAAAGCCCGCGCCATTTGTTTAAATCCTCTAGGATTGTCGTGGCGTTTGTGTGCCATAGACAATTTAACGCAGTTTGTTCGACTTAATTGATGGAAACGGATTATTGTAATGCTTGCAGACTTGTTGCATATTCCCATTCGTGGAATTAGTAAGTACCCGATGTTAGAGATATATCTCGTAGAAATGCTTGCGGATTAAGGTTTTAACTGTACCATCCAGTTGCGTCATTTGTGGGTAAAATCACTCCCTTATTATGCAAAGAAACTTAGACATTTGTTGGTACCAAACGGTGAAGCAACACTGTAATGTCGCTGATAAAGTAAAAAAAAAAAAAGCTAATACTTCATTATAACTTATTATCATAGCGCAATATTGTGCTAAAGTAGCATCCTACACACGACATCAATATGCACAGTGTCTGCAATGCAAATGGACCAGAAGTTTCAAATACAACACACGTACACTACACACACTTATACAGCTGGAAAACTCGGCAGCGATCAGTGCACAAAGATAGAAGTCTTAGCAGTTGCTTCCAAGTTTAGTGCGTGACCGGCGTTTTACCACTTACTGTGTTCTTGGCTTGCGCCAGAGTTAAGATCGAATTGAACAAGAAGAGCACACTTGCAGTTTCTCTACCGAATGAGAGCAATTTACTTTGGTATTATTTTGGACACGTTTGTAATATATCTGGATGTGGGTTTATTGAGACAGTGCTACAAATTGGAGAGGGGAATTTGATAATTTGTATAAGTTATTTATCAATTGCTCTGCTCTTAAAGAAAATTACTATCAGACCATTTCAAGCCTATTCTAGATAAATAAATCATTCATAAGTTCAGGCTTAGGAACCGACGTATCAGCCGAATCAATGACGCGACGCGACGTGTGGAAGCAAAAAATCGTAAGACATTATCCAAAACCTCAAATTCGTATGGATAAGAGACCCGTAATGCTACTACTACCTATCTACTAAATATATGAAAATTAATATAATTTGTTTATGCTTACAAAGGGTTACATTCATTTAGTAAAATCTTAGTCAGGGTTATCCGAGTCTGGGTGCTCCAATTTTCGAAATCGCATGAGTCGCAAAGGACAATCAGCAAGCTATAGACCTTTCGCTCTGTGGCACCCGAAACGGTCTAGCGAATAAGCACAAAAGAGAGCAATTGAGTACCTGAATGTGAATACAATTTGATTGCCACTCACCCTTCCATATTCGTGATAGATGGCCGCCAGACTGAAACGTGTCCAACTGTGACGTATGGCCGCCATTTTGAGCGCCTTAATAAAAACTGACAAATCATGTCCGCTAAGTCCTAGAGCAAATAATCATTTAGGAAATTAATGCTGTGGTATTATCCGTGATTAATCAATCTTTTGATATGAATGAGAGTAGCTCTATTTGTCCTATTTGTTTACTGAAATAATATCTGGGTGGATAAACTGAATGCTATTATTTGACTGTTATTCTCGTGTTAAGAGTATGGCGGACACGGGAAAATAAACTGCATTAATTTATTTTTATTTGAAAATGTGTTACGAATTTTCATAGAGTCGTGTTAAAACCACATAAACTGGGCATATTTACAGCTTATTTCATGTGAAAATATAAACTAGAAGCTGCCTCCTCACCCCACATAATTCGACACCGCGGCCGTAAAAAAATGCATGCTGCGTAATCCGAGCAGTCGCGCACGAAATGCGGTAGGTATGTTATTTTAATTATATTAAGAGCCTTATTTACTCATATTTAATGCTAACATGCCGTCATAATAAGATTATGTTCATTTCATTAAGCGTGCCCCGTAACGCGGTAATCCCGTGGTGTTAATTAAAACAAACGAAATTAATTTAATGTTCCAGATAGGGACATCTGTTTGCGTCAGATTCATTACTTTGTATTCGTGCATTTTGTTATTGTTTATAATTACTGTTTGTGTTGTTTAATGAATAAGTTCACATCTGAACGAATTCAGTAATTAAAATATCTCATCTGAGAATAACTATATGAGACCATAACAATTAATAATAACTCCTTTACCTACCTAGTAATTTTTAGTCATACTCAAAATTACTCATTTTCAACCCCTTATTATACTCTCCAGGTTCAGAAACCTACGGCAGTAGAAATTTGATTCAAAGTAACATTATTAGGCATCAGTAAGTAACCTACTAGTTCCGTTTGGTGCCGGACGTAAAGAATAGCACCATCCCATTTCTTCTCGTGGGTGTCGACAGCAGCGTTCTCTATAAGAATAAGTATAATTTATAATTAAATATTATAATAATTTTATTTGTTCAAAAACATACAGACATTTAAATATTAAATTGATACACTATATTACACTTTTATTCAATGATGTGATATTGAACATCTGTGCCCGAACTAGATATAAAATATCTGTATTTCAGACATCAGCGCTCTTCCCCTGTTGTAGGCGACACTAGAAATTAAACTTTGTTTGACCTCTATACATATCTATAACACATTAAACATAGAGATAATGGCAAATCGCCTCCCCCCCCTTTTTGGCGAAGGCCTATGTCCAGCAATGGACGTCTTTCGGCTGAAATGATGAGGTACCTACCATTAACTTGATGTCATTTAAAAGTGTGAGTGAGTGCACCTGTGTCTGCACACACACTTGTTCACTATAATATCTCCCGCGCCGAAGCCAGGGGGTCTACTACGAACATAAATTCGTAGTATCGGCCGAATGGTCGGCCGTTTCCTGACAGCGGCTGAGTATGGCTGAGTACGGCGAAAGAAAAAAAAAGCGACAGGCAGAGAGATAAGTCAAAGTCAAAAACGTGACTTGAAGTCGGGTAAGGATTCAAAGTTAATAATGAAACTTTGAAAGTCAAGAAACGGCCGAACATTCGGCCAATACTTTGGATTATCGCTTTGGAGCTGTAGCCGTGTAAACGTTGCCGTAGTGTGGTCTCCGCTGAGAGTAGTCGCCATGGCCGAAACTCGGTCTCGAGGACTATTTTTATCTTCACTCATCATTAGCTCATGGATTAACGTATTTGTTCAAGAAAATTTAGCTATACTTGGAAATATCAGGTAAATAATAATATAAAGCAGCTATCTCTTTAGTCATATCTAAAACCCCTTTTTTTTCTTTTGCCCGCGACTTCACCCGCGTGGATGTCGGAATATATCCCACGGGAACGTACTGCCGGGATTAAAAGTATAAATGTTATGTGTCAATTCAGATTATAAACTATCTGTGTGCCAAATTTCATGCAAATCCGTTTATCCGTTTAGCCGTTTTTGCGCCAATCCGGAACATACATCCAGACAAACGGACAAAAATTGTTCGTTTTTATTTTGTGTCCGTATAGATTGAGGAGCCATTTTTCATATTTATACGAGGGTACTACCAATCTTTAGTAGTAAATTAGCCGATTTTTAGGCCCGATCCTGGAATTTGTAGTAAAACCGTTAAAAAGTTGCTCGTCAATCCAGGCGTCTGGATTGAGGAGCCACCTTAGAACTCAAAAACTAGCCGATGGATGTTTTTGAAAATTTGGTAGGATTTAGTAGTGTTTATGCGTAATCTGTACAAAAAACCGGTCAATATCGAGTCGGACTCGCGCACCGAGAGTTCCGCACGTATATATGATGTTGAAGATTTCTGAGAAACTGTGCTATTTAGAGACATCGTTTAATTTTTCCTGTAATCTTTACATAAACTCCTATCACAGAGAATAATTTCAGATTTTTATCTATGCAAAGTTTGGAGATAAAGGGGGGCAACGGTATTTTTTTTTACATTTTTCGTCAAAAGTTGAAAACTACGCTGCCTAAAAAAAAAAATAAAAATGTTTGAAAATGTGCAAACAGCGTTCTTTCATATGATATCCCACATGCCTTAGTAGTCCCACTTCAAATTTTTAAGACCCCCTTTCAGTCTCTTTTGCAAAAAAGGTATATTTTTAAAATTTATTTCTTGTTTGCAAAATAGTTGGGCAAACGTCATCTAAAACTATTCCAAATTTCAAGTTGATAGCATTAGTAGTTCTTGAGATATGCTGTATGCAGGTGTGACAGACAGACAGACAGACAGACTTAGTCTCACCATAAGGGTTCCTTTTTACCATTTTGGTACGGAACCCTAAAAATGTATTTTGTATGGCTGAATTTGAGATAGCTTTGATTTTTCATAAAAATCCATAAATTTCATTTTTACTTATTATTAGATTCCATTAATTATTAATAACATTTCGGATCAAATAAATCCGTTAGTTCAAATATCAGGTAATTCCAAGTACGGCCTTGGGGATAACTGGAACGGTACATATTCCAGTAAACAGAATGATTTATTCTAACGAATGTATCTATTGATACACTTCAATAGAAAGTCGGTCGGAGTAGTTTTAATCAAATTCTCCTTAATCAGGTCAGCTCTAAATAAGATCATTTGATCAAAAATAATGTTATTGATAGGAAATATTGATTACAACTCATTTTAAAATCTGGTGAACGTATGAGTTTTAGGACAGTAATCAGGCCTTGCGCCAAATAGAAAAATAGAAAAAAAAATATTTGTGGTAAACATGACGCAAAGAAAGAACACAAACACAAAAAAGAACAAGTTGGGGGAAATATGCGTTACACCCACGCAAAACGGGCATTACTCAGCATCATATACATATACACAATGCTACGCTTATGCAATGCTATGCTTATACCATAGAAATATAAAAATAGACATGTATGTATACATAATGCTGCGACCCTATGCGAGACAGAGTCCCAGCGCTCGTTTTCGGCGAACAAAAAACAAAAATATACATAAATATACATCTACATGTATTAAATGATTTTTTTATTATCTGCTACGCTTTTTATACATACTAACCTAATCTAATAAAGCCCCAAAATCCCTTTTACAAGACGAACTCACCCAATACATCTGCCAAACAAAAGGTATAATACTTTTACTTTCAATCCAATCACAATTAGGTAAGTAACCCATGTAATTACTTAAAGTCTCAAGATCTACTCGGACCAACAAAGAACCTGGCTATTTCATCGGTTACAAAGGGAATTTGGCCAAACTTCATCAAGGGTTTCCGAGAAAAAGTCGGGAACGGAAAAAAGATTTGACCCTCAAAAGTTGGGGGCACCTGACATACATTGGGGAAAATGTCTTTATCCCTGCTACTTTAACTTTATCTGCATGTAAGTCTGGAATAAGAATGGTAATGTTTTGGGTATTTATTTTTATGAGATCTATATAGATAAACTGGAATATTTTTTTAGGAAAGAGGGGTTTTAATAGGTCGTAACCCTCCGCTGTTCCGTGTCGTGCCGGACGTAAAGAATAGCACCATCCTATTTCTTCCCGTGGGCGTCGTAAAAGGCGACTAAGGGACTTACTAGAGAATGGGCAGCAGCGTTCTCTATGCATTTTAATACCAGCATAGGTACCAGAGGGCCTAGAAAGAAGAAAGAAAAAAAAATAATTTTATTCGTCACAGAAACACGTGCTTAGGAAAACATAGACTCGAGCAAGTAAACATTAAAGAAAAAAAAAAACCTATCTACATTAAAATCACGAGCACAAAAATAACAAATAGTCGGCAACTGCACGTCATGACTGTGACAAAAAGGCTTGCGCTCAGCATGATGCTGTGCTATGGGGGACCCACAACACAGCCACAAAGCAACATTCATTTTTTGCAGCTAGACAAAGTAACATTCGATTAGCGATGACGTACGGGGTTGACATATGCTATCGAAATGTCACGGGATCATGGGTCAACGAATATAAATTAGCTAGACAGTGTTATCATCGTTTGATTCCATGAAACGAATCCACAGCGTCGAACGATAACTTCCTTAGAGATGCGTAACCAAGTGGCACTTTTTGACAAGCGTTATCGCCTGCCAATCGAACTTCGTTATCTTTGAAGCGATACCGATTGTAGAAATAGAACCACTCCGAAGCACATGCCATTTTGACAAGATTTAATTGTTTTTTTTTTTCTAGGTTGTTAAAATGTTTAGTGTATTGGGTACGAGGCTTTTGGCAACTGTATGTGTGTATTTTAATTATGTTATTTTGTTGTAATCTGCGTTTTGTTTGTGCAGAGTAAACAATTATTCTTTCTTTCTTTTTTTTATTTGTCTAGATCCTCGGGTATCCAAAAACACCTGAGTAAAAAAACAACTTTAGTAAATCTACATTGTTTTTATCCACACTGAAAATAGATCCTTTAGCGGGATTACCCACAACATTTTTAATTCATCTGCTTCAATAACGTAAGAACCTTTCTGAAACTAGGTAAATCTATAAACCTACGCGTACCGAAACACTTCTCGATCTTCTTTTTTTCTCTTCTTTACCGATCTCGAATCTATTCGATCTCTCTTCTTATTCTTATTCTTACTTTACCGATTTCGAAACCCTTGCAAATTACACAAATTATAACGCAAAACTAATCGTTTCTTGTTATCACTCTATTATCTCTAAGTGGTACCTAAATTAGGAGGAATTGCTTGAATATGCTAATTTGTGGTATTTATGATTGCATCTGTACTAAGCCGCAATTTCTGTTGCACACAGAATTAGCTGCTTAAAGATAAGTACTAGCAAGTTTTGCAATTAACGAAGGATTACGTATGAGTACGCCTGCTATATTTAACTTAAGAGTAAGGTTCCTTTTGGTAGAGTATACTTAGTGTAGATACTACCGTAATATGGATTTTATTTAGTGTTTCCTACATAAGAATTTTTAACTGTACCCGTGGATCACACATTCTGTTTTATTCACATTATAATTAGGTACTTCCACATAAAACCTTTCAACTATGCCCGTGGGTGACACATCCTATTTTATTCACATTATAATTAAGTACTTCCACATAAGACTTTTCAACTGTGCCCGTGGATGACACATCCTGTTTTAGTCACATTCTAATTAGGCACTTCCACATAAGACCTTTCAACTATGCCCGTGGGTGCCACATCCTATTTTATTCATATTCTAATTAGGTACTTCCACATAAAACTTTTCAACTGTGCTCGTGGGTGACACATCCTGTTTTATTTACATTATAATTTGGTACTTCCAAAGACTTTTCAAATATGCCCGTGGGTGACACATCCTATTTTATTCACAATATAATAAGGTACTTCCCCATAAGACTTTTCAACTGTGCTCGTGGTTGACACCTCCTATTTCATTCACATTATAATTAGGTACTTCCACATAAGACTTTTCAACTGTGGCCGTGGCTGACACATCCTATTTTATTCACATTATAATTAGGTACTTCCACATAAGACTTTTCAACTGTGCCCGCGGGTTACACATCCTGTTTTATTCACATTATAATTTGGTACTTCCACATAAGGCTTTTCAAATATGCCCGTGGGTGGCACGTCCTATTTTATTCACAATATAATAAGGTACTTCCACATAAGACTTTTCAACTGTACTCGTGGTTGACACATCCTATTTTATTTACATTATAATTAGGTACTTCCACATAAGACTTTTCAACTGTGCCCGTGGGTGACGAATCCTATTTTATCCATATTATTTTTTATATATCTAGTCCTTTATTCACATCCCATTGCCACCATCGGACACAAATTCCAGACTCCGGGCTGCTACTGAAAAATTCCAGATGGAAAAGCCCAATAGCACTTTACCCGACCTGGGTATCAAACCCTCATGTTCAAGACCTCATGATCAGCAGTAGCGCTTGCGACCACTAGACCAACGAGGCTTACTGAGTTAAAGTTATTGAGTTTTACTGATATTAACTTTTCAAAGCTTCTTTTAGTTATGAAGCTGTCTTAAAAGGTAGGTATAGTTAGAAGAAATATTCGTTTAAATATTATTGAGTCCAATGATATATTAAAAGAAGGAAGATATGTTACGCACTAACATCTCAATCAGTAAACCTGGCGCACGACTACGTGCACCAAAACTCACACATCTGTGATCAGTGTGATCACAGTCGCAAACCTACAGTTACCGATACACAAGAACAGAGGTAAAGGAGACGGCGCGGCGCTGTCATGCGACCGAAATCGCGTAGTACTCGTCGCCAATAAGTCTCGCAACTCGCGCATTATGTGCGTATCGTGTCTCTCACGCATGTTTGTAATATCTATCTCGCTCTCGCAAACATGGCGAACCAAACATGATATACTATTATAACTTTCAACAAATTAGCATTTTTGACTATACCTACTTACGAGTGATAAGTAATCCCGTGTGTCTTATTTTTCTTCCTTGTATTATTAAAACACTGTGTAGCTTAACGAGAAGTCATGTTGATGCGTATTTATCACAAAAAACCCGTAATTATGGAGCTGTTTGATCAACGATATCCCGTGCGCGACTAAGTTCCTACTACGGGCCATCACTTAGTTTGAAAGGGCCAAGCGCGCGCGCTTTAATACATCAATGATTGAGTCCCATATTTTCTCACATAGGTAATTCATACCTACCTATTTAGTTAATTAATTATTAACATCGTTCGCAGTAAAATTTTAATAATTTTCATTATCACGTTAAAAGTATACTCGTGCGAGCTCGTGCGGTATTATTCGCGGAAGACTAATAGCAGTTTTAATTAAACGAGAACTACCCGGATTCCCTAGAAAACATTTTTGTACCACCATTTCGTCGAAGTGTCGTTCAATATTCGTTATCTGCCTAGCCTTTTCCCAATTATGTTAGGGTCGGCTTCCAGTCTAACCGGATATTTATATCGCCTATCTGACCTCCACAACTCAGTTACTGGGTAATCCGATACCCTTTGTTAAGCTTGGTAACTGGTTGTCAGACTTTCGGGCTTCTGACGACCCGTAACAACTGTCAAGGGTTCACGAATGACAGCCGGGACCAACGGCTTTACGTGCTTTCCGAGGCACGGAGGAGTTTTGATATGTAAAGATGGTCACCCATCCATGGACCAACCGCGGCAAGCGTAGCTTAACCCGATCGATCGAACGTGTGGCTGTTATTACTTAGCCACAAGCCCCTCCCCTATCCTACTATTTCAATATTATTTTACCAAATTAACACTCAAATCGCAGCACCTACCTACCTATTAAATAAAAATAAAAGTACCTATTTTCACTTCTATATATTTACTTACTACCTCAGCCAGATTATATTGAACCAATATAAACTCAAAAAGAAATAAGAAAAACTATCGAAAAAAAAAGAAAAGTTCAAAGAGCTATTCGAAATATATTAACGGTATTTACGGCCATAGACTGTATCCTCTTTATCTCTTTGCACAGTCCATCAAGCAAAGGCAAATAAGCATAAAAAGTAAAGGAAAAATAAGTACAAAATACTTCGTAAAAGTGTGGCCATATATAATTTATTTTGTTTTGATGTTGTTCTTCCTATACCTACGAGCCGAGATAAGGGAAACTTTGCCTCAGTAAAAGTAAGTAATCAATGTGGTGTTATTAATGTATTTTGTTGTACTCCATTGGTTACGGTATGTTTTGAATTCAAATGTTCATTTTTTTTCTTCTAATGTTTGCTGTAATAAGGTATGGTTTGAACATACCGTAACCAATATTTTTTTTCTTATATATTTGTTTTTTTATTGTGAAAGTCATTGTAAAATTACAAAAAACATCAGACTATCTGGATTTTCGCGTTCTCATTTTGTTATAGCATTTTCTCCGATTGACGCCATTTTAGGTTATGCAGCTTTCATGTCTCAATAATATATGAGACAATCGATAATTACCGCTGTCTTCACCGCGTTACCATTATTAAATACAAAACGTTTTACTGATCATTCGACTCGTCTAGCTTTGTATGAAAATGTTAACTCAAATAATACCCAAAAACCGGCCTATTATTCTAGCAAATAGGCATAAATTAACAGTATGGCCAAAGTAAACAAATACTAAGCGAATGTAAGTTTGTATGCAAATGTAATTGATTTGATGTTCATGTGAATTTCGCCGGCTTTGTGCATAATATGTTGTTTGTTATATGCATTTGGATATTAATGTTAAACGGTGACGTCAAATGCACAGCTGTGTAATCATCTCATCAGAATTGAATCGACATTTAAATAATTTGAATTGTCTCTCGCTTTTCGCTTGCATATATTGAGCGTTCTAAGGTTGTCAGCAAGAGGATTTAACATATCGGCCCTGTTATGGAAGAACGTCGTAAGCGACATAATGTAGGTATTTTTTTTCAATAAATTATAAAATAAACACAACACACACATCACGCCTGTATCTCCCGAAGGGTTAGGCAGAGGTGTACCTATAGGTAGGTACACTTCGAACCCTCCTGGGGCTTAAACATAACTGTTTCACACACATTTTGCCACTTGTTTTTAAGCCCCATGTAATAGGGGGCGAGCCTATTGCCATCAACAAGACAAAAAAAAAAACGAGTGTACTTTAGACCACACGGCTACGCCTGGACAGGAACGGCCTGCGCCTGGTGACGGGGACCATCACGGGACACTACTCATTAAACAAACACTTTCACACAATAGGCATAACGGACAGCCCTCTGTGCAGGGCCTGCATGGAGGCTGAAGAAACCGTTGCACATGTGCTCTTTGACTGCACAGGCGTCACCCAGATCAGAACGGAAACCCTCGGGTCACCCAGATCCTTCACAGATATTCTATGCAGACCAGGAGGCCTAATCAGCTTCTGGAGGGAGGTGGGCTGGTTGGAATAAACAACTGACGGCTGCCATGGCCCACGAACAATGGTCCACATGAAGGACTAAGTGCGGAAACCAAACCCTATAACATAGAACATAGACCACACGACTGAAGTAAAACTTACAAATATTAATAATAATTATACTTCCGTAACGCTCTCGTCATGCGTTCACCAGCTTACTCCCCAAGTCAAGCGAGCCTAAAGAAGTTTTACTTAAGAAAAAAAACAATAAAATACCTCTACTGTAATAATTTATGTCGCTTACGATGTTCTTCCATAACAGGCTCGGTATATAAATGTATATTTAATTTTATTGAGAAACTCGTGGCTCAATCATAACAGCCGCACGGGTCGATCAAAAGTTAAGCTACGCTAGCTGCGGTCAGTTCGTGCATGGGTGACCATCCATTACATATCGAGAACCCTCCGTGCCTCACGGAAAGCACGTGGCACACAGGCATTTGAAGAAACACGGGTGGGTTTTAGTCAGTAAAAGTCTGACACGCCCTCAGCTCCACCCAGAGCGGGACAAGTTATTTGATTTAAAAAAAACGGTCATTCGTACATCTTTGACAGTAGTTACGGGAAGTCAGAAGCCCAAAAGTCTCATAACCAGTCTTAGAAAGGGGTATTGTATTACCCAGTGCTCCATGTAGAATACTGGTATTCAGCTGCATCCCGTTAGCCTGGAAGTAAGCCTTTTTTTTTTTTGGGTGGGAAATTATCAAATAACTTCTCCCGCTCTGGGCGGAGCTGGGCATGTCAGACTTTTACTGACAAAAACCCACCCGTATTCCTTCATTTGCCTGTGTGCCAGGGCCACGATATCCCTTTCGGACAAACTCGCAACCCTGGCAGGCATTGGCCTTAACGGACCCCGTCAGTTGCTGCTGACAACTCTGTGAGGCGCGCGTGGAATACCACGCGCCGTCGACCCGGGCCTGGTCCTTATCGGACGGTGAGCTACCCATTGCTCACCGTCCGCAAGCCCGCGCCTACGGTGGCCGGAAATCGGCTTGCGACTCCCGACGCCCGGGGCGTCTCCTGCGGCGACTAGGGGCGCGAGGGCGCGAACCTTGCCTCTCCCTCACGCGTTCCGCCTCCTCCTTCGCAAGCATTACCGCTTCGCAGAAGGAGGCGACGGCCTCCCATGCGCTCTCGCTCCGTACCATGGCCCGAACCAGGGCCGGACGCGAGAGATCGCCGCCGCCGATCGCCTCCGTGAGGACACGGCGGTGCTCCACCCAAACCGGGCAGACCTCCACCGTATGCTCCACCGTGTTCTCCGGGCGATCCACACAGTGGTAACACCCGGGCGTTTCCTCCCGCTTTACCCTGAACAGGAACCTCCCGAAACAACCATGTCCGGTGAGGACCTGCGTCAGGCGCAAGGTGAGGACGCCGTGGCGCCTCTCTAGCCACTCCTCAAAGAGGGGACTTATCGCCACAATTGTGGCGTGCTCACTGGAAGTTGGCCTGACCTCAACATAGTTGAAAAAAGGCTAAGCAGATGACGATGTATATTTAATTTTATAATAATGAAAGTGTTGTATTGTACTGGTATTTTAAAGTTAATGCAAATCTTTGGTATAAGTTTATTTTTGTTTGCAACTATCGACCTAACTGACAATCACTAGTTCCTTTACCACGGAGACGAGAAAAGAGAAAACAAGAGCTAGTCGGATTCGCGCACCGAAGGTTCCATACGTATCTATGATGTTGATGATTTCTGAAAAACTGTGCTATTTAGAGACATCGTTTTATTTTTCCTGTAATCTGTACATAAACTTGTATCACATGAATAATTTTAGGTTATTATCGATGCAAACTTCGGAGATAAGGGGGGGGAACGGTATTTCTTTTACATTTTTCATCAAAAGTCGGAAACTATGCTGCCTAAAAAAAAAATTTTTGAGAATGTGCAAACAGCGTTCGTTTATATGATACCCCACATGCCCTAGTAGCCCCACTTTTTTAAGAACCCCTTTCAGTCCCCTTTGCAAAAAAGTTTTTTTTTTTTATTTCTTTCGTGTTTGCAAAATAGTTGGGCAAACGTCATCTAAAATTATTCTAAATTTTAAGTTGATAGCATTAGTAGTTCTTGAGATATCCAGGTGTGGCAGACAGACAGACAGACTTAGTCTCTCCATAAGGGTTCCTTTTTACCATTTTGGTATCGAACTCTAAAAACTCTTTACCATAATTCTATATATGGGAAAGATTATTATTAGATATTATTTACTCAAACTAAAAGCATTTATTTCAAATAAAGCAATTACAGGCACTTTTGAATTGTCAAGGGGTCGGTCAGTCATAAAGATGAAGCTAGTTGCCTATTCCAAAGCTAAGTAGGTACCTATGGAGAAGAACGGGCAAGAAACTCCACGGACACTCTTTTACTTACTTATTTTATTCTATTATATTTCACTGCTGTAAGTACATGGTAGTATACTTATTAGTAGGTATCTAAGTAAACCTGAAAAATCACATAAAAACTGAAGTTAACAGTTATTAATAAAAACGCAAGTAAAACGATCAATTCGTGCAATATGTTTCCAGTGCAGGTGGCACCTTCAACTTTCATTTTAGAACACAAGAGTTCCCAAACTTTTTCAATAGATATTTCCTTCCGCATGCGTCTGTACTCGTACAGAACTTTTGGAATGCATAGAATTGCTTCTTCCTGTTCTTTGTCCTTTAAGTTTTCTTGGACCCTTTTATATGGAAGAGTACGGAAAGTATATGAAATAGCTGCTTGGTAACATTGCGTGGGAAGGCCGATTGATACAAAAACCTGCAAGTGCATGTCGGACTACGCACAATGAAAAGTTCCGTAGTTGGGATGAATTTATCCCAAAAACAAACAACATTGTAGTTGTAAGACATGTTCTCCCATACATCGATATACGCAACGGTCAATTTTCTAGCTGTAAATGTAAGTTGGTAGTCGCAAAAAAATATTTTTGTATGTGATAAAATTAAAAATTAACAATTTTTGGACTTTTTCCTTTACTTGTGCTGTGAGTCCATGCTTCTTGTCAAGTTTCATGATTCTAGGTCAATGAGAAGTATCTTATACTCGTAGGTTTCGATTTATTTGCGAGTATCAAGATATGTCGCATAAATCGCCATATTTTTTTATTGCGTTGACTTAGTAGGTAGCTTGATTTTTTTAGAGCTCCAAGGGACCGTAGACATATTTGATATTAATTTCAACTTGATACCTCCAAGCGTTCCTGAGAAAAAGGGTCTTGACAGACAGACAGATAGACAGACAGACCGACGGACAACGAAATGATCCTACAAGGGTTCAGTTTTTTTTCTTTCGAGGTACAGAACTTTAAAAACCTATAATAATTAAAGAATCCTACGTCTATTTATAAACCCTACAAATAAAGTACACTACTCTTAATAAAAACAAAACAATACTAAAACTATAATTAAATTACTTAAAACAAAACACAATCTTGTACCTTTATACCTCGTACAAACATAACTGGTTACTTTAATATGCGTTCGAAGTGCTCACTCAAATACGAGTTAACACTAAAACGCTGCAGGCCCCGAAAACGTGACAACGGGCCCCCGGCCCCCGAGCCCCGTAGTCGTAAAATGACACGCAGTCACAGCTGAATTAACTTTCCCAGATTACGATTCCTGGGTCCTAGAGGTGGGTCACTAATAAATCTGTTCGAATAAACCCAGTCATAACCCTGCGGTTATAAAACTTTACAGGCCCGTGAAATAAATTTCCATACATTGAGTGCAGAGCCTACATCGGTTATATACGCATACAAATGTAACCATTACGCGTGATATTTTGAATTAATGATGTTATTGCTTCCAGTGTTGTGCTAGCTCATAAAATATGTAGTTAATGATACATTGTGTGAGCCATTTTTATTATTTTGGAAGTTAAAACACACAGGCACAGTTTTGTTTGGGGTTTTGAAAAGTTAGTTTTATGGTTTTATATTTTAACATACTTCATTATTATACAGACATATTCCAACTAAACGCAATCCAATATTATTCCACGAATTAATTGATAATTAATATATATACTTGAATTGCATATACTATTGTGCGTATCATTAATATATCTAATTAGTGATACGCACAATAATATTTTTATAAGTTGGAGAGAAGTTAGTAAAGTAATTATTACATCCTCAAATTACAGGGAAATTATTATTCCATTGGTTGCAAAAACAATACCTAAATACTAATAATAATTTCCCTGTAATTTAGTGAATAATTAGAATAAATAAAAACTAAAGCTTTTATGTATTCAAATTATTCACTATCTACTGTTCGTGTAATAATATAAGACACTAATTTAAATAACTCGCACTCAGAAAGTTGAGTCATAAATCTCTACAGCAGTCGTGCTGACGCTGAAAGAAATAATATTAAAGTTTATGAAACATGCAATCGAGACCAAAAAGTTTCAGTAAAAATCGTTTTGAGCATAAAAACTTTGGCCTTTTGTCACATACGCTACAATTTAATGCTGAAATACAACATAATAAAGTTATAGAATAAAATATATAGCACCTACCTACACGGGCAGACGTAGCATTGGAAGGCCTCCTAAAAGGTGGCCCGATGACCTTATGAAAGCCGCAGGTATCCGCTGGATGCGGGAACCACAAAATCGGTCGAAGTGGCGGCGCTTGGGGGAGGCCTATGTCCAGCAGTGGACGTCTTTCAGCTGACATGATGATAAAGCGCATTCATAGCGTAAGAGCAGTACAGTTATGGAATGCCTTGCCCGTACCGATAAGGCGTGCACAATCTTTGTCCACTTTTAAAATTTTGGTAAAAAAACATTTCCTGTGTGCTTAAACATCATCATTACATAATACAGTTCCTTGCTCTTTTTTCATGTTTATTATTGTATATATACATTTATACAATATTAGTTTTAGTATATGCAAAACCCGAAAGACGTATCTAGTATATTTATGTAAAGAATCTATGTACGAAATTTCAAAACTGTACAAAGATATAAGGTTGTTATGTTACCGGGTTGTCCGTACAAAAACTCCAGGGCCGTCTTGCGCTCATTGATAATAATTTGGCAGTAGGTTCCGTTTGTGCCGGACGTAAAGAATGGCACCATCCCATTTCTTCCCATGGGTGTCATAAAAGGCGACTAAGGGACTTTCTAGAGAATGGGCAGCAGCGTTCTCTATTCATTTTTAAAACCATGCTGCGATCGCCAACCCGCCTGCCAAGCGTGGCGATTATGGCAAAACCCCCTCCTTTTTGGAGGAGGCGTATGTCCAGCAGCGGACGTCTTTCGGCTGAAATTATGAGGTACCTAACCGTACGGCGATTGTATTGTAAGTAATTAAATGGTGATAACATTTTCCATCACACTTAAATATTTTTGGGACAAAATATAACATGGTGTAAAAAATATTGAAATCGATTCAGTTCCTTATTCTGAACAAACTATATTCAGGTTTCGAATATACTAAAATTAATGTTGTATAGAAAAGCATATGGTACACCACTGACTACCTGCAGTATTGTCTGTCCTTCTCCCTTTAATCCATCCAAAGGTTGTCTGTAAAACATCGCTTTTAGCGATAAGACTGCCCATTGTGTCACCTTATGTAAAATTTCAACATTTATGTCTGTAATTTTTATGGTGTACATAATGGAGTATTCTATTCTATTCTGAATGGGTCGCACACACCTTGGATATTAGTAAGTTTGAATCTCGTAATAGGTCACGGATAGCCAAAGATAATGGTTTATTGAATACATTCAATTAGCACGTAACTCAATGTTATGAATGGTGTGTAAATGAGTACAGCTGACTATGAACGCTGATCGTGTAATGTCGTGTAACATTATAATTTGTGCAAGGCCACGGAAAGTGCTGGTCTATGCAATGCACGTGTCATGTACAATACATGACTCTTACAACATATTTCTAATTTATTTAGTAAAGTTGACCCTAAGTCTTAAAGTCAAAGTCAAAATTTACAAACTCAAACTCAAAGCATTTATTTCAATTAAACCATTGACAGGCACTTTTGAATTGTCAAGAAGTCGGTCAGTTACAAATATGAAGCTAGTTGCCCATTCCAAATAGTAGGTTCCTATGGAGAAGAACGGGCAAGAAACTCCACGGACACTCTTTTAAATTAAAATATTAGTACAAAATATTGGTTACATCATTCATATTGAAGTTAAACATGTGAGAACGATGCAATACGTCAAAAGCGTCCGTGATAAAAAGATAACAATTCAAAACTAAAATAATTAAAAATAAGCCGTGACAGCTAAGAGATGACCAGTCCCAACTGACAGCGCCCGTTCACGAACATGACGCATGGATCAGCACCATTCAGCTCAACCATTTTGAAGGGAGCTAAATGATCCAACACACACGCCACCATCAGCGAGACATCTGAGTGAGCATGACATATTCTCAGCCGCCAGGGCACATTTAAGTCAATGAAAGACATAATTACCCGGTAAATGGTAGCTCTATTGTACATAGTACTCACACCTGTGATATGCAATTATATAATACAAAGGAGATTCGAGTTTATACAATAAAAAAAAAAAGTCTTCCAATCTTCATCAGCTCCAACAGTATTTTCAAATGTTAATAAATTAGTTGTGGTTGTGGAGCTGGACCAGCATTGAGCCAAGCATTTCTATCAGCGATGTAATCCCCCAACCTATAATATGCCTGCTTGCATAGTGTGCGTTTTATACAAGATTTGAATTTCGTCTCATTCAGTTGAAGTATGACGGGAGGGATTTTATTATAACATTTTAAACAGTACCCCATGAAAGATGAGTCTACTTTTGCCAGTCTGAAACCTGGTTGAGCTAATAGATCCCTACTTCTAGTACTATAATTATGTCTTTCGCCTCTTTTACTAAAAAGATGTAATTTTTTTCTTACGTACATGATGTTTTCATAGATATATTGACAAGGCACCGTCATGATGTTAATATCCTTAAACAGTTCCCTAAGAGAATCGCGCCTGCGGAGATTATATATGGCTCTGATGGCTCTTTTCTGCAGAATAAAAATAGACTCGATGTCTGCAGCCCGTCCCCAAAGTAAAATACCGTAAGAGATACTATGAAAGTAACTAAAATAGACTAGCCTCGCGGTATCTACATCAGTAAATTGACGGATTTTTCTGACAGCATATGCTGCTGAACTTAGCCGTCCTGCAAGAGATGTTAAATGAGGACCCCATTGAAGCCTAGAGTCGAGCGTGATCCCCAGGAAAACAGTTTTATCGACGAATTCTAGTTTCTCTTGATTCAATACTATCTCATAATCACTACTTTTTACATTTGGTAAAGAAAATCGTATGCACTTCGTTTTTTTTCCATTTAATACTTATATATAATTTCGGAAGTCGGTGTCTTTGGTTTTGTATTTTCGTTTATGGCCACCGACTTCCGAAATGTTTTTTTTTTTTTTTTTTTTTTTTTTTTTTTTTTTTTTTTTTTTTTGTATGGCTGCCCTAAGGTTTTTAATCTTAAAACCTCCAGCCAGGGCGCAAATTATATATATTAAAACTAAACGACAGCGCACTAAGGGCACCCCCTGTGGGGTACGGACCTCGGCTCAGGGCGTCGTTGGGGGATCACAAAATTACTAACAATTTGGGGACGGGCTGGATCAACATTTTGATCATGATTATTATCAGGGGATATTATATTTATTGCTACGGCGCTCTCAGCCTCTAACCGGGCGGCTGGCGCATCGACATTCAAGGGACGGGGGGGAGGACTTTTATTACCATTTACTCGGGAAGTTCGCGTGGTACCTCGGCGGCGAGGACGGAAGGTCGGTTTGTGTATTTTGTGCACTGTACTCGTGGCCCTATTGCTTTCCTGAAGGAGAGTGATGGGGTCATCGGGATCTATGAGAGTGTGCCTCGGTCGGCGAGTCTGACTAATGGCAGAAGGCCTGTAACTAGCGGCCTGCACAACCAAGGGGTTGCGATGACGTTCCGCGGATTCGAAAAAGCGCTTTGCAAGGCGCTTCATAAACTGTTTGATGGTAGGCATCTTAAGGTCTACGTGAAGTTGTTCGTTCCGAACGAACCAAGGAGCTTTCGTAATTCTACGGAGAAATCGGTTTTGAAGCGTCTGCATCTTATGAATGTGATATGACTTTGCGTGAGCGAAGACTACGCAGGCGTAAGTCATGATCGGTCGAATGCACGCGGTGTAAATACGCAATTTGCACTTAAGGGACAACTTGCTGCGCGGGTTGAGTACGGAGTGTAGTCGGCCGAGAGCAAAACTGGCGCGCGAGCGCACCTGTTTTATGTGCTCGCCGAACGTCATGTGATGGTCTAAGACCACACCGAGATATTTGGCTCGCTTCTCCCAAGGGATAGGCTTGCCGAACATGGTGATCGGTTGGGGCAGGGCGGGTGATCGCCGGGGCCTACAGAATAGGACCCCCTGGCTCTTATCAGGGTTGACTTCAATCCTCCACTTCCTGAACCAGGCCGCGAGTCTGTTGACTTCGGCCTGAAGGATGCGGGCGATATTGTCTTGCCTGAGGCCGGAGTAGTAGATGGCCGTGTCGTCTGCGAACAGAGCTAACTGCGCCTTTCTACATTTGGGGATATCACTAGTAAATATAGTGAATATCAGCGGTGCCAGCACAGCGCCTTGAAGGACGCCTGCGCGGAGCGGATGGGGGGAGGATAGCGCACCCTCGATGCGATAGCGGAAGGTGCGGTCCGACAAAAAGTCTCGTAAGATGAGCACGAGACGATCGGGCACACCGAGTTTGTAGAGCTTATATATTAAGCCGTTGTGCCAGACTTTGTCGAACGCTTTCGCAATGTCGAAGAACACAGCACCCGTCATGAGCCCGCGCTGGAAGCCAGCGCTTACATGCTCGACGATACGGTGGACCTGTTGTTTCCGAAATGTAATTAAATATAATATTAAATGTGGGTGTTCTACAGGTACACCTCATCCCTACCCTTCGAGGAAACAAGGCGTGATGTTATGTTATGTGCTTCCGAAATTAAAGTTATTTTTCACTTTTTAGTGTTTTTGTTGGAAGTCGGTTGTTTTTTTTGTAAAAAAGTTTTTTATTTTTCCGTTTTTAGTGGTACCTACCCCACACCAATTCGTATACTACTACTTGCTATGAAAACAACATAGACAGGAAGTTTTATTTTACACCCCTTAAGGGGTTTAATCTTCAAAAATCTGTTTTTAGCGGTTACCTACGTCATAATAACTATCTGTGTGCCAAATAACCCAATCAACTCAGTGATTTGAGCTTTGTGTTGATAGATCAGTCAGTAAGTCAGTCACTGTTTCCTTTTGTATGTATTAAATCTATAGTGTAATTCGACATGTTACGAGGACCCCAAATTAATTGGGATTAGGGCAGGAGACTGATGATGAAGTATTCAGGCTAAGTTTCAAGTTAATAGATCAACAAAAGAAGATTTTTTTCATACAAACTGTATCCATCCCCCTTTACACCACCAAAGAGGTTAATTTTTAAAGTGGTTTGCGACTTTTCCATAATTTGACATAGAGGTTATACCAATTTTCGAGTTAATCAAGCTACGTAGTAAAATCCTCTCGTGTAAAATTGACTACCCCTTTTCACCCCGTTATGGGTAGATTTTCGAAAAACCCTGAAACAAGTTATTCTTCATTTTTGGTCTTAAGTATAAATACTGAGTTTCGAGTTGATCGGACCGCGCGTTAAAATTCTTCTATACAAGCTTTGACATCCCATCCGTTGAAGTTAAGTTAACAAAAAAATATAAACTTTATAATTTACTTACGTAAGTATTCTTCCAAGTTTCAAGTTTATTAACACTAGGAATAAGATTTTTCATGCAAACAAAACCCCCCGTTTTCCACCCTTAAAGGTAAAATTTCCAAAAACCCGTTCTTAGCGGATGTCTACGTGCCAAATTTCAGGCCAATCTGTTCAGTGGTTTGAGCTGTGTTGATAGACCAATCAGTCACGGTTTCCTTTTATATGTACATATGGCTAGATATATATGTATATATTGAGAACCTCCTCCTTTTTTGTAGTCGGTTAAAAATCATTTATAGCCAGAGTGCATCTCATGACAATTCCAATAAGACCAAACACGGGTAGGATACTTTGTTTTTTAACGGAGTTCCAGTGCCTACCACCCGGCTTCATCATCAGATCAGTTTGATGGTACCATTTTGATCAGAACTATTTATTTAAATTTGCTTCGCTTAACTATCTTAATCCAGATATCTCATCGCCACCCGTGAATTACGTATCACTGAGAAGTTCCGGTGGCCATCTGTGGCCTTCTTCATCTGTTCCACTTCACCAAATTATACTTTCTGAATGCAAATGATTGACTTGTTGATGAAAATATAAAAATTGCTATAGGTATGCCTATAATATTTGAGGAATTCCCTCAATTACTCATGGATCCCAACATCAGAACTGGATTTTGAAAAAAATGGGACCAATCTGGAAGTATATCCTTTCAATTAAAAAAATAAATTTCCAAATCGGTTCATAAACGACGGAGTTCTGAGGTAAAAAATACAGATGACTTGAGAACCTCCTCCTTTTTGTGAAGTCGGTTAAAAAGAGGAAAGGACCCAATATCGAGCCTTGAGGAACACCCATTTTTACTTTTAAACCGAGTGAATTGATACCATTTATTTGAACTAGCTGTTGTCTATCGTTTAAATAAGATTTTACTAAACTAAGCGCAAGTTTTCCAAGTCCGTAATGCTCAAGTTTCAATAGCAAGGTTTCGTGATCGACGCAATCAAATGCCTTGGAAAGGTCACAAAAGATTCCTATAGCATCTTGGGCCTCTTCCCACGCGTTAAAAATGTGTCTTAATAAGGTTACACCGGCGTCGGTCGTACAACGTCCTTTGGAAACCATACTGTTGATCGTGAAGGATTTTATTCGAGTTGAAATGATTGAGCATTTGATTAAGCATTACCTTTTCAAACACCTTGCTGAAAACCGGCAACACGGATACGGGTCTATAATTATTTGTGTCTTTATTGTCCCCGGATTTGAAAAGTGGTATTACTTTACTGTATTTCATTAAATCCGGGAAGACTCCTTGATCCACACACAAATTAAATATTAAGGCTAAATAAGGCGCAATAGTCTCAATTATGGACGTACAGACTTTAATGGACATTCCCCAAAGATCTTCGGACAATTTGATCTTGATTTGCCTAAAAGCTTTTAATACTATTATTGGGTTAATATGCTTAAATTTAAATTCAATAGAGCAGGCTGAAACGTTCGCCCTTACAGAGTCAAAAGCGAGCGAGGGCGAGGAATTTAAAGTTTCTGTAGTTTTCAGTGGGATACTGGTAAAGAAATTTACAAATTCTTGAGCAACTTCTTTGCTATCGCAAATGAGACCACATGACGTCTCCAGTGCGTAATCAGAATCATGCTTTTTGTTCCTATTCGTTTCATTATTGATAATTTTCCAAACCGTTTTAATTTTATTGTCTGCTGACTTAACCTTGTTGCTAATGTATAAGGCTTTAGCTGCCTTGCAAATGTTTTTAAAAGTTCTGGAGTAAGTAGCAACATATTTATTAAAAGTTTCCGTGTTTATATAAGGCTTAAGGCCATACAGCTCGAAAAGTCTTTCCCTACTTTTCCTGAGTCCTTTAGTTGCCCAGTCACTAAATAAAAACCTAGGGCTGATAGTTTTAGTGTTCTTCTTAAAATAATTATTGAACTCGGTTTGGACTACCGAAAAGAATTCTTTATACAAAATGTCAACACTGTTCATTGAAAGGTCCTTAACACCTAACTTACAAATTAAAGTGCTATTAAATTTATTTAAATTAACAGATGTTATTGGTCTGAATTGTATCTGCACTTTTTGTATTGGTATGTTGGACTCAAAAGTTACGGTTTGACCACTGTGATCAGAAGGGAGATAACTAATAATAGCTTTGTCTGAATAGTCGCAGCAACAAAAAACATTATCAATACATGTAGCAGTAGTCGTAGTTATTCGAGTTGGTTCTACAAACACATTTGACAAATTAAATGATTTAAACAGATTTAACAATCTACTGGTATTTGAATTATTTTCTAAAATATTAATGTTAAAGTCACCACAGATAATTACTGATTTATTCCCAGTTACAAGTTTTGCCAAAACATCTTCCATAACAGACTCAAATAGAGAGTAGTTTTGATAGTTTGGGGGTCTGTAAACGCACACTATAACATGCTTATCTAGCTCAACACAAGACAGTTCAATGCTATGTTCAACCGACAGTTCAACTATGTCTTTACGAGTTTTTGATTTAATACAACTTCTAATTAAGATTAGTGAACCACCACGCAGCATTGATTTCCGGTTAAAACAACTGGCCACAAATAAAATAGAATTGATTCTGGTCACCCCTTCCAAAAGGTAGCTAGTTAAGCTTAGGCTGTATCGAACTGTGTCTCAAGTCCCAACAGATACCGGTTGCAAGATTGGCGTACAAAAACCAGCCAATTGCGAGTCGGACTCGCACACGAAGGATAAAGGGTTTGGTACAACCGTACAAAATTTTACACATATTTTTGTTAAATACCTACTTTGGAAATAAAAAACATATTTCTTATAAGGTAATAGCGGCCATAGCATAATACATACTGTGAAAATTTCAAGTGTCTACATAAACGAGACGAATGGACGAACAAAGGAGCCTCAGTATTAGGGTCACGTTGGCACCCTTTGAGTACGGAACCCTGAAAACGACACTGTAAGCTAGCTGGCTTTTCTAACTGTAGGTACATCTGTATTTTCACTAATTGAGAAATCAATCAATCTGCCCAGCCTTTTCCTAACTATGTAAGGGTCAGCTTCCAGTCTAACTGGACGCAGCTGAGGACCAGTGCCTGTCTGACCTCCACAACCCACTAACTGGGTAATACGATACCCCTTGGTAAGACTGGTTGACAGACTATCGGGCTTCTGGCGACCCATAACAACTGTCAAAGATCCACGAATGACATGCGAATGACCAAGAGTTTAACGTGCTTTCCGAGACACGGAGGAGTCTCGGTATGTAAAGATGGTCACCCATCTATGGACCAACCCCGGCAAGCGTAGCTTAACCTGATGGATCGACCCGTGCGGACTGCCGCACGCCGCAATTAGTGAGGAGTTTGTGGCTAAGTAATAACTGTATTACTTAGCCATGAACTCCTCACTAATTGAGAAGTATCAATACGAAAAGATTGGGATAATAAATATGTGAATCCTCTGTGTGCAGTTTTATTTCTAAACAAATTTTTTTACCGATGAACTAAAACTTATCGGTAGCAAAATGGTCGTAGCATCAACATGGTACCAGTTAGCGTAGTGCTCATCGCTGACCAAATATTTGTGCAAGCTGCCTTAACTCCTTTGCCTCGTGTAGTGGGTAGACACTACTCTACACAGCCGTTTGATCGGTAAACATCCTTTAGTTTGTCGTCACCTTCCAGTTTGCATGGTAAAAGACTATTAAAATAAAGGCTGTGTGTCAACAATTTTACCTTTTCGTAATATAATTGTTTCGGATTATAATTTGTTAAAAAGAAAAACAATACCAACTTAGTTTGTATTATGTCAAAGTTTTTATAATAGGTAGGTACTATATTTTAAGTTCACAAAATGTTCTCAAGTAATTGAAATCGCCGTGTGGTGCCGGACGTTAAGAATAGCACTTCCCTATTTCTGCCCGTGGGTGTCGTAAAAGGCGACTAAGGGACTTACTAGAGAATGGGCAGCAGCGTTCTCTATGCATTTTAACACCAAACTGCGATCGCCAACCCGCCTGTCAAGCCTGGCGATTATGGCAAACCCCCGTTTGGGGCAGGCCTATGTCCAACAGTGGACGTCTTTCGGTTGCAATGATGATGATGATGATGAATGATGAGTACAATGACCCCTTAAGAGGTTATGCGTTAATTCTGGGACATGTTGTTTATATTTTAAATCAATTTTTGCCAATCTTACACAAGTTGGATACTGCTGACATTACTGCAAAGTAAGGTTATTTTGACATTTTAATTTTTACTTTAGTTCTCGTAACGACATCAAACGAAATTTCACCCATAATCTTTTTATTTTACATGAACGGACAGAATTCCTTTGCGATAAAAATTAGGTATGTATGCGTTTTATTTTGTTTAGTTATTCCATTTCGAGTCTGCCTCCCCCAACTTACTTCGAAAAACGCGAAACGAATTCAATTAATGTTTTATTTATGATGTCGTTTAAAAAGGAATAACATCTAATACAATATTGACGAACATTAAGGAGAGGTACATCGTGAAGGGATTGTCTAAGTACCTACCTTTAAAAATATTTTTGGTGATTTTCAATTTTATCTTCGTTCTTAATTGGTTTACGGACTTCAGAAAAACATAATCGAAAAACAGTAGGTATTCTACCCTTAAAAATATTGTGGTGATTTTCAATTTTATCTTCGTTCTTAATTGGTTTACGGATACAGAAAAAAACATAATCGAAAAACTCGTTTTTAAATGCCTATTGGCCAATACACACATTATAAACACCACCTGAACATACCTTAGTTACATAAGTGAGAACAAGGGTTTTCTACGGAAATTATGTAAAGACAACAAAATCCATCGTGGGATGACGCAGTATTCATAGTTAAAACCCATAAAATCAGACAGTTGAAAAAAAGTTTCAGAATTTCAACTTCTGGAATTTCATGATTTCAGTAAACGTGACCATAAATTTAAAACGTATGTCATTTGATACAAACTTTAAGCATTTATTGTGTTCACAATAGGGAACCGAAGGTTCGCGTGTACAAAATTCAATTTATTGTTAAAAACGAAGCTTTACTTGGTAGTTTCGTAGTTTTATTTTCCATTTAAAGTTTCCATTTTTAAATATTCAGTTTGGAATATTAAATTCAAATTAATGAATCCAATTATTTTGTAGATAATTGGTGGGTCTATCAAAATTTTATTTTCGACTGGACATACTATCAAAATATTAATTAATTTTAAAGATGGCATATCGGTTATGCTTAATTTCAGAAGCGTTGATAAATGAAAATTATGTACATCATAATATATAAAACAATTTCAGGGCTTTACTTTGTATGCATTAGCATTTTTTATTAAGCTGCACAAAGACAAAAAAAAAAGAAATGTTTTATTAAATCTGAATATCATAACGCAATTATTTGCAATATCTAAACGCAGAACTTGGGACGGTAGCAATGTAGTTACTATATTCACTAGTTAAGGCATTTCTATTTACATTACATGAACTCGATTATAACTTAACTGTTAATAGCGCGTTGATCAAATCTCAGGTCATGGCATGCTAAGACAGACTCCAGAGGTCTAATTGTGTGCTTTGTTTCAGTGTTGTTACTTGTAATTTATAAAAATAAATAAATTTCTATAATATATGCTAATTAGCAGGGTTTTGGTGGTAGTGGTTTCATTATTAGACTTTTGCTAGGTACCTCGTTTTTTAGATGACTATTATCAAATCTAAGACATTTTGGCGAAGAAGACTTCTGTCCCTTTAAACACAAAAATATTATTCTTAGCTTTCCAGCCAATGTCGAATTGTATTAGCAACATGTTTCATTAGCCTGCACGAAGGAAGACGCGACAGCAGCTCATGTGCTGCTAAACTGCCCGGTGGTCGCCACATATAGGGCAAAGTACCTACTTCGGAAACCCAGCTACCCTACGTGAAATTGTCAATAACACCAAAGCGTTGCTGGCCTTCCTTGAGGAGCTGGGGTGGATCGAATAACCGATTTTCCCACCCGTCGGCAAAATACGCAGAGTTGTAGACAGCATCCCTTATTACCTATTATGTTTTATGGTAAGTAACAAATAACCGATTATTTCGAATTCCATCATTCATTATTCTTTGCTAGAACATAAACTTTTTAATGAATGCAATTATTTTTGGTAAAAGAATGTAATTCAATTTAATTTGTTTATTTTTTTCATTTTACTGTAATATTATTGGTTAATTTGATTTTATTGTTATTATAAATTTATTTAATTTAACTTATTTGATTATATAATTATCTTTACGTCTGACAGGCAAACTATGTAAGTGCTGTGCACACCTTTATGTGATAAGTTCACTGTAGTAATTTTAAATAAGATTAAGTTCGGTTTTGTGAATTAATCGTTGGAGTGCCATATTAAATAAAAAGCAGCTTATCGTCGATGGCCGTACCTAATATGAATCCACTATTTATAATTTTTTTGGAGGGTTTGGCTTTCATGACAACATTAAAATCTATTGATGTCTTCCTTCAAATCAGAAATTTCATAATTATCATAATGACATTTCTCTATCTTGATGTGTGGTGCTCGTTTAATTTGATGTGGTTTTACTAGTTTAATTTGTTTTTTGGTGAAGCGTACACGAGGATTGTACGTAATCCAAGTGTGCATATATGATCGAGTCTACGTTACAGTTGCTGCTAGCATGTGTGATGCATCGATTTATATCTCTGGTGTGATGAGCATCTTACGGTGATACCTACGAGGATAGCATGACGCCCGTGCCGGCTGCTCAGTTATTCAACGATGTTGATTAAAATATAATATAATAATGTATAATATAATAGAATGATCAAAGTAACTTACCTGTAAGTGAACTTCGATCACTATTATACGCAGTTAACGCCTCGTCTGAGATGATTATGTAGTCTATGTACTATTCGTATCGAAAAACACGCGTTTAAAGAATTTGGTAAGTAAATACCAAATTTTAAAATATGTAGTTGCCACCCTGCCCGCTATGGCAACACCGACAGATAGACGTCTCTTCATTATGTTTAAAGTATAGTCCCATTAACCGACTGCGCAGAGAAGGAGGGTTATGGGTTTGAAGTGGACTGTATATTTGGGTGTTTTGGAATAAAAGATTATTCCGGGTCCTTCGCCTTTATTAATACTTGATTTACTTGATACACTTTATATTATTTTATAGTACTTGTTCGTGTTGTTCTGTTGAGAGCTGGAGATCGACTGTACACTACGCTCAAATGGCGCGCCTTATAAACAGCCCGTTGTGACTTTAATGGGAGCCATGATTTTTAACTGTTACAAAAGAATCAAATCCGTTATGACCGGATCTTTGACTCAACCCATCTCACTTATTCTACGGTCAATGTTGACCATTTTTGTGTATAAGGCGGCCCATTTATGGCTTAATCCTATTACATACAAATATCTAACTTATTCCTATAGGGGGAAAAGTTTCTAGAACATTAAGTGTTCAAAACACGACTGGGTGCAAATCCCTTACACATTTATCCCTATATCTTCGGAACTTATGGTCCGATTCTCTTTATTTTAACGGAGATGTTACTTCTAGACATTATGCTACCTTCGTAAACAAATTTGGAGACAATATCTCACCAGGCAAAAAAGTGAGTTTTCAAACTACGTAATATTTTCTTAAATAAAAATGGTTACAAATGACTCTCTTTTGGTCTCAAAGTTTTCCTACGTAACTATACAACAAGAAACTAAGCTATCTATACACATTATACCTTAAAACTAGTCAAAGTTACACACGTTTTAGCGTCTCGCCCACGGCGATCCGCGCGACTTGTGCCCATGTGCAAAAATAGGGTCTCCTACTTTGAATTTATACATTACGATTTTACAGGCTCGGCGTTCGTAACAGTTCTCCCCCTGGCGCAGCTCGCGTAGCCTCTTCATTTTTCATCACGACGACGAGTCTGCTCACTGGACGTCGAAAGGTGCCGGTTCTGGTCCGCACCTCGAGGACCCTGATTCCACCGTCCGGTCCGCGATGCGTTCTCTCGACGACTCCCATCGGCCAGGTGTTTCGGGGCAGCGTGTTGTCGACCACGAGGACTACGTCGCCAGCTTGTATCGGCCGTACGTCGTTCTGTGGCTCGCCGCGAGGTACCAGTGTGGGAAGGTACTCGCGTAGCCATCGTCGCCAGAAGTGGTCAGCGAGTGCTTGGCTAGCTCGCCAGGTTCTTTTGTCGGCCTCGTTGCAGGGTCGCGTCTTAGGCAGCCCGTCTGATGACCCCAACAGGAAGTGGTTGGGGGTCAGGGCCTCGGGGTCGCTGGGGCTCACGCTGACGTGGGTCAGCGGTCTTGCGTTGATGGAGAACTCCGCTTCAGTTAGCAGGGTTCTCAGGACTTCCTCTGCCGGCGCCTTCTCTCGTAGCGTGACGTTGAGGGCTGTCTTCACGGAGCGCACCATACGCTCCCATGCGCCGCCTTGGTTGGGCGCGCCAGGAGGTATGAAGCGCGACTCCATTCGGCGCAATAGCGCTTCGTCTTGCAGGGCAGGCATCCACTCGGTGTATGCGTTGCGCAGCTCTTGGTCGGCCCCGCGGAAGTTGGTCGCGTTGTCTGAGTACATCAACCTCAGCCAACCTCTACGCGCGGCCATTCGTCTCAGCGCCATGATGGCTGAGTCGGTGGAGAGTGATGCGACGAGCTCGATGTGCACGGCGCGGGAAGTGAGGCACGTAAACAGTGCGCCCCACCTTGACCGCCATTGGCCCAAAGTAGTCCACACCGCAATTAGTGAACGGGCGGTGGAATGGGTCAAGGCGAGCGTGTGGCAGGTCTCCCGTAGCTGGTGTCTGCGGCGTTGCTCGCCGCCTTTTGCAAAAGGCGCAGTTCTTCTCTACGGCGCGTACCGTGGGTCGTAAGTGAATGACCCAGTACCGCTGCCGTAGGTCGTTGGTCACGCGCTCCCTGTTGGCGTGACCCGCAGCGCAGTGCTCCCGCAGTACAAGGAGCTTGGTCAGCTGATGTCGGCCATCTAGGATGATTGGCCGCTTCGTCTCAGCAGGCGCGGACGAGGCTTCGATTCGGCCCCGCACTTTCAGGACATCGTCTTCAAGCACTGGATCCAGTCGGTACAGCCGGCTTGTCTTTGTTAGCGGGCGACCAGACCGGATCCTCTTGAGGTCTTCCTCGAAGCTGTCTTCTTGGGCTTGCTTCATCAGTTCAGCCTCGGCGCGCTGGATGTGGCGATGCTCCATCGCTGTCGCCTTCCGTCGGTAGATATCGGTGAAGGCGATTGCTCGAGCGGTGGCTCTCACCAACACTTCATACTTCGAGAAGCGGGCCGGGTTCGGCAGCCAGCTGTCTCGTTCTGTCTTCTCGCTGACGTGGAGGACTTCCTCGTTCTCTTGTTCGTTCGTTGACGCGGTGGGCCACCGCTCTTCTGGCAGGAACAAGAAGTCTGGTCCCTAGAACCATCGATCCGCCTCGTTGATGGGCGTGTCGACGAGTCGGGTGGCGTCGTCGGCCACGTTACTTGCAGTGGGTAGCCAACGCCATTCTTCTTTCTTCGTCAGTTCCGCAATCTCCCCCAGTCGGTGCGCAACGAACGGCGTGTAACGTCGCGCATCATGGTGGATCCAATGCACCACGGTAGATGAGTCGGTCCAGTAAGTCGTCTGGCCGACGTCAACTTGATGCTCTCTTCTCATGGTGTCGGCGAGTCTCGCTCCGATGACCGCAGCTTGCAGCTCCAGACGCGGTATGGTCTGGATTCGACGAGGCACCACCTTGGCCTTTGCGGCCACCAACACGACGTTCAGGCTCCCATCGACGTACTTTATTCTCCAGTAGGCCACGGTTGCGTAGGCTTGCTCACTGGCGTCGCACAGGATGTGTAGGTCGATGCGCTCGTACCTCTGCTTCAGGTAGCATCTTGGTAATCGGAGTTGGGTGAGCTCGGCGAGGCGGGCGAGCCAGGAAGCGAAGAGTTCATTTTCCTCGGCCGGTATCTGCTCGTCCCACGTTATTTGCAGACGCCATAAGCTCTGCAGTATTATCTTTGACCTTATGGTGTAGTGGCTCAGCAGTCCAAGCGGGTCGTAGATAGACATCACGGCACTGAGGGCTTCACGTTTAGTCGGCGCGCGGGTTCTCTGTCGCACTTCAGCTGGAACTCGATTCATCGATTCATTTGTTTCAAGTGGTAGATTATAAAATAAGGCAAAATTCTTAGACCTCTGAGACCATCCGGCTGTTGATTTAATTAAATCTATATTCAGACCTTTTCTGTGGGCGGCTGATGCAGCAGCATGTCTTGTGCTGTATGCAGAGAACACAGAGGTATCTATTCCACCCTCAAACAAAACGTCTTTTATCCATCTGCTAAGAGTATGGGTTGAAGCAGGGGAATGAGGTTTTTTAATTGTTACAAAAAGATTACTATGGTTCTTACGTAGTAATTTCGTAGCTTCTAGATAATCACAAAGTGTTCTTGCAGGACAAACACTAGGGTTTTCAGTAAAAAACTTTAAAGTTAACAGTGGTTGAATACCATTGATTCTAGACGTTTTAATTAATTGAGGAACTTTTATTTTTATATAATCATTGGTTATGGCAATATTATCAATTGTAATCAAAGATATCGTTTGAAGTCTTTGTGCCGTTGTTAATGCTAATATTATCAATATTTTTTTAGATAAAGTATTTAAATCTAAAGTTGTATTTGGGTAGAAATTGCTTATATAATCTAGTATAATACTTGGATCCCAAGTTTCACTATATTTGGGTTTATTTGGTCGTAGCTTAAATACTCCTCTAAAAAATCTGTTTATATCTCGGTTTGTACTTAATTCACAGTCTAAAAGTAGAGATAAAGCTGATCTTATGCTATTTAATGTGCCATATTTGGCACCACTGTGATATTTCTCAGTGAGAAAATGTAAGATTGCAGGGACTGATTCAGATAGAGGATCAGTTTTATTAGTTTTACAAAATTTCCACCATTGTTTGTAACACGAATTATACTGTTGCAAAGTATTTTTAGTTAATGAACTTAATATGACATTAACACATTCTAAAGAGTATCCTTTTCTTAAGTAGATTTTGCTGACAACATCCCAGCAATCAGTGTAAGATTCTTGTGGAGAGGGTGACAAGTTCTGAAAGAGGATGAAAGTAAATTTTGATTGGGTTTTAGATAAACAAGATTTGAGCGCAGTAAGGATATGAAGAGTGGATACCATGCCTGTCCAGGCCAGTTAGGCACAACCATTATACCCTCAGCATTATCATCTTGAATCTTTTTTAAACAACGCAAAATCATAGAGAAGGGGGGAAATGCATAGAATTTTAGACCTGTCCATGGGATGGTAAAAGCATCTACTGAAAAACAATCTGGTTCATTTTTCCATGAAACAAATGTTTCACATTTTTTATTTGCATGTGAGGCAAAAAGATCTATTTTGGCTAAACCTAGTTTATTTACTATTTTTTCAAAAGCATATGGTGCTAGTTCCCATTCTGTTTCTAGGTTGCATATCCTAGACTGTGCATCTGCTTCTATGTTTTCTTTAGATGGTATATATGAAGCAAAAATATAGATTTTTCTTTTTTCACAAAACTGCCATATTTTTCTTGATAGTAAATTCAGATGAGGAAATTGTATGCCACCCATTCTGTTAACATATGAGATTGCCGTGATGTTGTCAGATCTAATCAATATGTTACAATTGTTCTCACTTTTTGCAAAACACTTTAATGCAAAATAAATTGCTAAAAGTTCTAAGTAATTTATATGACATTTGCTTTCTTGTGTTGACCAATATCCATGTAACTTTTCTTGGTCACATACAATTCCCCAACCTGTAGTAGAGGCATCTGTATAAAATTCTAGTTTGTATTTATCCCGCTTAATTGGTGCTGACCAAGTAAAAATTATTTCTTTCCACCAAGACAACTCCTTTATAATTTCCTGATTTATTTTCATTTTTGATTCATAATTATCTCTAGATTGTTTTAAAGCTAGGTATTTATATCTCTCCAGTATTTTTGTATACATCCACCCATAGGGGACAGAAGGACAAATTGAAATTAGTGAACCTAAGAGAGAAGCAAAATCTCTGATGCTAAAATAAGTTTACTTAGTTAAAGAATTTAACTTTACATTAATTTTTTGTCTTTTTTCAGTAGGGATACTTAATGTAAATGTTTCACTGTTTAAAATGAAACCTAAAAATGTACACTGCTTGCTGGATTGTATCTGGTTCATTTTTCCATGAAACAAATGTTTCACATTTTTTATTTGCATGTGAGGCAAAAAGATCTATTTTGGCTAAACCTAGTTTATTTACTATTTTTTCAAAAGCATATGGTGCTAGTTCCCATTCTGTTTCTAGGTTGCATATCCTAGACTGTGCATCTGCTTCTATGTTTTCTTTAGATGGTATATATGAAGCAAAAATATAGATTTTTCTTTTTTCACAAAACTGCCATATTTTTCTTGATAGTAAATTCAGATGAGGAAATTGTAGGCCACCCATTCTGTTAACATATGAGATTGCCGTGATGTTGTCAGATCTAATCAATATGTTACAATTGTTCTCACTTTTTGCAAAACACTTTAATGCAAAATAAATTGCTAAAAGTTCTAAGTAATTTATATGACATTTGCTTTCTTGTGTTGACCAATATCCATGTAACTTTTCTTGGTCACATACAATTCCCCAACCTGTAGTAGAGGCATCTGTATAAAATTCTAGTTTGTATTTATCCCGCTTAATTGGTGCTGACCAAGTAAAAATTATTTCTTTCCACCAAGACAACTCCTTTATAATTTCCTGATTTATTTTCATTTTTGATTCATAATTATCTCTAGATTGTTTTAAAGCTAGGTATTTATATCTCTCCAGTATTTTTGTATACATCCACCCATAGGGGACAGAAGGACAAATTGAAATTAGTGAACCTAAGAGAGAAGCAAAATCTCTGATGCTAAAATAAGTTTACTTAGTTAAAGAATTTAACTTTACATTAATTTTTTGTCTTTTTTCAGTAGGGATACTTAATGTAAATGTTTCACTGTTTAAAATGAAACCTAAAAATGTACACTGCTTGCTGGATTGTATCTGGTTCATTTTTCCATGAAACAAATGTTTCACATTTTTTATTTGCATGTGAGGCAAAAAGATCTATTTTGGCTAAACCTAGTTTATTTACTATTTTTTCAAAAGCATATGGTGCTAGTTCCCATTCTGTTTCTAGGTTGCATATCCTAGACTGTGCATCTGCTTCTATGTTTTCTTTAGATGGTATATATGAAGCAAAAATATAGATTTTTCTTTTTTCACAAAACTGCCATATTTTTCTTGATAGTAAATTCAGATGAGGAAATTGTAGGCCACCCATTCTGTTAACATATGAGATTGCCGTGATGTTGTCAGATCTAATCAATATGTTACAATTGTTCTCACTTTTTGCAAAACACTTTAATGCAAAATAAATTGCTAAAAGTTCTAAGTAATTTATATGACATTTGCTTTCTTGTGTTGACCAATATCCATGTAACTTTTCTTGGTCACATACAATTCCCCAACCTGTAGTAGAGGCATCTGTATAAAATTCTAGTTTGTATTTATCCCGCTTAATTGGTGCTGAGCAAGTAAAAATTATTTCTTTCCACCAAGACAACTCCTTTATAATTTCCTGATTTATTTTCATTTTTGATTCATAATTATCTCTAGATTGTTTTAAAGCTAGGTATTTATATCTCTCCAGTATTTTTGTATACATCCACCCATAGGGGACAGAAGGACAAATTGAAATTAGTGAACCTAAGAGAGAAGCAAAATCTCTGATGCTAAAATAAGTTTTCTTAGTTAAAGAATTTAACTTTACATTAATTTTTTGTCTTTTTTCAGTAGGGATACTTAATGTAAATGTTTCACTGTTTAAAATGAAACCTAAAAATGTACACTGCTTGCTGGGTTGTATCTGGCTTTTATCATAATTTATGATGAACCCTAAAGATTGTAAAAATTTGCAGGCTGTATTCAAGTGTTTTCTGCATTCGCTTTCACTGGGTGCAATAAAAAGAAAATCATCTAAATAATTCACTAAGGTGACTCCATTTGCTCTGAGATGAGTAACTACTTGTCTCATGATCTTGTTAAACACATATGGTGCCGTTGATAATCCAAATGGTAGGACATTGAATTGGTACAAATTTTCATTAAAAAGGAATCTTAGGTATTTCCTGGAGTCATCATTTACTTTTAGTAGAAAATAAGCATCTTTCAGGTCAAGTGATGTCATGTAACAATTTTTATCAACTAGATGCAACGCTGTTCTTATATCTTCCAGTTTGAAATGTGTGGTCGGAACAAACTTATTAAATGTTTTTAAATTTAATATAAATCTAGATTTTCCATTTGATTTTGGTACAGTGAATATTTTTGAGACATACTGATTTGGTATACGATTTCTTTCCAGTGTTACTGCACCAATTTTAATTAAATTCTGTAAGCATTGTGATATTTTGGACTCATCTGATTTAGTGAAGGAGTTATTTTCAGGGATCTTGCCTTGGTATACTGTATGTGTTAGAGGGATTGAGTATCCATATTTTACCCAATTTAAAACAGACTTGTTTTTTGTAAAGTGCCAATTTTTGTAATAATTTTGTAATCTACCTGCATAACTTGCCTCTAATAACGTCGACGGCCGCGATTGTTTTGCACTGTTCTGGGTTGCTTCGTCATTGATCGTAAATGCTGTCGATGAAGATAATGTTGGTATTGCTTGCGGGGCTTCCCAGCAGTCTTCTGTGGTTGTGGTTGTTGTGGTCGTGGTTGTGGTTGAGGTTGGTGGTTGTACTCTCGCCCGCCCCCTTGCTTCCTGTACGAGGACGGGCCCCAATTGTTTAAAGAACTCTTCAAGTCCTTGACTGAATTCTCAATATTTTTGTTTTCCTTTAATATTGTATTGATATCTTTTCCAAAGAGAAAGTTATTAATTTCTGTTTTTTCTAACGTGTCTTTCACTTTTTTGTTTAGTTCGGGTAGGATGACAGCACGTCTTGTTTGGGATTCTTTGTACTGAATATGGCATAAAAGCCTGATGCAGTTTCCTAGGTATTCGCAGTCCTGATCAGGGTTTGTGTGCAAGTTTTTGTATAATATGTCTGTTAAACCACAAATAGCTGTGCCAATTTGGCCAGGTAACGTCCAGTGATGGTGACGTAATTTGTGATATGTTCGGTGATTGTTTTTACTCTAACTTTCTTGATACTAGTAATACCAACAGTCAATCCTCGGCTTATGTTACGGACGAGGGACCAAATGACAACGCGCAAGATATAAGTCAAGTGGAGATACGGCTAAATGAGGTTTGTAGGCTGCTGAAACAGGTGGATTTAAACAAATCTGCGGGTCCAGATGGCATCTCGCCCTTATTCATCGTCAACTGCGCCAAGGAGCTTTCTGTGCCTCTTTCCATCTTATTTGAAAAATCTCTTGCTACTGGCGTGATGCCTAAGATATGGAAGTCGGCGTATATAACACCGATACATAAAAAAGGGTCAAGGACATTGGTTGAGAACTACCGACCTATTTCAAAGCTGTGTGTGTTTGCTAAATTGCTGGAGAAAATTGTGCACGCACAGGTTTCTTCGGCACTCAAGCACAGTTTAAGTGAAAGCCAGCACGGCTTCGTAAGGGGTCAGTCGACCTCGTCTAATCTCATTGTCTGTAGCGACTACCTCTCCGAGTGTATGTCGCAGAGGTCCCAAGTCGATGTTATATATACCGACTACAGTAAGTGTTTCGATCGGATAGATCATGTGATCCTGTTGCGCAAACTTTTATCGGTGGGCATCAGGGGTGATCTTTACCGGTGGTTCAAGTCCTATGTGGAGAACAGATGTCAGATTGTAGTTCTTAATGGATACAGCTCTAAGCCTATGAATGTCCCTTCGGGGGTTCCCCAAGGGTCCTTGCTAGGGCCACTTTTATTTAATATTTTTATCAATGATATCTCTTCTTCATTCCGGTATTCAAATCTGTTACTATATGCTGATGACATGAAGATAATGAGACAAATTAATACAGTGGCAGATGCTCATCTATTACAGGGAGACCTTAATAGTTTTCAGGATTATTGTGTTAATAATAAGCTGGATTTGAATGTCTCCAAGTGTTATGTTTGCTCCTTCACACGGAAACCTATCCAGATCGTCCATAACTACACGCTTTTGGATACAGTACTAAATAGGGTCAGCACTATCAGGGACCTGGGAGTTACCTTTGACGCTAAGCTCCTCTTTGATGCGCATATAGACAATGTAGTTAAGAAAGCATCAAAAGCACTGGGTTTCATTCTCCGACTGTCCTCTGATTTCAAGAATATAAAGACTATTAAAATATTATACTGTTCCTTTGTTCGTAGTCATTTGGAGTATGCCTCTCAGGTCTGGAACCCGAATTATAATGTTTATATAACTCGTATTGAGAGCATACAGAAAAGGTTTTTAAGGCACATTCAATATCGATCTTAAACGTTCTTAACGAATTATACCTACCGTTGCAAAAAGTTTCATATCCTTCCTCTTTACGTAGGGCGAAAAATATCAGATCTTGTGATTCTTTTCAAGATTGCCAATGGAACACCTGGTGTCACCGAGTTGTTGCACAAAATCGGACTGCGAGTGCCGTCTGTGTTCTTGCGTAGACCTCATTTATTGCACACCCCAGTGGTAGCCACTACGTACAGACGGAACTCGTACATGATGAGAGCGAGTCGTATGTACAATGCAACCTGTCAGGAAGCTGACATCGACATTTTCAATACTAGTGTTACTCAGTTGAAGAGAATCTTATCTAATGGCTTCTTCGAGCGGAAATAGTATTATTTTTTCTGTTTTGTGTTTTACAAAGTCTACTATCAATTTTCTTTGTTCCAATGATCATAGACTATAAGTGGAAACTTGTAATTGGCCATTTTCTTCTATGAACTATTACTAAATGTATCTGTTTAGCTGTAAGTTTTCCTAAAAATAAAATAAATAAATAAATAAAATTAGGTTTTGTTTCTCACATAAGTGATTGTCTCTTGTCAGAGCTTGAGCTGTCATCGCAGAATGAATTTCAGGATTTAGTTGCGGAGCAGGTGTAAGGCAGTCAATTAGTTTGGGTATATTTTTTAAAATATCATTTTTTTATTATCTTCCAAGCCATTTTTTATTATATTGTTCTGTTAAGAAGAGGTTTGCAAGCGTTACTCAGACTGGCTGGTATGGGAGATGACGGATGTTTTGAATATGTTTGTTAGGAACATGATGTGTGTCATTTTATCTGTTATTTTCTATAGTGTCAAGAAAAACCAAAATTAAAAAAATTCTATGTGCTTATCTACGTTGTTTTCACTACCTAAACCCATCAGGTTATGGGCCCAGACACGTAGTAGAGAGTAGGTAATATGGAAACGAAAGATGTTGTAAACACGACTATGGGCGGCGGACTAGAGAGATCGCAGCCGGTACGAGATACAGGTATGAGTTTAATGTCAATAGAGAAACTTGATGGAAACTCGAATTATAGTACATGGAAGTTTATGGTAGAGTTGTATTTAATCCATGATGATCTGTGGGAATATACTCAGGAGACACCAGAGAGTACAGATGTATTTGGCTTAAAGAGAGACCAAAAAGCGAGAGCCAGGATATGTATGATGATACAACCGCATTGCCTGATTCACGTGAGACATGCGAAAACGGCAAAGGAGGCGTGGGAGTCTTTCAGGTCAGCTTTTGAGGATAAAGGACTAAATAACCGATGCAGACTTTTATCAAAGCTAGTAAGCCTAAAACTTGAGCAGTTCACATCTATGAGAGACTATGTGACTGCGCTAATGTCAGTAGCACAGCAGCTGAGGGATATCGGAAAAGAAGTTGACGATGAGCTGTTAGCGGCGCTGATGTTGCAAGGACTACCGGAGGAGTATAATCCGATGAGATTAGCGTTGGAGAACACTAATGTTGAGCTGACAACAGACTATGTTAAAACGAAACTGTTGCAATTGGACCAAGGCACATCTTGCGCAAGTTCCAGTAATTCGACGAGTGCTGCACTTACAGCTAAGATGAAGAATCAGAATCAGATAAAGTTTGTTCAGAGGAATAAAGACAAAGAAAAGAAAATAAGATGTTTCATTTGCGATGGATCGCATAAAGCTCGTGACTGTCCGGATAATCCGAAGCGGAAGGCGAAGGCGGTTAATATGGTAACTGCAACACCGACTGAGACGGCGACGGAGACAGCAACAGCGACGGCGATAGCGCTTGATACGAGAAGTCAAGAGAAGCAAGCAGATGATGCATGGGTTATTGATTCAGGAGCGTCGATGCATATGAGTAGCAGAAAAGACTGGATGAGTAAATTTGCGGCGGCAAGTCGTGAGGTTGAAGTGTTTTGTGCAAATGGAGGTAAGATGTATGGAAAGGGATATGGTAATGTAACAGATGAGCATCTGAACATTGAGAATGTGTTGTACGTACCAGAAATGACATCGAACCTACTGAGTGTTAGTAGTATTGTTAAAAAAGGTAATGTTATTGTTTTTACCAACAGAGGTTGTGAGATATTCAATGAGTGTGAGTATACGTCGAGAGGACAACCATGTGTGACAGGTTTGCTTGATAAGGGTGTGTATAAAATTAAATCTCCTTCTCAGCAGGTCTGTGCAATAGCGACTACAGCATCAATGGAGCTATGGCATAAGAGAATGGCACACTTGGGTATACGGAATTTGACACTATTGAGAGATAAAATGGCAACTGGGGTAAAGTTTGAACATAACGATAAATTAGACTGTGTAGCTTGTCTAATGGGAAAACAAACGCGGCAACCGTTTGAGAGGAATAAAGCGACGCGAGCCAAAAGTTTATTAGAATTGGTACATTCGGATATTAGTGGACCAATGAGTGAGAATTCTTTTGGAGGTTTTAGATATTATATTACTTTTATCGATGACTTTTCGCGTAAAACTTTCGTATTCTTTATAAAGCAAAAGAGTGAAGCCTTTGAGAAGATGAAGGAGTTCAAGAGTTTTGCTGAGACACAAACAGGTAAGAAGCTGAAGGTTCTAAGAACCGACAATGGGCGCGAATATTGTAATAAAAGGTTTGATGAGTTCTTGAGAGAACACGGTGTTAAGCACCAGCTTACGATTGCTTACACACCTCAACAAAATGGTGTAGCGGAGAGAGCCAATCGTACCATAGGGGAAAAAGCACGAACAATGCTTCAAGAAGCAGGTCTTCCCGTTCGATTCTGGGCTGAAGCTGTAAATACAGCGGTGTATTTGAAAAACAGGAGTCCCACCATCGCAGTGAAGAACAAGACACCCGAGGAGGTTTGGAGTGACCATAAAATAGATTTGTCTAATCTTCGTGTGTTTGGTTGCAGAGCCTTTATGCATATCCCAGATGAAAAGAGAACCAAATGGGATGCAAGGAGTAAAGAGCTAGTATTTGTAGGATACTGTGAAGAATCGAAAGGTTACAGATTAGTCAACCCTATGAACGGAGAGCTTCATAGAGCGAGAGATGTGGCATTTTTCGAAAACCAGATGAACCATAATTTGACTAAGACTGAAGAGAAAAGAAATACTGCAACAATTCATCTAGAGAATGATGAAGAGAGAAAAGTCTTTCATCAAGAAGAGACCGACCTTCAACGTGATAGAGATTACACAGATGATGTTAGAGACGCTGAATTTATGGAAGAGGAAGATGAACAGTGGACATCATTTGAAGAGAGGCCGGAGGAAGAGCAACCTGTTGAAATAATACCTGTAGTAGAAGAGAGAAGATACCCACTCAGGAACAGAAAGCCTGTGGAGTTTAAGGATCATATCACCTATGAAGCGATAGTGGAAGAAAGAGATCCACTAACAGTTAAAGAGGCACTGACGAGAAAAGATGCAAAACTGTGGAAACTTGCTATTCAGGAGGAGCTGGATGCATTAAAGAAAAATCAAACCTGGGTGTTGGTAGAGCCAAACCAAGCGAGCAACATTATTGATTCGAAATGGTTGTTCCGAATCAAAAAGGAGGCGGGAAATAAGACTCGGTATAAAGCTCGTTTGGTTGCAAGAGGCTTCAGACAGAGAAAAGGTATTGATTACGATGAGACGTTTTCCCCGGTTGTGCGTCATAGCTCTTTGAGGCTGTTAATAGCACTAGCAGCGCAGATGAATCTGCATATAAATCACATGGACGTGAAGACAGCGTTTCTAAATGGGAACTTAAATGAAGAGGTTTACATGCGACAACCACCATATTTTGAAGAGAAAGGCAAGGAAGATCATGTATGCTTATTGAAGAGATCTCTTTATGGACTGAAACAGGCGCCACGTTCATGGAATTCTAAACTTCATTCAGAGCTAGAGAGTCTGAATTTCCACCGTTGCAAGAATGAACCATGTGTCTACACCAGGCGAATCGAGAATGATATGACAATACTTGCAGTTTATGTTGATGATATCCTAATCTTTTATAACAATGCAAGAGAAATGCATAAGGTCAAGAAAGAGCTTATGTCCAAATTCGAGATGAAAGATTTAGGAAAAGCTGAATTATTTTTAGGGATGCGGCTAAAGCAAGAGAATGGCCACATAAAGATTGACCAAGAAGAGTATATAGAGAAGCTTCTACGCAGATTTGGCATGGAAGACTGCAAGACAGTTGCCACACCTGCAGTACCTGGTCAACATTTCAAGAAGCCAGAGGGCTCACACATACCGAGTGACAAAATACCTTACAGAGAGTTGATAGGATCACTGATGTATTTAGCTGTGTGTACGCGACCAGACATAGCTCATGCTGTGAATATTATGAGTCAGTTCTGTAACTGCTATGAAGAGATCCATTGGAGTGCTGCCAAGAGGATTCTAAGGTACCTTAAAGGTACTAAGAACATGGGACTCGTGTACTCAAATGATGCCTGTAGTACAGAGATTCAAGGTTTCTCTGATGCTGATCATGGAGGGAATATAATAGATAGAAAGTCTTATTCCGGAAATGTTTTCACATTGGCAAGAGGAGCAGTGTCATGGCAGAGTGCTAAGCAGAGAAGCATAGCCATATCAACAGCAGAGGCTGAATATGTCAGCTTATCGGAAGCTGCTAAAGATGCCATATTTTTGAGAAGGTTCTTGGGGGAACTGGTGGACACCCAAGAAAAGGCTATCACAGTATACACGGATAGTCAGTCAGCAATGGCCATAGCACAAAACCCAGTGCACCATCAGCAGACTAAGCATATCGATTTACGATATCATTTTGTTAGAGAGGCCTTAGAGAAGGAGATTATTAAATTGAAATATCTCGCAACAAATGTGATGGTCGCTGACATTATGACAAAACCTGTGCCTAAGAGTAAGCATGAGTTTTGTCGTAAGGAGATGGGTGTGCAAGAGTGAGTCAGAGGGAAACGCTTGAGGAGGAGTGTTAAGAAGAGGTTTGCAAGCGTTACTCAGACTGGCTGGTATGGGAGATGACGGATGTTTTGAATATGTTTGTTAGGAACATGATGTGTGTCATTTTATCTGTTATTTTCTATAGTGTCAAGAAAAACCAAAATTAAAAAAATTCTATGTGCTTATCTACGTTGTTTTCACTACCTAAACCCATCATGTTCCATAGGTCGTTCATTTGGTTATTTATTTGTAAAGTATTTTCAGGTACTTTTACATGACCCATTTTTTCTAAAAGGTTGGGTATGTGGTCAATAGTATTTTCCACTTCATCCTCAGAGTCAGTTTGGATAATTAACCGGCTTCTCTTTCTAACTGGTTGTGGTTCGTCTGGGAAGAAAATTATCAGGTTAATATATCACATGTACTCGCTCGTAGTACCGTATGATACCTGCCTATTAAGTTGTAAAGGATAGGCGGTTGTAGTTCACTGATAATGATCACATGCACTCGCTCGTAGTACCGTGTGATACTTATTAACATTTTATATTTTGTTGATGTTTGCTATACAGGTAGATTTTTTGGACCAAGTACAGGCGCTCGTCCTATCGCTTAGGTCTGTGCACTCACTCGTTCTACCGTGTCGGAGTAACATTCTTTATTTTGTTAGCATTTAATATGCCATGGCAGGTAGATTTTAGACCAAGTATAGGCGCTCGTCCTATCGCTTAGGTCTTTGATTCACTCGTATATTCATTCGTAATAAGGCAAGTGATGTATTTGATGTAAATATAAGACTTATTCAAATGTTCTTGTTGCGTTTTATTCACTTTATCACCGAGAAAAAATGATTAAATAAAAATGGCGGATTTTCGTACATACCTTCTGAGTCTGACGAAGAATCAAGCAATTCCATCAGTTTTCTTCTTAATTTTTCTTTATCTTTTCCCATTATTATTGATACACAATAAATATGATGTGAAAATGAAATAATACACAGTTTGCACAAAAGAAATTGTTTTAAAAGGGAGAAAAAACGCTGTTCGTTTTGACACGAAAGACATAATGAAGAGACGTCTATCTGTAGGTGTTGCCATAGCGGGCAGGGTGGCAACTACATATTTTAAAATTTGGTATTTACTTACCAAATTCTTTAAACGCGTGTTTGTCGATACGAATAGTACATAGACTACATAATCATCTCAGACGAGGCGTTAATAAGTATAATAATGCTTTATTCAACTATACCAAATAAATGTTTAATTTTTGCTTAATCCTTGTTAGGTTAGAATAAGCCAACGAAGACAACATGATGGAATTCGCAGCATCCCCCAGCCTTCACAGGCTTTTCACAGGTCTTAAATTCTACATTTACAATAGTACGTTACTTTTAATAAAAATGTAAAAAAACGTCACGACAGTCAGTATTGTCATTAAGAATAGAATACTCTTTATTATGTACACCATAAAAGTGCCCACTGCACATGCATGCATGCTGTGCATTAAGCTCACTGACAAGTATTGCCAGTGATAAAGACTCGTATTTACTAGAGAAAAAATGCGACACGTGTCCGACAGATGTCAAGCAAAGGTGGGTAACGTCCGGCGATGTCCGATGACGACCCACGTTGCCAGATATTTTGCCTGACGACCTTTTTCAACGTTTTCGATATTATCAACCATGTCATGACTTGTGCTACGTCGCCCGACGTCACTCGACTTCGCCCTACGTCTCTAGGGATACGTGTCGCGTGAGGCTGCGTTCAGACGACAAACGCCCGCTCCGCGCCCGCCCCGCTCGCTTTGAAATTTGTTGTATATAATTTGAGTCATAGGACACATCAATAGATCTCAAATTGCATTTATCGAAGTCGACCCGCGCCCGCTCCACGGCCACCTCGCGCCCGCCTTGTGCCCGCGCTTTGGCTAGTACCGTATTGACTGTGATCAAGGGCGTTTTTTTATTAAATAATAAGTAATATTAGCGGGCACAACGCGTGTGCGGGGCGTGCGCGTGGTCGGCACGGGTTATGCGCGTGTCGTCCATAACCCGTGCCGACCACGCACGTCGCTTTATCAATCCGAGCCTGTCCGGCCGTACACGGTGCGCGATTTACGACGCAAAGCAATAGCGCGTTGGTTTGCAGTTGCAGGGCAAGAAACTATCGTACATTGTTCATGTTCATGTTGGACGTATTTTTGCTTCATTAATTTTTTTTTGTTTTCTTTGATTTGCCTTGCATATACCACGCCAAAAATAACGCAGTGATTACCTATGGCTACTTTGCAAAGCATTGCATGGAGCCCGATGGAACACGACGACCGATGTTTACAGGGTTTAAAATACGAAGTCGACTACTAATGCCACTTTTCCCTTCATTATTAATAAAATTATTGAAACTATTCATTTTCGCCATCTTTTAAAGTCGTACTGTTTACAGCATATTATACTCTTTGGTTAGTTATCATGGTCAGTAAAAACGTAGCCATCCTTGCTCTTAAAACAACGTTTGTCTGGCAAAAAAAATATGCTATGATTACCTTTTAACTTAATTTGACCAAAATCCATATTTTGAGAGTATTTTAACGAATGTACGCGAAGTCCAAATGCGATACCCAAATTACATGGAGTACTGTCATTCTTCTTCTAAAATGAGTTTTTCATAGCGGGCTCTAGAACATTAGCATAGAAGTTTGGACAAAATATTTGCTTTCAGTATTTTGCATCCAATCTATATCCGTTCTCCGGATGGCATGCGGCATTTTCTTATTCACTCAATATACCTACAAAGTAACTGTCATGGTCGTCACAGCCGCCATTTTGCTTCCCCTGAACTAAATTGAAAGATGTTCTTTTCTAAGAACTCCGTTTATAGGTATTTACCTTGGACGCGCATTTAAGATCTGGGTAAGTCGGTACTTACTCCTTTTTGTTTACATTGCTCTGTCCCCTATTCCCCCAACCCTCTTCATTGTATGTACACTCGTTTTCCGTCGCAAGTAAGTAGAGGTCATTAACTTCGAGTTTTTACTGTTTGTATCTGAGCGTGATCTTGTTCAAACTACCCTCGGTAATAAAGTTTGGAGTTTAAAGTGTGCATAAAACTAACTGTCAGTCTATCAACGTTACACAACTTTATCTGCCTTTGTTTACTCTATAATATAATGTAAAACGTTAACGATTATTCGTATATATTAACGTTAAATATAATGTTAATGATTGCAAGATAACTAAGTATACTCAAAATCAAATATATTTTTATTTCACATAAGCCTACATGGGCACTTATGAAACGTCAGAAGCTAGGTGCACGGTTCCAATTGGTCGTTTCCTATGGAGAAGAGCCGGCAAGAGACTCCACGGTCACTCTTTTAAAAAAATAAAATTGGCTTTTACAATGTTTTCAAATTACAGTGTTAATAGGTATGAGAGGACAGCGTAGGCCCATCAAAAGTACCAGGAACTTAACAAAATAGAAAATGGTTTAAAGATCTACAGTCTAATAAGCCTACAACGTCCTCACATTGACAAAAAAAAAACAATATAAAATATGATTAAAATAATAAAAGTTAGAATCATGTTGAAATTTAAATTGTAGGTATAATAATGTCAAGTAAGAAAAACATTATGTCAGTGAAGTTTGTAAAAAAAAGATACAATTAAATTAAAAAATAACTTCGTAATTTGGGAGCTGTTAATAGACATTTACATAGTTTTGCCGTTAATGAGGTACCAGGGAGGCCACATGTACAGAAGGAATTAATGCCAAACTTCCTTGTCTTCAACGTAGTCCTTAATCTTATAATATGCTTTTTTGATAAGGGCACTATTATGTTTCTTTCTTCCAATATTTAACAAGTGTAATAATTATTATTATACCAAACAATTGTAATATCAATGCTGAATCATGACATGTTATTATTTATTTTATTTTATTTCCTCAAATTTCGTCAATAATTTAATCTATTTTATTTTTATCCTGTATAAACCTAGTTATATGTGCATGCTGTGATCTCCTGTACTTGAAGGAGCACACGTACTAGAACCTTTATTGTTATTGCGATTTATATTGTATATGTTTATCCTTTGTTGGAGATCCTAAATAAATAAATACATAATAAAAGGCTTTCACATAGATTAGAAGCGGAAGTCAAAGTGTTTTTTGATACAATTTTGGTCGTTCATCTTATCATATCATAAACTTATTCTTCGTTCGACAAAAAAGGAGGTAGCTGTAAGTGAAACTCCTTCTTGTTATTTTCTATGACTTAACAGACACATAAGTAAGAACATTTATATTTAGCGAAGCTCCTTAATAGACTTCCTGTCAATACTGCTTCCTATTTCCACGCCGGAAAAAATAGTAACCTACTTTGAGATGATGGTTAGTAGGTTAATATAGTTAGCCAAGGCTCTTTAAATAGTAACCTCACTACTTGTTACCGGCCTGGAGAAATGATGTTATGGTGACATCCTGACTTCAAACACTAACTATAGTCGATGGCATGTATACCGGACAAGTGCGAGTGTGTCATCTATCATGTTTTTTTATCCCAAGAAAAAACATAACATTGTAGTTGAAAAATATGTTCTGCCATAAATTCCCGGGATAAGGGAAATAACTTCAAAACTATTTATTTTATAATTATTTAAAAAAAACAAATATTTGAGACCCTCACATCAAGTTCTTTCATTTCATATGTCCACACGGCACAGTTGGCAAAACTTTTATTTTTTTATTTAGTAATTTGCCTCCCCCCCCCTCCTAAAGTGACCCTCATATTCAAAATTGATTTATTTACGTTACACGTCCATGTTTGGGTTACAGAAAATATGTGTACCAAACAACTTAATCGGTCCAGTAGATTCGGCAAATCAGCTGTGACAGACGGACAGAAGACTCACGAGTAATCCTGTATGGGTTCCGTTAATAACTTTTGAGGTACGGAACCCTAAAAATTAGATGGCAGCGTTAGTTCCAATGTTGGCCACGTGCCAAAAGATCCTTGTAACTATAAGTAGGTACCTACACTGTTTGCCAATGCCATTGACGATAAAAAACTTAATATCTTTTTCACAGAAAATCTAATGAGGTTATCAAAGCTAGAAAGTCTACTTACGGATTAATTCGTTTCGTATGCAATCATTATAACCACATTCGTTGAACTACTAACCGTATAATTTCCCATTACCCTACTCAAGCAAACGACTCATTCTTCGAAAGATATTAGCATTGATTCTAAGTAAAGGCCAGAGAAAAAACGCTAAAGGAACGTAGTATAAAGGCGATAAAACTTAAAGCACACGTTAGGAGTACATTCGATACAATATGGCGTCGTTACCTGTACCAAATTGCGCACACTTAAGCGACAGACCGATATGCCCTACAAAGTTCTTCATATCAGTTTCGGCTTTGTCCACTTTTTTAAACGTTCAATGCTCTTTCAAAGGGCAAACTTGTATAGAATAGACAGTTTATATGTGAACATTGATGGGTTTTATGATTTATTTCTATGGACAGTTTTTATAAAAATATGACGAAACATACAGGGTAAAATTGTTGATAGTTGGAGGAGAGGAAGGGGGAGAGGAAGGCCAACTAAAAGACTGATGGACCGCAAGTAACGTCCCCAGAACAGAAAGACGAGCACGATGACGAAACATACTGATTTTGCACAAAAAATGTGGTCCAAAGGCAGAAATTGCCAGATTTAAAAAAAAACATAATTACTTGAAAAACCATTTTAACTACGCCTATGACAATATTGATGATACTAACACACATAATCAGCCTATAATGTTCCCACTGCTGGGACACAGGCCTCCTCTCTTTCGAGAGGGACTGGGCTGTAATCTACCACGCGGGCCCAGTGCGGGTTGGTAGATGTCACATGTCTTCGAATTGTTGGTTCTAGGACATGCCGGTTTCCTCACTATGTTTTCCTTCACCGATACTAACACACAATACTAACAAATATAAAATTAAGATTTAATTAAATTAATAACACACTAACATAAACATATTTATTTTTCTTATAAAAGTGTAAAAAACATAGTGGTAATAATAATAAAAGCTTTTATATTTTATTTTTAGGGTTCCGTACCTCAAAAGGAAAAAACGGAACCCTTATAGGATCACTTCGTTGTCCATCTGTCTGTCTGTCTGTCTGTCTGTCAGTCTATCAAGGCCCTTTTTCTCAGGAACGCTTGAAGGTATCAAGTTAAAATTAATATAAAATACGGTAGATATACATCTACGGTCCCAGGAACTCTAAAAAAATCAAGCTTCTAAGTCAACGCAATACAAAATACGGTGATTTAAGTGACAGTCGCTTATAATATCATGCCTCAGGCATTAAGTCCGCCTTTGTACAGTGTATTTTTTTACTTGTGCATAAAGTTTTAATAAATAAATAAATATCAAAACCTATAGGGTACTTCCGGTTGACCTGGAATCATGAAATTTGGCAAGAAGGTCTCACAGCACAGTAAAGGAAAATGTCCGAAAATCGTTAATTTGTAGTTTTATCCCATATTTTTTTTGCGATTACAAACTTACATTTGCAGTTGGAAAATCGACCGTTGCGTATATCGATGAATGTGAGAACATGTTTTTCAACTACAATGTTAAGTTTTTTTTAGGGATAAATTCATCCTGACTACGGAACCCTTCATTGTTCGTGGTCCGACACGCACTTGGCCGGTTGTTATTTATTTTATGGGAAGTAAGACCGTACCTACCATATATCTATAACTTACTCTAAGCTCCAAATTCAAGCATGCAGCATGAAAAGCTATAGCCGTACAGTATCATACACTACAAAATTTTATATAAAAGTTAAATAACACTAGTAAACATCCCAGTCTCACGTGGAAGCGTTGTGTTAACTTGCTCATTACCTGTATTCGCAACTAAACACAACTTTTGTTACGGAAATGTTTACGATACCAACTCGCAGACGCCATTGGGTTCCGCACAAATAATTATATTTTTACAGCTGTAACTAGTTTCTAGTCTAGAATGATCTAAATAGTTTAGCAAAATATGTAAATGGTTTGAAATATCTAAGCCGGTGTGGTGCCGGACGTAAAAAATGGCACCACCCAATTTCTTCCCGTGGGTGTCGTAAAAGGCGACTAAGGGGCTTACTAGAGAATGGGCAGCAGCGTTCTCTATGCATTTTAATACCAAACTATGATAGCCAACCCGCCTGCCAAGTGTGGCGATTATGGCAAACCCACCCTTTGGTCCCAGACCTATACTAGACATAGGTCGTCTTTCGGCTGAAATTATCTACGCCGGTGCTTGTTTTAGTTGATAAATAAAGCTTCTGTAGTTATACATAAAAGACCAGCTGTCAATTAAAAGAAAGATCTATATCTGTACTAATATTATACAAAGGTAACATTTGTGAGTTTGTATGTAGTAGGTAATCTTTGGAACTACTGATCCAATTCAGAAAATTCTTTCACTAATGGGATGCTACAGTATTGCCTAATAACATATTATGTCATAGTGTCTATTTTTTATATTAAAACAAAAAATTAAAGAAGAAGCGCTAGTCATAAATATGTCAGACAATCATATTTTGGGACAGACTAAATGGGAATAATCCAACTTGAAAGTGACCAATAGTCTCAAGGTGACAGACATGAGGCAGAATCGTCATGAGACCAAGTCCGTAGGTATTATTAAGAAAATCTCTAAAGGATTAAGTATGAGGCTCGCTTTTATTGAAGTTTTCGCTAATTGATCAAAATCAGCAATTTTGTTCATTGGTTGTGAGAAAAGGAAAAATAATTTAAACAAAATTATTTGTGATTTAAAATGTCGAGTTTTTTGTTATGCCTGTGGCGGAAAGGGATTTTTCAAATTGATTAAGTATTCAGGGAAAATCACTAATATTCGCAACAAGTTTACCGAAAAATGACGCGAGACTGACGTTTGATTATCATTTTACAAGACACTACTATTGATTTTGAAAATTTAAAAAAATATAATCAACATTATTATGGTCTACTTGCATGTCGGGAAGCACTTTTTTCAACTTCCATACAAAGTATAGCAGAAAAATAATGTTGAAAAAACCTATATTTTTTTTAAAAACCCAGTCATTAATGTTTTTTTTTCCTATTATTTATTAAACCATATTAAGAAATTTAAAAATCACACACTGGGCTTCAGCTATCCTTGAGATAAAATCAAAATTTTATTTAATAATTATACAATAAGTAAATCAAAGGCGCATTATACTATATTTTCGAGTGCACAAAAGTGATGAAACTATGAACAGGTGCTGTGACTGACCCGAATGGTGAAATGAAATGAAATGAAATCGTTTATTCTGTAAATAGGATATTAAAATCACTTTTACACGTCATATAAAAAAAAAAAACTAGATGTAGCCGACATTTCCTATCTGACTACCCCTGAGAAGAAATGGCGAAACAAACTCAGGGGTGTTTTTTCGTGCACGGAGCCTTAAGTGATGCTTCTTAACACTGAAAAGGCTTTTATTAACTAACTCATTAAAATTTTCTCATAGTTTAAAGTGACTAAAATTATAATTTTGCTCGAAAGTAACCTCAACCCTAAAATTCTACCCGTGCGGTATCCTAAATGAATTACAAGCTAATCAAAACTTTCGTTCCAATGTATTCAGAAATTTCACTGTTATTGTCAAACTTTTAATTGTTATTACTGTAATTAAAGCATGATAAGTATAGCAATGATGGACTTAACTACTAATTTTCTTTTTGATCATTTTCTTTATAATTTTATTTATGGTGTTCTTTTGTTGTAATATTGAGTGTTGCTCAATCCTTTTTAATGATTCTGAAATTCTGGAAATTCTACAATATAAGTTTTAGATTTTTTCATGCGTCTAGTTTTCATATTTTTTTCAAGTAAATCTACACGTAAACGTTACTTTTACCAGTCATGTTCAATTTTATTTTAGCTTGTTAACGAAAAGAAACAATAAATTTACAATTTCGTGGTTCGAAATATTTCAGAGTGAAAATTATTTTTAGTTTGGTAAAAACGCGCGTTTCCAGTCAGTAACTAACTGGATTATTTTTTAATTTCGTTTTAAATTTACTACAAAAACAATTTTGCAGCGCTTTTTGGCTGTACCTAGTCTACATTGAAAAATAATCCATAATAATTATAGTCTTATGGATGAATTCAAGTGCTTTTCTTCTGAAGAAAGATGTCAGAAAAGGACTTGAAATAATTCATAGAATACAAAAGAAACCGTGATCACGTTGTAGAGATTTTCATTAGATATAGGTATTTCGGATTTCATACTATATTTCATCAAAACAAGCAACTCATCATTATCTGCCTTCCCAACTATGGTGGGTCGGCTACCAATCGAACCGGTTGCAGCTAAATACCAGTATTTTACATCGACTGCCCCCCCCCTCCCCCACGGCCCAGTTACTGGGTAACACGATAACCCCATGACTGATTGTCAGACTTTCAAGCTTCTAGTAAGAATACTGGAAGCCACCCTCGTCTCGTGTCTTGCTTCTGCCAATGAGGCTTGGGTAGTCATCCGTAACAACTGTCAAAAATCTATGAATCACAGCCGGGACCTTTTTTTTTGGGTGGGAAATTATCAAATAACTTCTCCCGCTCTTGGGCGGAGTGGGAGGGCGTGTCAGACTTTTACTGCCTAAAACTCACCCGTGTTCCTTCATTTGCCTGTGTGCCAGGGCCACAATATCCGTTTCGGACAAACTCGATATTTGATAAACCCTGCGTGTTTTTGGAGGCACACGGATCTCGGTATTTAATGGATGGTAACCCGTCTACGGCCTGACCTCGGCAAGCTTTGCTTTACCTTGAAAATAAACTCGTGTAGCTATTAAACCGTAACAGCTCAATTAGATACAACAATCTTAATAATAACAATCGTAGGAGAAGAATCACAGTCATCTCATATTTCTACAAATATTATTTGTTGTGTCTACGAACTTACAAACTGCGAACATCTGTGTTATATTCCTTCGTTGAAACCAGATAGTGAAGGAACAGACAGTGAATATACTTACTTGACTTTAGCTTGCTGTAAATTGTCTTGATCAACATATCAAAACCTAGCTCGCCAGACTACGAATCAGTTTGTCGAACCAAATTAGGGTGATATCTTTTTTTTCTTTTTTTTTTTTAATGTTTCCCCACACCAGGAATTTCTCCTGTATTGTGTAACTTACATACACAAACAGCCAGACCCGGAACAACTAATATAGTATATTTAAAAAAAAAAAAATTGAGTTAGAGTTTCCAATGCAACAAAATCATTAATAGCATACTAGTACATAATCAGCCTATAATGTTTCCACTGCTGGCACACAGGCCTGCTCTCGGTGAGAGGGAAAAAAATATTAGTTTCACCAGTGGGGATTTGTAGGTGGGGATTTCTGGAATAAATCTTAATTTCTTATCATTAATATTTTTGTTTTTCAATAAGCACATTCATTTACGATACTAACTGCAAGCCCTAATTGAAAATACAGTTTTCTTTTTTTTTTCCTGATATGTAGGTGCTGTCCCACTATCGGTTAAAACTGTTCCATACATTTTTGTTCACATAAATCGACAAAATGTATGGAACAGCTGATGTTTTTTTCGCGATTTCAAGGTTGTTCCCATAAAAAAAATTGTTCAAAATTATGAGTATAATGACCCCTTTTCGGGTTTAGGGTAAACAAAAACTATGTTGTTTATTATATAAAATATCTTCCAAATAGACTTCACGAATATTAGGTATCTGTTTTTCTAACTCTCGACACAGAAGCAATTTTTTTTTACTTATGAGATATACCCACCGTAAATGGTTTTAAATTTATCTAAATTACGCAGTCGAAACAAAACACATTTTAATTAAAAATATAAGACAAAAATTTTACTTATTGCAAACTTCTTGGCACAGTAAACGTACAATAATGAATCAATTCAATTTGCTATAACGCCAGTTATAGCACACTTCACTTAAATATTAACCTACACCTACTTATGTAACTGTAACCATAGGTAATACGAGCTGGTGCCCGCAACTCCACGTCAAAGCGCGTATTTTGCGTACAGCTGGAAAAATCAGTTATTCGATACACCCCACCCCAGCTCCTCAAGGAGGGCTAACAACGCCTTGGTGTAACTGACAATCTCACGTAGGTTACCGAAGTACTTTGCCCTGTATGTGGTGACCACCGGGCAGTTTAGCAGGACATGAGCTGCTGTCTCATCGTCTCTATGCAGGCCCTGCACAGCGGACTGTCTGTGACTCAAAGATGTGTTTATTAAATGACCCAACCATGGCCAGTTATATAGCTGCTGTAACTGCACGCAGCTGTTCATTAGTTAGCCGACAAACCTGTTTCGTGAGGCGGCTATCGATTTTAGGGAGTGCTTCCTTAGCCTGCCTGCACTCACTTTGGTCCAACCACAGTTTGTGATATTGGTCCCTAGTTTCTTTTTTACCAGAGTGCGTAGGTACCTGAAGGGGAGTGGCGCGATGGGTTCAGGTCCTACTGGTACCATGCTCGACCCTCTTCTGGCGAATTTGTCAGCTGCATCGTTGCCTAGCGAACCGCTGTCTTTTGATCCATTGAATGGTTATAATATTTAGGCTACCCACCTGGTTGACGCGCTCGTGGCACTCGTAAATCAAAGTTCAAAGTGTCACTGTTTAGCGCTTGCAGAATAGCTACGCTGTCTGAGAGTATGCGGGTCGAGTAGTCCTTACCTTCCCTGGCCATGATGGCTGAAGCGGCAAGAGAAATACTGTGTTATGGACTCCCAATGGTGTGGCTATACATATGTATGTTCAAGTCCTCCGAGAAGATTCCAGCACCTGTGCCACTACCTGTTTTATATCTATCCGTGAAGCTGCGGTACTCTACGGGGCAACTGTAACATTTATTACTAGAACATAGTACAGACCAATTATAAAGCACAATCCTCATTCACTTCGAAAACAGTAACCTATCCACTTTCAAGGTACACGAAAGCCTTTACGAACAATGCAGCATCGTCACTCAATACCAAAGGCCTAATCTACTGAGCACCGCACTTACCCAGCACAATGTTGCCAGCATTAATCAAAGGCAGCAGATCTAAGGCTTCATTCGTAACTGACAGCTACACGCTTTGATCCCCACAATCCAGTACGTTTCCAATACTATTACAACCTCTTTACTAATAGAGTGATGGCCGTTCCCTTTGATCCCAAGAAAGACGGATATTTGAGGACCCGGTTCCTATTATGTTTCTAATCCTTTATATTAGAACGTATCTGATATTGGCATGTCGCAATTTAACGCTCTGAGTTCCGATAAATATATCTATCTGGTAAGTTCTAGGGATGTCACAGACGGATTGTGTCGTCGATAGAGCCAGTGAACAGATTAATTGTTTTGCCTTGATTTTATTAAATTTTATGCGAAACCTGAATATAGTTTGTTCAGAATAAGGAACTGAATGGATTTCAATAATTTTTACACCATGTCCCAAAAATATTTATATAATATTTCCATTGAAAGGGTTTTCGATAGGGTTTTTCTAAAATGGTAACCAAAATGGTCCCAGGGTAGAATAGAAATAGAATTGGTCATGCAACGCGTGCTGGGCGGATATCAAAATAACATAATATTGTGATTTTTTCAAGTTACTGGGTTTCAAGTAGGTATAGAACCCAATGAATGGGTTATCATGTAACCCTTTCACTGGGTTTCAAGTATAAAACCCATTCAATGGGTTATCATGTAACCCTTTCAATGGGTTTCTAGTATAAAACCCTTTCAATGGGTTACATCATGATAAAGGTAACCCATTTAATGGTTTACCCCTTCGAAAGGCTTAACTCTTAACCGGGGTTGTACGGCCCTAATTAAAAGGTGCAATCCTATTAAGAAAACACACAAAATATAATATAGGTAGGTACTTAGCAGTATTTCAGTATGAATGCAACAGGCAAAAGCCTTGAGGCTAAATCTCAACCGGGCACAATTTATACTATTTACATTCAGACATGTACAACGGATTCAAATAATTTACAAAGTGTTACACTTAAACCTATGTTGTTAAACAACAAAAAAAAAGAATGTTCGCGGCAAGAAAACCAATTGTAACAAACATTCCGTATGCCGCGGTGGATATTAAATTCTTTCCCTTTTGTTACTGTCGCTTCGCTTACTTTGTTTACCATTTGCGGAAAATTTTAGACGCAAGTCAACTTTTTGTCGAGTTTGTCGGATTTTAAATTGTAAAAATGCTTGCTTTGAATAAATTTAATTCCAGCAAAGTGCCTACAACTTTCATAATGAGTCACTTTTCACCGCAAACATTTGTAAGAACCTGCTTACTTCATTCGCTTAACGCGCTTATTTATCTTTTTGTGGCGTCTTTAACACAATAAAGAAAGTAATTAGAATGATTAAATTATTTCTCTCTGCTTATTTTGTAGAACGAAGGACCCGCTTCATCGTTATTAAGTACTGAGAGACAAGATTAAATGAACCGTGGTCGGATACAATTGAGTTATCAAAAGAAGGGCATGGTCTTACTTCGTAATTTATATGAATAAAACATCACCGTCATCTTAAACTGCCTCAGAGTAAATACAAAAAAATCAAACTTACGCATGAGCCCTATTTACGAATAAGTACCTACTTACTGGAATTCGTTACTGACCTTTTTGCCGAAATCCCGTCTTAAAACTTACAGATGCAAACTTTTTCTAATAACCTAATCCATTTCAAATATTTACGAATGCTTGAAAAATAATTTCAATCGTAAAAACGAAAGAGTTTCAACTGAATGCGTCGGTAAACTTTGATAAGTTTCTGAACGTTACCGTAATAATTTCTGTTACTAGAGTATTTTAATCGGAAAAAATCAATTTCATCCGAACTATCACGATTGAATTTCTTGTGGAAGCTCTTTTATGTCGGTGCGGTAACTACTGCGTGTGACAGCTATCAGCGTTCTACGAGAGACCACTTTACATTCATTTTAAATCAAATCTTTCTACCATCTATCAATCTAGAAACCCATTGAAAGGGTTACATGATAACCCATTGAATGGGTTACCTTTATCATGATGTAACCATTGTAACTGGGTTTTATACTAGAAACCCATTAAAAGGGTTACATGATAACCCATTGAATAGGTTTTATACTTGAACCCCAGGTGAAAGAGTTACATGATAACCCATTCAATGGGTTCTATACCTACTTGAAACCCAATAACATGAAAAAATCTAAATATTATGTTATTTCGATATTCGCCCAGCACGCGTAGCATGCCCAATTGTATCTCTATTCTACCCATGGACCATTTTGGTTACCATTTTAGAAAAACCCTATCGCAAACCCTTTCAAAGGTTTTCGATAGGGGTTTTCTAAGCAGTTAATCAAAAACCCATACGGTGTGGGTAACCCTTTTGAACGGCTTAATTTAAGCCATTTTTGTGTGTAAGTGCGGTAACTACTGCGTGTGACAGCTATCAGAGTTCTACGAGAGACCACTTTACATTCATTTTAAATCAAATCTTGAAGCGATAAAATTATAAGATGCAACATTGAATCGGAATTTTCAGAAAATATGTAGGTATAAATTGAATTAAAAGAACGTCTCCCTGAATTCGAAATTTATGAGCTGTCCAAACAATAAATAGTTTGACATGATTGATTATGATTAATAATTTTTAATCTAAAAGACTCAAAAACTTCAAGAGTGATTTTCACTGTCCAAAGCATCTGAGTAGAAAACAGACAAATCTCCCTTTAGATGGAAAATGGTTTTTTAAGAAAAGTTTTAAGAGAATCTCTCATCAAAACATTTAATACGCCTTGAAGGTTACTTGTACCTAATTGGTTTTTGAGAACTTTGTAATTCAATTTTAATTTCTTAATCTAGAAATTTTCAAAAGACATTAGCGTCTTGACGTAAAAAGTTTTTATGGCTTGTGAAGTTTCGCATACCTGCGTAGCTTACAGTTGGTTTTTAATTTCAATAGAAATCAGAAAAACGAGCAAGTTAGGAATTATTGTGCTGAAATCGAAGACAAAGTGAGCAAACGTTGTTTAATCAATGGTCGTAAGAGAAAATAGCTTTAAGGATTCTACATACTGGCGTGACACGTGACGCGACACAAAGGCCCCGCGTGTCGCGCGACGAGCGGTGCCTTTGTGTCCCGCGACAAGTCGCGCCTGTATGTAGAAGCCTTTACTCTGTTTAATCTAGTGGTACAACCTACTAATGTGTAATGTCTGTGTGGTGTCGAACGTAATGAATAGCACCACCCTATTTCTTCTCGTGCGTGTCGTAAAAGGCGACTAAGTGACTTACTAGAGAATGGACAGCAGCGTTCTCTATGCATTTTAACGCCATACCGCGATCGCCAAACCGACTGCCAAGCGTGGATATGTCCAGCAGTGGACGTCTTCCGGCTGAAATGATGATGAACCTACTAAAGATTTATGTTGAAATATTCATAATAAAAACTTCTTTCCTAAACAAGTAAAGGATACATGATGAAATAATGAAAAACGTTATAATAACTGGCCTCTATAATAGAACCTAAACAAACTCCTCCCAGAAACATTCAAATAACCAAAAAATATTCATTTTGGAAATTTAAAACACAAACAAACCTTATAAAAACAAGAGCCTTTAATCAGAACCATTTCACCTTTATTTTCGTTAAGTACATAAATTGGTTCATCCCTGTGTTTGTTCGAAAGAGTAACTTAATCGCGATAGACATACCGTCATTCAGTACCGTCACTTCGGTACAAAGCTGTCAATATGTCGTGCAAACAGACCTTTTGTCCTGTATAAATACTTGGAGATGGTTTACAGCCTTTCAACCTCTCTAATCCGAACTTGGCAGGTCCAAATGCGTGGCGGACGCCCGTAGTGTTGCGTATGTAATTGTTTTGTATTACACAATTTGACAAATAGACTTTAATCGGTTCTTATGCTTGTCAAAAAATAAAAGGCCCGTTTTGACATTTAATTTGAATCAAGTTAAATGTCGAAACGGGCCTAATATTTTTTGACAACTATAGTTGTGCAAACTGTGCCTCTAAACGCAAAAATTTTGATTTATGGCTTAAAAAAACTTTAAATGCAAAAAAAAAATCCGTGCGTCTGTCACCAGGCTGTATCTCATGAACCGTGATAGTTAGACAGTTGAAATTTTTACAGATGATGTATTTCTGTTGCCGCTATAACAGCAAATACTAAAAACAGAATAAAATAAATATTTAAGGGGGCTTCCATACAACAAAAGTGATTTTTTTGCTCGTTTTTGCTTGATATTGATAACGGCAACATGTAGACGCTTGAAATATTCACAGAATCTTTAATTATATATTCACTTTAAAAATAAATAATTAAATTAAAATAAAACAAATATTTAAGGGGGCCCCTTAAATATTTGTTTTATTTTAATTGAATCCCATACAAAAAACGTGATTTTTTTGCCTTTTTTATAGATAATGGTACGGAACCGGCCTTGCGCGTGTCCGACTCGCACTTGGCTGGTTTATTCTAAACCTACGACGACACCGAAGAATTCCTAAGGAATTGATCACTCAAACACCTTACTACCATAAATTAACGAAACACTCAGCACACTAACGATATACTCCACACCACCATACTGAACATTTTTTAATTTATAAATTGTTGTTTAGTAACCTAGCTTGATGTAATGATTATTATATAAACATAATATACGTATTTAACACGTGCTATTATATGTCAACCATTTATGACGGGGATCGGAACAGTTTCTCCTAAACACAGGTTATTTTGTAACCTATCTAGGAGAACAGTACGACACCCACTAACTATATTAAGAAACTTTATGGTTGTGCTTTATATATTACTTGATTTATCTAGTACTAGTTGAACAACAAATCTTTATTGTTAATATTCTTTGATGTTAATATTCCAGGACCCTGGGGTCCCGGACCATTGGAAGGCGTACGAGGAGCCGAAGCCAACTCGCAGAAGCCCATTAGACGTTTTGAATGACATGAGTCACCAACCGATATACAAGTGCATCCAAGGACAACCCCTGGTTAGTGCTGGACTATTGCAGAACATGGAAACAAAACATATTGGGCTATGGGTTTGGGTGTCTATAGTGGATTAGCGACCACTGAACTATTATTTATTTATTTATTTAATTTACACGGATTAAAAAAACCAATTACATACATACAAACATAACACATACACTAGTAACACCAGTTATATACATATCTTATATCTTCACAAAAGTTTTGGCCCATAACCATTAAATTGGGAAATTTATTGGCGAACAGATCGCAGTCCGGGTTGGCTTCCACGAGCTTATTTAGTGCGGTCTACACGCGCAGTACGGGAGACGTAGCACGGGCTGCTGTCCGACACGAAGGCATGCCTAGCAGTCGATGTTTTCTGCCACGGAGATAATTATTCGGTGTATAGAGTCGAATCAGCTCATTATGAATGTCAGCCGCATCCGTCATACCCTTCCACACTTTGAGCATAACGCCTACCTGGCCACATGCCCTTCTGGTCTCCAGCATATGATAGCCCAGACATCCTAAGAGGAGCTTGGTAGGGAAGTACCCGAGAGTTCTTCTGTAAAGAAAACGCAGGAACGCTGCTTTTGCACTTTTTCTAAAAGAATTGCAACTATGGAAGGACTATGTCCTGCCTGATCAATGTTATGAAGTACACAAATAAAACTTGCCCACTCAATAATGGGCCCCCGGAAACTGTCGCTAGCACATAGTGACGTAGCGACAAGGGGGCAACATGGCCTGAGGTGTTTGTAGAGTGGAGTGGTATTCCACAGCTATCAGAACAATCCCAGACCCCGGAAGATGGTCAAGATCCCTACCAGCACTTACTGGAATACTTTCCTCCTCGGAGCACATTTGCTCTTGCAAATCTCTACTCAAACCGGCCAATAAAGGCAAGAATGAGGTGGAAGCTCTGTTCTTCATCAGTGTTCACTCCAGCCGGCCATTAAAGGCAAGCGAGAGATGAGGAACAAGACTTCTCCCGGGAGATTGGGTCCGTGGGTTCGCTACTACCCAACAGCTCGCCACATGCTGCCCTGCGGGTTTCTGTATCTCTCTTGGTCTATTATTTGAAACATACACACAAAAAAAACATAGGCAGTAATGGAGACTGCCAACATTAGTGAAAACTTATTGCTCAACACACCTAAAGAAGTTTTCACTTCAATAAAATAATGATTATGTAAAACACAATTTAAACAATGCGCAGTAAATTAAACTTTTCACGTGGTCAATTTAACTTCACTTACCTAACCTTTTCTTTTTTCTCTTCCAACTTTTCCCCACCAAAAATCGCTCAACGCGCTTATAGAAGTTTACACTTCAATAAAATAATGATTATGTAAAACACAATTTAAACAATGCACAGTAAATTAAACTTTTCACGTGGTCAATTTAACTTCACCTACCCTTTTCTTTTTCTCTTCCAACTTTTCTCCTACCAAAAATCGCTCAACGCCCTTATAGAAGTTTACCTACACTTCAAAAATCAAACGTTTTCTGTTTACAATACTAATTTAGACTACGAAGAAGGGCTATGACTTTTTATACTTAACGGTTAAAACTTGGGAGTCTGACTCTCTCTTTGAGTATTCGAGGCATAATCCCCAGGGGCAGTTAAAAACTCTCTTCATTTTAACAAGTTGTTAAATGTATTATTTTTATTGTAACAAACAAACACACTTTCGTATTTATAATATTGACAGGATATAATAATTAGGACAGGATAACTAAATTATTCTAATTATATCTCACATACTACACACCCTCACTGTTCACACTCTCACCCATACTCGCAAATATCACACGTATTCGCGCGTTCTAGGCATTGCACTCATTCATTTACAGTGCTGTTTGTATAATTTTAAGTTACCTTTTATTTTTAGTTTTGCATACATTTTCTACATTTCAATTGCATAGGATAATGCTATGTGGAAGCGCGGAGTCTCCTAAACTCCTAACACAAGCAATTCCTTGCTTAAAAGGTGATCTCCAATAATATGTATATGTCCTTTGTAATTGAAATAAACATTTATATTTATTTATTGTAAATAGGTACAGCTCGGTGAAACGAAACGCAACCCTACATAGTGCAGCAAGATTACATCGGCGTCAAGTATCACCCCAACGACAAAATTAAATAATTCGACCCTCAGGGAAATTCATGCCTGGCAACACACATGTTTTATTTAGATAGTTTGATTAGCTACATGTGAGAAATATGTATGAAATATAACAAGTAATGAAAACATTATTTCATTGGTTTCGCTTTCATATAGATTTCCCCGGGGCGAGTGGGTGATATAACGACAAGCGACCAGAATGGCATGGTCTTCTCCTCCCTTCCATACACTCATAACTTTGTATCACTTCGGGAAATCACTATAGAATAACCGGGGCCAAACTAAAGTGGTGTGTTGAAGGTATTTCGTGATTAAACAAATGTAAAGGTCTTATTTACCTTATCCTATTGATCATTTCAGCAGTAAGTTCTACGTACATAATATGTACTTAAGTATCGACAACTTGCTCGTCCTTGGAGACATCCAAAGGATGATGGATAGGTAAGGTTATTATTTTATGTGACGCAAAATACACTCTCGATTCCAAAATACTCATCTGGATATTGTGAATAGGTTTTTGCAGGTTGCTAGGCAATAGTCATTAAACAAAAATTAAAAACACATTAAAGCTTAGCTCCATAAAGATATTGCGTGATGATTAAATCTGTAACTGTATCTGCAATGTTCTAATCGTTCGGCTCGTCTTTTTACAATTTACTGTAAACTTTAGAGGAATACAAACATAATGCAATATTGCTCATCCCCCATAGTAAATAGCGTGATAATATATAACCCACCGACTGACCAGACTTATGGAAATATCTATGCAAAATTTGAACAAAATCTATCCAGTAGAATTTGTGTGATGCTGGAACATGCATTCATAGAGGAACACAAACATAATGCAATATTTCTCATCCCCCATAGCAATTAGCGTGATAATATATAGCCTATCAATTGACCAGGCATATAGGGAATATCTCTGCAAAATTTAGGCAGAATCTATTCAGTAGAATTTGCGTGATGCTCTAACATACATTCAGACAAACAGAAAAACAGACAAAAATTCTAAAAAATATATTTTTGGTATTGGAATCGATCCCAGACCTCGTTGCAATTAGTTTTTTTCAAAAATATTCAATGTACAATTATGCCTTCGCTACGATTTTATTATAAGTATAGATATAGATATTTACACCATAATTATATATAATATTTACCCGCGCGCGCGTTTTTTTTTTTTATGTGCCTGCCAAGCGTGGCGATTGTGGGAAATCCTCCCCCCCCTTTTTGGGGGAGGCCTGTGTCCAGCAGTGGACGTCTTTCGGCTCAAATGATGATGATAATGATATATTTATTTATTTTTCCAAAACCTCAGTAAACGTTACATACACGTGGTCTCGACCTGAGTCGAGGTTTCTCCAGTTACATAAAGCAGCATGTGAAGGCTTAGGCGAACATTCTAAGTCCGTCTGAAAGAACTTCGTCGACCTCGACCCATACTCAACTTAGATCACCATGACACCGCGTGCAGAAATGCTTCTTAGCGTGCTTAATTTTTCTTAGCGTGCAGTCGATGGAAAAAATAACAGGAAAACATTTATACAGCCAAAAAGGTATTCTACAAATCTATATAGCCAATGAAAACTTCATGCTTCACTTAGTTTTGATGTGAAACATCTATAGCCGCACCTTAAACCGATTGCTGGCGGGGCGACGCATGCCGCGTGGCGTAAAAGGCGACTAAGGGATAAGTCCCTTAGTAGAGAACGCTGTTGCCGATTCTCTAGTAAGCTAGAGAATGGGCAACGGCGTTCTCTATGCATTTTAACACCATACTGCGATTGCCAACCCGCCTGCCAAGCGTGGCGATTATGGCAACCCCCCCCAAATGTTGGGAAGGCCCAGCAGGGCCGCGCCCGCGCAGGCGCGGGGGCCAAACAGTGGACGTCTTTCGGCTGAAATGATGATGATGACATCCATAATGATATATCTATATATATAAAAGAGAAGTCCACTCACTGACCACTCATCATGAAATCTCGGAAACTACTACTACTACAGGTCTAAAATTTGGCACAAGCACTCTCTATGGGGTGCAGGCACACACTAAGAAAGGATTTTTATAAATTCGCACCTTAAGAGGTTGAAAAGAGGTGTCAAAGTTTGTATGAAAGTCCTATGTTTTTAAAGTTAGAGACATGAATGTTGGCCTGATTGTTCGTTTCGGCTTCTAGGTGCTCACTACAAATTTTACAAAATTCGGCGCTTAAGGTGTAAATAAGGGTGTTTAATGTTTGTATGAAAAATGTACCAAATCCAAATTGAATCTTACGGCAACGCGTTATTGCATACTTTACATTGAAATTAGAATTCGGAGGCCGATAAAGATCCAAATTGAATTTTACGACAACGCGTTAATGCATATTTTACATTGAAATAAGAATTTTTGGAAGTTCCTTGAGGTTTATCTTTAGTTTTTATGCCAATTTATAGGCGGCCAGTACCTATGTTTCAATAATATGCAGGCGTGATAACGTTCTAAAGTTTTTGTTTACTCCGATAGCACCTGATTGAATAATTTTACTAGAAAAATATGGTGGCTTAACAAAACGAACTCACCAAAGTCTGGACCACCTTGTTCCTGTCCCGGGACACAGTTGCTCTTATGCACAGCAGCAGTTCCACTATCACAGATTGTTTTGGGTACCACTTACACGAAAGATCTTGGAAAATCTTAATACTTTGTCAGGAGCCACGCGCGTATTTGATATGAACGTTCGGTGTTTTTGAAAGATAGTGGCGCCACCGCATGTGGTGGCGCGCGGGTGAAGTTCCGGTCAAGCCACAGACAATAAAACCATACATTTCCCCCCAACGAATTCCGCAAGGATTTCACAGTTACGATGCCAACATGTGGTAGAAAATGTATGTATTTTGATGTGAGGTAATGAATGTAATGTATATACTTGTGTAATAATACTTATATTAAAAATTAAAATGCTACTTGCTAGAGAGAGTGGACTGTATAATACTAGGATAAAATGAACTTAAATTAATAATTACTTATAACTAGTTTAGAACGATAGCTAGATCATTATGAGTCCTGATCTAGAGGCAAAGGGCTGACTTTAGAAACGGGACGTGTGAACTCGTGACCGTTTGCAGTCTTTAAATGAACTACGCGAACAACACCGTCCGGACCAGTATGGGGCTTGGAGATTCTTCCTAGCGCCCACTTAAGGGGTGGCGCGTCCGAATTAACTAGCACTAGGTCACCAATATTCAGGTTTTGACACGTGTGATGCCATTTTTGCCTTTGTTGCAAGGTATGTAAATAATTTTGCTTCCAATGTTTCCAAAACTGCTGCGACAACTGTTGGACAGCCTGCCATCGGTTTAGTCTATAACCAGATACGTCCGTGAGATCAGATTCTGGTACTGACAGTAGCTCCTTACCTATGAGGAAATGACCAGGGGTTTAAAATTGAAACTCGTTCGGATCATCGGATAAAACACACAAAGGCCTTGAGTTTAGTACGCCTTCAACACGAGCAAACAGTGTTCCCAGTTCTTCAAATGATAAAGCTCTAGTCCCAATGGTGCGTTTTAAATGTAATTTTGTCGATTTTATAACAGCCTCATAAAGTCCGCCAAAATTACTGCCGGCTGGTGGGTTAAATCGCCATATTACTCCACGAGATACGAAGTCATTATTTATTTTATTCCATTCCGAATTTAAAAATTTGTTTATTTCAGCTAGCTGTTTGCCCGCAGACACAAAATTGGTACCATTGTCAGATACGACAGACTGACACAGACCTCTCCTCACCGTGAATCGGTCGAAACATGCTAAAAAACACTGGGTGCTTAAAGATGACAAGACCTATAAATGAACAGCCCGTGTCGCGCAACACACAAATACGCAAAGATAAGATTTTGAAATGTGGGCATTTATACGAGTTGATTCTTTAGTAGGAAAAGGTCCGCCTATATCAACGCCAACAGTGTGAAACACATGAATATCTTGAGAACGGTACTTAGGTAGTTCGCCCATTAGTGGCTGTCGATTTGTAGGAGACACCCTAAAACAAGAAATACATTTCCTAGTGCGGGATCGAATCGCACATCGCGCTGAAATGATTCAATATTTTTGGATTATTAAACTTTGAAGTGTGCGCGGGCCCACGTGCAAATACATTTTGTGGTAGTGATCGATTAAGATTTCTGTAAAATGAGACTTTTTAAAGAGTAATAGCGGATGCTTCTTTTCATAAGTTAGATCTGATTGGGAAAGTCTACCCCCTCACCCTGAGAAAACAGTTGGAATCCATGAAAGGGTTGAGTTTCCGCAATGATTGACTACCGCTACCATCTTTTGTTAGTGACAAGATGTCATTAGAAAAATTACGATTTTGAACAGTTTTCACTAAAATGTCATGCGCGTTTCTTATATCCGACACCGTGAGGGATTTGCGTTTATAAGCAGATAGTCTACAGTTACGTATGAATCGATAACATCGAGCTACGACGTTGAGCAATTTGCTGAAACTAGAATATTTCTCAGTTAAATTATAAAGAAAACTGTATGAATCAGACTCAGTGGATACAAGAACCGTCTTGGGACACTTGAGATCGGGAGGATTGCAGTCACGAAACTCGTCCATGGTCTTAATCGGCCACTGAGTCTGGTCTTGCTGGAGCCAGGTTGGGCCCGTGAACCACTCTGTCGTTGCTAACAATACCGAAGGTAAAGCGCCGTGAGAACATAAATCGGCTGGATTTGCCACACCGCTTACATGGTACCAGCATTCAGTAGGGACACTGTCGTTGATTTTGGAAACCCTATTGAATACAAATGTTTTGAGTGTATAGCTGGGCGTATTTAGCCAGGCTAGCACCACCGACGAATCCGTGAATAGCAATGTCTCATCTATGTTAAGCCGGTCACGCAGTATAGATTGAACGTATTTTATAAGTTTTGCTAGTAAGTGGGCCGCCATGAGCTCTAGTCGCGGAATGGTGATGGTCTTTAGAGGAGCCACTTTGGATTTTGCGATGAGTAGACTGGCCTTTACTTCACCTGCAAGGCCTTTTGTTCTCAGATATACAACTGCCGCATAGCCGAGTGTTGAGGCATCGCAAAAACCTATAAGTTGACAAAAGAAATGAGAAGTTACTTTTACATGGCGGCTATGCCGTATGTCCGACAACAAGGGCAGTTCATCAACATATGACTGCCATTGTGACGCAAGCTCTGATGGTAGACTTTGGTCCCAGTCAAGCTGGCGAGCCCAAAGCTGCTGCATTAGACATTTGGCATAAAATGTGCATGGCGCCACAAAACCGAGAGGATCGAACTGACGACCAATTTGTGATAACACTGTTCTCTTTGAAATTACAGGGTTTGGCGGAGAAATAGTAAACGAAAATGCATCAAAATTGGGTAACCACTGAAGCCCCAGCACCTTAATAGCCAAATTCTTTTGATCATCAAACGTGACCGGCGTTTCACGATAATCCTCATCTAAACTGTCTAGGACCTGTGTGCAATTACTGGACCATTTGCGGAGTATAAAACCACCTGACTTTAATAGTTTCATTAATTCTTGTTGCAGCTTCGTCTACAGTAGTTACAGACCAGAGAAAGTCATCCATAAAAAATGCAGTTTTTAGTAGTGGAGCAGCCCTAGGAAAGTTTGCCATTTCATTATCCGCCAAAGTATGTAAGACTTTAATAGCCAAATAAGGGCAGCTAGCTACACCATATGTAAGGGTGTTCAAAGAGAATATTTGAATTGGTTGATCCAGGGAGTAACGCCATCGGGAGGACACGGCGCGGCATACGCTGGCAGAGTGTGCCGCTTGGGAGGAGCCACGCCGTGCCCTCATCTCAGGAGTAGGCAGTGACCTATCGCTGCCGGCCGTGGTCGAGTCGATGGCCGGCAGTGAGGAGTCCTGGGACGCGGTGGTGTCCTTCTGCGAAACAGTCGTGTCGCACTGGCTGCGAAAAGGGAGCGGGAGATCTCGTCTTCTCACCCGGCCCGCAACAGGCGCACCGGGCGTCGGCGGAGGGCCGATAACGCCCTCTTCCAGCCCCCATAAATGGGTCCAGGGATGGCGGACTTGGGGACGTCCGCCGCCCCCTATCACATTGGACCCGAGGTGGCGGCGCGTAGTGTTCCACGCGCGCCCCTAGCAGACGTCGCGGGGGGTGTCAGACACCTCACCCCCCCCCAGACTTGAGGTGGCCCGCAGAGGCGGGCCGGCACTAGCCGGGGATTGCGGAAGGAATAACAGATCCCAAGATCCCCGGTGCAAGTGTGGGAGGGGAACACTGGGGTGGTTTTTAGTCCCCTCCGCCCGCCCCAGGGTGGAGGACATCCATGAGGATTTTCCACCCCGTGAACAAAAAAAAAAGAAAAAAAGGGAGTAACGCCATAAAATATGTTGATACGGTCGTTGACTAGGGTCGACCAGTATCTGCCGATACATTTTACATATATCAGCAGATAGACAAATTTCATGTAGTCGAAAGTTTATTAAAAGCTGGTTGATATCAGCTTGAAGCTTCGGGCCTGGTAACACGACTGAGTTGAGTGACATATTATTAATTGTTGTTTTACCTGACGCATCAAATACCACACGATGCGACGTAGTGGTACTCGTCGGCTTAATAATGCAGAAATGCGGGATAGTGTATTTTGACTCCACGTTCTGGACATCACTAAGACACATCATATGCCCGAGATCTTCATATTCGTGCATAAATTTATGATATTCAGTTTTGAGCACAGGGTCTCTTTCTAATTTTGACTCTAAGTTAAGAAGCCGACGAGTAGCCATCTGACTTGAATCGCCGAGTACTACACATTGCCGAAGTGGATACTTAACCACATACCTACCCGTATCATCGCGCCTATGCTCTTGGGCAAACAAATACTCTGCTCGCTCCTCATCTGGGTTACGTGGCGGCATACTAGACGGTACATCTTCTATTTCCCAAAAATACTGCATTACTTGCTCTAGATTCACAGAAAATGCACAGAATGACTCATCGCGAGTAATACTGGTAGCGGTTGACGCGGTACAGGAACCAAGTTCAGTTTGACCTACTAGGACGTATCCGAATATTGAGCTCATTTCAACAGGTAAACCGTGATGTCGTGGAAAAATCTTTTGACTATCGTATATGTACGGAAACAGATCACCTGCTATCAGCATGTCAATCGGCGCGGGTCTATAGTATTCTGAGTCTGCTAACCCAGATGTTGAAACTCGGTTATCAATGGCATTGTGGGCAAACACCCGACTATTTTAGGAACAATGACCGCATCAGTTGGCAGTATAGGACCAGGTTGGTGTCGCGGTTTGACCTTACAAGTGGTTAGCCCAAACTCCTTAACTAAATTTCCACCCAACCCGATAGGCTCAAAATGACATTTTCGACGTGCCAGGTTTAAGCGTTTTGCACAGTCTTGAGTTATGTAGCTCATCATAGCTCCGCTATCAATTAAAGCACGTACAGTGTGGTACTGGCCCCAACAATCTGCGACGTGTACAATAGCGGTGCCGAGCAAAACTGTCACATTAGCTGAGCACGTCAATGTGACTGCACTGGGATTCGAATTTGTAACAGAATCTATGTGCAGTGTGTGATGATGCTTTTTTTTACAGACCGTACATCGTACCTTGGACTGACAGTCGTCGACCGAATGTTCGCGTAAACAATTTTCACACAACTTTAATTGTTTAATTTTATCGAGACGCTGTGCCGGTGTCAGGTCGATATAGTCGGTGCATCGATAAATAGAATGCATCTTTTTACAATACAAACACTCACTGGACTTCGTTGACTTAACAGTTTGATCTGTACTTGTACTAACAGCTGATGATAAGGTCAGTCGCTGCGTCTTTTTTGACTTTGAAGTAGAGGGTTGACTGTCTCTCGTAGAATCAGTAGTACAATCCGACATTTCAAGAACACGCACGTATTTTTCCACAAATTTTATCAATTCCTCATAAGTAGGTATATCTGTATGTCCTAACGCTTTTTCCAATTCACGCCTCGTTATAGGGTCCAAGTTACGCAAAGCGACATAAAACAACATAAAACCTGACCATCATCATTGACCTTTAACATCTGTAGGGCCCTAACGTTTTCTTGATATGTCTGTAAAAAATCGTTAAGTCCCGAGACAGATTCGTTTACTAATGGTTTAAAATTGAATAATTTATCAAGGTAATTAGTTGCTAATGCACGCTTATTTTCATATCGTTTTTCTAACGCGGACCACAATCCTATAATTGTCTGATGTGACTGGCATAGACTTCACGATAGTCAACGCGGACCCGCTTACCGCCAAGAGTAAATAATAAAATTTTTCAATGTTAGCAATTTGACTATTATTATGTATTAAACTGAGAAATGTATCGCGAAATGTAGGCCAGTTTTCAAGTTTACTGTCAAACGGAAATAGTTCTAATTTAGGTAACATAGGCTTTACATAGTTATCTAACTTCTCCGACTTAACATCCGTACCATAAAGACTGCTATAAACAGCGCTAACATGATAGTACATAGCATCAAAGCTATCAAGTTCTTTATAAGACGGTACATAAGTGGGATATAATTGCTTTTTTATTACTGTAATAGCACTGACACTATTTTCGAACTTTTCGCGCCACTTCGGTACGTCTTGATAACGCTCCTTAAATTCACTAACAAACTCAGGTTTGTCAGCAAGTTTTTTGGAAACATCGTATAGGGCTTGTATTCTCACGAAACACATTTCTTTCATTGTAATATGTGGCTGCGCCAACTTATAGTACTCATCACCTAATTTGACGTCTGGCATCTTGAAACAAAATTACGATCTCGCTCACAATGTAAATAGGTAGGTACCCACTAATACGACTGATTTACCGACGCCAGCCGGCCGGCTGGCGTCGGTAAATCAGTCGTAAATAAGTTTGCAAAATGCAAACTTTTACTAACGCTGTTGTAATTGAAATATACGCTGAATCAGGATTCAATGTGTATAGAAATTTAGAATATGTTTAAAATCTGCGCGTTCGATAATAACAGAAATATAAATGAATTTCCCTACGTATTAGATACGTGTGTGTGAGTAGCTGCCGCGTGCTTACACAAAATACGGAGTGTAATTGAAGTTTATATAGGAATACATTTAAATAAATAGATATGTAGTTGCATTAACTTCGTAACTGGTAAATCCTGGCTCGATTGATCAAAATGTTTACTCCGATAGCACCTGTTTGAATAATTTTACTAGAAAAATATGGTGGCTTAACAAAACGAACTCACCAAAGTCTGGACCACCTTGTTCCTGTCCCGGGACACAGTTGCTCTTATGCACAGCAGCAGTTCCACTATCACAAATTGTTTTGGGTACCACTTACACGAAAGATCTTGGAAAATCTTAATACTTTGTCAGGAGCCACGCGCGTATTTGATATTAACGTTCGGTGTTTTTGAAAGACAGTGGCGCCACCGCATGTGGTGGCGCGCGGGTGAAGTTCCGGTCAAGCCACAGATAATAAAACCATACAGTTTTTATGCCAATTTACAGGTGGCCAGTATTTTTCAGTATGCAGGCGTCTGCTAAAAGATAATGAAATGAGGTTCTAATTGGTATTCAGGTAATATGAACGTTGCAGTTATAGCAATAAAGTCAAGAATGCCAAGGGGAAAACTTCACAATGTGGCGGTTTGCAAGCCAATCGTTTCAAAAACGAAGTCATGTATCAATCACAGAATACAGAATACTGTAAAACCCGAGGTTACCTAAGCGATACACGTTCAAGCTATTTATACCGAAATTTCTGTTCTGCGATATTTTGTTATTACTACTAATTTGCTTTGAAATATTTTTCATCGTCGTTTGGTTTAAGGCGACGAAAACCGACTTTTAATGATTTTATACTGAAGATCACGTCCGAACGAGTAGTGTTAATGATTTGAAAAAAATATAATTGTGTTAAATTAGAGCATTTTTTTAATAATTTAATATGTAAATATTTTAGATTATGTTTACATAGTGAAATTAATTTGTAAAGTTATGTCTAACGCGGATAAAAAACTGAGAATGGCGCAAAATCTATCAAAGCGTATTTTTCTGAAATCTTCACCAATTTAAAGATAATTTAATTATTGATCTTTTAGTATACGCGTTTTTTTTAAATACCTTTTGTTTTGTGTATAATAAATTAATAATGCGTCAAATTGGGGACAGCGCTCCTTGATGGGCGAGTCCTATTACTGGCTGAACGTACAAATCGTTGCGTGAGCTCAGTACAGAACACGCAAGCTAACCACTCAAGGTGACTGGCATATATCTGGGTCCTATGTCTTCGTTTTGGTTTGTTTCGCATCCTAATTTTAAATTGGAGGATAATAATTGTGTTTGCTATAATTGACCTATTACCTGGTTGGAATTTTGTTATTTCTATTTATTTGCGAATTACTTATGGTGTAGGTATTTCACACTGTGGTATTACTATGATAGTTTTTAGTATTAGTCGTTCTTACTAGAAAAAGTGTCCTTGAATACCTACGTTCGTATTTAAATTTTTTTGTTCAATATCTTTGGTTGCCGACGATCTTAAAAAGGTGGCTGGGACAGACTGGATGCGGAAGGCGGAGGACAAGGTATTGTGGCGCTGCCTGGGAGAGGCCTATGTCCAGCAGTGGACTGATAAAGGCCGAGTTGATTGAGTATCGTTGGTTTAGGCTGGTGTTGTAAGGGTTGTAAAAAGGTAGCTCTCTATAAAGAAAATTACGTTCAAGTAATGTTTTTTACGTTACTTACTGAGGGCCTAAAATGGACGCTTTGGCAGAATCATACGTACAATTATCCCGTAATTCATCTGTTTGACAGTTTTGTATGGAGTTTCATATAATGGTCCACAAACTATGAATTGATAAAGTGAAGTCTAATGTCAAATAGCAGCTGTCAAACATCTGTTTGACAGCTGCTATTTGACATTAGACTTCACAATACATTGCGCAATTCATCTGAATTGCGGAATGTATGTATTGTACGCAGATCATAATATGATTCTGCCAAAGCGTCCATTTTAGGCCTCCTGGTCGTAAGCATTGTTTAATTAAAAATGGTTAGTCAAATTATCACTTCTAATGGAGTGCAAATTCTTTGCCAAATAGTGAATCCCTGGCGATGGCGCATGCTTATTTTCATCTCTATCCTATTTGGTGAACAGTAACGTGGCCATGGCTTCACAAATTCGAGACAGCATTGTGCACCACGTGTCTAACAATTGGGAAAGATTCCAACCTTTCACCCAGGATCGGTCAGGAGTTATTTATGGTTCAAAGCGTGAATACATCGCTGAAATGTCTTGGAATTGCACCTACGGAACCACCTGTGAACTCATGGCAGCGGGAGAACTATTCCCACTTGAGTTCCAGGTGTTTCAAGATGGTAGTTTTATTGCTGGTTTGGGGGAAGCACATTAATGAGCTGTGATGCAATTATACTTTATTTTGAGGGTTAAAACCTTTTAACACTCTATTCTATTTTAACTTAGCGACAGCAGTACACATCTATATCGTGGCGCGGTCACGGGAGAGTCACGAAGTCTATACATACAGGAACGGAACATATCCATTTAAAGAAGACCTACTTTGAGTCATACTAATGAGTGAATCACTAACACGCATGCTTAATAAATGGATCGTTAGTTCCCCTTTCATCACGGTTCACTTTGATTCGCTCCATATGCCCAGTCATCACCATACCACCCTATTAGGAATTAAAAGGATTGCGTGCGACCAATTAATTAATTCAATAATTTCTTTTGAAAATAGTAGCGGCGATAAAAATCATGCGACGATTGACGCTTTTTAACCGACTTCTAAAAAAGGAGGAGGTTCTCAATTCGAATGTTTTTTTTTTTTTGTTTGATCGCGCATAACTCCGTCGCTTGCCAACCGATTTGGAAAATTCTTTTTCGGCACTAACAAGGGAAAAATAGAAAACTTTTTCCAAATAAACACTACAAAGTGAAAAATAACTTTAATTTTGAAAGTCGGTGGCATTAAATTAAAATACAGATCCAAAAACACCGACTTCCGAAATTAAAGTTCTTTTTCACTTTGTAGTGTTTTTTGGAAGTCGGTTATTTTTTTTTTTTAATAAGTTTTTTATTCAGTTAGTGTTTTAAAAGTCATGCGTATTTTTTCACGCACACAGGTTTGTTCCGCATGCCTTGGGTCCGCATTTAACGTTTTACCCGCATGCGGGGGCCCAGTGCGGGGTTTAAAAACATGCAAAAAGCTTATTACCTACTGGTCAGTGCGAAGGCGGAATTTTGTCAAAACTGTGGTCCTAATTTTATGCTCCAAAATAATACCTACCTGTGCTTAGGCGACAAAGATGGACAGAATATCTAGAAATTCTCGCTCTTTGTCTATTCATGCATTAGCAACTACAACACGATGGTACTCTAGATTTATTCGGTGCTCTAAGTCTGTGTTTGACATAAAATAGTACCTACCAAGTAAACACAGACGGCATAGGAAAAGGTCGAGTACCACTCCACAATGTCTCAGGTGTTCGTACTGAAGATCATTCATAGTTGTAACAATATTTCATCTTCCACTTGAAGGTAAGTACCTACTAATACAATTAGTTCCAACACCTTTCCTGGAAAAACAGTATCTCAGAATTATTTAGAAAATACCTAAGTTTCGTATCAACGATGTGAATTTTTTGATGTTTTTGACGGTTTCAATAAATTTGCCGCGTTTTGGCTGGTACTAATACCAAACCACGTTCAATTTATTGACACCCAAAGGTGTCAGAAAAATAACAAAAAGTCACCAAAGTAACGCCATTTTTAACCGACTTAAAAAAAAATAGGAGGTTCTCAATTCGACTGTATCTTTTTTTAGGGTAAAACAGGATTAAACAGACAGACAGACGGCGGGAATAGGGTTCCCGAACCCTATTCCCGCCGTCTGTCTGTCTGTCCGTCTGTCTGTCCGTCTGTCATCAGGCTTTATCTCATGAACCGTGATAGCTAGACAGTTGAAATTTGTGTTGTATTTCTGTTGCCGCTATAACAACAAATACTAAAAATTAGAATAAAATAAATATTTAAGGGGGCTCCCATACAACAAAAGTAATTTTTTTGCTCGTTTTTGCTCTATATTGATAACGGCAACAGGTAGACGCTTGAAATATTCACAGAATATGTAGATATATATTGACTTTAAAAATAAATAATTAAATAAAAATAAAAGAAATATTGAAGGGGGGCTCCCATACAACAAACGTGTTTTTTTGCCATTTTTATAGATAATGGCAAAAAAATAACTACATCAATTTCGATAAAATTTATACGATACCACCTCTGAAGTATGACCTATATAAGAATATAAGAAATCACTTAGAGATAAAAATCGTCATTTCTGAAGATTTTTCCTGGAATTCTTGCTCACAATTCATAATAATATAATGTGCCATCCATGCAAATAGTTCATAATTAAATTTTCAAATAGATATTCTCGCAAATGTGATATTTCCAGCAAAACGTTATGATTAATTAGTCGAAAGGTATGCTTGAATACCTCTCGTCAAAATAAAACGTTGAATACAGAATTCGTGCGAAAACATGCCAGCTACATGGTTTTCGCTCGTATTAATTAATAGGGAATTCTGGCACCTACATTTGATTTTCAAGTAAATTCCAGTAGTGATTTGTCGATCAAATTAATGCGAAGATTCAAGATAGAAAACTTTTTACAAATAAAAAAAAACAACCGACTTCCAATTTCAATTTCACGTAACAAACATACAAAAAAAAAACCGCCGGTTTTTTTTTTGTATGTTTGTTACGTGATTACTTTGCCAATTATGAATTGATTTTAATGATTCTTTTTTTGTTTGGTAGGTCATACTTCAGAGGTGGTATCGTATAAATTTTATCGAAATTGATGTAGTGGTCTTCGAATTTGTGTGGGGTAGGTAACGCAACTAAAATGTGTAAAATAAAAACTTAAAAAAACGAGACTTCCAAATAAACACTAAGTACAAAGTGAAAAATTACTTTAATTTCAGAAGTCGGTGTCCTTGGTTTTGTATTTTCATTTTTTGCCACCGACTTCTTAAATTAAAGTTATGTTTCACTTTGTAGTGTTTTTTTGGAAGTCGGTTGTTTTTTTTTATTTGTAAAAAGTTTTCTATCTTGAATCTTCGCATTAATTTGATCGACAAATCACTACTAGAATTTACTTGAAAATCAAATGTAGGTGCCAGAATTCCCTATTAATTAATACGAGCGAAAACCATGTAGCTGGCATGTTTTCGCACGAATTCTGTATTCAACGTTTTATTTTGACGAGAGGTATTCAAGCATACCTTTCGACTAATTAATCATAACGTTTTGCTGGAAATATCACATTTGCGAGAATATCTATTTGAAAATTTAATTATGAACTATTTGCATGGATGGCACATTATATTATTATGAATTGTGAGCAAGAATTCCAGGAAAAATCTTCAGAAATGACGATTTTTATCTCTAAGTGATTTTTATTTTTGTACCAGGCATTTTTTTACCAAAAACGTAAAGAAACAAGAATGTAAATTGTATAACGATTCAATTTTTTCAGGGAATCGGTAAAAGCAATGAAACCTTACTTAATGATATCATATGCAAATAAATAAGCAACCCCAACATCGTGCAAAGCAAAAAACCTTGAACGTATTTCCATACAAATGTCTGAATTTATACATTTTTTTGCCATTAAGTGTAAAAAATTGGACATTTTACCCTCTTAAATAAGGCAGGCTGTGGTCAATGTCTGCTCCTCTGTTAAGGATGGCTAATATCAATAAAAATATTGCCCTCCAAAATATTAATAAACTTTGGCCCAATGTTACTTTACCGACCCTTGTCCCTTGCCTACATATGAAAGGAAATTACTGAAATGTTTTACGAAGTTATTCTTATTAAGCCGAATATCGAAGTTTAAATATTGATATTAAAGTATTTATTTATATTTGTGACTTGTTTTTGTGTAATGTTTGTCGGACTTTTTAAGATACAATCATGTTTTTGTAAGTCAAAACATGATTGTATCTTAATCTAACAAATTTGCTAGACACAATGTAGTACGTTTATTATGAAAGTCAAATTAATAGTATTTATTAATGAATAAAAAAGTGGCTCAAATTAACTTAAAATTATAAATAATAATATTTTTTTTACCTCATTTGAGTTGTGAAAAATATCATTTTCGTCATTATGGAATATATGGGACCAGTGCATGACTAGAGAAGATGACGCAAGCATACCACGTAAGACTTATGTAGGGGAGGTAGAGAGGAGTGGCTACGATCTATAACACAATACTTTTATGTAGTCAACAATTAAAACGATAATGTAAGGATAATGTACACTCATGAGCACTAATTATGTAAACAATTAGCAAAATTCATAACCGATTTTCTCGTGGAATAACGACTTTTTTTTAACGTTGAGAAAAGATCTATTTCATAATAGTTTGGGCTGCAAAATACTATGTTCGTAGTAAAATAAAATTTCAATCAATATAGTTAAAGTAAATCACTTTTAAAAGTTACTAAGTATTATATTAGTGCTCGTGACTGTACTCTTACCCATTTGTCGTGGGAAAGGTATTTATTTTTTTTTACTGAATCCTCTACCTCGTTGGTCTAGTGGTCGCAAGCGCTACTGCGGAGCGTGAGGTCCCGGGTTTGATTCCCAGGTCGGGCAAAGTGTTATGGGGATTACGGAATTTCTCAGTAGCAGCTCGGAGTCTGGATATGTGCCCGGTTGATGGCAATAGGTTCGCCCCCTCTTTGGACTTAAACATGGCTGGCGAAATGTGAGTGTACTATAGATACCTACACCTCTGCCTAACCCTTTCGCAGATTACAGGCGTGATGTTATGTTGTGTCTTCTGAATAATGTTTATCCTTCCCTACGTCACACCGTTATAATTTTTTTTTTTTGGTGTGAAAGTATCAAATAACTTCTCCCGCTCTGGGCGAAGCGGGAGAAGTGTCAGACTTTTGCTGACTAAAACCCACCCGTGTTCCTTCAGTTGCTTGTGTGCCAGGGCCACGATATCCCTTTCGGAAAAAACTCGCAACCCTGCACACTGCACACACACTGCTATACCTAATAACCGTTAGGGTTTCATCTTACACTTTTGAATTACCATTCTTCCAAACAAAACAGTCTAATCAGAATTTTCTCCACTGCTAATTATGTTTAATGAGAGTGAGGTGTGCTGCGTGAGTCCCAGATTACACAAACCAATCTCTCATATTTAGCGCGAATAACCTAATTAATTGGAAAACCAATTAGCAGTAGCTATTATAAGAATGTAGACGTGGGCTTTTCCCGTGAGTTTTGGTCCCTAAAACATTATTTAAATGAAACACATAACGTGGTAACGATAATTATTATTCATTATAGTAATTATGTATGTAAGTATTATATCACAAATGAATAATCCTTTCAACACGAGCTGAGAATGCTAACTTTACTGAAACTCGTATTTTATAAGGTTAGCAAGCACATACCGAGTTACACAAGTATTGTTGAAATAAGACAAACTTTCCTTACTTAAGATGTTCTCGACACGAACTCAGATAATTTTTAACACCCGCATCTCGAACAATATTCTCACATACGTGAGTGCACAACTCGAAAGTCATGTCTCAAGCGCTGTCAACGAAAGAAAAGTTTAGATTTAGAGGGGTCTTCAAGTTTGGGTGTTTTCAACTCCCACGCTACAGGAGTACTCGGCGTTCTCGGCGTACTTGGGCAACTTCTGACACCTCCGTCGAGCCCTCTAACGTTATTTACAAGACGACTCCAGCAACCTATTCAAAGGATATTCTATTAAGGAGTTCTTACAACTTTATTTTCTGCGCCGGGGTAGGTAATCAGTGAGATACGACGACGTTATACCCGATCGCGTTATTCGCGGAATTCACTTACGCTAAATGTTGAGAATTTACGTTTTTGATGTTACTAAATGAGCAATTATAAGTTAAGACGATTACGAGTTTCGGAGTTGTGAAGTACAAAGTTTACAAGTAGGATGAACGATGAAGTACGCTTTCATGTGCGGAAATTTCATTCATCATTTGTTTGTTGTGCGCAATTTAATAAGAAGAGAAATGACACGAGTGACGGGCTGCTTTAATTAGTTTTCTTTACGTCTTGTGTGTTACGAAATAACATATCCATTTAATGTTGTTTTGTTTAGAACTTGAAGCTGAAATTGAGAGCCCTTGTCTTTTCAGATGAGCAAAACTTGGAAATTGTATTTTCAATCATGTTGTATTACGTAACGACATTATAATATCTCATTAACATTAAAAAGAAACAGATTACGTAACAAATACATACATAAACTCACGCATCCTTCCCATGGGGTAGGCAGAGACTATAGAACGCCATCTGCTACGTTCCCTACATACTCCTTTTGCTTCGTTTACGTTCATACGTCTGGTCATACACGCACGCCGATTGCGAGTACTACGCACCTGACTTTTCTGAAGAACATCACCAATTAGGTCAGTATAATTATTATGTCCTTCTAGGGACGTTCCCTCCCAGCGTTTCGACTCACTTCTGCCTTTTATATACCTTTTATTAGTCGCCTTTCATTCATCCTCTCAACATGACCATACCATCTAAGCCATGATCTAAGCATACTCTTTTCAATTATTATTACTTAGCACTTTTCAAATATTGAAAGTTAATATTAAAACAATTACCCCGGTTGCCAGTTTGTTCTTCATGGGGAAGTTGTTAGTGAACCTCGTGATACATATATTTAATTTAAGTGTTAGTGTTGGAATTATTGTATTCTGTAGTTTCTAAACGCAATCTTTAACGACAACAAGTGACATGTCCGTCACGTAAACTGTCATTCGAGTTTGACAGCTCTCTTTGTCTTCGGTCTCTAATGGTGTGCACGCTTTGTTTTTTGTATTGCCAAAAAGTATCGATTGTTACCAAAATAAATCCCGTGAAATCTTTGCGTACCGTTTTCTTTATCTGCCGAAATATCCAACAGCCAGTATATAAAAAAGGAGGGCAAATAATCATAGTGCATCAAAAAATTCTTCCCCATCGCTGTCAACAGGAAAAGTGCCCAAAAGGCTGGCAGCATTGCCACGTTGTATGGCAATGCTGATTCTTTTGGATAACAAGAATAATAAGTGTCTATAACATTTATTAGTTACACTACGATTCCACATCGCAAAACTAAGCCGTAGTCTCCATCATTGGTTTCATTCCGAGAATTTCAGTCTCAATTTTAGTGGATTTTCCAGACCTGAAAGGTTTTCCTAGAAAGGTTTTAGTGTATAATTTATACGTGTGCTACTGTTGGCGGCTCAGTAACTTTGTTATAAATTATTGTTACCTACTGGTGTGGGTACCTACGTAGAAGTAGATAACTAAGTATAAATCTAGATATCGTGTGGGTGTGATGTTACCTAAAGAGTATAAAAAGATGATGGGACAGTTATCAACAAAAATAAACTTGAACGTAGATATTCATAAAATTAGGCCTTTTTAGGGTTCTCTAGTCAACAAGGAACCCTTATAGTTTCGCCATGTCCGTCTGTATACATCAGTAGCGAGGCTATCATTTTTATTAGAGGTAAGCCGAAGAAAAAGTTGTTCAGTTCTAATAAACTCTAGATAACATCAAAATAAATTTACTCCAACATTTTATTAATTCCTTTACTTTTCTTAATTTAACGCCAGCTATGGTCGGAATTCTTTGTTTAGCCAAACAATTAAGGCATTTTTGTAATTAAACTGGTATTAAATATTTGTAATGTGACACAAGTCTAAGAAGACTGGTTGTTCCGAACGGAAGCCGATAGGAATCGGGTTGTAAGGAGGCTGCGCTCCTGCTATACATATTAATCACGCCGACAAAGTGGTAGAACAAATCTTTAACAAAAAAATTGTCTAGGGGAGGAAAATGTTCTTAAATATTTTTTTAGACCTTTGTATCCTGCTTATGCGTATGAAGTTTCATTAACATCGGTTCAGTAATTTCGAATAACAAGGGCTTGAAAGTTAGTATGATATGGCGTACTTCGTAAACGCTCTTAAGACGTCGCGGAACTGTATTTGATTCGTTGTGCTTAGTTATTCTGGTGACTATAATTTGTAGTAATTGTGTCAATTTGTGATTTTAATAAATGCTCCCAGTGTGTTTTCAAAATCAACTAAAAAAATAAAAAATTGCGAGGCTAAGGTACAATAGATGCGTCAGGAGTCGCAAGCCGATTTCCGGCCACCGTAGGCGCGGGCCTGCGGACGGTGAGCGATGGGTAGCTCACCGTCCGATAAGGACCAGGCCCGGGTCGACGGCGCGTCGTATTCTACGCGTGCCTCTAAGAGTTGTCAGCACCAACTGACGGGGTCCGATAGGGCCAATGCCTGCCAGGGTTGCGAGTTTGTCCGAAAGGGATATCGTGGCCCTGGCACACAGGCAAATGAAGGAATACGGGTGGGTTTTAGTCAGTAAAAGTCTGACACGCCCTCCCGCTCAGCCCAGAGCGGGAGAAGTTATTTGATAATTACCCACACAAAAAAAATAAATAAATAAAGGTACAATAGATGTTACAATATTGGTTCCAGCATACCCTACCATAGTATGGCGTACAAATATTTCAAAAGAAAAACAAAGCCCCTATTCACGAAACCCATGTCCTGCCCACATGATGTCCGAATCTAACGGAGTAAATCCTGACGATCCTAAATACATATTTATTGACAAAACAGCCTCAAAACAAACTCAAACCGTTGTACTTAAATCCTTTCAACACCTGCATAATTCAGAACCTTTCCATGAGCTTTCAAAATACCTTGTTTCATCAAACCAGACACTGCTTCATTTGCCTAAGAAAGTGTTAGCATTAATTACACGCACACTCGATGGAACACATTAAAACTTTCGCGGTATTTAACTAAAACTACTCAGAGCGTATTTCTCTCTAGAAGATTTAGCTCAGCAATTAATATTGGTACACAAAGTAGTGACGTCAGCCGTCTGGCATCGTTTACTTGAACACGTTATTATCGTTCGGTATTTAGCTGAATCAGCATCCTGTACCGACAGTACTAGTCCTTTAAGACCGGTGCACACTAGCGACTGACTGAGAAGACATTTAACAGCACAAGGTAAGAGTTTTTAATGCTCCTTTGTTGGTCGGAGAACATCTTTTACAAATGTAACATAGCCCTAATTGGGATTTTCGCGTCCGCCTCGAAATTACGCGGAGTGAAACTATAATCACCTCTACAAAATGTCCCGGAATTAACGCACAACCTCTAAAGGGGTCATTGTACTCATCATTATGAACAACTTTTACTATGGCACCAAACCCGAATTCGCGAAAAAAAAAACAGCTGTTCCCTAAATTTATGTTCGAATAACTCGTCAAATGTAGGAACAGCTGGGTTTTTTTTTCGCTTTTTCGGGTTTGGTTAGTAGTAAAAGTTGTTCATAATGATGAATACAATGACCCCTTTAGAGTTTGTGCGTTAATTCCGGAACATGTTGTATAAGCGTGAAAATTGAAATGTCTAACTGGAAAACACTGAGCATGAGAAAGTTGACTATCTTTCGGACTTTCAGACTTACTGCCCTTAGTTTTCGTATGGACATCGGTGATTCCGCCCTAACTTGCCTTCTGAGGAACTGAGGGGTTTCCTTATGCGAATCTAGGCAGGTTTATCTTTGCAAGGTGCGTCGATCCATGCGTTAATTTAGCCACGAGCCACTCCGACCGGTGATGGCGTAGCACCACTTATACGTACGCATAAGTTTTGGATAAAATATGCAAACATAACACGCAGAGAAACCGCAGGTGCGAGCAAAATTTCATCAATTTTGGATGATTATGATACCTTTCCGCCGTGGTCATAATAATATAATGAGTGGTAAACTCACATGCGTTACTCAGTGAAATTGTTAAAAACTGTTCGAAAAATAGTCCTATATGTAGACACTGTGTATTTTTTATGTATTGATTCTTTTATGAGCAAAATAAATTCGTTTGTGAAAATACATTACTTGAATACCTTTATCGAGGCATTTTAAAATCCCATTACTTGGAATAGGTAGGCATTAGATCCCAAGATCCCTGGTGCAAGTGTGGGAGGGGAACACTGGGGTGGTTTTTAGTCAGTAAGAGTCTGACAGACCCCTCCCCAGGGCGGAGGACATCCATGAGGATTTTCCACTCCGTGAACAAAAAAAAAAAGGTAGGCATTACTTAATACGCATTATACTATAGCCTGTATAAGTGCTTGTAACTCCACAAACACAATTTAGTTTACCACTGACCTGTATGCCAATTTTCGAAAAAAATATGTCCATATCCTATGCAATTTCTTTTCAGTGACAACCAGTGTAGAATTTTTTTGTAAAAAAATTTAGGTAAGTAAATTACAAGATTATTGACAGATTGAGACTGAAATTAAAATGCGAAAGTATAAAAAAAATCGGGAATTGCCTCTCGGAAAACCAACAAAATCTACCATAGCAAGCTCATTAAAACACCAAGAAATTGCGCACGCACAAAACAAAACAGCATTGCGACTGACCTGTCTTTCCTTCCGTCACATAGAGTGTGCCCACCGCCTTACAACGTGGAGGTAGCCGCTTGGCGTCTAGCCAAACCCTCGACACATCTAGTGCCCACTTTACCACGCCAGCGAAACTATGTGACCGTAGTCATACGAACTGTGAGTGGTCGCCGACGGAGTCTTACAAATCACTGGAATATGGGGTTACGGTTTAACAAGATGGGAACTAACTTTTCGGTCATGTTTCCTAAGATTATGGACGAAGTTAGTGCTTTATTGGATAGCCCGTCTATTTGAAATTTTCATCTCCATTTTCCGCCTTTCTAAAGTTAAGGATGGTCTAAACTAAAACTAAATAAACACGTGCGAAGTTTAGCGTTCGAGATTGTTACTATCCTCAGTTACTGTCCTGTCGACAATGTAGATAGATCACTTACTACAAGTTGAATGTTGGAAAACTTACTTTGATTTATGATTTAAAATAAAACGTGATCCGCGTCAGAAGAAAATGAAAATAAAGAGTGATATTTTCTCAAAAAATCCGTCATCATTTCTGTAATAATCTCACGAAAAACACCATGCCTCACTTTTGTAATATCCATGCAAATGCAGTACCATGACGAATACCGCAAAATAACTTGAGGGGAATTCTCAATGGGTATTTCCCTATGAATAATCGAGCTTGACGTGTTATAATTTCATTAAAGTTTTACCCCTTAGGCCAATAATGGCGGTAATAGTCCTGAGGGAGACGGAAAGTGAATTGACTGTTAAGTCAATATAGGTATTGAAAATTTATATTGGAGCAATGATTTTAAATCTAAGTAAATAACTTTGTGGGAATATCGGCGATTAACCAAAGCATAATATTTAATCGTAACCATTTAATTTCGATCAAAATCAATGAACGAATTTTGTAAGCAATTTTATAAACATATTCTAATTACGGAGAGCCTGGTTTTCAATATCATTAAAGAATGATTATAATATGATCAGTTAGAATCATACACTACTCGTACTAAATTCTTACCGAGACCTTGCCGCCGTCCCTACATCACCACTTCAGTCACCTTCTTCTCCAGTCTTCTTATTATTCCTCAATATTTTCTCATAACTTCGGCTTCCACAATGGTAGAGAGCTCAAATTCTTAGGATATGACGTGGTTAGAAGACCTATAAAAAGTTTAATTTGTCTAGCTTATAAATCTTGAATTTTATTAATACCTAAAATACGTTAATTTCGTCACTGACTGACTCGACTGACTCACTCACTGACTCAGTCATCAAAACATCTAGGGTAGCCAAAGTCCTGTAAAGCACAAATTTCGTATGCAGACTAGGATTTGCACACAAACAATAACAAAAATTAAGAAATCTTTATTATAAGTTTCCCCTTCCCACCCCCGTAATGGGAGGTGCAGGTCTGGATATAAAATAAATTCTCTAGTTCCCGAAGTCCTAGAAAGCTGAAATTTGGCATGCAGGCTAGGATTTGCACACAAACAGCAAAAAAGGAAGGTGCTTATTTCAATATCAAAATCATTCACATATTAAACATAATTCACTAAACGTTAACAATCTGTTCCCTATACATTTTCTGCGCCGAGGGACATTTCCATCACATCCTAAGAAGCTTATCTTTAGTAACAGCGCTCTGGAAAGGGACCGGGTTTCATCCGAGATCACCAATTTCTTACTTGATTGGGCCGGCTGATGGCTTTTGGAACAAAGGACTCGATCAAGCCGATGCAACAAATATGTTACGATACACATCGTAATATATATCTGCGTACTGGGTTTTATTCGCGACTTTGTTCTGCATATTGATTTTGCTTCCAACAAAGTATTAGATAAGGCTCTACCAAGCATACTGATTGAGTTATTTCCTGTCTTCTATAAAATGCTAAAGCCAATAGGTATATTTCAATACAACGAATCACGGATAGGCATAATCCCTATAGGTATACTTACGGATGTGACATGACAAAAATAAACGTAAAGGACTTAAATCCCATCAGAATAACCTCGAGAGACTCGCTGTTCCACTTCATTCAATTGAAACTTTTTACAGAAGAATTGAAATGGACAGCTGACCTGACAGCCATGTTGATCTACTTCGAAACTTGTTCTAACAACAACAGTCGATAGTGGAATTGTATACCTACTCAAATGCCAGAGGAAACAATGGCTTTTGGTTTTCACGCAGCCTATAGTTTTGGACGAGATTGGCACAAGCAAAGCGAGGCCTATGCTTAGTAGTGGTTAACGTTGGACTGGTAATGTGTCTTTCATTGACTTAAATGTGCCTTGGCGGCTGAGAGTATGTCATATTCATATATTTATTTTCATTCCATAATGTATAGCTAAAGTTATTACAATGGCTTAAAGCTAAGGTACAATAACGGACACTATAGGGCACAGCAAAAGTTATAATAGAATAATTCTTAAAATAAAATAAAAATTAAACTAAGAAACAATTAACAATCAACAATTTTTAAATAGATTAACAATTAAACATTTAACATATTAATATTACAATATTTAGCTATGTATGCTTATAACTGACGACTAAGGCGCTGAGCAGACGGTGGACAATTTGTCCGCGGACAATTTGGAATCGTATGGAAATCCCGGCAGTCTATTTGTCCTACGTGTGCGTTTCTCATCTCTGTTTTTATTTTTTACTTTGTTTTATTTTTGGTTTTGTCCTTTTCGTTTGTATGAGTGAGTTTTATTTTAATTCGTGATCTGTGCGAGTCCCAATAAATGCTTTTTCTTTTTTGTGCATAGATTTCCTTACGCTCTATCGTTGCGGACAAATTGTCCGCTGCTCACCGCCTAACTGTTTGTGTTGTCAGTTTGTGATAAGTAAATATTTTTTTGTCATGTATGTATTCGCTTATTGTGTAGTATGCTTTTTGAATTAATATTTACTTGAACTTATTTATAAATGTCGTATCGCTGGTTTTGTCTTTTATTGCATCTGGTATTTTATTAAATATGTTCACTTGAATGTCTCGTTTATAGTGGCGCGTGTGTTGGATCACTTAGCTCACTTCAAAATGTTTGAGCAGAATGGTGCTGATCCAAGCGTCATGTTCGTGAACGGGCGCCGTCAGTTGGGACTGGTCATCTCTTAGCTATCACGGCTAATTTAAATTATTTTATTATAGAATTGTTTTTTTTTGGGTCCGTAGTCAACAAGGAACCCTTATTGTTTTGCTATGTCCGTATGTCTGTCTGCACACATCACCACATATCTGCAGCTCCAAGACGTCCACAGCTGGACAATGGATTCCCCCAAAGGGGTTTGCCATAATCGCCACGCTTGGCAGGCTGGTTGGCGATCGCAGTATGGTGTTAAAATGCATAGAGAACGCTGCTGCCCATTCTCTAATAAGTCCTTTAGTCGCCTTTTACGACACCCACGGGTAAAATTAGGGAACTGCTATTCTTAACGTCCGGCACCACACAGACAAGTACTCTTAGTACTAGAAAGCGGTAATTTGGCATGGGTATATATATTAATCACGCCGACAAAGTGGTAAAACAAATTCTTTCTTTTTAGGGTTCCGTACCTCAAGAGGAAAAAACGGAACACTTATAGGATCACTTCGTTGTCCGTCTGTCTGTCTGTCTGTCAGTCTGTCAAGACCCTTTTTCTCAGGTACACGTGTAGGTATCAAGTTGAAAATAATATCAAATACGTAATTCCATGTTCTCTTGGAGCTCTAAAAAAATCAAGCTTCTAAATCAAAATCAAAAGTCATTTATTCAAACTAGGCTGAGAATCAGCACTTTTCGAACGTCAAAAATTAAATGAGACAGTCCCCCAAAAACGCCCGCTCACCCTTCACCACTTCCTAGTGCTTTAGCTGGGAAGAAGAAGTGGCGCAACAAACTCCCCAGCAGCACAACTGTCTGTTCGCTTATAAAACTTGAAGCTATACAATACAATATAAAGTCAGCGCAATAAAAAAATACGGTGATTTTAGCGACATATTTCGATACTCGCAAATAAATCAAAACCCGTGTACTTCCCGTTGACCTAGAATCATGAAATTTGGCAAGAAGCAAGGTCTTACAGCACAAGTATAGGAAAAAGTCCTAAAATTGTAAATTTGTCCGTCTGTCTGTCTGTCAGTCTGTCAATACTCTTTTTCTCAGGAACGCGTGTATGTATCAAGTTGAAATCAATATCAAATACGTAAGTCCACGGTCCCTTGGAGCTCCAAAAAAATTAAGCTTCTAAGTTAACGCAATAAAAAAATATAGTGATTTATGCGACATTATTGTGACATATTTCGATACTCGCAAATAAATCAAAACCTTTATGGTACTTTCCGTTGACATAGAATCATGAAATTTGGCAAGAAACAAGGTCTTACAGCACAAGTATAGGACAAAGACCTAAAATTGTAAATTTGTAGTTTTATCACATAAAAAATTGTTTTTTGCGATTACGAACTTATATTTTCAGTTGGAGAATTGACTGTGACGTATATCGATGTATGGGAGAACATGTTTTTCAACTACAATGTTAAGTTTGTTTTTAGGATAAATTCATTGTAACTACGGAACCCTTCATTGTGCGTGGGCCGCCACGTACTTTGCCGGTTTTTTTTTAGGGTACGTAGGTACCTTACACGTAAAGAGGGGATGATATCATTTTTCTCGTCTATCCATGATGTGGGGTATCGTTCGATTGTCCGTGCAAAAATATTGAGGGTCTGTGAAGACCATTTTTGGATTCAGGGATCCGTTTGCGTGATATTAAGCTTTAAAGTGCTAATTATTGTTACAGTCAAGTGTGTGTGTCCCCCGCCAGCTAAGTGGTTTGTTGGTTAAATAAAGAAAATCATGGCAGTAGTAGGTACATATAACGAAATTAAAAGGAAAACTATCATAGCTAAGTAGGCTTTACAAGTTAATGAGTAATACTCGTAATCAACTAACTTACATTTGCAGTTGGAGAATTGACCGTGACGTATATGGATGTATGGGAAAACATGTTTTTCAACTACAATGTAAGTTTTTTTTGGGATAAATTCATCCCAACTACGGAACCCTTCATTGTGCGTGGTCCGACACGCACTTTTTTTGTTTCTATTTGCTGTACGCTTTTTGCTCTGGTCACTTTTAACGTGTACGTCTTTTCTTTTACTTCGTTCTCACATAGGTAATAGTTACAAATTCAACGTTAATGAGGTACCTAACTAATATTTTTGTAACAATATAATTTAAAAGAGTGTCCATGGAGTTTCTTGCCAGTTCTTCTCCGTACCTACTACGCTTTGGAATGGACAACTAGCTTCATATTCCTCACTGACCGACTCTTTGACAATTCAAAAGTTCCTCATCATTTCAGCCGAAAGACGTCCACTGCTGAACATAGGCTTCCCCTAAAGGGGGTTTGCCATAATCGCCACGCTTGGCAGGCGGGTTGGTGATCGCAGTATGGTGTTAAAATGCATTGAGAACGCTGCTGCCCATTATCTAGTAAGTCCCTTAGTCGCCTTTTACGACACCCACGGGAATAAATGGGATGGTGCTATTAATTACGTCCGGCACCAAACGGACAAGTACGCTTAGTACTAGAAAGCGGTAATTTGGCATGGAGTTTCTTGCCAGTTCTTCTCCATATGTACCTACTACGCTTTGGAATGGACAACTAGCTTCATATTCCAACTGACCGAGACTCTTTGACAATTCAAAAGTGCCTGTAAATGGTTTAATTTAAATAAATGCTTTGAGTTTGTGGTTTATAATGATAGTTTTAAATACCGTACCCGCTTCAATTCCGGTATAACATACGATGTTAATTTGCTTCCAAAAATTGTATCATTAATTTAATGACGGTGAACTATAAAACATAGGTCTCATATTCCAAGCGTGAAATTCAAGCAGTGCAGTCGATACTTTTTAACCGACTTCACAAAAAGGAGGAGGTTCTCAAGTCGTCTGTATTTTTTTTTTTTTTATTAACACAGTTTGAATGAGTTTCAAAATGGAACAACATGGGTAATTGAAACTTTGCAACGTTATTTCGTATGCGAACGCTTTGAGGGGATTAAAAGTATCAACATTAACAGCAGGTCAGTGATAATAAATATTATTATGCTTAGTACTGGGAGCTGTGGTACAATGCTGTTAAGTTAAGGCGATTAACACAGTGAGATATTACACAAGCCTTTCTTTTTTTTTTGGGTGGAAAATTATAAAATTACTTCTCCCGCTCTGGGCGGAGCGGGAGGGCGTGTCAGACTTTTACTCACTGAAACCCACCCGTGTTCCTTCCGTTGCCTGTGTGCCAGGGCCACGATATCCCTTTCGGACAAACTCGCAACCCTGGCAGGCATTGGCCCTAACGAACCCCGTCAGTTGGTGCTGACATCTCTTTGTGGCGTGCGTGGACCACAACGCGCCGTCGACCCGGGCCTTATCGGAAGGGGAGCTACCCATCGCTCACCGTTTGCAAGCCTGCGCCTACGCTGGCCGGGAATCAGCCTGAGACTCCCGATTCCTGGGGCGTCTCCTGCTATGACTAGGGGCGCGAGGGCGCGAACCTTGCCTCCCCCTCACGCGTTTCGCCTCCTCCTTCGAGAGTATTACTGCTTTGCAGAAGGAGGTGACGGCCTCCCATGCACTCTTGCTCCAAACCATGGCCTGAACCAGGGCCGATTTTTAGGGTTCCGTACCCAAAGTGTGGCAACGGGACCCTATTACTAGGGCTCCGCTGTCCGCCGCGGCCGGTTCGTTCGTCTGTCACAGGGCTGTATCTTTTGAACTGTAATAGGTAGACACTTGAAATTTTCACAACGTGTGTAGGTACTACTATGGCCGCACAAATAAAAAAGTAAAAAATTAAAGGGGGAGCAAGAAACGTATTAAAATAAAATGTAATGTTACATATTGTACGATGGCACGGAAACCTTCGTGTGCGAGATCGAATCGCACTTAGCCGCTTTTTACGACGTATTATAATAATTCTAGGATGACATTCAAATAATTTATTTTGCTCTTAATAATTTATTGTTTTATTACTTATTACAAGATTTCTTGAATTTATTGATTGATCTTTTGACCATGTATTTATTTCTTAATTTCACTGTATTAATGAAATTTATAATAACTAAATTTGACGAGTAAAATATTTTTATCTTTAATGCTAATGTTTAACTATTGTATGCCTGTTGGGCAGGACATATTGGAACTATTAATATATTGTTAAGACCTGTAACAAACATATGTGCCCACAATAAAGATATTTTGAATTTGAATTTGAATTTACTTATTTATTTTTGCCTACCAATAAAATAAAAAACAAACATGCCACTACCAATTTAAAATTTCCTAGGAAAAGAACTCCCCACGCAAATATGACGATATTATATTCCTTTAGTTCAATATGCACTTCCTATTGTTTTATCTGCATACGTGAAAAGGTTCCAGAGGTAGGCATCAGCAAAAAGGTTTATTTTACGGCCCTCGGGCGAAACTGCAGCTAACTACGAGTTCAGTACTATGTATGTAGTCTACTCCACAGCCCAGTGTACCACTGTAGAGGTTTATGCGACCTGACGTTTTATTTTGTACACGTTACAAAGCTTTCAGAAACTAAATGTAGCACAGCGAGCGATTTTTCTACCATTTTTTAGGAAGCAGAAAAGCCTTCAGCGTGTCTAAATTTTTTTTAAATATTTGATGTTTATTTATCTTGTTTCTGTGTTAAAATTCCTGCAGTTGGGAAATACGAATCGTTTGCAACGTTGCAAATGTAAAAAAAAAACGATCGCTTTTCCACCCAATCTGTGTATGTCAATTCTGTTGGCGGCTTTGCAACTGTGATTTTTGACCATGGTTGAATTTGTTTTATTTTGCCATACCTTGGTTGCAGATGTAATTAGGTAAACATAAAAGAGAATATGTCTTTAATAAATTATCAAAAACTGTACCCCAATTACCTACCTAGATATTTATCGTATAGTAGGTTTACTTATGTAAAACCCTGCCCTCCTCCTCCTATTTACTTATGTACAACTCATCAAACCTGACTTGGGTTCCGTACGTATTTTTCGGGTGACCAATGAAAATCAGTGCTGTGCTGTGGCTCCCAGCATCACATGGCACAGCATCATGCTGAGTGCAAGCCTTCTTGTCACAGTCGTGACGTGCAGCTTCCGACTATTTTTTTGGTGCTCGTGATTATATGTAGATCTGTTTTGTATAATATTTACCTTCGAGTTTATTACATATTATGTACAGTACAGTACAGTAGTACAGTAGTGTAAAGAAAAATCATTTTATTTGTCACAGAAAAGCTTCTGTGACAAATAAAATGATTTTTCTTTCTTTCTTTCTTACTTATACCTAAAGCTGCATACCATTTCCATTTCTTTATTGAACTCCATTCGCAGTCTTAGTCCAAAAAAGTCAAACCTGCCTCATCATTTTTCAAGTGATCAAGATTGATGGCTCAGCACAATTTGATAAGCTATCGGACTCAAATTGCTTAAATATTACTTACAAAAATCTCGTTATTCACGAAAAGTGAAATATGCATTATCTTTACATCTTTCTCTCAGTAACATTGAAAATATAAATTAAAATGTTGGATGACATTTTAACTTTGAGTCCATAGTACCACAGCACCACCTCACTCTTTGTCTCGCTCGCACACAACTGCTCGCGGTTACGCGACCAAGTGAGACAGGGTGGCAGGGTGAAAGCTCCATGGCGCCGATAGTTTAGGTAATTTCTTTTGACGGTGAAAATAATGGTATTTAAAAATAAATTGAGCCGTCACGAAACGCCTGGCAGATGTGAAACATCGAAATTCAATCGAATCGCCACGCGGCATGTGTCGCCCCGCCAGCTATAGGTTTTACGTGCGGCTATAGATGTTTCACATCAAAAAACATAGCATCTGCTTTATATTTAACCCAGTTATATTTAGCAAATTTTAGCAAATTTAGTTATATATATATTTTTTTGCAAATTTAGTTATATTAGCTTTATATTTAGAAAAATTTCGTGATCCAATTTTAGGTTTTTTTTTAATACCTACTAGCGGTTTGTTGTTCAGTTTGGAGGTAACTTTGTAAAAAAAAATCTGTAGAGATTTATAGAATCGTGTTTTGTCAAACTTAGCACCAATAATAAATAAATCCTCAAGTTTACCTTATTATTTATTTCAAAAGGAATGCTGCAGTATTTTAGAAACAACGGAGGAGCTTGCTAAGCTATTTGAGGTATTGTAGACTCTTATTAAAGGATTCTAATTATTCCACTTGCTGAAACCCTAATTCCAAATACCTTTTATAAGCCTGCCTTATATTAACTTCTCATTGTTTCCCAAACTTACTAAATTACATTATATATCGCATAGGCGTCAGAAGTAATGAAAGGGCAGCGTTTCTAGATAATTGCTAAGATATGAGGACAATCCTGACTTATCGCGGGAACTATCTGCGAAGATATATTACGTCTGTTGATGAAGCAAGTTCTCAAGCCAACCTTAATTAGTAGGTACATTTCACCTTGATTAAGAATTGAGTACCTAGTTAGCTCTACGTACATCTCTCCTTTGATATTTATAGACATAGACATGGAATATCATTTTAGTGCCTAATTGCGAATAATATTGATTCGGCATCAAAATGAATATTAATTTTGAAATGCGCTATTAAATTAATGCTTTTAGCAGGAGAGATATTATTTACATATATATTTACATCAACATTCAATAGTTCTAATGAGCTTAATTATATGACTTAGGTACTAATAATTTATTATTTTGGGCTTATAGCTACTGGGTAGATACGTTAATGTGAATGTTGTATCTAGAGTAGGAGATCCACCCAGCTGGGTGGATCTAATCTAGATACAACATAGGTGGCTATATCTATAGTATAACATTCATTAGTAAAGTTGATCACGAAAATATGAAAGGAATTATCAGAGTTGACTCGAGAATGGGGTGTACGGCCGAGCCTGCTAGTCTTTGGAAACGCCATGCCATGCCCCCCGATAAGGAGTTAAGGTAGCTTTCCCCACGTCTCCGGTAAAAATAGTCTTTTCACATTATGATATCCTAAAGAGTATTAGAGCGTCCTTCTTTTTTTTTGTGGTTGGGAAATTATCAAATAACTTCTCCCGCTCTGGGCGGAGTGGGAGGGCGTGTTAGACTTTTACTGACTAAAACCCACCCGTGTTCCTTGCGTTGCCTGTGTGCCAGGGCCATGATATCCCTTTCGGACAAACTCGCAACCCTGCAGGCATTAGTCCTAACCGACCCCGACAGTTGGTGCTTAAAAATAGTCTTTTCACATTTATGATATGCTAAAGAGTAGTGGAGCGTCCGTCTTGTGGGTTCAATTACCGCACGAGGACAGGCAGGATTTGCAAGCCCTACGAGTCCTACGCCTGCTTCATTAGCGTTGTTTACCTCAAAAATATACGTAGATATGGAATAATTGAAAATAAACAATTATGATTATCAGAATGACTAACTTAGGTATTGTTAGGGGTATAAAGCTAGCCATCCAATAAGGACCAGGCCCGGGTCGAAGGCGCGTTGTGTTCCACGCGCGCCTCAAAGAGATGGCAGTTCGAATTGACGGGGTCCATTAGGGCCAATGCCTGCCAGGGTTGCGAGTTTGTCCGAAAGGGATATCGTGGCCCTGGCACACAGGCAAATGAAGGAACACGGGTGGGTTTTAGTCAGTAAAAGTCTGACACGCCCTCCTGCTCCGCCCAGAGCGGGAGATGTTATTTGATCATTTCCCACCCAGAAAAAAAAATAGAAAAAAAAAGAAGCGTATTAAGCTCTAGCAATTCATCACAAGATTCCGACTTGGAACGAGCACTATGCTACCTTAATATGGAAGTGAATAGCAACAACACACTATAAAGATACCAATTTAAAGCGCAAGTAAGACAAACAACACCCAACCAAAGCTTTTCCGTTTAAACCAAAAACAAAATCAACGAAAGACCTAATCCGACGGTACCGCAAACATTTTCAACACCAAAACCATAACAAAATAAACTATCTACCAAAATTAAATAAACCTGCCTTCCACCACTTCGGCTTTACGCCGTAGTATTTTATACCTACGAATCGTCCGAAAACTAACATGGCTGCGAGTGGATTCAAATTGAAATCAAACATGGTTGCCTCAGCAGATCAAATCGATCTGCAGTCAGATGCCAATTAGCAGTGTTGACGTGAGCACTAGTGCCTGATGCTCAGGTGCTCACTCCAGCGATGCATATAGGTAAGCTAGATTGATAAACTTTACGTCATATTGAATTTGAATATTAATTAGGGTCATGGCTGGTTTTGGCTTTGCGGAGTTTGGGCAAATGGGCTAATATTCGGCTAACCGTAAACTTTAGTTGAATTGCCAGCTGGTGTGATAATGTGGGCCGTGTCACCGGCAACTAATAAACCCTCCGTTTCTGTGGGTGGCGTAATGTAACAAAGATAATATAACAAGAGGATAAACAGTAGGTGCCAATTAGTTCAAAGATATAACTTTCGAAAAATTCTGCAGACATAGGAAGACAAGACAGATCATACATTCTACATTTTTTTTATTATTTTTATATGTATTCATTCATAGTAGCATAAAGTCGTTATGACTTTTACTTTGCACAAAAAAACTTAATACACCTTATCCACATAATTGATGAAGTTACCATCAAAAGCACCAGGTAATACCATCAGGTACCCACAAAATTACCCAATGCAAAGTTTACGTTCACTGCTTATAACCCAAGCTATCAGGCGATCACATCTCGCGGCTTATGGGAACGTAAAACTAGCTCCGTTTATGAGCCAACTTATTAAACTTATGTAGTTTCGGATGGGTGAATGGGATTGGAACATCATTTGGAACATCACTATTTCGCTAAAAGCTGATAGCGATGTTTTCTGTACTGATATTATCTGTTTAATCAACAAAATGTGTTTCTGCTTTGTGCTGGTATAAAGTTGCAGCATTATCTAAAGTTTGGGATGCTAGTTTTGATTTAAAGTATTGATAAGCTGCAGTCAAAATAGCTGAAAGGTATTTTTTACGCTTATTCCCGTTGTCCGTACGCCGTGTCCCCGTCCTACAGGGAAAGCGGTACTTCAATTAAATATTTAAAAATACTTCCCGTTGTCCCCATGGTTTGGTTTTACATTCAAAAATATGTTTCTGGCACTCGCCGGCCGCTGTCGCGGCACCGCTCGCTACGCTCGCTCGGCTCGTGCGTTGTGTGGTCACAGTTCTAACCTAACCTAACCCAGCTGTTTCGATTTAAACAAGGTTTACTTCGTACGTTATGGGGACAACGGGAAATAAATTTAATCACGTCCCGCTGTCCCCGTGACAGGGATATGGCATACGGAGACAACAGGAATACACTCTTTTTTAATATTGTCAGACCAAAGTTGAAAAATGTGAAAATGTTCGAGATTATTAAAACATTATCCGGCTGTCATCTTTGACAGTCGTTACGGATCGTCAAGGGGTATCGTATTACCCAGTAACTGGGTTGTGGAGCTAAAATAGGCAGTCACGCCATGTAAAATAGGTACTGGTATTCAGCTGCATCCGGTTAAACTGCAAGCTGACGCTTTTTTTTTTTTATACTTCTAATAAACGAGTATTCGGTTTGTGATAAGTACTGTAGAAACCACCTCAATGAGGGTATACATTTAAAAAAATATCTCAAATGATACGAATTGTCTGTGGCCAAAAAAAACTAATGAACTCGCTTAGCTGCCAGCGCGCTGTTCCGTTATGCAAACTAGTAATAATAAAAAAGAAGAGTTTTCTTTTCAACGGTGCATAATCGGCATAATATTTAATAGGATGAAACCTATTTTCACATTTTCCTTCAATGTAATAAAAAAAATATTAAAATCATGACTACGTGAGACTATAATATAACGTTCATTCCATCAACTATGATTTCACTTCGTTTCTCATTATCAGAATTTCTTATACCTACCACTGCAACATTAACCGCCGTTAAAAACGTTCTTAATTACGTGACAGTAATTGTGGAAACGACCCAGTTAACGCGACATTAAACTGATATTAGAAGTCGATTAAGCTTCCCCAGTTACTTCCTTAGTACGTTCATTACCTACCTATAGTATGTACGCTAAGCTTCCGAAGCACGCGTTCGATGCTTCGGAAGCTTAGCGTACATACTGAAGGTAGATAATGAGTAAATGCTATTTATGAAATACAGCATCGTAACCAAAAGTATGTCGGAGTAATGATCCTTAATAAAGTGTCCTTAAATAATCCTTTTACTATTTACGACGTTTTGAAAACTCCAGCTAAAAAAAGTAGTCAAGTGCGAGTCGGACTCGCCCATGAAGGGTTCCGTAGCAGCAAGTAACAGAATATAAAAGTTCTTGTAGGTCGTTGTAACTTTGATCATCATTACAGCAGTTTTCTTAAGTTACAAAAAACTACTTACTAGATCTCGTTCAAACCAATTTTCGGTGGAAGTTTACATGGTAATGTACATCATATATTTTTTTTAGTTTTATAATTCTCTTATTTTAGAAGTTACACACATTTTTTTATTCAGTTTAGAAAAAATATAATATTAGAAACCTCAATATCATTTTGAAGACTATCCATATATACCCCACACGTATGGGTATGATTGAAAAAAAAAATTGAGTTTCAGTTCTAAGTATGGGGAACCCCCAAAATTTATTGTTTTTTTTCTATTTTTGTGTAAAAATCTTAATGCGGTTCACAGAATACATCTACTTACCAAGTTTCAACAGTATAGTTCTTATAGTTTCGGAAAAAAGTAGCTGTGACATACGGACGGACAGACAGACAGACATGACGAATCCATAAGGGTCCCATTTTTTGCCATTTAGCTACGGAACCCTAAAAAGAAGACAACACTCACAACAAGAGGCCTTTTGAAAAAATTACATCATAAATTGTAAGTAGGTATGCTCGTCGCGAACGATACTCAGACTGAAAAAACATTGGATAACAAAAAGAAAAATTATATTTAATGCGTACCAGCCGTTTTCCATGACCTCCTTGAGCGCCAAAAAGCGTTAAGAGACCCTTTGTGAAACGCTCCGCTGTATTTTTTTATTATTTTTCTTTGTCTCAGCCCATTTCTGAGCCCTCAGAAGTACTCCGTCTGTTAAAATAAAATATTCGACCCGTGAAATAATTGCGGCGGTAATTTTTAGCCCTCATTTAGCAGCGTTTTATTATTGCGGGGGACAAAAAATGAGAAAGAATGGCCCTTCGTTAATTCTAGATAATTATTACGCCTCTGTTGTTATCAAATGGCACGTGTTAGAAATGGCAATTTAGTTTTGGGTAAATATTTACATTTGCAAATTGGTACGGTAATCATTAAAGTTCGAGGAATAAAATTAGTCTCAGGACAACAACAATTAACCCAAATGAAGTTTACTTGTGAACATTGGCACAGTATTATAATTATTGTTGCCTGATAACTGATATTAGACACCTACTTATAAAGAGAAAAGGTCATCAACTTTTACCGAGTTTCGTTATGGAACAATTATTACACACACAGTTAAGGGGGCCTAAAATGGACGCTTTGGCAGAATCATAATATGATCTGCGTACAATTCTTATCCCGCAATTCATCTGGTTGACAGTTTTCTATGGAGTTTCGTAAAATGGTCCACAAATTATGAATTGCTTTATTGAAGTCTAATGTCAAATAGCAGCTGTCAAACAGATGAATTGCGGGATGTATGAATTGTACACAGATCTTATTATGATTCTGCCAAAGCCTCCATTTTAGGCCCCAAGGTATCGTGGAAATCTACCAATGACCAATACAACTACCATTACAACTAACATTGTTCACTAACATTTCCAAACTATTGAAAGCGCTCTCTTGAGGGAAAAGGTGGAACTACAGTCGGAGTTCGAAAAGGAAAGCGAAATGTATGAAACGAACTTCTACTGCAAAACTTACCCTACCCCTCGCTAGATGTCACTCTATTGCTAAACATGTTGGTCTAACCTCCTTTGCTTCCCCTGAAAGCCACCTGCTGTACTAAATCTAAAAATGCCCGACAGATGGCGTACCGCGTTTGGTAGTTCACCGTCTACGATTACGTGTAATATTGTGAGCAGTAAACGATTAAACAATTATTTCTCAATAGCAGTTATTAAATTTTTTACCGAATCTAACAAGTGCTTTGTTCGCTGAGTTCTGAGTTTGTAAGTATTTCCTTGTTATCGAGTTGAAATGTAATAAATTGGTCACGCACAAAATAATAGCTCTATGTAATTTAATGTAATTAAATGAATTAATAATTACTTAATTAAATAAATAAAAAAAGTACGTTTTAGTTAGTAAAACTCCCAGAGCGGGAGAAGTTATTTGATGACTTCCCAACAAAAAAAAAAAAGTCTTAGAAATTTATACTCTACCGTAGAATAGAAATCGCTTGTCTACCAAAAATATTCTACTGTCTACACGGAAACGTCATTTTTGTCTACTCTTCCGTCGACAAAACACTTCTCTACGGTTCTCTTACGGTCAGTGCTCTGTATTACCTGACCCCTCTTCAAAAGAAGATAGGAAAACGGGTCGGGTTATGCAGGTCACTGGCTGTACTAAGCCTGCAAGTCTACTTTACAGGGACCCCTCCCCCCCCCCTAAAAGGCTCTAATCAACAACGTGCCAAAATTAAACTCTTTACAGTCAATCGCTGGAGTTGACATGACTGTGTTTAAAACAGTCTGTAAATCTTTTAAGTTCGTAAACTCACACTTTTTTCCCATCGGGGTAGGCAGAAACTATAGAACGCCACTTGCTACGCTCCTTACATACTCCTTTTTCTTCGCCTACGTTCTGAATACATCTGTACCCCGAGTGTAAGTTTGCAAGTGAGTAAACGTAACTAGCGCGTTTGCGTTAAGATTTTTATTCTCACTCTTATACTCTTAGCATTATGATCCATCAGTCATTTTTTTACGCAAATTAAATAGTTACGTTTACTCTCATGCAAACTTACACTTGGGGTACAGGTCATACACGCACGCTGGTTGCGAGTACTACGCACCTGACCTTTCTGAAGAACATTACCAATTTGGTCACTTTAAGTCTTTCTAGGGCCCCCGGCGTTTCCACTCACCTCTGCTTTATAAATACCTTTTGTTAGTCGCCTTTCACTCATCCTCTCCACATGACCAAACCATCTAAGCATACTCTTTTCAATCTTTGTCACTACATCTTCTTTTAAACTGCACCGTTGCCTTATCACCTCATTTTTCAGCCTATCATTCATAGCCACGCCAGACATGCTTCGCAAGGAACGCATTTCCACAGCATTTATTCTACTTTCATGCTTTTTTTGCCACACCTAACATTCACTTCCATACATAAGCGTTTTAAGTTCATTACCTTTTAGAAACCAAGTGTTAATCAACTATGAATTAAACCTCCTCTACAAACACAACGAAATTAGTCTACCACATTAAGATGGAGATATATGCCAGTGACCTTGAGTGGTTAGCTTGCGTGTTCTGTACTGAGCTCACGCAACGCGTCGTACTTTCAGCCAGTAATAGGACTCGCCCATCAAGGAGCGCTGTCCCCAATTTGACGCATTATTAATTTATTATACACAAACCAAAATGTATTTTAATAAAACGCGTAAACTAAAAGATCAATAATTAAATTATCTTTAAATTGGTGAAGGTTTCAGAAAAATAAGCTTGGTAGATTTTCCGCCATTCTCAGTTTTTTATCCGCGTTAGACATAACTTTACAAATTAATTTCACTATGTAATATAAACATAATCTAAAATATTCACATATTAAGTTATTGAGAAAATGCTCTAATTTAACATATATTTTTTTCAATTCATGAACACTACTCGTTTAGACGTGATCTTCAGTATGAAATCATTTTAAGTCGGGTATCGTTGCCTTAACAAGAAGCCGCTTCAAGATTACACAAATAATACATGAACAAAGTAACCAACTCTATTCTGGTCTGTCGAACTGTACTGCAAGTTATCATTGAAGTGTGCACAGACAAACTGGAGGGTATTTCAACTTTAATCGAGTTGTGAAGCGCATTATGGTTGCATTGCGATGGTTGCTACGAGGCACAATTGGATCTTGATAGGATTACCTACCCCTCTTTGCTGAATCAAGTGCTTGAACGTTGGGGTATGGATCGCCAATGATGATGGTTATTTGATTAGAACGACTGTCTTCATATATGGCTGTCTTTACATAGATGCCAGTTATGCTTCTAATCTGCTTCTGGGGAGTTTGTTGTACCACTTCTTCTTCCCAGCTAAAGGCCTAAAGCACTAGGAAACTGTGCAGTTTTCGGGGCAGTCCCCCGTCTTATGCTATTTTGACGTCCGAAATGTGCTGATTCTCAGCTTAGTTGGAATAAATGTTTTTTTTTTTTTTGATGCTTATCTTTTCAATCGGTGCTTTTTTTTGGCTTGGATAACTTATTAGATACATAGATTGATAAATCATTTCGTTAGTGTACACAAAATGAAGTACAACACACAAAACCACATCGAAATGATAACTAAGAATAAGAATATAATGAAAATAAAAAAGAAGGTGCGAATTTACAAAAAAAAAAACACATTTTAAAGAAAGATAATTGACGCAAACATCCTGCGTTTCGATCCTAACGACGTAACGCCTGAAGACTAACCTGAACTACCTATTAACGATTATCAGGTGATTGAGATTAGTCCAGCTATCGGTTAGTCTAATTTAGTTGGTGTATTTGAGCGTCGTTCCACAAACCGTCGATAGGTATTACTATTGGTTCACCCAACAAAAGTGATTTTCCCATTAACCGCTACATCAACAGGTATACCTACTTATTATGAGACTCCACTCCTTTTTAAAGTCCAGCAAAGATATTATTAGCCATGTAACGGAAGTGCAGCCATGTACTTAGTAAGAAACATTCTGATGCACTTATTTTCTCGAACCAACTAGTGGACAGTGAACTACTTTAGTCCCCCAGAGGATCACGAGCTCGGGTCAGGTTTGCTTTAGAAGCGCTTTGTGAATTTTTACGTACTACTATTAAACTGTTTTACTTTTCTAACTTTTTTTTTTTACTTTAATTTTGGAAGATTTTTATCAAGAACATACACACCGCAACGTTTTATAACTTATAAAACGAGTTACTTATGCCCTGAGTCAACCCGTATTCGCGAAAATTAAAAGAAATAATACGTAAATCGGATACGCAACTCTCGAAATATAAGCGCACTAATGGAAATACTGATAGATGATGCGTTTTACACTATGCAGGATGGAGGTAACAATGTTTTCTTATGTGCTAATCGTAATAAAAGCCGTTTTAACGAACGAGTTGAATCAACCTTTGATCTCCTCTCTCTCTCGTCCATGTATTAACGTTAACTATTTATGAATCAACTAGTTGAATTCGTCAACGACGTTTATGAATTTAACTCTTATAATAATCTACTAAATCCGTTAACTCGTTGACGAATTTAACTAGTTGATCGACTAGTTGATGAACGCAAATCAACGTTGACGTTTTGTTAACTGAAAAACCGCCAACACAGCCGTCTTCTTTGTTAATACTAGGAGTATTAACAAAGAAGACGGCTGTGTTGGACTAGTTGATTCATAAATAGTTAACGTTAATACATGGACGAGAGAGAGAGGAGATCAAAGGTTGATTCAACTCGTTCGTTAATTCAAAGCCCATCGCTACTACTGACTAACTATTTAATAACGAATCCACGCCTCCTTTCATTCTGAAAATAACTAAAACACAGTATCTAATAATGTGAAGACTATGTGGGTCATTGTTTTTTTATTTTCAGTAATTGACACTAGGTACATTGAACCTTCTTGACTTGTCCTTTCTTTGATTTTGTTCGTCTCGTCGTCGCGCGTCGTTGAGCTCCTTAAGTTCTGAGTTGAACTGCACGATTACTGACAAATGCGTGCACTGACTGGACAGGTCCACTCAATCTGTGTGGTTATTTCCTCAAAAATCAATTTCAGACACCATCTTCATGGTCTTAACATGCTCGCACTAAAATAATGTCTGGACTTTATAAGAGGCCTCTGAGTTTGTTGCAGCCTTTCTTCTCACAGTAGTAAGATAGGAAACACCGACCTCATCTAGTATTTTTTTAATATGATTGACGTGAAAAGGTCTTTGTATACAAACCTACTTACAGAAATAAAATCATTTATCATTTAGAACAAAATCTCAACACTACCTTTTAACAATATCCATGAAGGGGAAAAAAAAAGAAAAGGAGTGTACCGTTTCTTGTTTTCGTCAGCGTCAGTGACTTCCTCAAAATAATTAACGTTAGTAAAACCATAGCAAGTGCATAAACATTTCTCTCGTACCAATATAATTTACCAAGGGATTAAAATTGTATTCAACTCTTTTGAATAAATTCATATATTCACTCTGCAAAACAACTTCTTTCAAAGACAAACATCTTATAAATTAAAGCTTAATTACCGCTCTTTGATTTCAGACATTGAGTGCTCAAGAGATCTCCCGTTGCGTCGAGTTAATTGGCCTACTGCAGTTACAATAACAGCAATTGCATTTATCGGGAAAGAAAACAAAGGACCAAAACAATTTCCCTACTTAGAAGACTGTGCTATCTGAAAGAAATAGTTTTAAATGTGATTCTTAGGTTGCTAATTTTAGATTATCCTGCGGTAAAACAGAAGTTATCATTATTGTACATTTCTATTACCTTTTAGAAGAACATAACCAACCTTTTGGTAATTTTCTCCAGAAATGTCACGTGCGTAGTAGGTACCTAATACTCGCAACTTGTGTGAACGTAAAAGAAGCAAAAGGAGTATATGGATCGTAGCAGGTGGCGTCTTGTAGTTTCTGCCCATGGGAAAAAGTCGTGAGTTTATCTAGTTACTTACTATGCTTGTACATTGTTAGTTTTATTTGCACTGCATGCAACAAGGAAAACTTTTATCAGTGCCTAATGATCTAACTAGAACGTACCCATTCACCATGCATTTGTTATAGAGGCAGCGTAGTATAGAGTTGTTACGGGACGGGGTTGTAGTTGTTAACGGACTTACTAGAGAATGCGCAGCAGCGTTCTCTATGCATTTTTAAAACCATACTGCGCCCGCCAAGCGTGGCGATTATTGCAAATCCCCCCCCCCCCCTCTATATGGGGGAGGCCCATGTCCTGCAGTGGACGTCTTTCGGCTGAATGATGATGATGATGATAGAGTTGTTTAATTCACTATGAGGTTGCAAATAAAGCAAAGTCTGTATAGTTTTATAATCAGTTTAATAACAATACTACACTTCGATAACACTGCTTCTGAATACACAAAATACGTCTTCAATCTGCGAGTGTTCAAGCTTGACCGTCATGTTCCCAAATGAGACTGTACACGTAGGCTACCGTTCGACAGCTAGTTGCTGTCAACCTATTACAGATGCACTTGTTATTATAAAACAATCTTCAATCCCAAACAGTATGCAATTAATGGCATTCTTTCCAATAATATTACACCTATTTAATAACGCCGTTTTGTCATAAAAATAATCCTCTAATGTATCGCCAAAACGCTCTTTACAAGCAAGCTTAACTTACAATAACTGAGCGTAATTCTCGTTTAACATATTGCGCCATTACATTACCGGTACAGTGGAAAGAAAAATATTAGGAAAGCGGAATTCTTATAATTCACTATTAATCTAAATGACAAATAATAAAATTGATAAAAAAACAGTAAGTACCTTATTATTGCGCTTTGCTGGGCGATCGGCAACACTGAAATAACAAAGTAGTCTCAGTGCTATCCAACTTCTGAACTTTAATATACTATAAGACTTTAAGGTTGCAAAGAAAGCAAAGTCTGTATAGTTTTATAATCAGTTTAATAACAATACTACACTTCGATAACACTGCTTCTAAATACACAAAATACGTGTTCAATCTGCGAGTGTTCAAGCTTGACCGCTATGTTCCCAAGTGAGACTGGTACACGTAAGCTAAAGCTAAAAGTCAGTTTAATTAACAACAAATAATCAATGATATTTCACGTGGGTGATTCTATGTGGTGCCGGACGTAAAGAATAGCACTCCCTTATTTCGTCCCGTGGGTGTCGTAAAAGGCGACTAAGGGACTTACTAGAGAATAGGCAGCAGCGTTCTTTATGCATTTTAACACCATACTGCGATCGCCATGCCGCCTGCCAAGCGTGGTTATTATGGCGAACCCCCCCTTTGGGGAGGCCTAAGTCCAGCAGTGGACGCCTTTCGGCTGAAATGATGATGATGATGATTTCACTTGGGTACATGGTTACAACTTTATAAATTAAAATATTAAAACTGCAAATACATACATGATTATAAAAAATAAAAAATTGAACTGTGCTTCACATAATTTAATAAAATAATAGCAATAGCTAACAGTTGTAAATCTAGTTAGAAGTAAGCCCATCTACATGCAAGAAATTATACAAGTACCAACCAAAACCGTATCTAAACCCATACCATACCATAATCCAAGTTCGAACCGCTTTTCTAAAGTAAATATTCCCGAACACGTACATTTCGTGTTTCACTTCGCTCCGTAATCCGTAAACGTTGTAGTCTAAGTATTAGAGTAAAACCAAACGTAAACCAGTAAGTCCACAGTGCTAAACCGAAAATGCGCTCACACTGGACCTACGCAAACAAATTGCAATGTATGTAAACAGAGACCGGTAGTGCCCCAAGCTCGGCACACGGTAGCGATTTTCGTCAATCGCCTGAAACAAAGAACCGGGGTGAATATTAAAGGGCTGTGACACTTGAGCGGGTTTTTCATCAGGCAACAGACACCAGTGTGCCTCTTTCAAACCCTCCTTTTGAGATCCCGCGCAAGATTAGGCACTAGTTCTTATGGTGTGACCGTAGTGATGTCACAAGGGTGTTAAAATTGTAAGCCGAAATTTGTATCGATAGAATGAAATGTATCGAATTATAATTTTGTTTTTGTATCGTGGCGTGTGATAGCTAATATATGGCAAATAATTTAATTTAATGTTTTGTGTTGCACAATGTAAATTATTTTCCATACTATTGTATAGAATCAAGTTTTTCTAACTGAACAGACAGCTGTGCTGCTGGGGAGTTTGTTGCGCCACTTCTTCCCAGCTAAAGCAGAAAGTGGTGAAGGGCACGCGTTTTTGGTGTACTGTCATTATGTCATTTTAACGTTCGAAAAGTGCTGATTCTAGTTTCTAGTCTGAGGCTAGTTTGAATAAATGACTTTTGATTCTATTGGATTATCGAGTCCGGTGCCGGGTGCGATTAAACTCAAACTGCAGATGGTTATCACATGATTGGGTTGTAAACTCAATTTTCGTAGAAAATATTTAAATCATTGTATAAAAGCTCAACGATTAACTAGCAACTAAGTACCTACCTACATCTTCAGTTGTTTAATCTATAAACAAAATAATCTGAACTAAGTTTTCACCCCAATTAGGAACTTAGTTTTATCGCAATTTTACAAGCTTATATGATTTTGTTTGTAAAAATATAGGTTATTTTTAAAGCCCATTAAATATTAACGTCAAAATTATCGACACTCAGCACATCACTAGCTCGTTATTGCACGTCATCACTAGTATAGAGCGGCGCGACGCCTGGCACTCGACACCGCGATGATTCAGCTTTCTCAATCCAAAAGCCTTTTACGATTCCTCTTTCATTCTCACCGAGTGAATTCGACTCTCGTTCCCACGCAGTTTTGAACACGACTGTACTAGAAACTATTTGACAGTTGTTGGTTGATGCTCATTTATTCATTGGTTGCCAGATTTGAATCATGCTTTGCTTAGAGTATTTGTCTAAGATGCTTTGTGTCCGTATGGATTGAGGAGCCATGTCTCATATTTAATCGCGGGTACTACCAATATTTAGTAGTAAATTAGCGATTTTGTAGAAATATATCCGTCAGCTAGTTTTCGAGTTCTCAGGTGGCTCCTAAATTCAGACGTCTGAGCCACCTCCAACGTCCCGTAACTTTTTAAGGACGCCAACTTTTGACGGAAAACTTTTATTAACGAATCTCTCAAATTCTCAAGTTGTTCATTTGAAATTACAACACATTTTTTCAACCATCTAGCTAGAAAATTAGGATCCGATAAAGTCACTATTCAACTTCAATAGAACAGAGTTTGTTGTTTTTATAAATAAATAAAGATAAAAAGTCTATGCTTTCATAAAACCTCCCGAAACGTGACGAAACATTTCCGCGAAAAGCTTTATAACAAAAATCTGTGTTACCAAAGAATAGCCCTGGTTTTGTTCAAACTAAAGCAAATTGGCTGAATTGGGCCATTCTGCAGTGTTACATTAACTTTGTTACATTACAAAGTTTCACACTGACCGAGCAATTTAAGTTAGTGACTTACCGGCTGTGAATTATTGGCTGGAATGGACAATAAACGGATTTAACGGTTTCTTTCTTAAGAGTCAGATAATCGCCGTTGACCTTGGCCATACAAATGCACGTCGCGCTCACACCGCGCAACCATTGACTTTCATGGAATATTTATTTTTAGTAACAAAAATATGTATATTTGAAAAAAATCACAGATAGAATTAAGGCTTCTACATACCGGGGCGACTTGTCGCGCGACGCGACGCAACAAAAAGGCACCGCTCGTCCCGCGTCTCGCGGGGCCTTTGTACCGTGTCGCGTCGCGCGACAAGTCGCGCTGGTATGTAGAAGCCTTTATAGATAACAAAACAGCCTATTCGTACAAAAAAAAACATTAAAATATCTTAAGTAGTTTGCAAGTAACATCGTTTTATGCTTTGGGTAGACATTACTTCCTGAGTTTATTTCATAAAGTATTTTAATACAATACTTAAATATTCACTTATATTCGTTCTAGTTTAACATACATTTTTTGCATAACTTATTTGCATTATATGGAGGCGTAATAACAGATTTAAAAGTCACTAAAATCATAGTATCTGCGCCTTAATGATTAAAGTGCCTGTCAAAATCTACGTATGTTGAACATACGTAAAATAATTCACCTACACAGCTTCCCACGTTTCTGCATCCCAACAAAAACGAAATAATATTACCTGTATCGGTTTTATGGCTAGTAAAAATAAATTTCGTCTACTTTATTATCACAAAAGTTAATAATATCACGTAAAAACGTTATCAGTTCACAAGTATTATTTAAGTACAGCCATGTCAGTTTAACTACCTATAGTAAATAATTAATCGATCATTTCTAGTTACTAACTGCGCCCCGCGGTTTCACCCGCGTAAGTCTCGATCCCGTAGGAATATTGGGATAAAAAGTAGCCTATATATTAATCCAGGATGTCAGCTATGTCCATACAAAATTTTATCAAAATTGGTATAGCCGTTTGAGCGTGAAGAAGTAACAAACACACACGCACTCAAAAACTTTCGCCTTTATAATATAAGTGTGATTTTATACGAAAAACTCCTGTCTGACTTCTGGGACCATTTTGTGGAGGAATTCCCTCTTCTCTCTAATCTCCATTAAATAGGTTGCTGGGTAATTCTAGATTATATCCAGCAAAATCAACCAATCTGCATAACCTTTTCCCAACTATGCCGACCCCAACGACCCCAACGTCGGCTTCCAGTTAAACCAGATGCAGGTAAATAACAGTTTTTACATGGAGCGACTGCCTATCTGGGGGCCTTTGGCAGAATAATAATATGATCTGCGTACAATTCATACATCCCGTAGTTCATCTGTTTGACAGCTGCTATTTGACTTCATTATAGCAATTCATAATTTGTGGACCATTTTACGAAACTCCATACAAAACTGTCAAACAGATGAATTGCGGGATATGTAAATGTACGCAGGTCATACTATGATTCTGCCAAAGCGTCCATTTTAGGCCCCCTGACCTCCGTAACCCAGTTACTGAGTAATAAGATGCCTTTTGGTAAACCTGATTGTCAGACGTTTGGGCTTCTGTACACCCAGCCAAATAAATCATAAAAAATCCCATATCTCGAAAAAAATCTTAATAAAAATATAAGCATCAATCAAGTCAGTGGTATGAGGGCAATGAAAAATGGCGATTACCATTAAAATGTAAACGCACAATGGTCGCACGCGACGTTCGTAATTACAACGTTTAACTTACATCAATCATCGGACGGATTTCTGCTTCGTTTTTATTGCGTTCCGTTGTATCCTTGTTTTATGTTTTGATAGAGTATGATGCGAGTATGATCCCATTTCTTCCCGTGGGTGTCGTAAAAGGCGACTAAGGGACTTACTAGAGAATAGGCAGCAGCGTTCTGTATGCATTTTTAAAACCATACTGCGATCGCCAACCCACCTGCCAAGCGTGGCGATTATGGCAAATCCCCCACCCCTTTTTGGGGGAGGCCTATGTCCAGCAGTGGACGTCTTTCGGCTGAAATGATGATGATGATGAGAGTATGATGATACAATGTGGTAAAAAGATTGTCAAAGTTATACAATATGTAACAAAAACCCTGTTGTTCCTTCTACCTACGTTTTAAGAATCGATATACACATACGTAATAAAGCAAGTCATTTATAAAAACTGTTCAACAAAAATAATTAAAATAAATATTTAATTATTCATATTTCTAATGTTTAACTGATTTCTAACCTGTTTCAGTCTTTGATTTTGACTTCCGGACTAGCCAAAACATTTTTTTTTATATATAATTGCACCAATGTTGTGCTTGTAAGTAAATGTATAAGTCCCTAAAAGGAACAACAGGGTTTTTGTTACATACTCTGTAAAGTATTGTCAAAGTTGCGTTTGATAATCTTCTGTGTCTTATACTGACATCGACGACATAATAAGTGTTAATGACAAAACGCATACGCGCAGAAAAACGAACCGCAAAAACTCATACATGATTAAAAGCAATCTATAATTCTTATTTTATTACACCCCCCTCCCCCTCAAGCCTTTTTTAAAGTTGAAAAAAGGCTTGAGGACTTGGCTTGCTTTACATCGGAAGTTAAACCAAAACTAATACTGCGAAATCAACTTTATACTTTGGATAAAAGTATATCGATCAAAACTAATATACTAATACTAATAAAAATATTGGATACAGGATGCAGATTATCTCCTTTATATAAATGCATTCACAAGTTAGATTTACAGGTTCATTTTATTTTGCTTTAAAATTATAGACCGGTAGGACTTAGATATAGGTCGAGCGACTCAAACGCATGTGTTAACTCGGATCCTTTGAGTTATGCGCCGTCAAAGGAATCGCGCTAACAAGTAATATGACCATTATAGTTCTGCTCAGTTGTTTGTACATAAATAGATTTATATATGTCAGGGCCACTACACTAACGAGTTGTGGGTCGTGGGTTCAAACCCAAGCAGGCATTCTACTTTGTGTAAATAATTTCATCATCACTGCTCTCAAAACGGTGAAGGAAAACATTGTGAGGAAACCGGCATGTCCTAGAACCAAAAATTCGAAGACATGTGACGTCTACCAAGCCCACTCCCTCTCGAAGAGAGGAGACCTGTGTCCAAGCAGTGAGAACATTACAGGCTGCCTGTAACAATAATTAACAATTCATTTCAGCCGAAAGATGTCGACTGCTGGATACAGGCCTCCCTCAAAGGGTTTGCCATAATCACCACGCTTGGCAGGCGGGTTGGCGATCGCAGTATGGTGTTAAAATGCAGAACATTGCTGCCCATTCTCTAGTAAGTCCATTAGTCGCCTTTTACGACACCCATGGGAAGAAATAATATGGTGCTATTATTTACGTCCGGCACCACACGAAATTAACAATTAACTTGTAATATTTATTTTTGGTCCACTTTTTCGTGTGACAATATGCTGTGACATTGTGACCACTAGAGCATAGAGAAAGTAACAAATATCGATTTAAATAATCTTATCTGTCGATAAATGACGACGATCGATTTAGAGGATTCTATCATATCCAGAACTATTCCTTTTTCCTATTCCCTGAAAGAATCAAAAACTATTTCCACGATGGAAATATAGATACGTTGATACTTGAAAGATGCGTCGAGACGAAATAACCTTTTATTTTGATACACCTCTTTGCTTATTGCATATTTATGGAACTTTTCGTGTATTCACTACTAGTCTTCTAGAAAAGGGTCAATAAAATGAATGGAATTGAAGTGCATGTAGTTTGTTGTGTTTTGGCCGAAATAAGTCCGTGTGATGCCGGACGTAAGGAATAGCACCACCCTATATCTTCACGCGGGTGTCGTAAAAGGCGAATAAGGGACTTACTAGAGAATGGGCAGCAGCGTTCTCTATGCATTTTATCACCATACTGCGATCGCCAACCCGCCTGCCAAGCGTGCCGATTATGGCAACCCTACCAAATGTTAGGGGAGGCCTATGTGCAGCAGTGGAGTTGAAAGCAGCTGAAATGATGATGATGAAGTAAATATAAATAGAGTAGGTAAATACTCGATTACCTATTCAGAACTTGAACGCGTACAGTAGAATACGAACAAATTAAACAAAGAACCTCCTCCTTCTTTAGAAGTCGGTTGATAAGGAAGTGCTATGGGCAGTCTTCCTGTAGTCGGCAATCACAGCCATACAACATATTAAGTTCCAATAATTTAATAGGTGAGACTTAAAATCCATCAATCAGTTTTAAACCGAAATTGAGAACAATGTTCTTGTTTATATTTAATATAACATAGTCCTACATCACACGGCCTAAATTGGTCCGTGCAGAATGATATTTGCCATATTATTATTAGCAAGGGCAAGGGACCCAGTTAAATTATTACGTAGTAAAACCAAGTTCATTAAATGATAACTTAAGACCCACACCTACAAAATCTTAACCCCTCAACTTCCCACCGTCACACACCGACACCCAGTCTCGGTTCTATAACTTAAACAGTATCACACTCGGTATTAATGTACCGTGAGTGAAGCACAGTGGAACTTGCTTTAAGTTATTCAACACTTGCACCACCGAGACGTGTCTACAGTTCGACGTTCCCTACAGGGACGGAACGATTCGCTCTTGGTAAATTATGAACACGTCATCGTATATGTGTTTACTTTGGTTCGTACTCATGGGCATGGGTAAATTTGGGGAGTAAGTAGCTCAAAGTGGTGGTTTTGGTGTAAAATTGCCGCGGCAAAACTGATTGTTACAACACTGCTCTCTTGTTAGGTTCAGGGAATTAACCTGTCATTCTTGATAATCCATTTTATATAATACGCACTTATCAGTTTTGAAGTATAAAAATTCTGCAGCTCTCACAATGTGAATTTTTAGTTCAAAACTGATAAGTGCTACAAAACCATTGTTAGAGAAAATAAATAAAATTACATGATACATATCATCACGCCTGTAATCACCAAATTTCGCCAGTTATGTTTAAATAAATAAACTTAAATATTATTATTCATTTTGAAAGTTTCCCAGCTGTATTTAGCCAGTGGCTCCGTGTGGTGCCGGACGTAAAGAATAGCATCATCCCATTTCTTCCCGTGGGTGTCGTAAAAGGCGACTAAGGGACATACTAGAGAATGGGCAGCAGCGTTCTTTGCGTTTTAACACAATACTGCGATCGCCAACCCGCCTGCCAAGCGTGGCGATTATGGCACCTATGGGGCCTATGTCCAGCAGTAGACGTCTTTCGGCTGGAATGATGATGAATGATAATTTAGCCAGTATTTACTTTTTCAACCACTTTCTAGTTTCAGAAGAGTATTAAAGGTAATATCAACCACCCGTGGAGCTCGTGGCTAAGTTACAACAGCCGCAAGTTAAACCTGAAAGCAGTGGTGGCCCAGTGGTAACGGCCCCGACTTACGAGTTGGGTCGTGGGTAAGAACCCAAGCAGGCGCTTTACGTCGCGTAAACAATTTTATCACGACTGCTCTCAAAACGGTGAAATAAAACTTCGTAAGGAAACCGGCATGTCCTAGAACCAAAAATTTACAGACATCAGTCTGCCAACCAGCACTGGACCCGCGTGGTGATATACGGCTTACTCCTTCTGGAAGAGAGGAGGCCTGTGTCCCAGCAGTGGGAACATTATAATCTGATTATGATGGGTAGATCCATCAAATTAAGCTACGTTTACCGGGGTTGGTACGGACCAACCCCGGTAAACGTAGCTTAATTTGATGAGTGACTATTTTTACATACCGAGACTCCTCCATGCCTCGCAAAGCACTTTAAATCGTTGGTCCTGGCTGTCATTCATAGATCTTTGACAGTCGTTAGGGGTCGTCAGAAGCCTGAAAGTCTGACTACCAGTCTCACCAAAGGGTATCGTATTACCCAGTATCAGGGTTGTGGAGGTCAGATAGGCAGTCGCTCCATGTAAAATACTGGTATACAGCTACAGACTGGAAGCCGACCCCAACATAATTAGGAAAAAGCTAAGACTGACTATCAACCATCCGTTACTCAATCATCAAGTAAACTATCCTCTCCAATATTAATATTGCAGTAGAAATATCGACCAAAATCGAAGTAGTGTTGAATGATTTGTACCTGCAGACGTAGGTACAACGTATCGTAGCTAGGTTTATTGAAACGTAACGCGCACGCTTGTGTCAGCCAAGCGATTTGAGAACAAAGGAGGCGGACGGCAATGCGGGCTCTTTTCAAATATTCCTCCATTATAGGATACACACTGATCTCAGTTTTGAACAGCACTTAGAATTAAGTAGTTTGTATTTATTTTATTTCTTATTTATCACACTGTATGCTGCACCGGTCGACGTCATCACGTCAATATCGGGTGTCGCTTAAAACCAGCGCTGGGGCTCTGTCTCGCATAGGGTCGCAGCATTATGCTGAGCGGTGGCCGTTTTGCGTGGATGTGACGCATATTTTCACCCAACGTGTTCTTTTTTGAATTTGTGTTGTTCTTTCTTTGCGTCATGTTTACCGTAAATAAATGTACTTTCTTTCTTTCTTTTCTTTCTATTTACGGTAATAACATTATCTAAAGCTCTTCTTTATTTACAAAAAACTCGTGAATCTCCTACTACGTGAAACCGATGTCATGATTAGTTTTTTTCATCTACAATACCTATAAATATTTGCAAACCGTCTTCTACTCATTGCTCATTAGTAAAAACTTTATAAAAACCTAGTAGTTGAACATTCCATGTCGTGCTGGACGTAAAGAACAGCACCATCCTATTTCTTCCCGTGGGTGTCGTAAAGGTGACTAAGGGTACCTACACATCTTACTAGAGTATAGGCAGCAGCGTTCTCTATGCATTTTAACACCATACTGCGATCGCCGACCCGCCAGCCAATTGGCGTTTCTGGCAACACCCTCCTCCTTTTGGGGGAGGCCTATGTGCAACAGTGGACGTCTTTTGGCTGAAATGATGATGATAATGAGTTGAACAAGCTACCCATATCATTTCATTTCCTTCATGTCCGTCTGTACATTGCGTCACCCGCCGAGTCTGTCAGCTTGTCTGTCTGTCCTTCCATCTGTCACATCCTCGTAAAATTACACTTTTTACAGTTTGTATGTACCTGAGCAAATGAATACACAAAAACTTAAGCATTTTACATGCTAAATGAAACAATGTTGCTCCGTGTGTATTTTCCCACTGACCGAACGTCGGCGTCCGCGCGCAAACTTTACCGCCAATTTGTTAGCACCTCACAAAGCAACCTCTTTTAATATTATTCTGCGAGGCAGGGAACCCTCTCAAATTAAACGCTACAATATAATATTTGTGGCATTATGAAAAGCTTGCAAACTGGATGCTATTCCCGAGTATTCCCTCTCCACTTTTTTGTGGGCGAGGCAAGAATGGTGCAGCCCGAATTTATTTGTTTATTTTAATGTTTAAGTTGTTTTTAAAGCTGTAAATTTTATGTGTTGGTTAAAACTTTTTACGAAACATGTTTTTGTCAGAAAAGTTTAAAGTATTGATAAATGATACGAAATGTGTTACTGTGTTTTGTTATGAAGATGCAAAAGTAATATATGTCAAGAGAGTTTACGACGTACGGCATTTCATACAAACTTTCAAGCCCTTGTTTTTCGAAATGACTGAACCGATTTTAATGAAACTTCATACGCATAAGCAGGATACAAAGGTCTAAAAAGAACATTTTAGAAAAATTGTGTTACAGCCAAATTAGACCGTTTTTAAATTTTCCGTAGAAACAGCTGTTTTTAAATAAGACATTTTCGAAAATATTCTTAACTATCTTTTTAGACCTTTTTGTCTTGGAGGTTTCATTAAAATCGGTTCAGTCATTCCGATAAACAAGGGCTTGAAAGTTTGTATGAAATGCCGTACGTCATAAAAGCTCTTAAATGTTGATAATTTTCCGGATTTTGCCCCCTAACGTCACCAATTTTCGTATTTTCCTGTCTCTAAGAACAAATACTTACTACAACAGCCACTAGTGAAAATCGTTTCTATGTAGATTTAGGTACCTACAGGGTGCATGCTTTAAATCTGACTCCAGAGATTTTTTTAAACTAAGGGTTTAAGTAATATGATATTGTCTCAATCTAGTGTCGACATTCAATTCAATTCAATTCAATTCAATTTTATTCAGGAACAATTTACATTGTGTTTGAAATCATAAACAATAAATAAAAAATACAAAAAAAAAAACACGATAATCAAAAATATAAAACCAACACATTCACAATACAATAATTATAGAAAATAAAACATTCAAATTCAATACAATTAAAAAATCCAATACACAACAAGCTACTACATACCTACTAATAAGAAAAAAAATTATCACATTAGCTAATAATGTTTTTTTATTGATCGAGAGAAAGAGGAGAAGTTGTAGCATTGTAAATTAAATTATTATGAGTAAAATAACTGACGCAGTTAGATCAATCTGCCAATAGCTTCTTCCCAACTATATTGGGGTCGGCAGTCTAACCAGATGCAGTTGAATACCAGTATTTTACATGAAGCGACAGCCAGTAAATTTTTTTTTTCTCAGTTAGTTTTTATCATGGTCTGGCACTTTGAGTACGCGGCCTACCCAAATGAAATTTCTTCGGTATTGTTCGTTGAATCGTTGAGCTCCTTAAGTTCTGAGTTGAGCTGCACGACTACTGACAAATGCGTGCACTGATTGGACAGATCCCCTCAATCTGTGTGGTTCTTTTGTCAAATTAAAGATCATTTCCGATACCGACATATGTCTTCACATGAGCTGAACAAGATTATATCTAGACTTTAAAAGAGACTGTGACCTCTGAGTTTGTTTCGGCCTTCCTTCTCAGAGTAGTCAGATAAGAAACGCTGACCTCATCTAGTTTTTAAAATATGATTGACGTGTTTGTACAAACCCACTTACAGAAATAAATCATTTATTTATTTATCATTTATCTGACCTCCACAACCCAGTTACTGCGTAACACGATACCCCTTGGTAAGACTGGTCAGACTTTTGGGCTTCTGACTACCTGTAATGTCAATGATCTACAAATAACAGCCGGGACCAACTGCTTAACGTGCTTTCCGAGGCACGGACGGGTCTTGGTATATATGTGAAGATGGTTACCCATCCACAGACCAACCGCGGCAAGCGTAGCTTAACCTGATTGATCGACCCGTGTAGCTGTCACTACTTAGCTACAAGCCCCTCCAATCAATAATTAATAGACTCGTGCAATGAAATCAAAAACATAATCATAATCATTTATTAATTTGCGAATATGGGTACAAAAAGGTCTTAAACAAACAATAGTGTCCATTAGCCATATTCTACCGTAAGGCATGCAAATGAATACACAAAAATTTATAAAACCGTGACTGAGGAGGCACGGGCACGAAAACATTTGAAATGAAAAACAATGAAAGAAAGAAAGATGCGTTTATTGGCATTGCAGCAAAAAAAAAAAAACACCATGTAACTATTATAATATTATTATATAATTATTATTATTTATTTGTCGTATTAATCCGACTGGGGCGGTCAATAAATTAAACAACCTACCGAAATAAGTCTCAGCAGAAAAAAGCTCCTGGAAAAAAATACAACCTGTACCTTTACCTCACCTTTTGTTCAAGTAACAAGTGTCATCCGAAGTAGCTATTAACTACTCCAGAGACTGAAGAGAGTCGACGACGAGGTCTTATTTCTACTAGAATCCGAGGGTCAAGGGTCCACCGTCTTTTGTGTTTCCCTACGCTTTTAAAACTCATTTTCACGGAAATTACACCACTGAAAAATGCAGGAGTATTGTTTAATTTGATACTGGTGGCGATTCTGTAAGCCCGCCCACATATACATTCCATTTGAATTGTACCTAACGTAAGTAAAACGCCCGTCGTGATTTCTGAAAGATATAATGTGCTGTCTAATCTTTTGTTAGCTGTACAAATGTATTAGTCAGAAGGTTTCAGGGGGCCGAGCACGGGCGTGTCAAGACGTTTATGACAAGATATGATAAATTATGTCATGTCAATTTGTACCAGCATTGTATGACAAAACAGTTTTATCGGTCAAACTGTGATAAAATGTGTGACTCAAGTCACAGTAGGCCGTGCTCGCCCCGCTGAAGGACAGAAACGTGAATTAACACCGGTAGTACATTCAAACCTTACCTACTACACAACAGAATGTATAGTTTAAACTAGCTGCTGTCCGTGGATTCGCCCGCGTGGCTTTTTTTTTAAATTAAAGTAAGTTACTCCTTATAACACCAGCTATTATCCAATAAGTCTCGTCAAAATCGGTCCAGCCGTTTCGGAGATAAGCCGGAACAAACAGACTAAAATTTAAAAAAAGTTTTTATACGTTCATATGCATTTAGTAAAAAAAATATATTGACATTACAAACGGACACTTAATTTTGTTTATTTGTAAAGATAAACTACGACAACATGGCGCGCCCCTCCAAAATTCAAAACGTTTGAAAGTAGTTATGACAGTATTTACAAAGCGCCACCAAGACTCACAACGCACTGTGTGCGTACTGAGACTGCCGACAAACAAAAATAAATCCAAGTATTTATTTATTCGTAAGGATTTGACTACATACATTGAAACAGTAATTAGGAGGGGCGCGTCATGTTATCGCAGTTTATCTCTATTTAAAACGCACCCACGATTTCATAACATGACAGCTCCGAATATCTACCATCTATTTCTTTATTGCATGTTACTCAATATAAGACAACATATTATAATTATTTCAGTTTATTTTTTTCAGCTTACTAACAGAATCTACACCCGCAAAACTCTACATAGACGGAAATAACATGTTAAAGGTGTGAATGTCCTCAGTTATTTTTGTCAGTCCCAAAACTTTCTGATGCTAAATTAATGTAAAACAATAGAAGGTGGCTAAGTGCACCACCAAGTTGACAAGCTTTCTGCAGTCCTGCCTTCCGTAATAACTTGAAATTAAATTATTTGACAAATACTAGCAGATAGTTTTGAGTGTCGAGTTCGCATTATTTTTATTAAAACAGAACGCTCATAAATGTTAAAACTGTATTACACCTCTTCCGTACCATATTATTGGTGATAAAAGTTGTATAGAATGCATCTGGTTTTTTTCAGCTTCATTTTCTTCCTCCATAAATCATTTAAAGTATCATGTATTCAAGCATGTTTCTCAAGTTAAGCAATAACGTCTAACAAAATCTCATCAGACGCATAGAATATGAACGTACAAACTTAACTACGAAATGAATAATACCACACCCCGCATCCATCCCTCGATAGTAATACGTCACGTCCCGACGCAGGTCCAATTATTTGCCCAGTTAATTATGTACGTTCAAATCCAGACCGATGAGGCCACACTAAATGACCTCACCGCAACATTCGGCCTAATGTGTATACAATTCTAAATTTCAGGGCAATATCTGGCTCAATAACACTTGCGCCATTAACTCTCTAGCGGAATAGACATCACATTGGCTTTTACGCACCTACTGCGGACGAACGCAACGCAATCCCTACCCTTACAACTTATCATACAGTCCAATTTTATTGAAACACGAGGATTTTAGATCAAGTAGACACCGCAACCAGAACGTTACAACATAATATAAACCTCCGACGCAATCTAGTCGCTGTCTGAGTGGTAATAGAATGCAAATTAGTTTACTGCAAATGAGTAATATACTAGACCGATTTATTCTGTTTCATGCCGGCACAAATTGCCGACAGTTAGGTTAACTGTTGCTCGCAGTGCTTTCTATCTTTGCTATTGTATTTTCCCCTGATGTATTATAGCAAAGCACAAAAACCGGAATTTATACATTGTTGCGTGCTCCTGCTACAATCATAATGCGCGTATCTTACAAAAAAGAGCTGGGGAGAACTTTTCCCATGAAAGAAAATAAAGGGGGAATTCGGGGCTCACAGATTAAGGTGCATACAACTAATTTCACATTTCGTAGCTGCCACAGACAAAACTGGTGCTGGCATGATATATTTGGATCAAATATATATACCATATGTCGGAGCCGGTCATTAGTACGGACAATAACGAATCAAGCCCGCCACCGGTGACATTGTCGTGATGTTTTGAGCCGATGGCGAGGAGGACATTCAAGATTCAGTGTCTGGTCTGATCGCATCGGAGTTAAGACGTCGCGAAACTGTACTCGATTCGTTATGCTCGGTTATAGTGGTGATTTTAATTTTAGTGATTGTGTCAATTTATGATTTCAAATAAACGCTGTGTATCGCACCCAGTGTGTTTTCATTGCACGAAACCCAACTTCTGCCCACATGATGTCCGAATCTAACAGAGTAAATTCTGACGATCCGACACATATATACTATGACGATAATAATAATAATAGAAGAGGAAGTAATACTTACACTAATTAAATGGCAGTAAAACGATAAAATGGGGAATTTTCTATAAATATCAGCATCCAGAAATGTCCTCTCTATATTTAACTTGCTATTCCACTCAACTTGATGATTCGCTCCTCCATACAACTAAATACTAATGTGAAAAGACCCTTACAGCTGCCAAACTACAGATAGCGAAGTAAACATAACCGGTCATCAAAAGCCCGTTAGACGCCATCCACGGACGGTATCAATTCAAAAGTATCAATCCACATAAATTTATGAGGCGATATCCTGTTTATTGCATCGCTGGCCGTAGCGAACCAATAAAAGTGCCTTGTTTTATGTTAAAAGTTTATGAGCTATATTTTATAAAAATAAATAAAATACACAAGGGAGGAACGATTTTACACTCGCATAAATCGCCGGGATGCTTTATGTTTATTATAAACCAGGTTATAAGGCGGGCTTTGCTAACTAGGCCGTGACGGACAAACGTTATCGTCGAAAACGAATTCTTTATAATTTACATAAAAGTGACGGTTCCGTGGATTTGTATTTGTACATCGCATCATAAACAATGTGTTAACGTCCAAAAGTGACAAGTCTTTAAAAGATTATTAGGAAACGAGTGTGATATTCAATCATACTAGCTTTAGCATAATCGGTCTTAGTGTTCCCGCTGCTGCAACACGTGCCTTCTCTTTGTGAGCGGGAGTAGAATTTCCCTATCATTTAATTTTTTTTTTCCCAATCCCTATTTCTCTAATAAATGATTTTATTTCTGTAAGTAGGTTCGAACATATTTTAAAAACTATTTTTTTTTTTTTCTAAAACACTTAGCCTATTTTACAATTTTTTTATAGCCGCACAACGAAAACCTCACAGGGTTTATCTGTGTGCCGGCGAGCCGTTCATTTTATGTTTAACATGTTATTTTTAAATGTTAATTACTACAATGATATATTATTTTATAATGATGATAATAATTTAAACATACTCTATTACATACATACATTAGGAGTCATTTTGTGTAAGGAAACGCTTTGATTTGAGATGAGGTCGGCGTTTCCTATCTGAGTACTCTGAGAAGAAAGGCCGAAACAAAATCAGTGGTCACATTCTTTTTTAAAGTCCAGACATGATCCTGGTAAGATCATGTGACGACCATTTAGATTGGTCTCTTAAATGGTATTTTGAGGAAAGAACCACACAGATTCAGTGGACCTATACCAGTCAGTGCACGCATTTATCAGTAATCGTGCAGCTCAACTCAGAACTTACGGAGCTCAACGACTCCAAGAACAAAAACAAAGAAAGGCCAGGCAGAAATTTTAAATTAAAAAATATATGACGCACATAGTCCTCACATTAAACATGTCACGTAAATCGATAAATATAAAAATGTGAATATTAATTCTTAAAACACTTAATACAAATTAGTTCGATGCTTGGGATAAATTGGAGTAGCTTTAGTCTTAATCTTCTAGCTTTAATCTTAACCCTTTTTGTCGTCCAAGTAATCTTTAACTTTATAGAAACGTTTTTAACAGAGTTTCTGTTTAAAATTTATATTGATTTATACAGAATCATATGACTTTCACCAACCTGCTTTGGGCTGGCGTGGCGTATTAAGGCTCTTACAGACTCACGCGATATCGCGGGCGCGACAGGCACCGACAAAGAAATTGTGCGTGTCGCGTCACGCCCGCGATATCGCACCAGTATGTACGAGCCTTTAGATCATAGTGTGATCAAAAGTGGCTAAAAGAGATATCACTGTAGTGAAAAAACAAACTTAATAGTTAATTACCCTACTTGCCCTATAGTGATGATATCTGAACAATTGTTTCGAAACAATTTATTCATTTATTTATATTATTTTCTTCATGCAATTATTTTATATTATTATTCAGACAATTTTAAATCGTTTTTGAATGGTCTACCAGGCCATCTCTCGACTTGCAACGAACTATTAAATATACGATTTTTTCGATTATCAACAAACCATAAACTAAATGCACGTGATATATATTATGGGTTCACTCACCCAGCCTCAACGTTAGACCGTCGATATGTCTACAATCATATGCGAGTAGTATACAAAAATGTATGTATGTAATTAGGTACACTAACCCGTAAACTGATAGCAGGAACTAGTTAAAAAGAAGTGTTGTTTATGCACATGATGTTGCGTTCAATGGGTTAAGTTTAATGGAAGCCAGGACCACACTACTTGTATGTGGATAGTAAAATCGTATGCAAACGTGTGCATTAATTACAAATAAGTTCAATCTAGTCAAATGCTTCTAGCATTGTTGTACTTTAAGAAGCAATGCATAATATTCATATTTATTTACGCGAAATGTTTAACTAACATAATATAACATCACGCCTGTAATCCCTGAAGGGTTAGGCAGAGGGGTACCCATATTTCGCCAGTTATAAGTCCCGTGTAATAAGGGGCGAGCCAATTGGCATCAACCGGGCACAAATCCAGACTCCGGGCTGCTACTGAGAAATTCCTAAGTCAAACACTTTGCCCGACCTGGGAATCGAACCCAGGACCTCATGCTCAGCAGTAGACCTTGCGACCACTAGACCAACGAGGCAGTACAATATTTAACTGATTCTCTAAAAACTTATTGTCCTTCTAATGATGTACACTGCAAAGCCCTTAGACTATTGTCGTTACTGCTTACTCCAACGTACCAAAATATCACTAAAACCTAGCCAGAAAGGACAGGAAGGGGATTTATTGATACTGAATAATATGACAATACAAATAGTGTGACATGATTTAATAATTAAAATCGACATCTGCATAATTATATTTTAATTTGGACCATTATTTTAATTTAGTTTATTTGATTGTTAAGTCATGATGAGACTTGTATAATTCATCCGACAATATTTATTTTTATTTTTAAACTGACTTTTGTAGTATTCTGAATTTATTTTATTTTATTATTGTTTTATTTCTTTTTTTTTTTGAGTATAATATTTTTGTAATTTTATTTTAATAATTATTTAATTAGATAGCCAATAATATAAATATTTGCACACCTTATTAGGTAATGATACAGTATACTTTAAATTTATTTGTAACATCTCTTTATGCATGCACCTGTATTAAGCAAATAAATAATTTGATTTGATTTGAAAGAACAAATCTCTGAATAAAAAAAGAAAAAACGAGTGTGCCACACGACTGAAGTAAAACTAGATACTTATACGAAACGCAACTGTCTATGAGATAAAAAGAGAAAGAAAACGTGTGCTCGCACCTCTCTCTTGCCCCGACAGTAATATACGAAATGTAACTCTCTCTCTTTCTATCTTGACTAACTTATATCTCCATCTCAACTTCCGTTCGCGTCGCCCGATCACACTTTTCGTAACGCTCTCGTCACGCATTCACCAGCTTACTCCCAAAGTCAAGCGTGCGTATATAAGTTTTACTTCAAAAACAATTAAGAATAGTAACAAAATCAATCAGGTAGTTCTCAATCATTTCTCGAGTTATTATCGTACTAACGAACAAACAAACAGAGAAACTTTCCTAGTACGTGAAGCTTCCCGCGCCCTCTTTACGTCAAAAGCTCCCGTATATCTGCCGCGAAGTCATTAGTCTCCTCCCCACAGTATGTTTCGGAAGGAGAATCGTTCAGTGCTTCGCAATAGTTTACTAAAGTGCCGAAACTAAGGTAACGGGGCTCATCAGTCTTCAAGACGCTGGCAACAACTAAAGCGCGGTCACTGTCAGACTGCATACAAAAGAAAGAGAAGCGGGATGCCACAACTACAAAGATGCTACAACATGTAATTTATTGCAAAATATGAAGTACGCTTACCTACGTACTAACATTAGATCTGTGTTAATTATGTTTGTACTGATTTGCTATTTTACTCGTAATTATCTATTTACTCACAATTAGTTGATTAATCGAAAATAAAAAAACAAGTTCTGCATTCAAATAAGACGTTCTTGTTATTGATGGAAAAAGCTAGAAAAATTATAAATGTGAACTCAAAACTCAAACTCAAACTCAAACCATTTATTTCAGTTAAACCATTGACAGGCACTTTTGAATTGTCAAGAAGTCGGTCAGTTACAAATATGAAGCTAGTTGCCCATTCCAAATAGTAGGTTCCTATGGAGAAGAACGGGCAAGAAACTCCACGGACACTCTTTTAAATTAAAATATTGATACAAAAAATTGGTTACATCATTTATATTGAAGTTAAATATGTGAAAACGATGCAATACGTCAGAAGCGTCCGTGATAAAAAGATAACAATTCAAAACTAAAATAATTAAAAATAAGCCGTGGCAGCTAAGAGATGACCAGTCCCAACTGACAGCGCCTGTTCACGAACATGACGCATGGATCAGCACCATTCAGCTCAACCATTTTGAAGGGAGCTAAATGATCCAACACACACGCCACCATCAGCGAGACATCTGAGTGAGCATGACATACTCTCAGCCGCCAGGGCACATTTAAGTCAATGAAAGACATAATTACCCGGTAAATGGTAGCTATTGTACATAGTACTCACACCTGTGATATGCAATTATATAATACATGATGATATACATGATTATACGAGTATATAATGAAAGTTTTGAATCTTTGGATGTTTGTTACTCAATAACGCTATTCTATTCTATTTTAACGGAAAACGGCTGAATGAATTTGGATGCAATTCGGCACACCGATAGTTTATAACCTGGCTTAACACATAGGATTAATTTTTATCCTGATAGTACATTCCCTTGGCATAATTTCCGGCCTCCACGCGGGGGAAGCCGCGGGAAAAAGCTAGTATTATATAAAAGTGGCGTGCCGTTAATCTACGAGTAGTTTCAATAAAGCTGTCTTGTTCTTTGTGTACAACAAAGGAATTTCTAGCTCGTGGTGTTACAGCTTGGCGCAAGAAACCTTTATATGAAGTGTTAATTTCATCACAGACAACAGCGATAGTGCCGACACCCGATGCTGTTGCGTCTCTTAGATAGCTTAGAATGTCGACGGTTGATTGGATTGGAGATAAGGGGAGTATGCGAAGATTTAGAACATTTTTGTCTCTGAGTTCTAACAGATCAGGTAGCTACTCAGCGTCCAGTCAACTACACCAAAAGTCAGCGATTACGCCACCGCTAAGGTTACTTCAACCAACCCGCACTCGGCCCGCGTGGTGGATTACGGCCCACTCGCTCTGACAGAGAGAAGGCCAGTGTCCCAGCCGTGGGAACATTATAGGCTGATAATATAAGGTTACTTCTAGTATAGAGTTGCATTAGGTAATCGAAACCGTGACGTAATCGTAGTTTGAAATTTTACATCCTTCAAAATGAGTGGACTTTATTATCTTGATTTTGTACACGCTAGGCTGGCCAGACCCTGTGGTGAAAATTTTAAAGGCTCGTACAGACGTGCTTGTCATTTGGGGGGGGGGTTGCCATAATCGCCACGCTTGGCAGGCGGGTTGGCGATCGCAGTAGAGAGCAGATCTGCCTATTCTCTACACTGAAAAAAATGCGAGCTAACTAAGATACATTTTCTCTTAGTTGGCATTAAAATGTTTGGAATCACTATTTATTTATTTACTATAAACAAGATAGCATATTTGCCAGAACAAATTTATTTTATTTATATCGACAATGTGACATGTACAGAATAATCACTGGTCTTGGTTACATCATACATGCTTTGTTTGATTTTACTTCTTCACTTTTTTAAATCAAATCATAATTTTAGTTGATGGTAACAAGCAACTTGTTAGCATTACACCATTCTTAAACTGACCAACATTTGAGTTAAATTAAATAACTACCCGTAATTAAACCTAACCAAACCTAACATAGTTATTCACTTAAGTGAAGAAATAAACATTTTTATTTATTATTATTTATAATTAAACTAACTAATTACTTAGTTGACGGTTTTATGATAGTTTAACAAAGTTCTCCTAGCTTCAGAAGTCAAGATCTTGTTAGGCTCGTATGGAGTCAAGATGCGTGATCACATTAAACAAGATGTTTGTTAAAGCAAACACTATTTTTTTTCAGTGTAGTAAGTCCCTTAGTAGCCTTTTACGACACCCACGGGAAGAAATAGGATGGTGATTCTTTACGTCTGGGACTACACGGAATTATTGATCATAAAAACTGGGAGTTGGAAATGTTATGCATTATTCCATTAAGGCTCGTAAAGACTGGTGTGATATCGCGGGCGCGACGCGACACTAGTAGCGCAATTTCTTTGTCGGTGCCTGGAGAATAGGCAGATTCTGCTCTCTACTGCGATCGCCAACCCAGGCGCCAAGCGTGGCGATTATGGCAACCCCCCCCCCCCCAAATGACAAGCACTAGGTGCTTGGGGAGGCCTATGTCCAGCAGTGGACGACTTTCGGCTGAAATTATGATTATCAATAATATCTAATTCTTCTGGATTATTGCTTTTCGTAAACGAACCAAAAAGAGTATGTAAGGATCGTAGCAGGTGGGGTTCTGTAGTTTCTGCCTACCCCCATGGGGAGGCGTGAATTTATTTATGTATGTAATACTTTTCTATTAAGGGGATGATAACCGACTTTTAATGATTTTATACTGCAGATCACGTCTAAACGAGTAGTGTTAATGATTTGAAAAAAATGTATGTTACATTAGAGCATTTTCTCAATAACTTAATATGTGAATATTTTAGATTATGTTTATATTACATAGTGAAATTAATTTGTAAAGTTATGTCTAATGCGGATAAAAAACTGAAAATGGCGTAAAATCTACCAAGCGTATTTTTGAAACCTTCACCAATTTAAAGATAATTTAATTATTGATCTTTTATTACACGCGTTATATTAAAATACCTTTTGTTTTGTGTATAATAAATTAATAATGCGTCGAAATGGGGACAGCGCTCCTTGATGGGCGAGTCCTATTACTGGTTGAACGTAAGACGCGTTGCGTGAGCTCAGTACAGAACACACAAGCTAACCACTCAAGGTCACTGGCATGTATCGTGAGTCTTAAGCCACGAGTTTTGCAACAGAAAACAATCTAATAACCCAGATATCGATACACTTACCCTTAGTATATCGCACAGCAAAGGTACTACACATGATACTCTTAGTTTACTGGTTACCTGTTGCCGTTCACTCGGGTCCGTCTGACAGTTATTACGTTACCCACTCCTTATGGCTTCCTACACCCGTTAATTCTACCTGCATTCAACTTTATCAAGAGTAAGAGCTTAATCTTTTTATTTATTAAAAACTTTAGTTCGGAAATATTATTGTGGTGTAGGTATTACAACTGTCAAGACAGGGAATATGTTTTTAATGCATTTGTGAAACACTCTTTCTACAGTTTCGATTGAACCTCTTCATGTAATCAAAGATATTAATTAATCCGGTATCATCATTTCATAATTTCAGCCGAAAGTCGGCCACTGCTGGACATAGGCCTTTTATTTATTTTTTTTGTTCACGGGTTGGAAAATCCTCATGGATGTCCTGCGCCCTGGGGTGGGCGTAGGGGTCTGTCAGACTCTTACTGACTAAAAACCACCCCAGTGTTCCCTTCCTACACTTGCACCGGGGATCTTGGGATCTATTATTACTTCCGCAATCCCCGGCTGGTGACATAGGCCTCCCCCAAGGAGGGGTTTGGTTTGGGTTGATGATCGCAGTATGGTGTTAAAATGCATAGAGAACGCTGCTGCCCATTCTCTAGTAAGTCCCTTAGTCGCCTTTAACGACACCACGGGAAGAAGTAGGATGGTGGTAGTCTTTACGTCCGTCACCACACGGCACAAATAATGCTGGGTAATCCGGTAACATGTGTATGTTAATATTTAATAACAAAACTTGACATTAATCAACTCTGCGAGAGATGATAGATAGGTATATGCTGATCACAAATTCATACGCTTTATAATACGCCCTAACATTTTTAATAATGTAAATTGATTAAAACCTTTTCACGTAAACTCGCTCGAAAAATAAAGCGTAAAAGCCGAGTTTTGGCGTAAATTAAATCGTGAATATCACAGGGGCGGCCATGTTTGAATGGTGCTATGCAATTTACGTCGAGGTACCGCATAATAAGCTGTTTACGTAAATCTGGCTCCCGATGAATGTATAATGTAATCAGGGACTAATAACATAAACGTATGCGACCTTTGTGTCCGGATCGACAATACATCTGGATTGATTGAAATTCTGTTGTGAAAGTGACGGATCTGTTTGAGATAGGACCCTTAATGATACAATTCTTTATTGTACACTGTGGAAAACAAATATGCAAAAACCGGCCAAGTGCGAGTCGGACTCGCGCACGAAAGGTTCCGTCCGTTTTATTTTAATTTATTGTGATTTTTTTGCCATTTCTATAGATAATGATACGGAACCTTTCGTGCGCGAGTCCGACTCGCACTTGGCCGGTTTTTATTTTAGTATTTGTTGTTATAACGGCAACAGAAATACATCATCTGTGAAAATTTTAAGTGTCTAACTATCACGGTTCATGAGATACAGCCTGGTGGCAGACGGACAGACAGACGGGCAGTGGAGCCTTAGTAATTGGGTTCTCGTTCTACCCTTTGGGTACAGAACCCTAAAAAATTAACAAGTATAGTCTGTTACATGGGACTTAAACATAACTGTCAAAATGTGGATGTACTAGGTACACCTCTGCTTAATCCTTCGGGGATTACAGGTGTGATGTTATGTTATAGTCTGTTCCAAATGTATTTGATGAAAATGTAAACAAATGGATCAGAAACGTACCTGTGGATGGCGATTCGTAGCGCCACTTACAAATTGAATTATTTAATTATTTCAATACTTAAACACGAAATTCTAATTTCAAATCACCATAAAAGATGTTTTTGGGTTTCGTACCACAAAAGGAAAAAACAGAACCCTTATAGTATCACTTTATTGTCGGTCTGTCAAGACCCCTTTTCTAAGGAACGCTTGGAGGTATCAAATTGAAATGAATATCAAATACGTAGGTTTACGGTCCCTTGGAGCTCTAAAAAAAAGACGCTACCAAGTCAACGCAATAAATATATACGGCGATTTATGCGACTTATTTTGATACTCACAAATAAATCAAAACCAATAGGGTACTTTCCGTTGACCTAGAATCATGAAAGTTGGCAAGAAGCAAGGTCTAACGGTACAGGTAAAGGGAAAAGTCCGAAACCCGTTATTTATAGTTTTATCACATACATTTTTTAAAAAATGCGATTACAAACTTACATTTGCAGTTGGAAAATTGACCGTGGCGTATATCGATGTATATATACAATGTTAAGTTTGTTTTTGGGATAAACTCATCCCGACTACGGACCCCTTCATTGTGCGTCCGACATGCGCTTGGCGGGTTTTTATTTATTGACAAAATTGAGGTTAATTTTACAAATTCATCGATGATTTTTCAATTACAATTTAATACTTAACAATTTGAAATACTTATATGTATAGTAATAGTAATTAACTTCATAAAAAAGAGGTACCTACTAATGTTATTCAAACGATAATTGTGGGAAAAAAGGTGAGATAAAAAGTTGAAACCTTCTTTATACAAATGTTACTAATAAACAAAATGTCCCAGAAAAATATCAGCTGTTCCCTACATTTATGTTCTCATAACTCGTCAAAACGTATGGAACAGCCGATTTTTTTTCGCGATTTCAGGTTTGGTCTCTTAGTAAAATTTGTTCATAATGATGAGTACAATGACCCCTTAAGAGGTTGTGCGTTAATTCTGGGACATGTATAATTTATCCTTTAGTGAGTGATTGCCTAAGAATTATCCTGAATAGGGTTTGTTCACACTTTCATGAAATACTTTCGGAACAGACATTAGGTACCTACCTACTGCCTTATCATATTTTTTATCCTTGATAGACTAGACAAGTAAGTTTCACAAAACATGGAGTACACCACAAAAGAAGAGTTAAAATAACAAAGTCTCCGCCAATTTAGAAGTGCAAGCAGCATTAGTACAGAGAGTTTCAACTTGAATTTATTGGCGCCGGGAAATTCCTTTGAACTCCGTAACGATCTCTGCGGATGGGTATATTTTTGCATAATTTTGTTACATTTTATGTCACTGAAGATATAAATAGTGGTGAAGTATCTTGCAATGTTTCTTCTGTTTAGATTTTTGTCGCACTGACATTAAAAAGAGAAAAGCTAACTACTGAAATAATGTCTGGTTAAACTGACATTTCTCTTGGCATCTAAACATGATAAAATAAAAAAAATATTAATTTGATGATTTTTTTTAGGGTCATCAAGTCAATTGAAATATCAGTTTAAAAAATATATTTTTTATGTAAACTTCACACAGGTGATGGAAATCGATAGCTAAACACGGTAATAAAAAATAAACAGATTGCCTCAACTCATACTTCTAGTAATAACAATACCAGAAGTCGATGACCCGAAAAAAAAAAACATAGAATCTTTTTCAATTTGACTTTTTTGTGTTTAGATATCGATACCCATCACGTCTGCGGAGTTTAGAGAGTTAGTTTAGTTTAGCTAACGAGGGGGGGGGTTGCCATAATCGCCACGCTTTGCAGGGTGGTTGGCGATCGCAGTATGGTGTTAAAATGCATAAAGAACGCTGCTGCCCATTCTGTAGTAAGTCCCTTAATCGCCTTTTACAACAGCTACAGGAAGAAATAGGATGGTGCTATTCTTTACGTCCCGCACCACACGGAAAACATATATACAACATTATTTTTAGTATATGCGAAACCCGAAACACGTGTCTAGTATTTTTATGTAAAGAATCTATGTACAAAATTTCAAAACTGTATCATGAAAAATCACAAAGTTATAAGATTATGTTACCGGGTTGTCCGTACAAAAAAATGCTAACGGCGCCCCCGCGCCTCCAAGGTCATCTTGCTCAATGACAATAATTTGGCAGTAGGTACCTAATCGTACGGCGATTGTATTGTAAGTAATTAAATGGTGATAACATTTTCCATCACACTTAAATATTTTTGGGAAAAAAACATGGTGTAAAAATTATTGAAATCGATTCAGTTCCTTATTCTGAACAAACTATATTCAGGTTTCGCATATACTAAAAACAATGTTGTATATAAATTTTTGCATACGTTTTATTAATTAGGAACTTATATAGGAACCATACAACAGTGTATACGTATAATTATTATTCATTGACTACTTCAACCTTTAAACATAGTGTAGGCGACGCAACCGAACCATTAAAATAATAGATTACACCAATTTAATTGGCGATTAATTTTAATTACTCGTATTACAATGGTAATTTGGTGAACGCCATTACCTGTCTGAGGCATTTTTAATTATGTTTATCCAACGTTTTATTACTTTCGTATTAATTTTTCATTAAATTACGAGGGTAGTCAAAATATCAGGTTTATTAAATCATTATTACCATAAGGTTTTATTCTTGGACAGTTATTGTTTTTAAAGGATTAATTGGGCGCTTATTATGGTATAAAGAAAAAGAAGAAAAGAAAAGAATAATAATTTTATTCGGTATCGGCCTGTTATTATATTTCTGCCTGCCTGCCCGCTTGTCTTTGGTCCCTGTCCCTGACATCGAGCAATGGACAAGATTGTCAATCTTTTGTGATGTTTGAATACGAGGCTTTTGGCTTCTTCGTTTGTGTGCATATTATGTTAAGTATTTCATTGTAATGTGCGTTTTGTTTTGTGCAGCCAAAACATTTTCTTTCTTTCAGGGAAATGGTATTCTTTCATACAGCGAAGGGAAGACCTTTGATCACCATACTTGAAAACCGCGTGTTCAAGATTCTGTAACATATTAAGGGTTGAGATTATTACGGGATGTTTTTATTTACTACTAGCTGTCCCCACACACGACGTCCTGCCCAAATTTCAATAATAGATACAAAATTCCCATAGAAAATGCACTTTCAGTTTTTCCGAATTTCCCAATTTTCCCGGCAACTTTTATTTTTCTCTTCATATGGGATTTCAAAGAATATTGCCAAATTGGTCCAGCCGTTCTCGAGTTTTGCGCTTAGCAACATATTTAGCCCTTGATTTTTATTTATATAGAGTACCCACTAGTAATATATAAGCATATGGTCGTTTGGAATATGATCGTACAAAATTTTAAGGAAACTTTTATGAATAATTCATTGTCATCATCACACACTGAGCCACTCGGCTATTCACTGAGCTATTCGTATCACTCTGTACGGTCATGGACTATAGAAGGAAAGATAACACATTTATTTAACACATACTAAAACGCACACAACAAAAAACTATAGCCCTATTCGTAGTTTAAGCCTATGAATAATTAATGGCAATAATACCTTCCACACTTATATAATAATTTGTCCATAAAATCAAAATCAAAATATTTTATTTCACATAAACCTACATGGGCACTTATGAAACGTCAGAAGTTAGGTGCACAGTTCCGATTGGTCGTTTCCTATGGAGAAAATCCACGGTTACTCTTTTAAAAATAATTGGCTTTTACAATGTTTTCAAATTACAGTATAAAAATATCCATAAAAAATATTGTTAAAATAATAAAATATAAAATACAATATTGTTTCAATTAAGTAATAAACAATTTAAAAAAACTAAATTTATGTTTTTTTTTAAGTTTAACATTTTCTCTTTATTTAATAGAAACGTTAATTAAAATATACATTGTAACACTATAATATATAAAGTATGTACAAGTTTATAATAAAACAAAAAAAAAACATAAATTCAGTTATTCAAAATATCTTATGTACCTACGCAAAAAAAAAATGATGCATATTATTTCTAGCTGGTACAAAGTTACGAGTGGCACTCTAGTGCTTGTGCTTCGTAATAAACACTATCTGAAACTAAGTACCTCATAAAGCAAGGAACAGCGGACTCTGATAGTTAACTAGATATAGTGGTTATAATCAAATATGCTTGAATTTCAACGTGACTTTAGATAAATTTAGTAGTGTATTTATCTTGGTATTGTAGTATTATCATCTGTGTGGTGCCGGACGTACAGATTTCCGTTTTTTTATCAAATAATAACAATATTTAAACAGGAAAAATAAAAAAATCCATGCTATTCAGAGTTAATTTAATAAATACCCTCGTTATTATTTTTGTTGTTGTTTAATTTTAATTACGAACTTAAGTTTGTTTTAATTCTTTAAATTATTTGGTCGATGATTTTGGTGCACGGTAAAACTCTAATGAGTTTATGTTTGCGCCAACTTATATGTATAAAAATGTTAGTGTACTACTGAATGAATAACTAAATAAATAGTACTTAATACCAATTGGAGGTCCCACCCTTAGTCATAACGCACGCGTTATTGAAAGAATATTTTTGACGTAACTATCCTGAGTTACAAACGTACGAGTGATGTTTGAATGAATACACTGAACCATGTCTATTTACATACCTACATAAGAACGCCGTCCAATCGGTATCAAAATATTATGATACCAAATGTAAACACTCGTAATCTTCCGTCCCTATCCCACAGCTTCATTATGACATTAAAGGTCTGGCGTAAATTGTTTTACAGAAACCTCCCGGCTTAAATTATTTCATGTGTGCTACAACCGTAGCTCTACGAGTCGGTCTCGTAGCGCCTCACGCGGCGTAGCAACAGTTGCATCCGCTACGTGCTACGAAACGGGCGCACTCTACGGAATATCAAATTTTGAGAAGCTACGAAAGTTGCGAATAACAATGTGACCTACTTTCAATTGGAGTTGTTAAAATTACTTTATGTAAAATATGTGACGCTCTTCATTTTTTTGAATAAACTCTAAAGTAATGAAGATAAAGTGTAGTGTTGATTGTGGCAAATAAGTGAAAATGGGGAGTTTGACTGTTTTTTGTTATTTTTTATTCTCTTACATAAAAGGTAAAAGTTTTGTTTTGTAAAGACATACGTTAAAGCATGTTTTTTTCTGTTTTTACCAATTACGTATTGCATTCTGTAAGAATTTATTGCTCGTTACATACTGTTATTTTGATTTATGATGTTAAATTACATAAGGAATGGCAATAAGACGATTTATGGTCTTAATTTCTGCTATTTTAACATTAGTTTATATAGACAAAAACGATTAGGCACTTATTTTATTCAATCTATAAAATAATCTACAATGGACAAATTAAAAATAATTTTACATTTCATTGACAATTGCGTTGAATTCAACTTCTCATTCACAAACATTGATTTCGGAAACAATTGAATATTCCATTCTGTTTCGTAGTATTGCATCGTATTGTCGACTCTGGTAACAATAAATACATTATTATCATTTTAATCATGAGGCACTGATGTTTATATTATAATATTGCTGTTTGTATTGTTTAATGTGCTGTTGATGTTGCTCAAATCTTTATAGTATAAAGAGTACTTATCTATCAATCTTTAATGTTATGACTAAACTATAGGAATATATTATTATGCTCTGATTCCCTTTTTCTGGCTCTGATTTGTGTTAGGGATGGTTACATGGATGTTTTTCATTTGGATTTCTATTTTTGTTTGCAAAATAGAAATTGGCAGTCATCCTGAAAAAGATGATACATCGACCAAGAATGCATATGACTGTCTACAATTTGTGTTCTATAATAATGTGTATCTGTATCTACAATTTAGTAGGTACCCAATGTGCAATGTGTCTTTGGTTACACATTGATACAATAAAGGAACAAAGATTGTAGACAATTGAATAAATTCTTGTCGATATATACCTACATCTTTTTGACACTGGCTGTACTTTCCGACTGAAATGAAGTGTTAATATGTTTGCGAAACTGACAACCCTCAGAGTTCAATCTGGCTGACCAATCGGCTTTCCTTCTACGTATGATAAATATTATACATTCTCTTCAGAGTTTTTTATTTTTCATCAAAAATTCTTCCTATCGTCCACAGTATGCATTTGCCTCCGCATAGTCGGCATATCAGTGCCAACCCTAAAGCAACGGGGGGAGTCCTCAACGCTGACATGTGACTACGACCTGGAGGGAGGCAGATTGTACTCCGTCAAATGGTACAGGGACAATGAGGAGTTCTACCGGTACATGCCACGGCTGAGACCGCCGCAGCATGCACATAAACTGGATGGGGTTAAAGTTGATGTGAGTTTAAAGACTATGAGTACTTCTTCTAATCTCATATGGGGACGAACTGTTTTGAATAGCTCATGTTGTATTAAAGGGACGAAAGAAAGGAATTTGCATTTGAAATGCAGCTGAGATGCGAATGCTAACTGAAGTGTCAGCCTAGGCGCGACTTGTCGCGCGTCGCGACACCGGTAGAACAATTTCCTTGAATTTTTCATAGAAATAGTTCTACCGGTGTCACGTTGCGCGATAAGTCGCGCCAGTATGTAGAAGCCTTTACCCGAATGGATAGAATTAGAAATTAGTATGTAGGAAGAGGATGTCTAAAAGTGAGTGTGGGTGGAAATCGATTGTCATGGTATGGACAATGTTCATTTTACATTTCACTACAAGTAAAAATGATAGAAAAGAGATGGCTTGATAAAAACAACAAGAAAAAAAGAGACAGCTAGTGTTTTCAATTGCGCGTGAATGTAAACAAACATTATTCTTGCCACCAACCACCGAATGTTGGTATCACAGACTTAAAAATTGTGAATAGAGTGAATGCGTCCTTGTCGTCCTCACGACAAAAAAGGATATTTCCATTTCTTTCTTTTTTCTGACCTCCATATGAGAATATTAGGAAAAATTTAAATATATTAATAAATCGAAGTATATTGCGTACTTACATATGATAAGAGATCCCTTGTGTTTTATTAACTTTGTTATTTTTTTATTTGTAATTTAATTGGTACACTTTCTAAATACACACGATAGCATTTTTTGAAATTTTTAACTGCTTCAACTGAGCGTATTACTTGTCGCCATGCGTGTTGCAGACTAAAGTCAATACGTCCCAATTGGGCCGTTTTCGAGCCTTCACGATTGCGTGCTCACAACATATCTGTTTAATATAATATCATTGGGCATGTCATTGCGGCGGAATGAGGAATATGTCGTGAGAAATGTTTTGAGTAGGTATCAATGGCTTTATGAGTAGGTGAAGACCAAAGAAACGATGTAAAGCGCCTACGTGGGTTCGAACTTACAAATTGTAAGTCGGGGTCGTTACCACTGACCCACCACTGCTTTTTGTTTACATAATTTCATCACCACTGCTCTCAAAACGGTGAAGGAAAACATCGTGAGGAAACCGGCATGTCCTAGAATCAAAAATTCGAAGACATGTGATCTATCAACCCGCACTGGGTCCGGGTGGTGGATAACAGCCCACTCCCTCTCACAGAGAGGAGGCCTGCGTCACAGCAGTGAGCACATTAAAGGCTAGATTATGCAAAGAAACGATGAATAGATTGTGTGAAAGATGATATGACTAGAAAATGGATGAAAAAAAAAAAAAAAAAAATATTTTTATTTATACAAAATGCTTCTTAAACAATTATTTGTGTTTGGAACCTCCTTTTAGGCAAACAATGCCTGTGTAAGGAGACTCCGCTCCTCCATATCTTAGTTATACAAATGTTACATATTTATATTACATTACCGCAATTTGTTATTTCTTATTCTAACATCTTGAGTATGTATCACGTGAATCGTGGTGTGCTTTAGTTAGGCTGGATGACTTCGGATATGACGGTTAATTGAGATGTATTGAAAAAGAACGCATGCTGCACCGAACCCAAATAAATTGAAATGAGTACCTTCCTTAGAGCAAGATGGTGATCTCTTTCTTTTTCTTTCATAATGAAAAAAGCCGGTCAAGAGCGAGTCGGACTCGCGCATTGAGGGTTCCGTACGTATATATGAGGTTGATCATTTCTGAAAAACAGTGCTATTTAGAGACATCGTTTTATTTTTTCTGTAGTCTTTACATAAACTTCTATCACATACAATAATTTCAGGTTGATTTTTACCTATGCAAACTTCAGAGATAAAGGGGGTAACGGTATTTTTTTTTACTTTTTTTATCAAAAGTTGGAAATAAAGTAACCTAAAAAAAAAATGTTTGAGAATGTGCAAACAGCGTTCTTTCAAATGATACCTCTAGTTCAAATTTTAAGGACCCCCTTTCCGTCCCTTTTGCAAAAAAGATAATTTTTTTAATTTCTTTCTTGTTTGCAAAATAGTTGGGCAACCATCATCTAAAACTATTCTAAAGTTCAAGTTGATAGCATTAGTATTTCTTGAGTTATCCAGGTGTGACAGACAGACAGACTAGTCTCACATACGGGTTCCTTTTTACCATTTTGGTACGGAACCCTAAAAATGGTCAACTACTTAAAATAAGTTTCTTTACAAGGAGACTTTATGTTCCGCAGTTGGAGAAATCAACAGCGCGTCGCGTCTACCTTCGGGAGCTGACGCTCAAATCTCGAGGGCTGTACCGATGTGAGGTTTCAGAGGAAGCCCCTTCGTTCCACTCAGCGCAAGCCGAAGCTTTCATGGAAGTCTACTGTAAGTCAAGGACTACCTACTACCCGCCGTTTGTACTTCCCGTCACATTGTCCCTAAAGATTCATTAGAAAACCAGCGTCTGACAGCATCTGTCTGGCAATAAAGCTGAAATGAACCTTATCGGCGCAGCCGTGAAGCACACAGTACAGTGTTACAGTTGTTAAAACATTATTATCCCTTTTTATTTTGTGTTTCACGAACTGTGTCCAAATAAACGTTATTCTTTCTTTCTTACCTACTGTTCTTCGAGAGGCAATCCTCATGGATGCCAGTTCGCCAAGTGATGGCAAAGGGCTATTTATGGATTCAAAACTCAAAGACAAAATCCCCTCAGTTCGGTCGATCTTGGGATATGCTGTCAGGGGCAGCTGCTTGAAACGTAGATCAGATAGTAGTGCCCTGTGCCCATAAAGTTAATCTGTTACGCAACTCGTGGTTTCATTGAATATCTACGTAAAGTGATAGGTTAGGAACCGAGGATTTTGACCTTCTCTAAAGCACGTTGCTCACGTCACGTTCGCGAAAACGCGATTCAAAAAGTTTGAACTATGCAGCGTGAGGGATTTACAGTCTAGACAAAAATACGGTCGATAGATTTCAAACTACCTACTTATGGATAAAAAGGGTTTCTCATAGGATCCCAGTTTAGATTGTGCGTGTCATGTGCCAAGACAACTCCTTCTTAATTCAGAAACTTCTTTTCTTTAGGTAGGTAATTTGGTAGGTGGTACCTATCGACCATTGAGGTAGGAATACTATGGAGATGGCATATTCTACTTTATGAAGAATAGTTATATACAAATATCTATAATATCGACACAGTCATGGCATAAAGCGGTTTGTTTCTTTCTATCTAATCTAATAATAAGAGCTACCTGCATATGAAAAAAGAGACATCTAAATGTTTGTCAAGGACTAAATTTCGCAAGACTTTTGTGTGATGTCTAAATTTGTCTGATGCGTGACCGATCGCCATGTTTAATGCCAAGTTTTGTGGTACTAAGCTTGGCAAAGTGCTGTCAAACGGTTGCTTGCTTTCTCTCTTGCACTCGTAGTAACAACCCTACGAAAAGCGGCCATTTTAAGTGCTCGATTTTTGTAGGTAGTCACGCTAATTTTGTAGGTATGGCAAGACCATAGGTTTATAAGTTAATGCTATCGACATTATGCATCAATACTTAATGTCAAAATTAGATTACTTGGTTATTAGTATAAAATGTTATGTACAGAAATAAACCACGTTCTTTTGAACGTTTCACCTCTTTCAAATTAAATGGGATCTCATAAAAACATGGAACCTAAACACATTTGATTTGATACGTCTGTTTAAACGTTAACGACTTGAAACGACCCAAACTCAATTCTAACAAAATTGAAACACAACAATATGGCCGTTCGGTTTTACTTTACCGTGCCACATAAAAATTAAAACAATCTGCCTAGTCTTTTTCAACTATATTGGAGTCGGCTTTGTCTAACCGGCAACTGCATATCAGTATTTTACAAAGAGCGACTGCCTATCTGGGGGCCTAAAATGGACGCTATGGCAGAATCATAATATGATCTGCGTACAATTCATACGTCCCGCAATTCATCTGTTTGACAGCTGCTATTTGACGTTAGACTTCAAGCAATTCATAATTTGTGGACCATTTTACGAAACTCCTTACAAAACTGTCAAACAGATGAATTGCGGGATATGAATTATACGCAGTTCATATTATGATTCTGCCAAAGCGTCCATTTTAGCCCCTGACCTCCATAACCCAATTACTGGGTAACACGATACCCGTTGGTAAGACTGGTTTATCAGAACTTTGGGCTTCTTACTAACCAATCCTTAAAACGCGTAAAAAAAATTACCGCTGTTGACCGTCCCCCCACATTTTGACAAGCTATGAGAACATAGGTAATAAATGTAGGGAACAGCAGGTTTTTCGCGATTTCATGTTAGGTCCCTTTGTAAAAGTTGTTTATAATGATGAGTACAATGACCCCTTAACAGGTTGTCCGTTATTTATGTTACACCTTGTCTATCATCATCCGTCTAGTCTTTTCCCAATGTTGGGGTCGGGTTCCAGTCCACCCGGACGCAGCTGAATACCAGTATTTTACATGGAGCGACCGCCTATCTGACCTCCACAACCCAGTAACTGGGTAATACGATACCCCTTGGTAAGACTGGTTGTCAGACTTTCGAGCTTCTGACGACCCGTAACGACTGTCAAAGATCCAGAGACCAATGGCTTAACGTGCTTTCCAAGGCACGGAGGAGTCTCGGAAAGTCTCACACCTTGTACTTATAAGAGACAAAAATAATGCTAATCTACCTACTTCGTCATTTCAGATTTCCCCCGCGAAACTCCACGCATCACGGGTCACGAGCGAGCGTACAAACTAAAAGAACCACTGGACGTGAACTGCTCTTCAGCCAAGTCGTTTCCTGCGCCAGACCTGCAGTGGCTAATCGATGGGCAAAAGGTAAGTTTAGCTTATGTAGATAGGTAGGTATTTACACATTTGCCTGACTTTGAGGTAGGTAAGTAGATACCTGAGTACTAGGCCATGCAATACTGGGATTTCGAGATCCCGCATGGGACTAACTCCACTTGTAAATGGAGCGGGATCCGCGGTGGTATTGCGGGATTGCAATGAAGAGAAACGAAATTAATGCGTATAACTATGCGTGCGCGAGTTTTAGTTTAGGTACCTACCTGTATAACCATTGTACCTATAAAGAGTTTTGGGCTAAGAATACTAAGACGACCTTCTGATAGTAACATTTTTTGAAAATGGTTAATATTCTTCTTCTTTTAACTTTAAAATGTTTTAGAAAATATGGTTAAGTACATCGAAAGGTTTGTTACAGTATTAGGTATCTACCTACCCAATAAATAGCAATCAAGGCCATTCAATTTGAGAGTTTATAGAAAAGTCATATTTTATGGACGAATCCTGGAAAATTTAAAAAAATACTTGAGTGAGAGAAACTTGATCGGATTTTTCTAATTCCATGAAGATTTTATGAGGTTTATATGAGTCACACTATCACGAGCTGGAAGAAATCCATCAATTACAAGTCACCCTGTAGGTATAGATGATTTTAATTATTATAATTCTGTAAATACATATATTTGATAAGACCGCGAATCATATTTTGATCAAGATACAATCTGACACTGATCTGCAAATTGCGGAAAACGTAAGAATGTTTGAATTTCGCGGGATACCTAGGTACCACTGCGGATCCATTTTAATGAGAAATCCCGTATGTTTAATAACTAACGTTATATTATTTTAGTGATAGTTCGTCTGGAATAATCTGTAAGAATGCATCAGTCAGTGTGTGTTGTGACATTAGATATCTTTATGTAAGTAGGTTTATGCAGGCGTTAATTAATTCACTAACAACGAAAAACTTCGCAAGCAATGGGAACTGACTGCGGAATCGACGTCAGGACTAACTGCTTTGGGCACGCCACAATTGTGGCGATAAGTCCCCTCTTTGAGGAGTGGCTAGAGAGGCGACACGGAGTCCTCACCTTCCGCTTGACGCAGGTCCTCACCGGACATGGTTGTTTCGGGAGGTTCCTGTTCAGGATAAAGCGGGAGGAAACGCCCGGGTGCCACCACTGTGTGGATCGCCCGGAGGACACGGTGGAGCATACGGTGGAGGTCTGCCCGGCTTGGGCGGAGCACCGCCGTGTACTCACGGAGGCGATCGGCGGCGCCGATCTCCCGAGTCCGGCCCTGGTTCGGAGCGAGAGTGCATGGGAGGCCGTCACCTCCTTCTGTGAAGCAGTAATGCTCGCGAAGGAGCAGGCGGATCGCGTGAGGGAGAGGCAAGGTTCGCGCTCTCGCGGAAAACCCAATAACACTTTGCCTAGCCCGGGAGTCGAACCCAAGATTTCTTGCTCAACAGTATCTAGCGCTTGCGACCACTAGACTAACAAGGCAGTTTTTTATAAAAATGCTGTTATTTTAGTTGTTATATTGTGGTGTCTTACGGCTACCACGCGAACGAAGTCGCAGAAACTAGTCATCAATAAAACTATCCCCGCCTTATTACAAAACAAGATTTATATTTTGACATGGCTTAAACCATGGAGCCAGTTTTTGTAATAAGAACGTAACAGTGATTGAAATACCGTTCTTTATACAAAACTGAAAACTTAGTTCGGTACTAAATTGTCAGTTTTGTGTTTAGGAACTTTACCGCAGTCGGAATAAAGTTCGAAATTCAATAATGGCTCTATGTTTTAAACCTGGGTCTGAAGACAAACCTTGTTTTGTAATAAGGGGGTCCAAGTTCAAATTACCATATTGAAAGATAGGTATTCATGACATTTGAGGCAAACTGTGACTGTGTGAAAGTGGGTGGAGTCAAAAGTGTTAGGTATTTCGACTCCACCCACTTTTCGTAGAGCTCATACGCCATGCCGCGATAGGGAGGTACCTATTCATGACATTTGAGGCAAATTGTGACTTAAATAGCTGCGACCAACTGGGATGTAGGTACTTACATCTATAAAAAAAGTCATCATTAAAAGCACAATAGGTAGATAAGTTTTTCGAGGCTCGTGTATTAAAAAGGGTAGGTACTTAATTATAAGGTTAATAAGTTTTAAGAGGATCAATTATTATTCAAATATTTCCCTATTTATTACTCGAAGTATTTTACAGGGTAAACTGCCTCATACGGGTAGAAACGGCCCGAGACTCCCTCCGTCTAAGCCAAGGTAGCCCGCGTAATTAAGATTTTCTTACGGTTTTCGCAATTTGCAGCTCAGTAGATAACAGGCTATAAGTTGTCCCAGTATTTTGGTCAACTTATAGCCTGGTATCTACTGAGCTGCAAATTGCGAAAACCGTAAGAAAATCTTAATTACGCGGGCTATAGCTATGGGGCTGTTATATTTTCCTCGATCGTAGCAACTACCTACCTATGTATTTACAGAACTATAATCATTCGAGTTGTATTGATATACAACTCTTACACACGTTCAGTGCCTGGAGCCCTCCTGGAGAGTTCACTCAAGTCGCAGATGGGATGCCGGACGCCCTCGCGGAGGGCTCATTATAAATATCCGTTTTTCTTAGCGATTACAGCATTAAAAACTGAAAATAAAATCAGTTGTATATTTTAGAAAGATATAAAATATAGAGGTAGTCGTTGGTTTTCAAATAACTACCTACAAGCATTTTTATTTAGTTATATTTATATTCATATTTTTATTACTTAATATTTATACAGGGTGTTAAAGTAACTGCGTGCCATAGCTTAGGGGTAGGTTCAGTATCAATAATGGAACCCAGGAAAAATAAAAAAACATACTTAATCAATTTTTTTTATTAAACATAAAAAATTAATAAAAATAAGTACGTACTATAACGGGCTTAGGACCGTCAAATAAAATTATTTTAATTCTAAACGATTGCTATTTTAAGTTAGTAGGTACTAAATTAGGTTGATCTTGGAATATTTTTTTTGTTTTTGTTTGTTTTTTTTTTCCTGTGTTCCTTTATCGATAGGTACTGAACCTACCCTTAAGCTATGGCACGCAGTTAATTTAACATCCTGTATTTATTTTTTTCATCTTATCTTGCTATAATTATGTATACCTATTTGAGACACAAAAAGAGGGTAATTAATTATATTACCTAATACCGTCCATTCATATTTTTAGGACATCAAAATGGAGATAATTTCGTGTCCGGTTAATACCGTACCTGCAATGTTTAACGGCTTTCTCACTCTTACAGATCACAGATCGCTCGTGGCTGATCGCGTTTGGGGCGAAGCCTGCTCCGCAGGGGCTGTTGGTGTCTACCCTCGGCCTTAGGGCACCCACCAAGCCTCGTATGAAACTCAAATGCGTCGCCACTATAGGAACACATAGAAGGGAACGCACAGTCATTATAGGTAAAAACTTACTAACCTATTTCTTATTCCTCTGAACTTACTTTAGTTTCTCGCCAACTAACGTTCTGGGCGGAGCGGGAGGGCGGGTCAGACTTTTACTGACTAAAACCCACCCGTGTTCCTTTCGGACAAACTCGCAACCCTGGCAGGAAGTAAGTATTAAGCAAGGCTGCAGTGGCAAATCAATTAAATCACTTTGCAAAGCTGCTGCCCAAACTAAACCAACTGGGTGGGCAGAGCTCTCTCTAAGGATACATACATTTAGTAAAATAGAGATACCTACATACATACCTAAAGTTTGTTTAATAACGTCTACCTACCGCAGTTTATTTATATTGCTAGCAGCTTTCAAATAGTCCCTACTATTTGAAAGTTGTTAGCAATATAAATTGCCTTCAATGCAATTTAGTCAGCAGTAAAAAATTACAAATAAAATGTCATTACGTGGGTACCCATTTTGCTGTCAAATTAATAATTAACAAATTGTTATCTTTATTTTCAGAAATAAACTCTTCAAGCTGGAACAAATCATTCAGTTTGCTAATAATGATAACCCTCAACATTGTTTGTGTTAAGATATCGTGATAGTTTCAAATTTATACTTATTGTAAATAAAGATACATTTGTAATATGTCATTTTATTAAACTCTCAACAGTCGAAATAATAAACCCAGTATTTTAGAACATTATAATATGTAATCACTTATTTTTAACAATATACAAAAGAATGAACGAACGAAACGTTTACACTAGTTAAAGAAGATCAAAATTAAAAGTATATTACGATAGTTTGCGAAATCATAATAACTAATTATTAATGTGCAAAAATATTTTAGTATTTGTTTATTAAATGAAACTATGTATACATATATGGAAGATACTCTTTTATGTACATAATTCAAAAAGATAACATTAAAAATAGCCAATATACATAGTTAATTTCAATCGAAATAATCAATTAGATGAGCTTCTGTTTTGAACCCTGTTGCCTAAAACATAATTATTGCGTTAATTAATTCAAGTGAACAATATAGAATACTGCCATAGTTAAGATGTTCTATTAAAATTGGGGAATATTAAGCCTTTCACATTGCAAAAAAGTTCATAATTTATATTACCTAATATAATACACTCTATGGAAAGCAATATTATTTAAACTAGCTAAAGATACTTAACTAATGAAGTAGTGTTTTGAAACTATTGAACATCAATTAATTAATTGGACAATTTGGGTGAATATAAGCGTGAGGTAAAACCGTAAAATACAATAGTTTCCTAACCCAAAAACAATTCTCTTAGCAAGCCAGTCTGTAGTTCTGTACCCTTTGTTAACAAATGTCGAAAACATTTCTGATGATGCCCCAGCCAAAACATTTTAACTCTTTACGGACCAAGTTACTTAAAAATGAACTAGAAATGTATACAAATTTATTGCGTGAAATACGGTAAAGGCATTATTTAAATATTTAACACTATCAGAATTATTATATACGTAAATTCTTAAAGCTGTAATACACCACACATTTAAACCGCCTGACAATCAGGGTGAAATTAATGTAAAAGCTAGTTTAAGTTTAAGTGTTAGTTGGTGATTAATTGTATATGATATAGATGTTGATACAATTAATCACCAACTAACAATAATTGTGAAAATGTATACAATTTAAGCTATACAAGTTAAGTGGTCTAATCTAGATTGAAAATTTTATAAAAATAAAAAGACTACATTTGCAACTCATTAGGCACTGTGAATAAACTCCAGTAAATACAGCCAATAAAATCTTATATCTTCAAATAAGTAAAATGCATCAAATCTATCCTTCTTGTCCAAAGTCTTCCATGAACTTCCTAAGCTTGACCATGTCTTCATCGTTTACAGTAGGTTTAGATATTGCTAGGGACCGAAGCATGTCTGACATTGTAACTGCTGGTTCATTCAATTTATCACTAGGGACATCCATCCAAGTCATCTCCATAGAACCAGGGTCGCCAGGTGAACATGGAGTTAAAAGATCATTGACAATAATATCAGGGTCTACTGGGCTAGGACCAGATACTTTTTTGAAGTGTGTGGCTGACTGTACTTTACGCACAGGCTGCATCAATGCATCTCGAACTACAATGCATATATCAGCACCTGAATATCCTTCAGTTTTATTAGCTAGCACCTTCAAATCCTGCTCAGTGAGTTGATGTCTTGTGTTCCCCATATGCAGCTTGAACATGTCCAAACGTGCGTGTTCTTCTGGTAGGGCGATGTAGATACGCTTCTCAAAACGTCTTCTGATAGCCGAGTCGAGCACCCACGGAATATTTGTAGCGCCGAGAACTAAAATACCGTCCATATCATTGCCTACACCTTGCATCTGTACAAGAAATTCAGTTTTAATTCGTCGAGCTGATTCAGACTCATTGTCAGAACGAGATGAACATAGAGAATCAATTTCATCAATGAATATGATACTTGGTTTGTGCTGCCGAGCCAGTTCAAACAGATTCCTTACCAACTTCTCAGATTCACCAAGCCATTTCGAAACAAGATCAGAAGATGAAACAGAGAAAAATGTGGAGTTGTTTGCTTCTGTGGCAACTGCTTTTGCTAAGTAAGATTTACCAGTACCAGGAGGTCCAAAAAGTAAGATTCCCTTCCAAGGTATTCGTTTGCCAGTGAAGAGATGAGGGAATTTGATGGGAAGGATTACAGCTTCCTTCAAAGCTTCCTTAGCTGCCTCTAAACCTGCAACATCACTCCACTTGACATGTGGTTTTTCTACTATAATAGCCCCTTCAAGTTTTTCTTGAAGCTTTTTCTTCTCAGGATTATCGGAGTCACTGTCACTGTCACTCTTTTTATCATCACTTTTGGACTTGGATTCTCCATCCTTAACAGGTTTTTTCTTACTGTCCTTTTTAAGGTACTCCTTGAGTTTTTCAGCTCTATCGAGGTACTGGAGGCACTTTGCTCTTATGCTTTCTTTAGCACGTTCGCCTTGAGCTTCATATTTGACAGCGTGAAGAAAGTACTCTACACCATGCTCATACAAACGTAAAGCTTCTTCATAATTCTTATTCTTGTCTTCCTCAGTAGCTTTTGTGACAAGGTCAATAGCCTTTTGTAAAGTATTTGATGATGCCATTTTCCTTTACCAAATGTTTACCTGGAAAACAATTATGAACATGTTACATTACAGCCATATTATCACTTTTTTGAGGAAAAAGAATTGTTGGTGTCAAATAAAAAACAACCCTATTTTTACCCTCTGGCAAAACTTAAGTCAACTAATTTTCTGTCTTTACTTCAATGTTTGATTTATTTTCTAAACACCTTAAACAAATCTTCCATTTTGGATAAAGTAAGTCATCATCATCTGCCTGCCTTTTCCGAACTATATGGGGTCAGCTTCCAGTCTAACCAGATGCAGCTGAACAGCAATATTTTACATGGAGCAACTCCACAACCCAGTTACTGTAGTAACGCTATACACTTGGTAAGACTGGTTTTCAGGCTGTCAGGCTTCTGACTTAAATACCTATGGATATACAAATGACAGCCGGGACCAACAAACGACTTTGTTATAAGTAAGATTGGAGATTTGGTATAAGTAAGTATGGTGATACAGTTTTAGTTAACTAAAATTAAGCTTACTAGTAAAAAATATGAAAATAAGTAATTATAGCTATGCTATTTCTATCTACTCTTAGCAACTGAGACAGAAGTGTAAATAATTAAAGCAGAATTGTTTAATATTACCAAAGTAATTGCAATACTTTTTGTACAAAATTAAATATTTACTCCGAAGAATTAAAAAAGAATTTACTTTTCCTTTCATATGTAATTGTTTTTCATATGTCATTATTTTAAACCAATGTGACACATTTTTTTTTTATTGTTTTGTTATTAGCAGCATCTAAGCGGTTTAGTGTCTTATTGCTGACTGAAAAAAGCAGACTAACAATAATTTGGAATATTAAGTCAACAACACAAATCTATTTTAATCATTGTTCATGTCAGGAATCTTAAAAACAGGCTTTTGAATGTAAATGTAAAAATTGATAATTAAATAAATAAATAAATGATGATGGTTAGATGGTTTGGTCATGTGGAGAGGATGAGTGAAAGGCGACTAACAAAAGGTATTTATAAAGCAGAGGTGAGTGGAAACGCCGGGAGGGGACGCCCTAGAAGGACATATAGTGACCAAATTGGTGATGTTCTTCAGAAAGGTCAGGTGCGTAGTACTCGCAACTGGCGTGCGTGTATGATTAGATGTATGAACGTAGGCGAAGCAAAAGGAGTATGTAAGGAGCGTAGCAAGTGGCGTTCTATAGTTTCTGCCTACCCCCATGGGAAGAAGGCGTGACTTTATGTGTGTGTGTATGTAAATAAATATTACAAATTGTAGAAAGCAGTAATAAAACATAACATTGATTGTTTGTTTGTTTGTGTATACAGCAGTGGCGAAGGGTAATTTTATAAGATAGTTAAGCCGGAGCAAAAAAATAGTTTCTATAAAAAATAAACTCGTCATGACGTCGATTTTGTATAGAAATTGAACTCACTGAGTTATTTTAGAGCAAAATGTTTTGTTATTGGGATATAAAGACAAAAAATGTAACGTAGGCGTTTTGTAATGTTTTAATTGTATGGCGTATTAAATACCTACAATGTGGTTATTATATTATTTGGCTTTATTAAACACTACTGACTGTGTGCCATTTTTAAATAACGATAGAGTGGTTGCGTTCCGAATTTCCGAAGGGAAGCCGGTAGGAATCGTGTTATACGGTGCTTTCGCCACTGGTATACAGGATTATCTCTGCTGTTTGAAGGTTTTTTTCTCTGTCAACTGAGCCATTGTCAACTATTCTGCCAGCATCATGTCTTGTGGTGACAGCATTTTTTTTTGTTTTTGTTGAAAGTATGTTTTAATTAAGTTCTAGTAAAGTGACAGCAATGGTCAATGAGTCTTTCGATTTACACATATTGTTAGTCTTGAAAAGATGAACATACCATTTGGTCCAGATTAGACGACTCGAAATGATATTCATACACACAAAGATAGATCTATTGTATCCAACAGTAAGTGTGAGAACACGCCTAATAACAACAAGGAGGAAAAAACATAATTGTGCAAGTATCAACTAAGTGTTTGTATGATGATCTGACCAGCAAAACAATCTGTACGGTTTTGTCGAAACGTTGGATTGCTCTGCGACAATAAAACGCTTGATAGGTAAGAATTAAACCATTTAGGCTTGCTGGTCCTTAATTAATTTGTCTATATGATAGGCTTTGCCCAATGACGAATTCGGCAGCCAAATGAGATCACGGACCAAACGGCCATGGAATTCAGGTGTTTCAACTAAGCTATAAACATTAATATATTGGCTTACCATCCACGGCAGTGCAATAATGCGTAATTTTATGCAATACTGGAGTTTAGTCCTTTTTCAATCACACAAATTACGACGAAAAACTAAAATACAGACAAATCGCTGTTAGTCACATAGAATGACATATTGTTTTGCATTACCACATTGAAAAAAAATCTTGTCTGGAATTCAATCAACTGTTGTCTTTGTTTTATTTTGTATTACTATGAGTAATTGTAAAGAACACAAATAATAAGACGAAATGATAATTTTAATCAAATAAAAACCAGACTAAGAACAATGCAAAATTTGCAGAATATTTATTTTTACTCCTGGCAACTTCTGTTTTATTAGCACTAGTAAAATGGCAAGGTAGGGGTAATACAAGTGCCAAAAAGTATCGATATAAATCGCATTGAGTATACAGGTCAATGATTTATCGTATCAATATAAAAAATATTGATTGCGATTTCTAAAAATCTAAAGAAAAACTTCGATGAATCGGTGAAATTTTCTAAAAAGTATAAGTAGGTACTTTATGAAATTATGTTGGGTTTGTTTTTTTTATAAAGAAATACCAAAATAGAAATTTTAATATTTTCTAATGTAAATTCTTAAACATTGATAAAAAATGAGTTTACTTTTTACGGCTCTGAATTCTAGCGGTTTCAGTCAGTGGCGACAACGGTGTTGCTTTTGGGAATATATCGTATTTGATACATTTTCGATGCTTGATATTTTATATCGTAATCGAAATAATAGATATCGCCCAAAAATATCGATATTTTTCTAGACGCATAAATGGCAAGGCAAAGGAAAGGAACTCACAGGGACACAGGATGCATTCATAACAATCAATAAAAAGAGGCAATGGTTTTAGTAAATTTATGACTATGTACTTGTTTGTACTTGCTTAGTATGTACTATTTTTCACTTTCAGAATGTTTTAGCTCCATGAAATCTCCGCAGATACAAATTATTTCAGTTACCATATTTAACACATTGCTGTCTGAAAGTGTTTCCAAGTTATCAACCAATCCCACACCATGAATCTGATTAAGGTAAGCCTTTATTTTTTTTACTCTTATTATGTATTCGGCACACTTTTCTTTTATACGATCTTTTGCTTGTTGAGATTCAGTATTATATTTGGCAACATGAAGTAAGTACATTACACCTTGCACATCAAATCGTAAAGCTTCTTCATAATTTCGATTCTTGTCCTCTTCCACAGCTGTCGTAAGAATGTCTAAACCCTTTTGAAGAATATTTAACGGGTCTTCCATTATTTTTGCAGCTTGTTTACCTGAAATCACAGAGAATATGGATTCAAATGGCAGGTAGGTAGCTACCTACTGAGAATTACATGAGGCCTTAATTGAAACCTGTGTGGACCAGGGATCTATGATGATGAGTTGTGGGATGCGCTAAGGTAGCCCGCGAAATTCAAAATTTCTTACGTTTTTTGCAATTTGCAGATCACTAACAGGTTGCATGTTGATCTAAAAGGATTTTTTGAACTTAAAGTTTTAATGCTGATTCTAATGATTATAATTCTGTACAGCCATATTTGTTATGGCCGAGAATCATATTTAGATCAACATACAACCTGAGGACCTGAAAATTGCAAAAAACCTAAGGAAATTTGAATTTCGCGGGCTACCTTTGCGCATCCCAAATAGTATAAAAAATACTTGGCAAATTATGCGTTCCTTGCAAAGCATGTGTGGTATAACTAAGTAGGTTGGTATGAATCTTACTCTCGTAACTATAATTATCTATAGTCTTCATTTATTTTCATTGCAACATTGAGTAGGTATGTATGTAAAGTATGTATATACAGAGTGTTTGGCAGAACGTTGAACATACGAAAATGGTGGATAGGTGGGTCATCTGCTACTTACTCAGCCCTAATTTATTTGGCCCTGACCCCTGGATAATTTTTTTAGCTTTCTTCTAGTTTCACCACTTTCTTAACTTTGTAATTTTTATTAAAAATGGGTAAAACAGGCAATATTTTTGTTTTTTTTTTAAACTTTAATGTTCCATGTAGGCAGATTATTATAAAATTATTGCTTTATTCAGATGTTAACTAGAAAAAAAGTTAAGAGTCCTCAAACTTACAGAAAGATAAATAAAAAAGATAATAACTACTTAAATCCAACTTGAATCCTAAAAAAAAAAAAAAGATTGAGGAGTTCCAATTCTAGCAAAACATCCCTAGTGTGTGACCTTTCTAATGGTATGTAATTTGCTTTTATAAAAAAAAATCTTAGTTATTTCATAATTTTATCAAGTAGGAAATTTTCGACGAAACTACCTTTACGGAAAGTGAAATGTTTTGCGAAATTTAATACTGCAAGGTTGGTAAAAATTAAATGATAAAAAAATATTGCCTTTTTTACCCATTTTTTAATAAAAATTACACTTTAAAGTTAAGAAAGTGGTGAAACTAGAAGAAAGCAAAAAAAAATATTTAAAAATAAATAAATTAGGGCTGAGTAAGTAGCAGATGACCCCGCATAACCACCATTTTCGTATGTTCAACATTCTGCCAAACACCGTGTATTATTTAGGAGTAGTTTAAAACTGTGTATCTATTTTAGTAAGCATATTGTATTATTATTTACACCAACGCGAACGACAGCCCCACTCTATTGACCAGGCAAATTACTGCCCATTCCAAGGTTGCGTGGAAGATATTGCAGAAAGTGATAAGGCCGCTCATTTTACCTTTATTTTGTAGTGTTATATTTATTTTTTGCTAACTATGTATTTATGTGGTGTACAATTGTTTCTCGCCGAGAGAGGACGCCCTAGGAAAACGTATTATAGGCCGTATTGGTGAGGTTCTTCAGAAAGGTCAGGTGCGTAGTACGCAACCGGCGCAGCGGCGTGCGTGTATGACCAGATTTTTATTTTTAAAGGAAAACCCAAACATGTTGTTCAAATAGTAAACGGTGATACCTAAGTGCGTCTTAGTTCTGTCTGGTCGCGCTGGGTTGCCCTCCCATCTCACTGTGAGTGAGCAAACTGGGAAGAGAGTGCACCTGGGTTTGACCACACACTACACTTGTCTTGTGCTCTATGGAATATCTCCTCTTGCGTAGTTTTGCTAGTCTCCGGTGCGATCGGCAGCTGCGCCTGATATTTGAAATCGACTCCTTAGGCTTACGAAGTAAGTGGGTAGATAATTAACTAGATAGACGTCCTGAGAAATACATGTGGTTATTATAAAATTATTTTTCTTTCTTCTTTCTGTTCAGTGGTGGCCCAGTGGTAACGGCCGCCACTTACGAGTCGTGAGGTCGTAGGTTCGAACCCAGACAGGCGCTTTACTTTGTGTAAATGATTTCATCACCACTCTCAAAACAGTAAAGGCAAAACATCGTGAGGAAACTGGCATGTCCTAAAACCAAAAATTCGAATACCGCTGCGCATATACACAATATTCGCATATGCGCGAAATCTACCAATCCGCACTGGGCCTGCGTGTTGGATAACGGCCCACTCCATCTCACCGAGAGGTGGTCTGTGCCCTAGCTGTGTGAACCTTATAGGCTGAATATGCAAACGATAAACCAACGGACCAAAATTGCATTAGCAAACTTATAAACAAACCACACATTTTTTTTATATATAGCATAAACAACAAAAAAAAAATTACAAAAAGTTTTATTGGCAAAAAAAAGGAAAAGGTGATGACAGAAGACAGTGATCCTACATAAACACAAATGAGTATATACATCACAGTATTTTGTTTTGATCATTGACCCCCAAACTAAGCAGGGCTTGTATCTTGGGGGTTGGTCTTATATCTATGATAAGTACCAAGTACCACAATGTTAATATTATGAGTGCCTGAGTGGTACTACCTATCTACCTTAGTTATCTGACTTACCACGCTGTTGTGTTGTACATACCTTGTGATTGCTTTTAAACTTTATTCTTCCAAAATCAAATAATTAACGATGAAATCATAAAATGCAAGAAAAGTAACACTACACTCGTACACTACTTGCTGCTAACATAACAAAGAGTAGAATAACCTCAGAGTTTTGCTTATGAGATAACATAAATACTTATCATTATGAAATAGCCCCTACAGATTCTACTCGTAGATGCGATTTTTTCCTGTTGGGAATTACGCTAGATTACGCCACTGACGATACTACACCAGCGCTCAGTTCTGTAGAGGAACTAATCATGGCGGGAAATTCAAACTTTAATCTTTTTAGGGTTCCGTAGTAAACAAGGAACCCTTATAGTTTCGCCATGTCCGTCTGTCTGTCTGTCTGTCTGTCTGTCCGTCCGCCCGTCTGTCCCCGGCTTAGCTCAGAGACGCTAAGTTCTAGAACGCTGTAATTTGGCATGGGTGTACATATTAAATCACGCCGAGAAAATCGTAAAATAAAACCATGAAAAACTCAAAAATTTTTAGGGCTCCCTTGCACGTAAAACGGGGATGATATTTTTTTTTCTCGTCTAATACATGGTGTGGAATATCGTTGGATAGGCCGTTCAAAAATATTGTGGGTCTGTAAAAAACATTTTTTCAATTCTGAGATCCGTTTGCGTAATATTAAGCTTTAAAGTGCTATTTTTTGTTAGAGTCAAGTGCCCCCCCCCCTGCCAGCTAATTGGTTGGTTTTGGGTATGTGAAAAAATTCATGGCAGTAGTAAATATAACGAAATTAAAAGGAAAACTATCACAGCTAAGTAGGGGTTTACAAGTTAACGAGTAATCGTCGACCAACTTAAATTTTCAGTTAAAGAATTGACCGTAACGTATATAGATGTATGGGAGAGAACTCCTCAATAATTAACGTTCCTGCATCGGGAAAAGTAATATTTTGTAAAAAGTGATGAGCAGTTGACATTACGCTATTGTAACTTAGTTATGTGACATACTGTACCACAAAAAAGAAAAAAATAAAAATCTTTTTACAAAAAAAAAAAACAATTGGCTTCCAAAAAAAGACTAAAACGTGAAAAATAACTTTAATATTGGAAGTCGGTGGCAAAAAACTAAAATACAGATCCATACACAACGAATTCCGAAATTAAAGTAGTTTTTAAATTTTTAGTCTTTTTCTGGAAGTCAGTTGTTTTTATACATTTATTTAAACTTCATGTACAATATAGTTGTTGTATGGACTCACATACACACATTCTCAGCCAACAACAACACAGCAACATTAGGGTGCGGGAGTTGCGGGACTTCCCTCATTTTTAGGGTTCCGTAGTAAACAAGGAACCCTTATAGTTTCGCCATGTCCGTCTGTCTGTCTGTCTGTCTGTCTGTCCGTCCGTCCGTCTGTCCCCAGCTTAGCTCAGAGACGCTTAGTCCTAGAAAGCTGTAATTTGGCATGGGTACACATATTAATCATGCCGAAAAAATGGTAAAATAAAATTATGAAAAACATTTTTTTTTAGGGTACCTCCCTTACACGTGAAATGGATGATATTTTTTTTTCTCGTCTATTTCATAGTGTCGTATCGTTAGATAGGCCGTTCAAAAATATTGAGGGTTTGTCAAAACCATTTTTCAATTAAGGGATCCGTTTGCGTAATATTAAGCTTTAAAGTGCTATTTTTCGTTAGAGTCAAGTGTCCCCCCCTCCCTGCCGGCTAAATGGTTGGTTTTGGATATGTGAAAAAATTCATGGCAATAGTATATATAACGAAATTAAAAGGAAAACTATCAGAGCTAAGTAACGTTCACAAGTTAACGAGTAATAGTCGACCAACTTAAATTTGCAGTTGGAGAATTGACCGTAACGTATATCGATGTATGGGAGAGCATGTTTTTCAACTACAATGTTAAGTTTGTTTTTGGGATAAATTCATCCCAACTACGGAACCCTTCATTGTGCGTGGTCCGACATGCACTTGGCCGGTTTTTTTTAAATCAAAGGTCAGCTAGACAATTTTGAACATGTTAACGATGCACTCTCTAACGATGCACTCTCTAAAGTTGTCCATAGATTTAATGTAAATAACCTTCTCCTGAACGAAATAAGACTAAACTCATTCGGCCATAATACAAAACAAGGTTTATCTTTAAACCCAGGTTTAAACAATCGTGTCATTTTTTTAATTTCGAACCCGATTCCGACTGAGAGTTCTTAACAAAAACTGATTTAAACCCGAGTAAGTTGTCAACTTTGTATTAAGAACTTTATCTCAGACGTAATAAGGTTCGAAATTAAAATAATGACTCGATGGTTTAAACCTGGATCAAAAGATAAACCTTTTTTTGTAATAGGGCCGATTAAATTTTCAACGCCAAATGTCCTAACTATATTTAAATAAATGGTCAGTGGCAGCAGGCGCCAGCAGCGATGTGGTGGATGATAGTGGTAATGCTTGTCAAACTTGAACATCGCTGAGCACCCTGGAGAGATGTCCGCTGTGTACCCACAGTCACGTTTTTTTTTCTGAATGTGCATATTGGAAAGGTACACAAACCACAAAATGCACTAACCTCATACCCTGTCTCAACATCCTACACACGCTAGCTACGTCCACTTTTGACCCGTTTTGGAAAACCCTTTCAAAACTCAAAAACTCTGTTCCTGTTTTGAAGAGAGGTCCCCACAGCGATAGAACTCTAGTGGTACAACACCTAGCAGGTTGCGTTCGTCTTGCCGCCCGGGAACTTGAAGTGCTTGGGAACAGGCTGCTCACCTTCCTTTACAGAATTCTACACGTACACACGGCTACACATCAAGCTATACATTTCCAGTATACGCTGGCTGACCTCTCATTGTACGGAAATCCTATACAATGCGCGATCAGCTTATACTGGAAATGTATCGCTTCATATGTAGCCGTGTGTACAAAACAATATGGCAACCAAAAAGACATTAACTGCTCAAATTAAAGAAAACTGTCTTACCTATCTCGGCACATAATTTTTAAATTACATATACCTACATACAAATATACGTCTTCAAGAGGTATATCCCATCTGGTAGAATCTAAGTTAGAGGAATGTGGTATTTGCGGAGCAGCCAGGATTTTTAGTAGCGATGTGGTGGCACCATGCTCTCCAGAAATGCTTTCTTTTCCCGACCCCCCTGATCCAGAGAACCACTCCCTCACCATTGACACCATTACAGGTCGAGAGTTGGTCACAGCCTTTTACTCCTTCCGGAGCGGCTCCACCGGCAGCCTTGACGGCCTGAGTCTGCAGCACCTTATCTGTTCAGGCGCCGGGACAGTTGCTAAGTTGCTCTTGAAGGAGCTTACGGTTCCGATTAACCTTGCGCTCTCCGGCAAGGTGAACAAGGCCATCGACGTTTTGTACGGAGCCAATCGATGCGCCCTGCGTAATAGGGATTGCGGCATTCGTCCCATTACCGTGGAAACTACTTACCGTCGTATGGCAGCCAAGATTTGCTATAAGTTTTATGGTGAGGAAATTTAAGCCCCTGCAGCTAGGTTACGATTCTAAAGGGGGTGTGAGGCAGCCCTAGACACTTGGTCGATCTACCTAAATTCTAGCAAAGGAGAGGTCATCCTGAAGGGTGACATACAAAAATCAATTCTATTAATAGGGACACCTTGCTGGCAGAAACTAAAAATGAAATACCCCAAATGTATAGTTTCCTTTGGCAATGTTACAGACACCTTTCTAAATTACTGTATCGGGACAACCTTAATCTGTTGTTGGCTGTCAACAAGGCCTCGGGCCAGAGATTTTTAGTTGAGCCATTCACCCAATTCTTCGACTAGCTAAACTCCAAATTTAACGTTTGGTATCTTGATGATGGATGGTGTGGAAATTGTTTTAAATTCTTAAAAAAATTACTTCATTCTTGAAATTGATCTCAACCTTTCCGAATTTGAACTATACTTAGCTGGAAGTACTGACAGACATCTGACACTTCCCAAATTCAACACAAAATTATTGAAAAAAGCTATTTTCGTCTCCTTGGGTCTCCAATCTATGAGAATTCCTTTCCCGTTTTTATTGAAGCAAAAAAAAATCGAAGGTCAGTTGGTCGTCTTAGGGGCGGAGTTGTTGGAGTTGGAGTATACCCTTAAGGGGGCACTATGAGCAGCAAAGACAACAAACAAAAAAAATTTTTGGTTAAACAAAATTTTTGGTTAAAAAAAATTTTTTGGGACTTAGAATTTTTTTTTTTTTGGAAATCTAATTTTATTGCAGTATCGGGTTAAGCTTCTCCATAAAAACCATTTAGGCTCTGAGACGCATGGCCCTACGACGGCGACGCGCCGGTTCAGAGATATGGGCATTTGTTTTTTTTTTATACAGGGTGTAAGGCAGCCCTCCGCAGACTGATGGGGTGAATTCAGTATATCGTACTAAGATGACCGGTACATGAAATTATTTCAGGAACGTTATGGAAATCCAATGAACCTGATTTGTTGCGGCGGGGTGGACGGCCGCGCTCGCTGATTTCAGGCGTCGTTCGCTATAGAATTTCAACATCCATTACAGATTTTTTTATTTTAGCTGTGTTATTTACATTATTGGAGTACTGCGTACAGAGAATGTGATTTTACATTGAAATAAAGGAAAAGTAACTGAAATTACGATTAAAAAAAAATACAATTTTCCTGAGAAAATTTTTCGGTGGAATATGATTCAAAATAAGGAGCTAAATGCACCCTGTTAATTTGCGGAGGGCTGTCCCTTACACCCTGTATACATAAAACTATCCATATTTCCAAAATGGTAACTCGGATGAAAATGTTTTCTGAAAAGAAATTGTTGCTCTAGTTAAAAACCATGAGATCATGTAAAAAATACCAGAGATATATTGAAAAAAAAATCTTTTGAAAATTTGACTGTCCTCTGCCCCTATGGATACACAAGGTGAAAGATCGACCGACAGAAAATTTCAAGACAAATTTTTTTTTTCAATATTTTGCTGGGTTTTTTTACATCACCTCATAGTTTTCGACTAGAGCAACAATTTCTTTCCAGGAAAGATTTTCATCCGAGCTACCATTTTGGAAATATAGAGCGTTTTGTAAAAAAATAAAAAAAAAAGATAGCTTCTAACTCGGAACACATAACATATGGCCATGCTTCTCAGAGCCTAAATGGTTTCTATAGTCAAGGTCAACCCGATACTGGAATGAAATTGAAAAATTTCCGAAAAGAAGTCCTCGCGCCATAGCGCCCCTAAGGTTACTCTCCAACCAAATCGGATCCTTGTAGGCAACTGAAAAGAAACACCTTTTCATTACGAACATTTCTGTATATAACCTCTTGAACACATACAAACTTGGTACACAGCAATATTTAACGAACTATGTAATCAGCTACTCAATATAATAATAAGTATAGCCCTTGGTGAGTCACGCGTCTTTTGCCGCGCCAATAGGCATTGCGCAAGAGCATTTTTAGGTCGCGCCGCGGTTTTTGCTACGTCTGAGATCATCGGCGATATCTCGAAAGATACTTATGGGATCTGGCTAAAGGATGTGTTGTTAGAATCTTTATGAAATGGGCTAACATATTATGTATAGATTAGTCCTGTCGTGCCTTGTAGAAAAAAGCAATAAATCGGCAAAAGTCAGCCTAAGAGACAACCTTTAGGTTCCGAGCTCCATGAGAATTAACCTAGCAACCATGCGACACCCCAAACGTCATGTTTCCATTCCGTTCCATTAAAACAACCCGTACTTTTTAAAATAACTGTCAAATGAGATACTTTTAAACTTCATGACTACACTGATACAAAAATCATTTGAGGCAAATCACATACTTTCACACATTCAATATTTAGTATTTTAAAATCGACTACAGAATCTTATTAATATTTGAAAATCATGACGCAACAAACAACATTTTTACTAACGTGAAAAATCATTTTAAAATTACAAATTAAATAATTTAGGTTCAAAAACATACGAATGTTTTTAGCTGGCAGTTGGATAAACGATCGGTAATCACCCATATTTTTATAGGTTGTTATCGGCTACTTTTGATAAATATCCGTTATCTACCGCTGTTTTACAACTTAAATCCTACCCTATACCTCCTTCACCAATTCGTATAAATTTAATTTGCGTAAAATAGTGCAAAATCTCTCCAACCCAGGGACTGGTCAAAAACCTTGCCCGTGATTTCAAACCAATATAACTAATATTTGACCAGAAAAAAAACCAGTACGTAGTCATCTGTCCAGCTTGAGACTGCTACAACGCTACTTCTCTTTTTTCAAGGTAATATCAATGTGGGGTAATTTTGGTTCACTGCGAAACTGAATTGGGACAGATGTGGCCAGCCCAATCCCACTTCCCTCACGCAGGCAGGTCTGTAATATAAGTATAACTCTGTATCTAACAATAAGTCTTTAATTAACTAATTATTTATAATTTGTTATTTTTATTTTTAACTACACAATTAAATTCCCTACCATTTCAAAAGTTAAACCTCCATGCACCAATCTATCAACTATATCAGTCCTGTAAAATGCTGCTCCGGGCATGACCACTCCTCTGAAAAAGAAAACTATTATTATCTATAAAGCGACTGTTTTTTGTTAGTAATAAAAAGTATGGTGACAGCAACATTATTGAAGCTGGTTAGGTTTTGCAGATCGACCAAAAATCGCGTAAAGGCTTCTACATACTGGCGCGACTTGTCGCGTGACTCGACACCGGTAGAACAATTTCTATGAAAAATTCAAGAAAATTCTTAATGTTATTTTTCACGTTGTAGTGGTTCAATGCTTTATTGGAAATCTTAAGTGTTTTTTTTTAGTTTGTAAACGATTTTCTTTTTGTATTGAAAAAATCCGCGACAGATAGAACCTACTATTGTATGAAATAGTTCCTAGGTAGACTTGATTTAACAATGCACGATATTATATGCGCCTTTGCATTAATATTATATGATAAGAATAATATTTTAACAACTTTGTATAATCGCACTTCATTACGAAATAAGATATATTTCTACTGTATTCTCTTCAGGATACGTAGATCCATAACATAACTACTGAATAATGCAAAAACTATCATAAATTTACATCACACTCCCCACACCCCCCCCCACACCCCACACCCCCCACACACCCCTCCAGAAATAACAGGGTTTGATGAACAAAGTAGGTGTATATTAAGTTACTTACTTGGGCATGTTAGAGCTTTCTTTAAGTATAGTGATTGCACTCATGATAATCGCAACAGCAGTTGTGTCGTAACCTGGATCACTGCCTGATACCTGTGAAAATAGCAGATCACTTAAGTTACAAAGGTCAGCTCCTCAAACATGTCGTGGTTTTATGGAGATTAGGCAACCCTAGCTCATTCTGGATATCTTCTCTCTAGATACACATCAATAAACGCATGAATAGTCGCTGAACCCGCGGCTCCAAATATAGTTTCTAATATTATCTTTGATTTTTTTAAAGTAAGTTTTTCTTTTTACAACATTCTGAATGTCAACCTACCTTAACTGACATTGTTTCCGTCGGCTTCGAAGTCAAATCCGCTCCTAAGTCCCAGCCTTTACCATTCAAAATGAAATTGTACTTCGTGTCTTGTCTCGTCTCTTCCGATGGCCCTCTTTGTGATACGTAACCACATGTGACGAGGCGTGGGAAATTTATTAACAGTTTTCTGAAGCACTTGAAGTAGCTCAAATAGTAATATAAGAATATTAAGGGAACTATAATGAAATGGAAGAACATTGGCACTGTGGTATAAGCCTTAAAATGAACGGGTTTCTTCTGAATTTTCTCGTGCAAATATCTTTGGGACATAAATACTAATTCGTTCTCGGTGCCAGGGTAAGGGAACCAAGTTCTGCGGTTGTGTCGATGGAAAAATGATCTGCAAACAAAAATGATGACGCATAAAAAAAATAAGTAACTTAAAATGCTTAAAAGGCCTTGTGGCTTATTGCCTTATTTTTCCCTTTTTTTTCTTACTCTCGTTTTCACGTAACTGATGATTTCAAAAAGAGTACTATTGCTCTATTGTTCTAGCAAATTCACTAGATTTATTTAAAATCTTATTGTTTTCTCGTTGTTATTGTGACCTACAACTTATCTAAATACGTACCTTTTCATTTCTTCAGGCTCTGGCTCAATAGGGTTAGGGAATAGTTCTTTCCATAAAGCCAGGTGATCTTTGAAATTATTCAACACATAAACGAGCGATGTCCATGTTCCATTGTGTAGAAGAGTTCGACCAGGAACATACGCTCTCTTTGGTATAAGGAGTTCGGTGTAACATTCTACCGTGTTTAGTGTCCCTAAAACATAGTTTGTTATTATATTTTGGTGGCCTGTTAGCAGGGTATCGTCGTACTTATAAATTCGGTGGCGTGCCAAAAAAGGCAAGCACCTATCTTAATGGCTCGTTACACTCATACCTACTCAAAATATTTATCCACACCTAAAGAACACTTTTTTTCAAATAAGGGAGAAAGAGCGGAAAAATGCGACGTCTCGCATTCCGCAAATCGTGGCAACTTCGTCGTCGTAAAAGCGCGTTTTGCGTTTATCTCTAGATTTAGCTTTAGGCTAAATCCAGCCCGAAATAACGCTAATTCAAGTGTCGAATCAATATATTTTATTCGTAAGGAATCAACGCGTACCTTTGAACTGTCTCTCTAGATATATCATAGCGGTCTCGGTTGGTATGGCAGCATATCCACAGCTAGGTACCACTATAATATTTGCGTCCTCTGCCGCCTTGTTGAAGTTCCGGTACACGTTAAGAATATGCTGTTTGAACGAATAATAAATCAGTATAAAAACCTATGCCTATATCTTCAGCTTCAAAATGTTGGTAGCGGGGTGACTGTAACTAGGGTTACCATTTCAGAATACAAAAACTCCTGACAAAAAGCCGGACATTTGCAAAAACATCCAGACATTTTACTTTTTTATCTATTACATATATTATAATAACCGTGCCTAATGAACTGGAACCAGACATAGTGAAGTCAAAAGTTAAAGCAGCCATATAAGACCTGAACAACGGTAAAGCTACAGACAGAGGTGCAATCCCCATTGAGCCTATAAAAGTCTTAGGAGAGCAAGGAGTTGATGTCTTCTTCGACATCTATAACAACGTATTGAGGACTAAAGTCTGGCTTACAGATTGGTCCCATACAGTTTTTACTCCGTTGCCTAAACGGGGCTCCAAGATATTTATTTATTTATCTCTCCCTTATAACAGCGACAAGTGTAAACTCCCGTCGCACCCTCAATTCATTGTACCCGACTATACCCAATACAAATAAAGTGGGGTACATTAACGGGTAAAATGGATATACCCCGTAAAGCTTCCTGTACAAGTTGCGCATAAACTTGTTCTGAACGCTCTCCAACATGACAGATTAATTGGCTTTATGTGGAGCCCATATGATAGCACTATATTCCAGATTACTCCTGACTACAGTGCGTGATCATACAGAACCCTGACTGCTGATATGTTGGTGAAGTCTCGTGTCTATCTTAGCAAATTTCTGAACGCCCTTTTGCAGATCTTAGATGTATGATCGCAAAACGAGAATTCAGGATTAACAGAAACCGATAAATCACGTATTGTGCGATTCATTGCATAGGCGAAGTAGATGTGCACGCGTGCGGATGAAACTTATCACCGAGCACTTCGATACGTTGAAGTAGAGCTTGTTCTCTTGACTCCAGTCCACTATCCTGTCTATGTTCTCCTGCAAGCGTTCACCATCAGATTCACACCTAACCTCGAGCAGCAACGCAATGTCATCTGCAAATAGTAAACAAGACCCATGTTTGACGACCAAATCGACGGCAAATCGTTTATCATTATTTCGAATTCGAGAGGCCTTAAGTTGCTACCTTGACTTACACCAGGCCAAGTTTAATATGGGTCAGATTCACATCCAATATAGTCAACGTACTGCTGTCTGTCTTGCATATAGCTGGCAAAAAAACTGCAATAGATGCGATGTGCATCCACCGTCTGCGAGTTTCGTTAGTAAAATATAATTATCCACGGTGTCAAACGCTTTAAAAAAATCAAAATACGCAACGTCAAACTGCACACTAGCATCTGTTGCCGGCACCACCCGCGCCATAAAGTTGAGAAGATTAGTGGCAGTGCTTCGCTTCGGTCGGTACCCATGCGCCTGCGATAAATGTCCGCGTACCTGCTCCTGCATGCAGCACTGGATAGCAGACTTAAACACTTTGGCCGGCATCGACAGCATGGCCACCGGTCTATACCCACTGACATCAGATCCTGCTTTACCTTTGGGTACAGGAATGACTCGCGTGATCTTCCATTGGGTTAGAAATGTCGCCAAATGAGGACAAGGGTTGAAAATATGTAGTAGAGGTTCTGCGAGCACCCACCCTACTACAATGTCTAAAAAGAAATGCTAGTATACCACCCGCACCCTCGTGGATTCTGATAGATTTTAGAATTTTGGTCTGTTTGTCTGAATGTATGTTAGAGCATCACTCAAATTCTACCGGATAGATTCTGTTAAAATTTTGCATAGATATTTCCTCCGGTCGGTACCCGTGCTGCGCCTCCAATAAAATTGTACAGTTAGCAAGAAAATAGGCAATTTCAACTCAACAATTTTTTGTTGCCAGATCCTGTTTCTTATGAGGATCAACAAACTCTATCCCCCTTATTACAAAACAAGGTTTATCTTCAGACCCAGGTTTAAAACATGGAACCATTATTAAATTTCGAACTTTATTCCGACTATGGTAAAGTTCCTAAACACAAAACTGATAACTTAGTACCGAACTAAGTTTTCAGTTTTGTATAAAGAACGGTATTTCAATCACTGTTACGTTCTTATTACAATTCGCTTAAACCATGGAACTAGTTTTTGTAATGAGAACGTAACTCTGATGGAAATACCGTTCTTTATACAAAACTGAATACTTAGTTCGGTACTAAGTTGTGACTTTTGAATTAGGAACTTTACCGTAGACGGAATAAAGTTCGAAACTCAATAATGGCTCAATGGTTTATTTTTGGGTCTGAAGATAAACCTTGTTTTGTAATAAGGCCCTTTTAGACTAACTGAGGTTTGAGTAGGTACTAGAAGAGTGAGAAATCGCAAAAAAAATCTTTTCTCAAACATTTCCTGGGAAATGAGACTACAACTTACTTTTTACGGTTCCGTACCTCAAAGACAAAAAAAGGAACCCCTATTGGATCACTTCGTTGTCCGTCCGTCTGTCTGTCTGTCTGTCAGTCAAGACCCCTTTTCTCAGGAAAGCGAGGAGGTATCAAGTTCAAATTTATACCAAATACGTAAGTCTACGGTCGCTTGGAGTTCTAAAAAACTCAAGCTTCTAATTATGCGATTTTTTTTAGATACGAGAAATAAATCAAAACCTTACTACACGTTGCCTTTTTTATTTTGTTTGGGTGGGAAATTATCAAATAACTTCTCCCGCTCTGGGCGGAGCGGGAGGGCGTGTCAGACTTTTACTGACTAAAACCCACCCGTATTCCTTCATTTGCCTGTGTGCCAGGGCCACGATATCCCTTTCGGATAAACTCGCAACCCTGGCAGGCATTGGCCCATCAGTTCGTGCTGACAACTCTTTGAGGCGCGCGTGGAATACAACGCGCCGTCGACCCGGGCCTGGTCCTTATCGGACGGCGAGCTACCCATCGCTCACCGTCCGCAGGCCCGCGCCTACGGTGGCCGGAAATCGGCTTGCGATTCCTGACGCCCGGGGCGTCTCCTGACCCGGGAATCGAACCCAGGACCTCATGCTCAACAGAGCGCTTGCGACCAATAGACCAACGAGGCAGTTTTTTATAAAAATGTGGTTGTTATTTGTATAATATGGTGTCTTACGACTTCCACGCGAACGAAGTCGCGGGCAGAAGTTAGTTATAAATAAAAACTTACAAACATTTCAGCAGATATGTCAACATAATGTGTTCCACATTCGATGCAAGCTTCCACGATGGGCGGGCTAAGTATTGTGTTAGGTCCAGTACAGTTGATTACAATTTTCGCCATTTGCAATGCTTTCTTCAAGGATTCACGATTCTCAATGTTGCTTTCTACTATTGAAATATTTTTTGTACCCAAACCTGTAATGAGAAACAATTTCTGCCATAAGCTGGATTCTGATAAATAGTGCATCGATAGGTACTTCGATTTTTGTGTGACGGGATTGAGACGCACAGTTTTGAATTATAATTTATAACAACTGAAACATAAGCACTGACTAAGTAGGACATATTTATTCCTTATGATATCCCTTTGACATCCCCCAATCCCCCTTTAGGGGGTAGTAGAAAAAAAACAAAAAAATTACAAACTTTATATTTTACTTAGGTTAGTATTCGTGCCAAGTATCAGGTTTATTAACTCAAGGAATAAGATTTTGCATACAAACAAAATCCTCCTTTTCACCCCCTTAAAGGTTGAATTTCCAATAACCCCTTCTTAGCTGATGCCCACGTCATAATTTGGGATTAATCAAGCCACACAGTAGAATCCTCCCTTGTAAAATTGACTACCCCTTTTCACCCCGTTTTGTAATATCATTAGGGGTCAGTACCGCACGGTCTCCCGTGAGGTGGCGAGCCTCCTTGCAGGACTGCCGCCGTGGGATCTGGAGGCAAAAATCCTCGCACACATCACACAGTGGCGCGAGGAAGCGAAACGCTGGGGTGAAACTCCGCTGCCGCGAGAAATCACGGCACAGCGGACGGAGCTCCGGCGGGATCTCATGGCGGCATGGAGAGTGCGATTTTCGCAACCCATCGCTGGGCACGCCACAATTGTGGCGATAAGTCCCCTCTTTGAGGAGTGGCTAGAGAGGTGCCACAGCGTCCTCACCTTCCGCTTGACGCAGGTCCTCACCGGACACGGTTGTTTCGGGAGGTTCCTGTTCAGCATAAAGCGGGAGGAAACGCCCAGGTGTCACCACTGTGTGGATCGCCCGGAGGACACGGTGGAGCATACGGTGGAGGTCTGCCCGGCTTGGGCGGAGCACCGCCGTGTCCTCACGGAGGCTATCGGCGGCGGCGATCTCTCGCGTCCGGCCCTGGGTCAGGCTATGGTTCGGAGCGAGAATGCATGGGAGGCCGTCACCTCCTTCTGTGAAGCAGTAATGCTCGCGAAGGAGGAGGCGGAACGCGTGAGGGTGAGGCAAGGTTCGCGCCCTCGCGCCTAGTCACCGCAGGAGACGCCCCGGGCGTCAGGAGTCGCAAGCCGTCTTCCGGCCACCATAGGCGCGGGCTTGTGGACCATGAGCGATGGGTAGCTCGCCGTCCGATAAGGACCAGCCCGGGTCGACGGCGCCTTGTGTTCCACGCGCGCCTCAAAGAGATGTCAGCACCAACTGACGGGGTCTGTTAGGACCAACGCCTGCCAGGGTTGCGAGATTGTCCGAAAGGGATATCGTGGCCCTGGCACACAGGCAACGGAAGGAACACGGGTGGGTTTTAGTCAGTAAAAATCTGACACGCCCTCCCGCTCCGCCCAGAGCGGGAGAAGTTATTTGATAATTTCCCACTTAAAAAAAAAAAAAGTGGTCAGTTTTCGAAAAGCTGATAAATTCTATTATTTATTTTTGGTTTACAGTATAAATACTGAGTTTCAAGTTAATTGGACCGCGCGTTAAAATTCTTCCACACAAACTTTGTCATCCGCAAATGCCCCATTAAGGAGTAGTTTTAAAAAAAAACAAAAATGTCACACTTTATAATTTACTTCGGTTAGTATTCGTGCCAAGTTTCAGGTTTATTAACACAAGGGATAAGATTTATCCCCCTTGTTCACCCCTTAAAGGTTGAATTTCGAAAAATTCCTTCTTAGCGGATGCCTATAGTTTCCAACAATGAGCCGAAATATTAGTGATTTTAATTTAAAAAGAACTTTCATTCAAAAGAAAATTGTATCCCCTTTTTCACCCCATAAGGGTTCAAATTCTATCAACACCGTTGCGTTAGCTTACTTACAACCATAAGCCTAGATAATAAATTTAGTGATTTTACTTCGAAAATTAAGGACTTTCCATACACAACATCATCCCTCTTTTTAACCCTTCGGGGTGGAATTATAAAAAACGCTGAGACACGTATAAATTAATTTTCAATCGTCAGCATAAACACAAATTTTGAATATTCTAACTTCAAAACTGACGGACTTTCATATAAACTTCCATCCCCTATTTCACCCTCTTAGGGGTAGAATTTCGAAAAACCCTTTCTTAGTGGATACCTACTCTTCACAAAGAACACACCCTCCAAATTTCATGTCTCTAGGACCAGCGGTTTAGGCTGTGCGTTGATATATCAGTCAGTCAGTCAGGACTTTGAATTTTATATATATAGATAACATAATAAAATCGTTTATAAGATAAAGAGGTGCTATGCCTAAGTAACTACGTACGTAAGCAGTAAATTAACATAAATTAAATAGTTTATTTAAATATTTCCGAGTAGATGTAGAAATCTAGTTTTATTTTGATCTCATACTACTATAGGTATTACGTACTGATCTATTTACGTAGAGCAGCTCGGAATTTCGTACATAACTAGGTAAGTACATAGTTATAGTGAAAACATCGTGAGGAAACCGGCATGTCCTAGAACTAAAAATTCGGAGACATGTGACATCTATCAACCCGCACTGAGCCCGCGTGGTGGATCACGGCCCACTCCCTCTCACAGAAAGAGGAGGTCGTGTCCCAGCAATGGGAATATTATAGGCTGATTATGTATGTATGTACATCATGCAGGCTGGCAGAAATGATTCTAAATGGATTCGCACACTCAAGCGAATTTAGAATCAGTTAAAAATCGTACAGGAAGCATTTGTTTTGTTTTAAAGACAATTGTTTTAGTCGCGTAAAAGTGGCCTCAAGTCTTCTACCTCTTGTTTACAAGTTATAAAAATAAATAACAATTATTCTGAACCGTAAATTAATCTTCCCTGCATCGTTGGTCTCGGTCGCAAGCACTACTGAGGAGCATACGGTCGATTCACAGGTCGAGGTAAGCTTTATTGGGTTTTCCCATTAGGAATTATCTTTGTAGCAGCCCGGAATCTGCAGTTGTCTGGTAAGTGCCAATAGGCTCGCCCTCTTTTACATGTGACCTTGAGTAGTTAGCTTCCCTGTTCTGTACTGAGTTCACGCAACGCGTCGTACGTTCAGCCAGTAATAGGACTCGCCCATCAAGGAGCACTGTCCCCAATTTGACGCATTATTAATTTATTATACACAAAATAAAAGGTATTTTAATAAAACGCGTATACGAAAAGATCAATAATTAAATTATCTTTAAATTGGTGAAGGTTTCAGAAGAATACGCTTGGTAGATTTTTCGCCATTCTCAGTTTTTTATCCGCGTTAGACGTAACATTACAAATTAATTTCACTACGTAATAAAAACATAATCAAAAATATTCACACATTAAATTATTGAGAAAATGCTCTAATTTAACATATATTTTTTTCAAATCATTAACACTACTCGTTTAGACGTGATCTTCAGTATAAAATCATTAAAAGTCTGTTATCGTCGCCTTAAACATAACTGACAAAATGTGGGTGTACTAAAGGTACGCCTCTGCCTAAACCTTCGGAGAATAAGGTGATGTTATTTTATGTAAATTTATCTTACCTATTGCATTGAGTTCCGTTATCAAACTCTGCAGTTTATTCTCAGAGCGACCTGAGATGCCCCAAGTAACATCCCGATATTTTTCTTTTGTCAACCTCGCGAGATGTTTTACAGTGCATTTTCCAGTAAAACCTGTAGCACCCAAAACTATTATGTCCAAACTTTTATTTGCCATCGTTTATTTTTCACAAATTATTTGTTGTTCTCTTCTAGAGTTAGGGGGATCTACTAGTGATCAAATTAAAAATAAAAACGGACGAAGAACAACTTCAACGCTTGCTTGCGTGATAATATGCAGGCGCGACAGTCTGCTCAACCTTGAATTATTTTTTTATTATTCTTATACCGAACAGGTTTTTGTTTCAAATACCTAGGTGAGCCATTCCGTAAAAAATTGTACCGTTACTAAGTGGGACAAAATGGACAATAAAAAAAATAAAAAGTAAGTAAGTTTCTTTACGATTCGATGCGGCATTTATCAGAGCTTAAGAAAACTATATAATATTGTATATCTAAATAAAACATAGCTTTGAAAAATCGGAGTTTGAAACATGATCCATGACGAGAACTGTCCATTTAGTAACGATCACTAACGAAATATTTTATCAGCAATATGAGCTATCTATTACAAATTTTTGTAATTTTTTTGTCAAAATAATTATTTATTGTACGGAAATCCATTTCGTTTACCCCATCTGCAATATATTTCTAGCTTTAAATCACGTATTAAAATATTTTCGTGACGTTATAGGTCAGCCTGACTTATATTTTTAACTTTATAGTTAATTAGCACCTTTAAAATGAATTGAAACTATATTTCATCCCAAAACCAAATTATACCATTACTAGTAATAAATTCAACTTTACAGACGATAACTTGGCGTAAAAATTTGTGACAGTGACTTAATAGGAAATGTCATCGTGACTAAATGCAAACACAGGCGGTGTTCATAATAAACTTTTATTATGAACACCGCCTTTTTACTTTTAAACTTTTATTATTCAAAAAATATTTAATAAATCTACAAGTTTTTTTCACATGCAAAATTTTGACAAATTACATGTCCAGTTTCTGTATCGATAAAGGTTCATGATTTAAGGTTTAACAGTAAGATTTAAAAAAAAAAAATTACTATGGATTCATTAATTCAGTATTACTTGAGTAACATAATTCACAAAAAAACAATACGCAATCATCAGACGGCGCTGCGTGTCGCGGGTTCGATTCTCGCACGGAACAAATATTTGTATGACCTACAAGTAATTGTTCCGGGTCTGGCTGTTTGTGTATGTGAGTTCAAATGTTTGTAAACGCACCCACGATACAGGAGAAATTCCTAGAGTGGGGCAACGTTTTTTAAAAAAATCTAAAATTCAAATCATAGCTTCCGCCTAGCCATATTTGACGGGAAGTACAAAAAATGTTTTTGAAGTTCCATTTTATCCCGTAATTACCTTTTAAGTGTGTGAACAATCACTATAAGCTGCTTATTTTAAATCAAAGGAATATATTAGAGTAATTGCGTATAAAATACGACAATATTACTAAAACATCTTTGTGTACACATCAAACCTAGGTTTGTTTTAATACACACTTATTATTTCTTTGACATGATATTGACATAATTATTTTGAAATGTTTAGTAGATTAGTTCCTTGCTTATTGTGCAATTATTTTGTGATATTGATAATTTCTTTTAACGACCATTGACTATACGGACTGACATCTCGACACGATTACTATTGCTGTGCATCTGTGTTGTGCATATAGGATTCTGTTTATGATGATGGGCATCTTCGTGTGAATCTTTAACAGTTGTTACGGGTCGTCAGACGCCCGAAAGTCTGACAACCAGTCTTACCAAGCGATATCGTATTACCCAGTTGTGGTCAGATAGGCAGTCGCTCCATGTAAAATACTGGTGTTCAGCTGCTTCCGGTTAGACTGGAAGCAGACCCCAACATAGTTTGGAAAAGGCTAGGCAGATGATGATCATGAGATGTATCAATAATTGTAGCATTGCTGTGCAACGGATTCGCAGATATATCGTGTCAAGACTGGCGTTACCCCTGCAAATGAGACTTGCTCGATGATTAGCAAATCAGATACGGTACCTCTATATTACGACAGTCGCGTAAACCACGCAGTAAATACAGTACATTTAGCAGTTGTGATATAATTTGAAAAATACAATGATATTTCATATTGTTCCTGTTCACATTAGATGGATACGCTTGTCACGAATATTATAATTTATTAAATACCGAAGCTGCTGACAGTGTGAGATTACTAGGTCATTCAATGGTCTGCCGTGGATGTGGTGTCTCAGTCGGACCTAGAAATCCGTGAAGCCGACGACGTTTCTATACCGTTGCAGTGGACATCTCTTAAGTACCCCTTATCTTCAATGTTAATTAATATCGGGAGAATTATTTATTTTTACTATAAGTAAGTAGGTAAAGTATTTGAAAGAAAATGGCAAAATGAATTGGACAGAATCGTCAAAACTGAAAAGACGAAAGATGAAAGGAGTGTTCGTCATGTAAAAACATTACATCACGCCAGCGATCCCCGAAGGATTTGGGCGAGGTGAACCTATAGTACACATTTCCACCAGTTGTGTCATGTCATGTAATAAAATGTATTTTTAATAATATTTTCAGGATATGGCAACAATTTATGCTTGTCAAGCCTGTTGGGTTCGAGTGAATCGACACCTGATTCATCATGACTCATCAAGGAACTTGCAAGAGGATGTTATCCCATCCGTGGAACATCATTTTATTTACTGTTGGGTGGGGAATCGAACAGTCGGCTGTCGCTGTCATGTCATGATGCTAGATCTTGGCTGGGCAAGGCGTCAAGAGAACGAGCTAGCACCAGCTTCATTTTTGGATAATGTTTTGGTCTCTCTAGAAGACAGTAAAATTTTTTATCATTTTATTTAAGTATGTATCTACAATAAATTCATTTGTTTGGCAATAAATACATAGTTTTATTTATTAAGCCGGGTCTGCTGCGCCATATTTCCGTGTGTTTCAAACATGTTTTATACATGTCAGCTTATCCAGCCCGTCCGCTGCGACTTTTGAGTGTTTTTGTTTGAAGTTATGTTTTTGTTACGAAAATCTCCTTTCAACAGTGACTTCCGACGAGGAAGACGTGTCTGCTGTTCTAGCAATAGTAAATTTAGTTTTACAAAGAAATAATAGAAATAGATTCCGTGTCCTACCGTACCTCTTTTTTTTTTTTTGGGTGGGTAATTATCAAATAACTTCTCCCGCTCTGGGCTGAGCGGGAGGGCGTCTCAGACTTTTACTGACTAAAACCCACCCGTATTCCTTCATTTGCCTATGCCAGGGCCACGATATCCCTTTCGGACAAACTCGCAACCCTGGCAGGCATTGGCCCTAGCGGCGGGCCCTAACGGCGTCAGTTGGTGCTGACAACTCTTTGAGGCGCGCGTGGAATACGACGCGCCGTCGACCCGGGCCTGGTCCTTATCGGACGGTGAGCTACCCATTGCTCACCGTCCGCAGGCCCGCGCCTACGGTGGCCGGAAATCGGCTTGCGACTCCCGACGCCCGGGGCGTCTCCTGCGGCGACTAGGGGCGCGAGGGCGCGAACCTTGCCTCTCCCTCACGCGTTCCGCCTCCTCCTTAGCAAGCATTACTGTTTCGCAGAAGGAGGTGACGGCCTCCCATGCACTCTCGCTCCGAACCATGGCCTGGACCAGGGCCGGACGCGAGAGATCGCCGCCGCCGGTCCTACCGTACCTGCCACCACATTCGTACAATATAATGAACGAACGAACTTATTTAGAGTTAAAAATTGATTAGAGATAAAAATGAAAGAATTTTTTTTTTTACTGAACATATACCATGTTCAGTAAAAAAAAAAATACTTTCATTTTTAGGGTCTGTCCCAAGCTTAGCTCAGAGGCTGGCAGTAGTATACATAACAAAATTAAAAGCAAAACTATCACAGCTAAGTATGCGTTACAAGTTAAGGAGTAATAGCCGACCAACTTACATTTGCAGTTCGAGAATTGACCGTGACGTATATCGATGTATGGGGGAACATGTTTTTCAACTACAACGTTAAGTTTGATTTCAAAAAGGCATCTTGCCTTTTATATTTATTTTTAAAGTCTATTGATGTAGCGTCCAATATCACTGGTCTTTCTTGAATAAGTTCTATAAAAACAAAGTATTATCATTATTCCACTCCATCATTAATTACACAATCTTTAAAAAATGTTACGAAGCATCTTCGTCTGGGGAGCACTAAACACGAAATGAGTGAACTGGTGAAAAATACTGGTACTCAGCTGCATCTGGTTAGATTGGAAGCCGACCCCAACATAGTTGGGAAAAGGCTAGACTGATGATGATTTACCTACTTGTTGGTACCTACTGAGGATAAAACCAAAATACGAAATAAAGATGATACAAATATCATTTTACGTGTATTTATGTGTACACAATAAAGAATACGAATGATTTGTGACTAGCTAAATAAATATAAAAATATAAGCACTTATTTAAAAGATAAACAATAGGTGCTTTACATTTTTGTTCCCTTGATATATCCAAAATACTGCAGAATTAGCGGGCTAATTGCGTAACACACTATCAGTAGCAATGGATTAGCAATATACCTACTTTAAAATCATTCGGATTGTGATTCAAATTGCGTTACGCAATTATGAGATCAGCATCATACCAAGAAAATATTAAATGTTTCACTAACCTCGCGCAAAGGCATACCAATTAGTACCTGCGTTCGCTCATAAATGGTGTTGTAATAAAAAAAAACTAAGAAAAATCCATGGCGTATAAACCTTAATTTGACCCATTTACGCAAGATCCTGACTCCTGAAACTTATTAATTGATAAACTATCAAATACGATGATTCTATTAATATAACAATCATTACTGAACATTGACTTTGACTACCTAGACATCCGTCCATTGCACCACCATACATGTCCTTTGATTGTAAAAGTTACATATTTTGTTTTTAGTAAGTAAACAAAACATTTTACTTATTAAAACAAATTTTGCTGTATGGAATTGTTCATACATAATACTTACCTATGGTTATACCTACAATAATTAAAGCCAATCTGCTTCATAAATAAAACGAAAGTTACGTTAACGTTATGTAAGGTAGTCAAACGATAGACCTTCTATTATAATTATATAATTTAACAAAAACACGTAACTCCATCCTAGTTGCAGTCGGAAAAAAAAACGACGTAAACTTAGCCATAAGTGTCCATTTCCTCACAAAAATTGCTCCACTAATATGTCGACACTAAACGCACGTGACGACCCCCGCTTTACTATCAATAATGAGGACAATACTCAATATTCTTTGTTCTTTTTGAAGGAATCATAATTTCGTTACATACGCAGATACATGTAGTATAATTTGCAAATGAGAGAATGTTTTAATAACTTACCGGTATCACGATATAACTGTGACTATAGAGGACTTCTTAACTGCGACGTGAGTCGAGAACGCGTTTCGTCATCGACCAACGCTTCACGACTGCCCGATGGGTAAAAAGAAATGGCTGATCTACCATAATATTGTTACCATGAAAATAAAATAACTTCTTTTAGTAGTTTTGTACTATTGAAAGCAATTAAAACAGCAGTGACTAAAGTGGAATGGTGGACATTCCACTTTAGTCACTGCTGTTTTAATTGCTTGCTAATTTGATTATCATTTATTTCAAGAACTTTATTGTAATATTTGTAATACAATAATATTTGTTTAAAAAAAATATGTTATATTTAAAATAAAAACAGTATTCTTTAAATCTCACAAAAAACGCTGAAGATTGTCATAAAAACCATAAACTTCGTTAGGTAAAGTTAGCGACAGGCGGTGTGACAAGTTAAAATTACCTTTTTTGTTCCTTATTTTTATTTTATAATCAGTTAAATTAGCAACAATTGACTCCGTAATATACCTATTTTTTTTTTAAAGATAATAAACTCTATTGTATATTTAAAAAAATACACTCAATAGAGAATAAGAGTGTCTTGTAAATTGGTTGTAGACCTACATTTTTGTGACAGTACTTTTTCCATTATGTTCAATTTTTTACGGAATGGCTCAGGTATGGTATCTAGGAAACGAGTAGATAATATCATTAAGGCTCAGCGAGCTAATTGCGTCCACTATCAGTAGGAATCGGTTTCAGTTTGACAGTTTAACGACATTCATTGCGTTATTTACGTTGTTGAAGAAACAAATTTTTCTAACATATGAATCAACGGATTAGCAATATAGGTACTTCAAAATCATTCCGATTGTAATTCAAACTATTACGCAATTATGGTGCTGGTAAGGTACCCATCCCACAAGTTTGGCTTTTTGATGAGGAAAGTGAATTCTCCCAATTGTGAAACATGTGGAACGGTTGAAGATGTTTACTATTTAGTTAGGGAGTGCAGGTACTAGAAAAAGAAGGAAAAAGAGACTGTTGAATACGATAAAAATAAATGAGTAAGGTATTATTACGTAAATAATACGTACATTACATTATTAAAGTTTTTTTTTATAATTATACTATTTATTTTTTTATAATTATAGTTATAATAATTTTAAAAACATTTAAACCTACACTTTGTTTTACCTATTTTCTAATTTGTTTACACAAAGTAATTATGAAACAGACATGCCACAGTGGATGAAAAAGCCTCTTACAAAATGTTTTTGTATCAGTGCCTGCTTAACACTGATCAAATAATTATTCGCGACCGTTGCAAAACAGAAGCGGGCATCATGGTAGGTGGCGCTAGTTGTCGCGTTAACATTGTCTCCGTAGTAGATTTTTTTTTTCTTTTTAAATATTAGTATTAAAATCTGGTTGTGTAATTGATTAGTCACTTTACATGTATCATCACTATTGTTGGTATTGTTGGCAGGAGAGTTAGAGAGGTTAGGAGAAAGATCGTGGTCAGTCCCACGTCCTACGGGCTTATTCCACTATTCCCCCCTGAGAGAATCCACATCAGGGCGGGAAACTGGACCCTAATGTAAAAAAAAACCAGAATGTCCCATTTTCATTTTGAGTTATTCCACTATTCCCTGAGAGAATCTCCCCCAGGGGGAAAACTTAACCCTAATGTAAAAGATATACAGAAATTCCCCTTTTCATTTTGGATTAGGTATTCCATTTTGCCCCTTATTTTTAGTTTTGATTTCTACGCTCTTAAAGTAAAAAAAAAAGTGATTTGATACAATTTACATATTTAATTATCAAAAAAACGACAATATATAATCCGTCTGCATAAAAGTCTATGCAGAATTTTGTTATAATAAAATGTGATTAAGAGTAAAAACAATCGCAAACAAACAGCAATGAGGGAAATCAGTGGATTTTAGTAATAATAATAATTTAGGTGCTTGAGCCAGCTGTCAACGTTTCGGCACAACGACTATCGGATCAGGTGCGGGTCATACAGCGTAATCATATGTTGGATGACACTGTACTTGATCGCCTGCGAAATGAAACGCAGAGTAGCCATGTCATCGCCCCCCTATCGCGGGCTGCTGTAGTACCACCACAGTCTAACACAAGCCAAGCTGACCGGGGGAGTGATGACAGGGCTACAAACGTAAGTACCCAGTGCAATGAAAAATTGAGGAGTGCTTTGGAGGGTGCGATTCGGGAATATCGGTTTATGTCACCCGAACTTAGACCACGCTTACCCCGTTTGCCCATGCACAACAAAAATAGGGCGCTGGTGGCGGCTCTGGATTCGCAGTTGTCAAACTATTTTGATGACTGCGAAGACCTCACCGATACTCATTCGATTCTGTACTGCGCGGCTGTAGCGGCATGTCGTGTAGCTAACGTAAAATTTTCTAATGTCTCTATAGCTACACGACTAAAACCAGTCGTACCAGCTTGGCAGTGCAGAATTGAGCGTCGTATTGGTGGGGCCAGAGCGCTCATCGGCAAACTAATCTGCTTCAGGGAGGGCAATACTCGCCCAAGAGTGATGCGCTTTGTGAGACGACCGTTCTTAGGGACTGATACCAACCCTCAGGACTATATGTCTCGTGTCACAGAGCGCATAGACTTCCTGAAGCAGAAAGTGTATGCCTGGGCAACCCGTATTCATAGGTATAAGCGGCGGGTGGACCGATTTACCCAGAATCGCACCTTCCAGAGCGATGAAAGGTGGGTTTATAGGGCTTGGGAGCGACCGAACCAAGTTGTAGCTGACACGCGCCTGCCGGATAATGATGCCGTGTGTTCTTTCTGGCGCAGTATCTGGTCGGTGTCTGTCAGTCACAATGAAGGTGATTGGGCTCGGCAAGTCGAGCGAGCCTGCGATCCAATACCAGAAATGGGGGCTATTACCATCTGCCCCCAAGATGTAGCTCGTGCAGTCCGTCCGTTGCCTAATTGGAAGTCTGCTACTGGCTGCACAACTTCTGGATTAAATGGTTCCAGAGCTCAGTACCAGACTGCTTTGGAGTCTGGTTCGCTACCCCAGTTCCTAACAACAGGAATAACCCACCTGCTCCATAAATCAGGTAGCACCGTGGAACCCAAAAATTATAGGCCGATCACGTGTTTACCGACGGTCTATATAGTTCTTACATCCATTTTGAGAGCTAAAATTAACAAACATATAGACACCAACTTCATCATGTCTGCCTCTCAAAATGGATGTAGGAACGGGTCCCGCGGTGCTAAGGAGTTACTCCTCATTGATATGGCCATTAGCCAACAGGTTCGTCGTTCCCGAAAGGATCTGTCGACATGCTGGATAGATTATAAGAAGGCCTATGACTCGGTGCCACATACATGGCTCATGAGGGTGCTGGAGCTGTATAAAGTAGATGCAACTCTGCGCACCTTCCTGGCGTCATGTATGGGGCAATGGAGGACGGTTCTTCGCTATCCAGGATGTCGAAATATCCAGAGGAATAGCGAGCCGATAAGGATCGAGCGAGGCATATTTCAGGGCGATAGTTTGAGTCCGCTTTGGTTCTGCTTAGCCTTGAATCCTCTAAGCACACTGCTGGAGGATTCAGGTCTAGGCTATCGGTTGAGGAGAGGTGGTCAGGTTATATCTCACCTCCTCTACATGGATGACCTAAAACTCTTTGCCCCCAACAATTTGCAACTGATGGAGCTACTGAAAGTAACTGAAACTTTCAGTAGCGCCATCAGGATGGAATTTGGTGTGGACAAATGTGCTGTCATGGATGTAAGGCGAGGGAAGATTGTAGAATCCGTAGGAATCCAACTCTCGGATTCCATAAACCTTAGAACCCTCTCCACATCTGAAACCTATAAGTATTTGGGTATGTCGGAAGCGTTGGGCATCAATTCTACTGACATGAAGCAATCGTTGAAGGAGCGCTTCTTTGGCCGCCTGAAGAAAGTATTTTGATTTACTCTTTCGGCATACTCAAATGGACTCAGACCGAACTCGACGCCCTGGATAGGAGGGTCCGTACGCTGCTGACTGCATATCGAATGCATCACCCACGCTCTTCGGTAATGAGACTGTATATCCCGCGAAAGTGTGGAGGTCGAGGCTGCTTTTTAAACGCTAAGACCCTCCACAACCACGAGATATGCAGTCTCAGGGAATATTTCCTAGAAGCCGACGTGGGGATGCATCGAATGTGGTCGCAGTGGACAAGGGCCTCACCCCGCTCTCCTTGGCTACAGAGAACTGGCGCAAACCTGTAGTGCTTGACACTAACGATCGCAGGGAGGTATGGCAAAGTAAGGAGCTTCACGGACGCTTTTTCCGGGCCCTACATGAACCCGATGTAGACTTTTTAGCGTCCGTAGCCTGGCTGCGTTTCGGTGACCTCTTTGGGGAAACCGAAGGTTTTGTCTGTGCAATTATGGACGAAGTTATCATGACGAAGAATTACCGGAGATTTATTGTGAAGGACGGCACGGTTGACGTGTGTCGGGCATGCCACCGTCCGGGAGAATCAATCCGACACATTATCTCCGGGTGTTCTCGTCTAGCTAACGAAGAGTACTTGCATAGACACAACCTTGTAGCCAGGATTATCCATCAGCAACTTGCTCTGAAATACAGCCTTGTGGAATCAGAGGTGCCGTACTACAGGTATGTGCCCGACCCAGTTCTCGAGAATGGAAATATCACATTGTACTGGGACCGATCCATCATCACTGACAGGACTATTGCTGCCAATAAACCTGATATAGTGGTGGTGGATCGAATAGAGCGGCGCACAATGATTATTGACATAACGGTCCCTCATGACGGGAACCTCGTGAAAGCCGAGAAAGATAAACAAATCAAGTATCTTGACTTGGCTCGCGAGGTTGTCGACATGTGGGATGTGGACTCAGCAATCATTGTGCCGATAGTTGTATCAGCCAATGGCTTAATTGCCAAGAGCCTCGACCAACACCTAAGGAGGCTCGCGTTGAGCGGCTGGATTAAGGGCCTGATTCAGAGAGCGGTACTTCTGGACACGGCTCGCATTGTCAAGAGGTTCCTCTCTCTGGAGCCCTAACCGCCGGTAGCTTGGACCCTGTTCCCGATACCGATGGGCTACTATTTTTTATATTTTTAAATGGTTTTATATTCTTTTTCTATATTCTAATATTTAAAAATATAATTTATATGTATATATAGTGAAATAAAGGAAATAATAATGAAAACAGTTTAAACAACGTACATACCGGTAGAAGCGGGTTACTTTGACCCTAGGGCATAACTTTGGCCCAAATCGAGAAAATTTTTGAACTGCCGCGAGTCGCGACCACACAACCGATCGTCGTAGGTCCTTCGGTAACTAATAGATGGCGATAAAGACGCGTAATTACGGAACTGTTTTACGGACTCGAGGTGAATGTCGATACATGTTCGCGCCATTTGAAATTTTGTCAGTAACACGGCGTATTTTTCTGCTGCAAACTTTGATGTGTAATGCTGTATTTTGGTAAGTTTTCCAATTGGATTGTAATTTATTTTCTTAGGCGTGTATGTAGGAGTATGGCAATTGTTTTTTAAAGACTATTTACTTATGTTTTGGGACTTAAATTACAGATCTAGAAAATCGGTATACTTTAACCGCCTTTTCGGGTAACTTTGACCCTAGGTCCAAAGTAACCTTGCGAAGTTTATTAGTGAAGAACTTTACATTTTTGATCAATTTGATATAGAACAATAATACAGAGCGACATTCCTGATGGCATCCGTGTACAGACGACAGCCTGGCAGTCGTCGATAGGTCGACTACACCCATGCAGATTTAAAAAAATGTCTGGACGCAATCCAATCAAAAGTGCTGACACAAACAGCGGCTGCAGAGTTATTTGACATTCCTCACAGCACTTTGAAAAACAAATTAACCCGTTTACGAAAATTTAGTGAAATGTAAGTTTTGAAAGTTTGTTACCTACCTAACATTTTTTTAGATATTTTCTTACTGTATAATTTTTGAAATATATAATGTTGATTTTACATCGCATTTTAATTGATTTCAACATTTTTCCTACATTAAACCCCTCCTGGATATTCAATCTTACCGCCCTTGATGGCTCTTTGGCTATTGATAGCTGCAAGAGCGACTTTTTGCCGATAAAGTTCATGGGGTTAAAGTAACCCTTTCCTAACAACAACTTTGGCCCAAACTTTAAGTAAAAAAAAAACTAATTACGCTTATCATATTTCTTAAATACACTACGGATCTTTTTGATTACATCCTCGAGCTTCTTTATAACATACTAGCTGCGCCCCGCGGTGTCACCCGCGTAAGTCTCGATCCCGTGGGAATATAGGGATATAAAGTAGCCTATTTGTTATTCCAGGGTGTCAGCTACCTCGGTCCAGCCGTTTTTACGTGAAAGAGTCACAAACATCCATCCATCCATACTTACAAACTGTCGCGTTTAAAATATTAGTAGGATAAGAACACTAAAAAGATAATACCAATAAAAACTACATAACAAATTCAATTTTTTTTTTGTAAAAAGTAGCTAAAGTAACCCGCCGTACGGTACGGTACCTAGAAAAACTAAATTATTTAGCATATCCCTCCTGAAAGTTACATATAAAACAATTATCAAGTTTTTCGGCAATTTGCAGAAAGTAAAAATGAAGTACCAAGATACAGAGAAAATATAACATAAAACAATCACTTATACAGCGTGTTACGGAAAGGTTATATCCATACAAACGGGGTGAAGAGTGCATCTGGTTCAGAATCTCTGTACGAAATTTCAGCTCAAAAAGAAAAACTTTGAAAATATTTTTATTTTTTTTATTTCTATAGTTTATTAAATTTAAATCATAACAAACGTGTCACCGCATTACGAGGGTCATTATCCAGTATTTGTGTCTGTGCGCCTAGTATACACACACGCCTGCCACAGCTCTGCGACACGACGCCGCACCGACACGCGGCGGCGCCGTCGGCACAATTGGCGGCGGGATCAAATGAATGGATTAAAACGTGTACCGATCAGCTGACTTGGTCTAGTGATGTGTAGAATTGAATTGGAAACCTTTGATTTTTATTATTTAAATGTTTCTTAACTTTATAATTAAGTAGGTATTATTAAAAAAAATGTTGCCATGCAGTTTGTTATCACCAAAAGAATCCGTGCCTTTGATATGTATATACCCTTTCCGTAACACGCTGTAGACGACAACACGGTTGACTAGTAATTAGACAGCTGTTTACGAATTTAATTTTATTTAACTTAAAACAATACAAAAAACTATGTAAGTAAGTAACACTAATAACAACCAAAAATACTAACAATTCAAAGTAAAAATAAATCATAGGCACCGAGAGTAGAACAACAAACGTCCAACCATAAAAAAAACAATGTAAGTAATGCTAATAACAATCAAAAATACTAACAATTCAAAGTATCTAGAAAATATAAATCACCTAAATCAAAGAGAATAGGTAAATTATCTTCCTCTTAAAATAATAAAATGCAAATTATTTTAACTTTTTAGGTAATGCCCAATTGTTATGCTCCCGCTAATTAATACCATTTGTGTCTCGTGAACATTTTTCGACACTTTGTTGGCACGAACTTCAGTAACTGATGCATCTTAAAACATAACATTTAAAAGCTGTGATGGGTTGGGCTATTTTTTCGATACAATTCTATTTATTTTTTATGCCACGCTTCTAAGAGGTTGGTAGTCTTGTGACGTTCGCCAAAGATGCACCAGATTTTTATGAAGTTCTCATCATTTAGCCATTGTTGTAACAATTGGCGAAATTGTTTGCTGTTGTCATCGTTTAGGCTCTGGTGTAATTTGGCCTTTTGGTAAGAGAGGTAGAACAGCGCATAGTGCCACTTGTCTTTTCTGTTTCTGGACCTCAGATTTTGTTAAATTTAATGCGCGTCCTTTCTTCCAAATCGCTCGTAAGTAGTGAAATAGCACCCTTTTACCGTAACGTTTGTAAATACCTACAGTTTCAATGGCGTTCATTTTTGCGATTTCAAAATCACATTTGTATAATTATTGTGGTTCCCATTCTTCTGGAATCTACCATCGAGCTCCGCTAGCAGCGGGCTCCTTAAATTTTAAGGACCTCAGTGGGGATTTTTGGACGTTGGTTTTTTAGAGTCCAGCTTCCTCCCCTAAGGGGGATTATCAGGGGAGGAAATCCAGACTTCTTTTTTAGATTCCAGTTTTCCCCCTCAGGAGGCACGTTCAGAGAGGATCTGTGGAATATGTATTTTTTCGATTCCAATTTCGCCCCCCCTAAGGGGGATTATCAGGGGGGAATTCTAGACTCATTTTTATAGATTCCTCTTTTCCCCCTAACCCCAGACTTTTAGGGGGGATTTGTGGAATAAGCCGAATAAGCCGTCCCACGGTCTCGTCCAAAACTTTTGAAGAATATTGGCGAGGCCTTCCAGTCTGCTTACTTGGAAACACACAGAATATCTACTAAAGTGGTACAGAGGAAAAATTACCTAAATAAGAAAAAAATAGAAGCGCCTAGCTCAAAACTGATCAGTATCACTTTTGAGACTAGGTTAGTAGGTTCCTGTTCCCTTAACTATAATAAGTACAGACAGAGGATCAGCAGTGAGTGCTTTCTGTTTTAAACACACCTACGGCTGTATACAGAAAGAAAGCTGGAAACTTATAAGCGCTTACCGGCGCTTGACAGCGCTGGTAACCCGCGCAGGAAAATATATGAACGCGTGCCGATAAGCACTGAACGGTGCCGACAAGCTTCAACACGCGCTGGTCAGCGCTGGGCGCTGCCATTTAAAATTTATAATATAATAATAAAATCATCGTCCGATGAGTCCGACATTTTGCTTGGTCTGCTTCAACCTGCTTCCTTTGTGTAGAACGGACCAGCGCTGTCAAGCGCCGGTAAGCGCTTATAAGTTTCCAGCTTTCTTTCTGTATACAGCCTACCGAATTATGTTGGTTAGCCTAGCTTATCAGAAGTAACAATATTTAACAGTGACAGCGGCTTTATGTCGTAGCAGTAAGAGCGATTTTCGTAGTGCAAGTGTTTCCACTGATGACGGTTGACTGGTCTGTGTGTACTTAACAAAGTTCATAAACAAGGTTCAATGGTGAATTAAATAAAAAATATGTTAGTAAAAATGCCCAAATAATGTTTATTTAGTGCTCAGTACAGTAAAAATAATAATAACAAAAAAAAGTTATATTTAATAAAGATTACATAGGTACCTAAGTGAAAAAAATCATAACAGAGTTTGAGAAAATCACGGAAATGGATACCGTAACCTTTAGATTTTATTTTCATCCTTGTAACCTACCCTAACTCCTTCACCAATGAGTATTATTTGACACTTAAATTGCACATCTCTCCAACCCAGGGACTGAAGAAAAAACCTTTCTTGATTTCAAAACCATACCTAGTATTTTCCCAAAAAAATCAAGTCTTCAGTCATCCATCGTCACTTAGTCCAGCTTGGTTTCATTGCTTCTACGGATTACTCCAACGCTACTTCTCCTTTTTAACCGACTTCCAAAAAGGCGGAGGTCATAAAATATGTTCGGCTGTTTGTTTTTTTTTTTTTTTATGAGTCTTCACCAATTTCTCCGTCAATTGTGGACCAATTTTGAAAATATTTTTTTTGTTTGAAAGGGTATGCTCCTGATGTGGTCCCATTGTTACCAAGTCAGAATCTGATGAAGGGATCCCATGGAAATCGAGGGCAATCAACTCAAATTTTATAGGCACACCTATACCGATTTCAGTATTTTTTATAGTGACTCATGCTGATGTACTCGGAAAGCACCATTTGGTGAAGTGGAACTGATAATGAAGACCACAGATGGCCACCGGAACTACTTAATAAGTATAACACTGTTGCATTTCGATTAGACACTTTAACAAGGTTGCTAAGCAATTTATGCTCGTCAAAATGCATATGTTTAAGTCACCATCAGTTCCAGTTCTCCTGGTTCTTACCGGGAAAACTCCTCAACTAATAACGCCCCTGCATCGGGAAAAGCAATATATTGTTAAAGGTGACGAGCAGTTGACATTATGCTATTGTATCTTAGATAAATTGCAAACTGACCCACTAAAAAGTGTAAAATAAAAAAAATCTTTTTACAAAAAAAAAACAACTGACTTCCAAAAAAAACACTACAAAGTGAAAAATAACCTTAATTTCGGAAGTCGGTGGCAAAAAACTAAAATAGAGACACCGACTTCCGAAATTATGGTTATTTTTCACTATGTAGTGTTTTTTTTTTGGAGGTCGACTGTTTTTTTTTTTGTAAAAAGTTTTTCAAGGCAATATTACTGTGGGGAAAGCTTGGTACACTGCTATGCTGACTTGGGACAGATCTGGCCAGCCCAATCCAAGTGGGGTTGCCCCCCTCGCTGAGATAAGATGTCTAATACTAAACTGATTATTTTTGTTTTGGTTAATAAGTTTTATTTATTACCTACTATACTATTTTATTCCCTACCACTTCATAAGATAATCCTTCATGCATCAATCTATCAACTATATCAGTTCTGTAAAACGCTGCTCCGGGCATGACCACTCCTCCTCTGGAAAATAAAAGTATAAATGTGAGTATACTCGCGAACTTATTTTCTCTAAGCCTACTGTTTGTTGCAACTAAAGAGTTTGGTCATATAGCAATATTAAAATCACGTAGCGCTTAGTAGAGTGTGGTTCCAACAGAGTCCTTTACCTCATACAAACGTCTTCTTATGTAATGTTATTTAAAATAAAATCAGCTGTTCCCTACATTTGTGTTCACGTAAATCGACAAAATATAAGGAACAGCTGATTTTTGTTTCGCGATTTCGAGGTTGGTTCCATAGAAAAACTTGTTCAAAATGATGAGTACAATGACCCCTTTTCGGGTTTAGTATAAACAAAAACTAATGTTGTATACAGGGTCAAATTAAATTAGCGAGCGAAACTCCGCAGACGTGATGGGTATCGATATCTAAGAAGGACAAAATAAAATAACAAAAGATTTGATTTTTTTTTGGGTTCAACGTACCGCTGTTATTGTTGTTATTTGAAGTATGAGTTGGGATAATCTGTTTTCATCATGTTGAGATATCGGTACCCATCACGTCAGTGAAGTATACAAAAAAAATATCTATTTTTCAAGTGACTACACTAACTGCGGTTACAGACCCCAAATAAAAAACTCGTCAAATTAATTTATTTTTGTGTGATCATGTTTAGATATTGATACCCATCAAGTCTGCGGAGTTTCGCTAGCTAATTTAATTTGACCCTGTATATTAATAATACTAGATCAATGAGGCTGTTTTCTATAAAAATGTGGCTGCTATTTTAATATAATTGTGGTACCTTACGACTTCCACGCGGACAGACGAAGTCGCGGGCAGAAACTAGTTAGTAATTTTTTAATAACTTTTGTTTCATGCCAAGGTTCATCGCTGTTCATTTTCGGTATAAGATATATTCCTACATTCTCTTCAGGATACATACTCTTAGGTGAATAATACCTACTGAATAATGCAAAAACTACTTTATATTGACTCCTCAGGTTTACCCACCTGTTATCCAGCTGTTATAACAGGGGGCTAAAGAATTCTTTTAAAATTAACAAAGTAGATAGCTAGATTTTTAAGTAACTTACTTAGGCATGTTGGAGCTTTCCTTAAGTATTGTGATTGCACTCATGATAATCGCAACAGCTGTTGTGTCATAACCTGGATCACTGCCCGATACCTGTGAAATTAACAGGTTAGGTAAGTAACAGAGTTGCTTCAAAAACATGTCGTAGTTTCAAGAGGATAGTGAGGTAACCCTAGCTCATTCTGAACGCCTCCTCTCCAGACAATACTGACGTCCATGGTTGCTGAACCCGCGGCTCCGAAAACTTTTTAAAAGATATCTGTGTCTTTTTAGGGTTCCGTACCTAAATGGTAAAAAGAAACCCTTATGGTGAGACTAAGTCTGTCTGTCTGTTTGTCTGTCTGTCACACCTGGATATCTCAAGAACTATGCTATCAACTTGATATTTAGAATAGTTTTAGATGACGTTTGCCTAACTATTTTGCAAATAAGAAGGAAATTTAAAAAAAAAAATTGCAAAAGGGACTGAAAGGGGGTCTTAAAAATTTGAAGTGGGGTTACTAGGGCCTGTGGGGTATCATATGAAAGAGCGCTGTTTGTACACTCTTAAACATTATTTTTAGCAGCTTAGTTTCCGACTTTTGATGAAAAATGTAAAAAAAATACCGTCCCCCCCCCCCGCTTATCTCCGAAGTTTGCATAGATAAAAATCTGAAATTATTCTATGTGATAGAAGTTTATGTAAAGATTACAGGAAAAATAAAACAACATCTCTAAATAGCAGGGCTTGAAACCGGTTAATTTTTATTTCCGAAGATACAAATTATTTTTGATACAATTGAAATTTTGCTTTAAAATTGCTTCATCACATTAAGATCAGCATTGATTGAGTAACACAATATTAAATAATTAACGAAATATGTTCGAAAACCTTTATAATAACGGTTAAGGTTACATAGAAAATTAACCGCTTTCCAAGCCCTGTGTGACTGTCTGTCACTTACTCCTAATTAATAACAAAATATCTCAAATTTAAGTTCTTATTTTCAAATATTGATGTTAGAGGACCACTTACAAACGCATAAAATCTCTATTTTATGGTCGACAGCCCGACAGAATGGCACCGTAATTAACAACGAAATATCTTATTTCTTTAGAATAATGCAAAAACAATAGTTAAACCTTTTAGCAAAGCCCATTGAGTTAATATTCTATGGGAAACGATTTTACTACACTTAAGATCCAATATCTTTTACAAATTCTGAGAACTAAATGGGAACGAATAAAGGAGTGCACCATCTGTTTGCGATTAGGATGCATTCGGGTGGTTGAAGCGAAGTTGCGAGCCCTTGATAGATTTTAGAAGGAATTCGGCAATAAAAACTAGGGTAAGGATTCGTGGGATAGTGGAAGTAGACGGACGCACCACGTTTGCAAGGGCGAAAGGACGCGCCCGGAGTCTAGGGACAGTCAGTTTTTAGAGCTGAAGGAAGACAGATCGTTTTGAAAGACGTTAGAGTGTTAGAGAGTAGTTTAGTGGATAGGAATGAGGCTATGTTTCGGTAGAGAGATCATCTGTTAGCGAGAGTGTTATTTAATACGTTAAATAATAAGTGCAGTTTATACTGGGTTTTATTAGTGAGTGTTAAGACGTGAAAGGGGAGAGTTGATTTTGTACGATCAGATTATAAGCACGTGGGAGTTTTAGGCTAGAGGGAGTTAAGTTAGGAGCGGTCGCAAGATAGCGAGTATTAATTATTAAGTTAAATATAGTTGGGTTAAAGCTCAGATTATAATAATTATGATAATATAGTATATAACGCTGCCCGTGTGTGTGTGTGCTGTTGGTGCGACTGGGTAAGTCTTACATTACAATAATTACCCTAGGCTGATAGTATTATTAAATACCATGTGTGTTAATTGTATCATTGTGCACACCATTGTCACCTATGGTTATAAATAAACACTATTGAATGATTGATTGAAGTTCTTGTCACTAACAGACAGAGTCGTGTTGCTGGGGAGTTTGTTGAGCCTACTTCTTCCCCCCAGCCTAAGCACTAGGAAGTGGCTAAAGAGGGGCGCTTTGAGGGCTGTCTATAGGCCATTGAGAGAGTTGATCCACGAATCTATCAATTAATTATTCTTGAATTTTATTCTCTATTCTATTATCTAGTAACTAATCCTTGAATTTTTTATTCTCTGCCTCCGATCAATAATAGGGCTTTAAGAGAGATTATCCAAAAAGCCTATTAAGTAATGAATCTTGAGTTTAGATTCTTAACTCTAGTGTCTAGTAATTCTTGAATGTTGTATTCTTTATCTCAGACCGATAATTCAGTTAGACTGACATGAACACGTGTCTTGCAGATATGCTTGTTGTATAAAGGGTGAACTTCCAGGGGATTGGGTGACCACGACTATTTTATATCCAGTCCAAGGACTGATAGGGACCATGTCTCCTTATGAGCATGATGCCGACGCAATGCCGCTGGAACTAGCCGCTCCGTTGTCAAACAAGGACGGTTCGCACGGATGCTGCAGGGATAGCCGCTTCGTCACGTTTATCAGTTCGAAAGAACTGCTAGGGACCATGTCTTCAAAAGAGCATGATGGCCGACGCAATGCCGCTGAAAAGCCGCTAGCGTCACTTTATGGAAGTGTTGCTCTGAGTACTCCGAGTGTAGATGTAAAGTATCGTGTGAGTAATAGCTGACTAAATACCTGTTACTTTAGCGTAACGGTTACTCACAAGCTTAATTATAATAATATACTTAGCATCCCTCTATTGTTTATTAGCTTTCTAAAACCACACTCAATTTCATAAGTATGAATTCCTAAATCTTATTTATCATTTCTTTTAATACTTTCCTTACTCTATTAATGAGATAAGGCGCTAGGCTTCTTTATATTTGGAATTCACTTAATCTCTGTCAGTGGGAGACGGGTCTGGAGACGAGCTCTACAGGGTCGCACGGTGGAGGGGTGCGACCTTTTCCTCAAAGGGGGAAACTGACCTAAACACTAAAATTAACAGAATTAGGAAAAACGAAAATTTTATCAGCCTGGGGTCTTGTTGGAACAGTCACACCTGCTAAATAGCACAGAAATCATCAACATCATATATACGTACGGAACCCTCGGTGCGCGAGTCCGACTCGCTCTTGACCGGTTTTTTTAAATTTAGCTCTATACTTATAACATTCAACCTACCTTAACTGACATTGTTTTCGTCGGCTTTGAATTCAAATCCGCTTCCAAATCCCAGCCTTTACCATTCAAAACGTAATAGTACTTAGTAGCTTTTCTTGTCTTTTCCGAAGGCCCTCTTTGTGATACGTATCCACACGTGACGAGGCGTGGGAAATTAATTAACAGTTTAATGAAGCACTTGAAGTAGCTCAAATAGTAGTATATGAACATTATGGGAACTACGATGAAGTGGAAGAACATTGGCACTGTGGTATAAGCCTTGAAATGAGCGGGTTTCTTCTGACTTTTCTCGTGCAAATATCTTTGAGACATATTTACTAATTCCTTATCGATTCCAGGGTAAGGGAACCAAGTTCGGCGGTTGTGTCGATGGAAAAATGATCTGCAAAGTAAGTTAAAGTTATACTCTCTTCATCCTTTGGAAACCAGAAACTATAGAATGTATCGTGGTTTATCACTTGAGTTTTACTATTTATTTGATTTAACTTTATGTGCAATAAACAGTTGTACATAGGCAAACTCAATGGCAATCACACACATTCTTTGTCGGCTAACCTTTTGGCGAATCATACTTTGAGATAAACTTTACTTTTCCCTCTCTTTTCTTTCTGATGTTACCCATAAGGGTCTGTGCACACCACGTTTTTTAAACGCGCGTTTGTAGCGATACAGACGCGATATGCACGCGAGTCAGACGCAGCCTGTAGACCTTTGTAGGATAAAAGCGCGCCGTCGACGCATGTTTCTAAAACGCACGTCAACGGCGCGTTTAAAAAACGTGGTGTGCACAGGCCCTAACTGTTGATTGTACACTCTTACCGTCATAACTAAGTAGATACCCAGAGCAACATTTTCATACAAACGGGGTCCTTTCGAAGCCTCAGTTCTCCGTCAGGTTACAATTCGGATGAGATCTGATAGCAGCTTTCCGGAGTACGGATAAACAAAGTCTAGAGTGCCTAAGGCGCCCAACTGATCAAACTGACATTTCATACCTGAGTTGTTCAGAAACAAAAAACCCTCGAAAATAGAATCAAAATGTATCGAAATCCAGAACACGAACATTCAAAAGTCTACACACCCTCTGGGGGCCAAGTCTGCTATTTTCAATGATTTGTCATTATGACGACCATACCAAGGCAACGCCATGACCATTGTGCCAATAGTTTGTAACCTCCTACATTCATAATGGCGTGACAGTGGTCCATAAGGAAGTCAAAATAACAAATACAGACAATTTTTCCAATGGAGTATCAGTGGCACGTCATCGGAAAATCATAAAGACGTCTTTCAATTAGAAGATTATCAAAACTGTCAAACTCTACAATTACGGTGCCAATGATCGGCCATTGGGACACAACTGCGTTAGCAGACTTGGCCCCCTGGTGTAAATGGCTTGTCTGATCAGTTGGGTGGGTTCCTTAGGCGCCCTAGACCTCCTCCATGTCGTAGTTACCATAGCATATGGTGCTAGCACATTCACGAGACCCATTGCAGTAGTCTTGAACTTATTTAAAACCTGATTACTCTAGGTATATATTAAGGCACTAAGTACTTTACTAAACACGTACCTTTTCATTTCTTCAGGCTCTGGCTCAATAGGGTTAGGGAATAGCTCTTTCCATAAAGCCAGGTGGTCTTTAAAAGTTTCCAACTCATAAACGAGCGATGTCCATGTTCCATTGTGTAGAACAGTTCGACCAGGAATATACGCTCTCTTTGGTATTAATAGTTCAGTGTAACATTCTACCGTGTTAAGTGTTCCTAAAAACATAATATTGTAATCTTACTACCGCTAGTATATGAATACATACAAACATCATCTACAGCAGGGTATCGTCGTAACTTATATATTAAAATGGTGTGCCAAAAAGGCAAGCAACTATCGACATGACCCATAACACTCTATTCAAAAAATAATCTACATCTAAAGAACAGTTTTTCGAGTAAGGGACATAGTTGAGCGGAAAACAACGGCTTTTCGCATTCCACAAATCGTGCCAACGTCGTAAAAAGGCGTTTTTCGCCGACCAAGCGAAATTTCATGCACGTTTCGCTGCGTTTTTCTCTCAGATTTAGCCGTAGGCTAACTCCAGCCCCATATTAAGCTAATTTGAATGCTGAATTGAGTGATTCAGCATTAAAATTAGCTAGTCAAACTCACAATATAAGGTGTATCTATTCATACACGAAATCTCTTAAGGGGTCATTGTGCTCATCATTATGAACAACTTTTACTATGTGACCAAACCTGAAATCGCGAAAAAAAATCAGCTGTTCCCTACGTTTTGACGAGTTATGCGAACATAAATGTAGGGAACAGCTGATTTTTTTTTCGGGTCACTTGACTTTTATTTTATCTAATAGGTATAATTTACAGAAGATAAATAGATTTATCAATGTGTACCTTTGAATTGTCTCTCTAGATATATCATAGCGGTCTCGGTTGGTAAGCCAGTATATCCACAACTAGGTACCACTAGAACACTTGCGTCTTCTGCAGCCTTGTGGAAGTCCCGGTACATGTTAAGAATATGCTGTTAGAAAAATAAAAATAAATTAGAATAAAAACCATTCCCTCTATCGTATGCTTCTCTCATATCGGCACGAACTACTTCTTCTACGAACTCTTCTAGTTTCTTTTGTTTTTTTAATACTGGATAATTAATTTTAATGTTGGTGATTATTTAATTATTGACACATAATTATTTATTAGTGAGTAGTATTGATACATTTTAAATGAGTAATTAATTTTAAATATGAATGTAATGTTTATTTTATTGTATTTACCATCACTGTAAGATAATTATATTCAACACAATGTATTTTTAACCGACTTCACAAAAAGGAGGAGGTTCTCAAACCGTCTGTATTTTTTTTAAATGTTTGTTACCTAAGTACTCCGTCGTATATGAACATATGTGGAAAATTCTTTTTTTATTTGAAAGGATATACTTCCAGATTGGTCCCATTTTTATTAAAATCCAGTGCCGATGTTGGGACCCATGAGTAATTGATGGAACTCCTCAAATATTATAGGCATACTTATAGCGGTTTTTATATTTTCTTCAACAAGTCAATCATTTGCATTCAGGAAGTATAATTTGGTGAAGTGGAACTGATGAAGAAGGCCACAGATGGCCACCGGAAATTCTCAATGATAAGTATTTCACGGGTGGCGATGAGATATCTGGATTAAGATAGCTAAGCGAATTTAAATAAATAGTTCTGATCAAAATGGTACCATCAAACTGATTTGATGATGAAGCCGGAATGTAGGCACTGGAACTCGGTAATAAAACAATGTATCCTATCCGTGTTAGGTCTTATTGGAATTGTCATGAGATGCACTCTGGCTATAAATGATTTTTAACCGACTTCAAAAAAGGAGGAGGTTCTCAATATATATATAATATATATCTAGCCTATACATATAAAAGGAAACCGTGACTGACTGGTCTATCAACACAGCTCAAACCACTGAACAGGTTGGGCTGAAATTTGGCACGTAGGCATCCGCTAAGAAGGGGTTTTTGGAAATTTGACCTTTAAGGAAACGGAGGGTTTTGTTTGCATGAAAAATCTTATTCCTAGAGTTAATAAACTTGAAACTTGGACGAATACTTACGTAAGTAAATTATAAAGTTTGTATAAGTCCTAATTTATTATTATTTTGTATTGATCTAAATAACAAATCTATTTATATAAATAAATGATCACATCAAATCAAATCAAAAATATTTTTATTTCACATAAGCTTACATGGGCACTTATGAAACGTCAGAAGCTAGGTGCACGGTCAATTGGTCGTTTCCTATGGAGAAAAGTTTTTTTAGAATAAAAGGTTTTGAAGAAATATTAATAGTATTTTTTAAACGTGTTATATTTTCCACAAAGTTCTTGCCAATTCTAAATAGATAAGAAATATTTGTTATACTTAGGAATACAAAATTGTATACCTACACACTGTTATTAATGAAACCCCGCGATCCCGGAATAAAAATATATTTTAAGAAGACGTTTCCATACTTTGTATCCTTTGCCGGGAAAAAAACGAACTTTAGGTAAACATGCATCCGAATATCCGATCTCTAGTGATAACAAAGCCTAATCTGGCCTCTTATTTCATTGAAACTGCGTACTACGCTAGACCAGCTCAAGGTCCAAGTGTTTTAACTGACGTGACTTGTACTGAACTGACTATGATTTATGAATATGAAATGGTTCACAGGTTCCATACTTTTATTTTTCGTACGAAACACTAAAGTAGCTCAAATAGAATTTGTTCAATTCCAGCCATCACTACTCTCTTTTTAAGTATTCGTAGTATGGGTAGTTAACGGTTCATTATTAACGTGTAATTGTTGAAAGTTTGGAACATTTTTATTTTTAGCACTAAATATCATAAAGTTGGTCTTAGTCAAAAATCAAAAATCAAAAGTATTTTTATTTCACATAAGCCTACATGGGCACTTATGAAACGTCAGAAGCTAGGTGCACGGTTCCAATTGGTCGTTTCCTATGGAGAAGAGCCGGCAAGAAACTCCACGGTCACTCTTTAAAAAAAATAAAATTGGCTTTTACAATGTTTTCAAATTACAGTGTTAATAGGTATGAGAGGACAGCGTAGGCCCATCAAAAGTACCAGGAACTTAACAAAATAGAAAATGGTTTAAAGAGTCTAATAAGCCTACAACGTCCTCACATTGACAAAAAAAAAACAATATAAAATATGATTAAAATAATAAAAGTTAGAATCTTGTTGAAATTTAAATTGTAGGTATAATAATGTCAAGTAAGAAAAACATTATGTCAGTGAAGTTTGTAAAAACAAAGATAAAATTAAATTAAAAAATAACTTCGTAATTTGGGAGCTGTTAATAGACATTAGTCACATTGATGGTTAGCAAATTATATTGAAACCAAGTAAATAAGGTGTTAAGGTCCTCCTGGGCTCGACTGACGATTGTTTGAATTTCATTGCCAAAGTAGAAGAGACAGGTGTCATCGGTAGTGTTACATCTGCAGCTAAGTTTAGGTATTCTATATTATTAATGTATATTAATAAAAGCAAGGGCCCAAGCAGAGAGCCTTGTGGAACCCCGTAAGTTATTAGTTCAGGAGTGCTTTTGGCCTCACCAATTGTATCTATCTGGTATCTATTAGAGAGGTATGACTCAATCAAGATTCCTTAATGCCAATATCGTGTAGTTTTCGAAGGAGTAGTTTATGGCTAATTGTGTCGAACGGTGAAGAATAAAAACTTACAAATATTTCAGCAGATATGTCAACATAATGTGTTCCACATTCGATGCAAGCTTTCACGATGGGCGGGCTAAGTATTGAGTTAGGTCCAGTACAGTTGATTACAATTTTCGCCATTTGCAATACTTTCCTCAAAGATTCACCATTCTCCATGTTGCTTTCTATTATTGACATATTTTTGGTACCCAAACCTGTAATGAGAAATACACGTTGTTAATCATCAAGGGCCTTATTACAAAACAAGGTTTATCTTCAGACCCAGGTTCAAAACATGGAGCTATTATTGAATTTCGAACTTTATTCCGACTATGGTAAAGTTCCTAAACACAAAACTGACAACTTAGTACCGAACTAAGTTTTCAGTTTTGTATAAAGAACGGTATTTCAATCACTGTTACGTTCTTTTTACAAAAACTGGCTCCATGGTTTAAGCCATGTCAAAATATAAATCTTGTTTTGTAATAAGGCGGCAAAGGTTTTGAATAAAAAGTCCTGCCTTAAGCTTGATTCGGATAAATACTGCATCGGTATGTGGATTTTTGTATGACGAGATTTTGATACAGTTTTGATTTACGGACTCTTTGAACGTGATAAAATTAGAGCTGAAACACAAGCATTTTGACTGGAAAGTTTTTATTCCTGGGTTAATAAACTCGAAAGTTTAAGAAAAACGTAAGGACTAAAACTTCAAATTCAAATCTTTATTCCATATCTCATGGGAGTACAAGATCTTAAAAATAGTTACAAAGTTCACATGGGCTATCGGGCACAACAATATTACAAAATATGAAAAGTAGCATGCTTCAAAATTATTAAGTAAATTGAAATAAATTTACATAAGTACGTCATAATTAAAAAATAGGATTTATTCAGTTATCATTAGAAACTTACCTAATCAATTTAAATAAATAATATCACATTTTAGTGATATACAATCCAAACCCACGAAATCTGTGATAATTATACACGTAGATGCGTTTGGTAACCTAATATATTATTATTATCTATACCAGTCACCAGCAGACTAACAAACCGCCAGTTCACCAGTCAAAGAAAGTGACATTATCATCATCAGACTAAGCAGACCACTGCTGGATATAAGCCTCTGTAATTGCATCACAATACATTAATATATTAAATTGTAATTAACATACATAATATGAACGACATTGGAACGGAACCTTCCATTTAACAATCTGACCGTCAAATGCTATTGCCGTTTTATAAGCCTTCCAAATAATTATTAGTTGGTAGATCACCATGAGGTTTTAGAATGAATATATTTACATTACTTAGAGGTAATTTATGATTTATTATGCAATTTTATTTCTGCGGGTCATTAAATAAAACGTCTGGAATTAAATAATTCGCTGAACCTATTAGTTGAAAATGTCAAAACAAAACTAAAAACTACTCTGTTAAAGAGGAAAATAAAGGGTGTTCGCTCTGAAGCAGTGGAGCAGTCTGGACGATTTTTTCAAATTTTTAATCAATGTTAAGTTTGGGGTTTAAATTTAGGATGGAGAAAGAGATGCTATTTTTATTAATTTATTCATTAAAAGCCTATGGGGTCCCCCTGCAGAGCAAAGGCCTCCCTATTCTCTTCCACTTATATCTAGTTAAAGCTTCTAAGGAGCAGTTCTTATTGAAGGTGTCCAGGCTCATCCCGCCATCTCCGTCTGGGCCTGCCGCGATGTCACTTGCCATTCGGAGAGATATTATCATAATAAGGTAATTCAAATTAGGGAGACAAGAAAATAGTTAGTAGTCCCAGAATTACTTACTATTTTCTCGCTGAAGTCTCGCTGTCCTTTTCTATGCCAGTCCCCAGTAGTAATAGGTATAGCCACCAGGCTATACCTATTACTACTGGGGACTGGCATAGAAAAGGACAGGTTTGTCACTACAGGTTATAATATACCGCTAATAGGCAAATGGATTGAATTTAGAATAGGATAGAATTGATTGATCTAACTATTGTCTTATTATTAATTAATTATATCAATCATTGCCAATTTATCTTTAACTCATTATTTTTATTGTTATTATTTTAAAATTTTAATGTGTTGGCCATCATATTGTTTAATTTAGGTACTATTAAGAAATGTAAATTTATTGTGTAGTAGTGTATAAATCCTGTAATTGTGTAATTGTATGTGTAAATTCAGATACAAGTTACTTTGTTTATGAATAAATGACTATGACTAATGGACTTCATTTTATTAAACTAAGTTGGATATCCTTCAAATATCACAAAAGAAAGAATGAATTAAACTTATACGTTAGCAGTTATTATTTTTATACTATGTATAAAAAGTTGCTACCTAATTAACTAAGTAAGAAGATAGCCTTGTTTTAATTTTTAATATAGCTTGTTTATAGATTGCCAAGTAGCGATAAGACCTAGCGAATGTAGAAATCTAGTAAATATATTCCCTACTCGGAATTTCGTAGGTGCCTAAGTAGATAATCATAGGAGCTGACAATTGTTTATTTTTAACGCACATATACTGGTACACATACAGTGGTCCAAATAGTGACGTCATAAAGAAATTAATTCCACATGCCTTATTCTCGGATACCCTGGGTATCCGAAAATATATGTTGCGCGATTCTTGATAGTTCTCGAGTTATAATATATTTTTTAAATTGCTTGAAAGTTTTATGGAAGGCATGTAAAATAAAGATACTTAGATTTGTTTTAAAGCAGTTTCCATAAAACTTTCAAGAAATTAAAAAAAAAAATTATTATTTTTCGAAAAATATCAACAGAACGATCGCAGAACTTACACGTGGTATTTTCGGATACTTACCCCCGGGCATGAGAATATAATATATTTATAATGACGTCACTATTTGGACCAACCTGTATGTAATTATGTATAATACACATAAGTAATACTTTAATATTGTAGTCTTCATAACGCTTTTGAAACATTTTCATTTTATGTTTTCATTCGTAAACTCTCCTGAAACTCGATCCCTATTGTAACCTAGGTCCCTACACTAAGGTTGTTTGCAAATGTTAACCTTACATCATGCCGGCTGGCACAGAAATAATTAGTATTGTCATTGACCTACTACATTACCTATTGTTGGATTTGATCAAATTATAATTGAATGTGATGTCAATTTCTCATTAGCGGCATCGCCATTATATCCATTCTGGTACCATGGCTAAAAAAACACTACAGTGAGTACGTAAGTACTTCCCTGAAGTTCGTTTTATAAAACCAAAATAATTTGACAGGTGCAAATGTCAAACTCTAAATTAAAAAAAAACAAACAACAAAGATTTGAAATGTCAAATTACTCACTGAAATTCAAAAAAACGAACTTTACATACGTTATTTTATCTAGGATACTAACTTGATTTCTCTATAATACCTCTTCCTTACAAGTTATAAAAATAAATCACAAGAATTCTGAACCATAATTAAGTATTTAATGTTACCTGTTGCATTGAGTTCCGTTATCAAAGTCTGCAGTTTATCTTTGGAGCGACCTGAGATGCCCCAAGTAACATCCCAATATTTTTCTTTTGTCAACCTCGCGAGATGTTTCACAGTGCATTTTCCAGTGAAACCTGTTGCACCCAACACTACTATGTCCAAACTTTTATTTGCCATATTTACTATCACAATTTTTTTTTCTTGTTAAAACTTTGTTGTTCACTTCTACAGTTCCACTCTATTACTGCTCAATTCAAAACAAAAGCGGACAAACAACTTCAAACGCTTGCTTACCAAAAATGCCTTTCATTTTTTTTAATTAAGGAACAGGTTTTTGTATCAAATACCAAGGTTTGCCATCAAGGAAATAAATAAGTAGTAAATATTTAGTTAACATTTCTTCTGCCACTGTCCATCTCGTAAGTCTTGTTTGGCTTTTTGATGAAGAAAGTGAATTCCTCCAATTGGGAAACATTAGGAACGGTTGAATATAGATGTTAACCGTCTTTAAAGCCGTAAGGAGTGTACTAGAAAAGAAGGAAAGAGAGACGCTATGGAGTACGATACAAATAAATAAATACTATTATGATATTGGTCCTTTTATTAAAGTTTTATCGCAAACTTTGCCTTTTATATACAGGAAAAGTTTTTAACCAGTGCGCAAATTTTTTTTGGTGGTTCAATATCAGTAACAGAACACATTTCCAGTATTTATTCAATACTTTTTTTTTTTTTTATCCTACTATAAATCAGCAAAATATGGACACAATCTATTCGTAATAATATCAATGGGCGCGCGCGGCGGTGTTGCACGGCTCCCGGGCGGCAGGGCGCGCCGGACGCTGTGGCCGACAGTTCGCTCATCGCACGCGCTGTCGTGTGACGTCGCGTCTAATCGATTCCCCGCGCAAGCGCCGCGCCGCACGTGTGCCGTGCTACCGGTCACGATGTCGGACTTCAGTAACCGCGAGTTTTACGAGATGGTGCGAGTGTATGTACTGAGTGATGAAAGTTTGCGAGCAGCTCGCAGAATGTATGCGACGGAGAGCATACCTCGAATGCGAGCCCATGGAATCCTTAAACCCGCGGTCCCTAATGAAAGGACCATTTTAGCGGCCACTCAAAGGCTGCTTGATCACGGACAGTTCAGAACCCCGAATCATGCACGAGGGTCTGGCAGACCCCGACTGGCGATCGAAATCGAAGAAGCCATCCTAAGCCCATTAAAGTATGAAGAAAAAATTGGAATTACTCTTCAAATAACTTCAGGTCACGGCCTAAACATAAAAAAGTCTAGTTCGAACCTGATAAAATTAGCGATCAGTACATTGTAACCCACGTAAATACCTACGCCGGCGAATCGAGCGAGCGCACAGCTGATAGGTAGGTACTTTCGCGCGTTCCGCTTCGCCGCGCGCCGCCGGGTAGCCATACAACCACTTTTAAGTAAACATCTTTCGTTAACGATATTTTTTGTTTTTTGTACTAAGACGTATCAAAATAAAAAAATATATGTTTAATAAAACTCGTTTAAGTTTAATTTGTCAAAATTTGCGCAGTGGATAAAAACTTTTCCTGTATTATCACGCTATTTGCAATGGGGGATGAGCAATATTGCATTATATTTGTATTCATAATAATCATGATGATAATCATTTTTTATATGTATAACATATGTAGTGAATACAGTTCTTAAATTAAAGTTCTTAGGTCGCTATGTTATGCCAAGAGGCGTACAAATATGGTTGCATGCGAAATGAAATATTGATCATGCGAGAGGTAAACAAATTATTTCGTAGTTATGTCAAAATTAATATAACGATGATAAATAAATAAAAACAAAAATTATAAATGTCACAGTAAGGAATAATTTCTACAGTCAATGCATAAACAAATTATCATAAATTACAATTAGACACAATATTCAATTCAAATTTGTTTCTCCAGTCAAGTACTTTTAAAAGTCTATATTAATTTATCATTTAGAAATTCATCAGTCGTATAATACAATTTTTCAATTAATAACAGTTTTAATTTTGTTTTGAATTGTGTAACATATATTATATACATATACATTATATATATATTGCGTATTCCTCTATAGTTTACAGCAAACAATGTAGTTACTACAAAATCGGTCAGAGAAGACTCTTTAACTTTTTGAGACAATTTGATTTGCATACACATATTTTGAAAAAAAAACACACAACAACATTTTGTTGCCAATAGATCCTGTTTCTTATGAGGATCAATAAACTTTGTTAGACCAACTGAGGTGTGAGTACTAGAAAATATTTTCCCATACATTTCGTGGGAAATGAGACCATAACTTACTTTTTAAGGCTCCGTGACTCAAAAGAAAAAACCCCTATAGGATCACTTCGTTGTCCGTCCGTCAATCCGTCCGTCTGTGTGTCAGTCAAGACCCTTTTTCTCAGGAAAGCGAGGAGGTATCAAGTTGAAATGTATATATACCAAATACGTAAGTCTACGGTCGCTTGGAGTTCTAAAAAACTCAAGCTTCTATAGAAGCGACATTTTTTTGATACTCGCAAATAAATCAAAACCTTACTACTATTTCCCTTTGACCTAGAATCACAAAATTTGGCAAGAAGCAAAGTCTCACTCACAGCACAAGTAATGGAAAAAGTCAGAAGATCGTTAGTTTGTAATTTTATCACACACTCATCAGTTCAGCCGAAAGACATCCACTGTTGGACATAGGCATCCCACAAGCACCGCCACTTCGACCGGTTGTATGCTTCCCGAATCCAGCAGATTCCTGCGGCCTTCACAAGGTCATCAGTCCACCTTGTGGGAACCCTTGCAACGCTATGTCTCTCTGTACACGGTCGTTACTCCAGAACCTTTCTGCCCCATCGGCCATCTGTTCTGCATAATCTACTGTTATATTATTTTAACGGTAAACCTCGCAAGCAATGGAATATTGCTACTGAAGACTGCGGAGTCGACCGATATATATTTTATCCGTCCCGTCAAAATATACCGTCGATATATTTTGACTGCTGAGACCATAACTACAAACGTAGTATACAGGAAAGTTTTATAAAGAGTAAATGCGGGAAATAAAGTGAATGGATGAATACATGTGATTGTAAATTTGTGACCAACCAGTTGATTCCCAAAAAGGCTCAACTGGCTGTTCACAATTGTGTGCTTGGTGCCCACGCTTGTGTATGGAAGAAGAAATGTTTGGTGTGACAAAAGAAGCATGAAAGTAGAATAAACGCTGTGGAAATGTATTCCTTGCGAAACATGCGTGACTACGAATGGTAGGCTATAAAATGATGTGTTAAGGCAACTGTACGGTTTAAAAGAAGATGTAGTGACAAAAATTGAAAAGAGTATGCTTAGATGGTTTTGTCATGTTGAGAGGATGCATTAAAGGCGACTACCAAAATTTACAAGGCAGATGTGAGTGGAAACGCTAGTTTCTGCCTACCCCCATGGGAAAAAGGGCGTGATTTTATGTATGTATTCATGTTTTATAAGAATAACATAGCATTACGAGTACGTCTGTATTATTGTCTGCGTGGTGCCGGACGTAAAGAATAGCACCGCCCCATTTCTTCCCGTGGGTGTCGTAAAAGGCGACTAAGGGAAGTCCTAGTAAGTACTAGAGAATGGGCAGCAGCGTTCTCTATGCATTTTAACACCATACTGCGATCGCCAACCCGCCTGCCAAGCGTGGCGATTATGGCAAACCCCCCTTTGTAGGAGGCCTATGTCCAACAGTGACGTCTGTATTCCCCGAAGGGATAGGCAGAGGTGTACCTACCTATAGTACACTCACATTAAATTTCGCCAGTCTATTGCCATTAACCGGGCACACATTCAGTCTTCGGGCTGTAACTGACAAATTCCAGGTGGAAAACCCAAAAACACGTTGCTTAACCCGGGAATCGAACCTGTTGTGTTCCACGCGCGCCTCAATGAGACGTCAGCACCAATTGACGGGGTCCGAAAGGGCCAATGCCTGCCAGGGTTACGAGTCTGTCTGAAAGGGATATCGTGGCCCTGGCACACAGGCATTTGAAGGAACACGGTGGGTTTTAGTCAGTAAAAGTCTGACACTCCCTCCCACTCCGCCCAGAGCGGGAGAAGTTATTTGATGATATCCCACCCAAAAAAAAAAAAAAGGACCTCATGTTCAACAGAGAGACCAATAGACCAACGAGGCGGATTTTTTTTTATAAAACTGTGGTTGTAATTTGTATATTGTGGTGTCTTACTTCCACCCGAACGAAGTCGCGGGCAGAAGCTAGTAATAATTATAACATAAACAAATTACGTTAAATCTACAGGCGCAGTCTAATTCTCAAGCTCTTTCATTCATTTTGTAAAATCACACAGAAATTCCAACCTGTCAAAGTCATCACCCCAGAAGGCCAATTCTCGTAATTTAAAACGTTCAAAATCTAGTCGCAATCTCATCTTGGCGACAAACAAACGTCAACAAATTGTCAAAATGTAGGGAAATAAGAGGTATTTTTGACAGATTGAGACTGAGATCAGACTGTGAACGTTCTTAAAATTAGTAGAATTGCCCCTCAGATCCCAGTCAGGATGCTCCAATCTAGCTCATTTCGCTCGCTATTGCATTCTATTAGTATAATCACACTGAAAATTTAAACTATCCCGGTCTTTGATAAAACCTGATCCTAGTCAGAATGCCCGTGTGCTAATTTATTTATTTTGTAAAAAAAAAATCTTATGCTCATTTTACACGTGCAGCCTGTGGGTAGATTACACTCAAAAGTCGTACAGCGCCCTTCGAATTCAATACAGTATGTAACAAAAACCCTGTTGTTCATTTTAGGGACGTATACATTTACTTACAAGCACAACATTGGTGGAATTATAATTTAAAAAAAAATAAGCATTGGCTAGTCGACAAGTCAAAATCAAAGAATTAAAAAGGTAAGAAATCAGTTAAACATTACAAATATTAACAATTAAATATTTTTAAAGAAAGAAAAGAAAGAAAGAAAATACATTTATTCAGCACAGACTAAGGCACACAATATAACATAAGTACAGCATGTAAAAATAAAAAATAAAAAACAAGTAAATAGTGTAATTATTTTTGTTGAACAGTTTTATAAATGACTTGCTTTATTACGTTGGTATATCGATTCTTAAAACGTAGGTAGAAGGAACAACAGGGTTTTTGTTACATATTGTATAATAATGCGTTCCGTGTATTGATGGGGCTGTTCCGCTTCTGTAGCGCATCGGGGATGTTTGCTGAAGCTGGTGTCGATTGCTTCTACGCTACGTAAAAAGCGAAAAAGATGCGCCCCCCTGTTGGGCTGGGTGCTGGCCAGCCCCAACATTATACTGCAGTGTGTCGCGCGCGAGCAGATCGACTGGACTGCTTGTGTGTGAATCGCTGCTGCAAGCTTTCCACATCGGTGTTGAGCTTGTAGCGGGGATTCTCATACCTATGGGGCAGTGTTTGGTTAAGTGTGTAGGTTTAGTTTACTAACATAATTATTAAGAAATATTGTTACTAACACATTTGAATCTTGTTACTTGTTTGTTAAATATAAATAAATAAATAGGGTGGTATAGATGTTTAGGGACCAAAATTATAATAAGTTTTGTACCTGTACGGTGGATACAATGTTATGGTACAATGGTTGTGCACAATAGAATGGATCCTTGTCCGTGTCTACATCTATTTGGAGCAGACTGTACCTAACAAACTTCATAAATAGGGTTCAAAGTTGAATTAAATAAAAAATGCCAAAGTAATGTGTTTACCTAACACTTTCCGGGACACTAAACGCCAGTGTCTAGGATAGTGTTACAATAACAATGATTAAAACAGAAATATAAGATTACGTAGGTACCTAAGTGAAAAAAGGGTCGTCAATGCGTTTATCATCATCATAATTTCAGCCGAAAGACGTCCACTGCTGGACATAGGCCTCCCTTAAAGGAAGGGGGGGGGGGGGGGTTTGCCATAATCGCCACGTATGGCAGGCAGGTTGGCGATCGCAGTATGGTGTTAAAATGCATAGAGAACGCTGCTGCCCATTCTCTAGTAAGTCCCTTAGTCGCCTTTTACGACACCCACGGGATGAAATAGGATGGTGCATTCTTTACGTCCGGCACCACACGGGTCAATCGGGTCAATGCGTTATCGAATTAAATAGGTAACTATCACCACTTTGACTAGGTACGTACGTAGTACCTAATTAACACTAAACCCTTTTATGTAAACTGAAGCATAAATAAAAAACATATTATTATTAAACCTACTTACTGAAAGATACAGGCTGCCTGCGAAGCGACAGTCTGTTGATTTAGGACTTCATTTTCATCCTTGAATCCTACGCAAATTACAATTTATACGAATTCGTGAAGGAGTTGGCTTCACCAATTCGTATAAATTGTAATTTGCGCTAAACACTGCAAAATCTCTCCAACCCAGGGACTGGTCAATAACCTTGCCCGTGATTTCGACACCATAATAACTAATATTTAACCAGAAAAAAATACAGTCTGTAGTTATCTGTCCAGCTTGGTATCATTGCCTCTACGGACTGCTACAACGCTACGTCTTTTTTTAGGGTTCTTCTTATAGGATCACTTCGTTGGCCGTCTGTCTGTCTGTCAGTGTGTCAAGACCCTTTTTCTCAGGAATACTTTGAGGTATCAAGTTGAAATTAATATCAAATACGTAGGTCGACGGTCTCTTGGAGCTCTAAAATAATCAAGCTTCTAAGTCAACGCAATTAAAAAATACAGCGATTTATGGGACTTATTTTGATACTCGCAAATAAATCAAAACCTATAGGGTACTTTCCGTTGACATAGAATCATGCAATTTGGCGAGAAGCAAGGTCTCACAGCACAATTAAAGAAAAATGTCCGAAAATCGTTAATTAGTAGTTTTATCACATAAAAATATACTTTCTTGCGATTACAAACATGCACTTGCAGTTGGAAAATTGATCGTTGCGTAGGGTATATCGATGTATGGGTGAGCATGTTTATCGACTACAATGTTGTTTTTTTTGGGATAAATTCATCCCAACTACGGAACCCTTCATTGTGCGTGGTGCAGCACGTACTTGGCCAGTTTTTTTTAAGGCAATATCAATGTGGAGTAATTTTGTTTCACTGCAAAGCTCACTTGAGATTTGGGCTGCCCAAACCCACTTCCCTCGCGCAGGCAGGTATGTAATAAGAATAACACTTTATCTAACCATAGGTAAGTCTTTAATTTATTAATTATTTATAATTCGTTATTATAGTAGATTGTTGCACGAGTGTTATGTTGGTGCCCGAGCGCAAGGGAGGGCACTAAATTAGCACTCACGTTAGCAAGGTGCGTAATCTACTTTTCTTTCAACTACCAATCTACCTACCGTGACAAAATATACCTACACAATATAAAATTTCAAGTTAATGAAAACAAAGTTTTTCACCAAGTCGGTTTTATTCAGCCGACTTTTATTTCAGCCAGTATCTTTTTGATCGAATGCATAGGTACATTTTATAGACAACTTAATGGGAGACATTAAACCTCTGTGGTAAATTTATATCTAAATAACAATACAAAAACAAGCAAAAATGTTATATGAATTCATACAACATTTCTGCACTGTTTTGGTTCTAAGCAAAAAATACGTGCTGTGTGATCGGTTTTGTAGTGATTAATGATATTGATAGCATTACTACGTAGTTGAAATAACATTTTATTTATTAATTAAGGTTTAACTTTTGAAAATATATGGGAAATAGTCTAGCTATTTCCCTACCACTTCAAAAGTTAAACCTTCATGCATCAATCTATCAACTATATCAGTTCTGTAAAATGCTGCTCCGGGCATGACCACTCCTCCTCTGAAAAAGAAAAGTATATATGCAATGTAAGAACACTAGCGAACTTATTTTCTATTTAAGGCGATTATTTTTGTTTTAAGTAAAGAGTTTGGTGATGGCAATATTATTGAAGCTGGTTAGGTCTTACAGATCGACCAAAAATCGCGTTACGCTGGGGAGAGTGTGGTTCTTACTGAGACCTATGTTCTATGTTAGAGGGTTTGGTTTCCGCACGTAGTCCTTCATGTGGACCATTGTGCGTGCTTACTGAGCCCTATTCCTTATTACAAACGACTTCTTAAAAATATGGCAACAGCCTAATTTTATATTGAAGAATCCGCTGCAGATAAACCTATTTTTTTTAATAGGTACTAAGTAGACTAGTTTTAGCAATGCAAAGTACGAGTATTATGTGCACCATTGAAATAGAGATAAGAATAATATTTCAAATGACGAAATAAGATATATTTCTACTGTATTATATACAGGATAAATAGTCCATAATATACCTACCGAATAATGCAAAAACTATCATAAATTGACTTCTCCCTATAGGTTTACCCACCCCTTCAGAAATAACAGGGTCTGAGGAACAAAGAATGTGTGTATTAAGTTACTTACTTGGGCATGTTGGAGCTTTCTTTAAGTATTGTGATTGCACTCATGATAATCGCAACAGCTGTTGTGTCGTAACCTGGATCACTGCCCGATACCTGTAAAAATAGCAGGTTAGTTAAGTTACAGAGGTGAGCTCCACAAACATGTCGTGGTTTCAAGAAGATTAGGCAACCCTAGCTCATTCTGGATAATATGTTCTCTCTAGATACACATCAATAAACGCATGAATAGTCGCTGAACCCGCGGCTCCAAACCGTTTCTAATAGTAACTATGATCTTTTAGGATTCCGTACCTCAAAAGGAAAAAAACGGAATCCTCACAGGATCACTCGTGTGTCTGTCTATCGGTCTGTCTGTCTGTCTGTCTGTATGTCCGTCTGCTACAGCCAATTTGCTCCTACTCTGTTAGACCGATTAAGTTGACATTTTGACATATGAATTTCTGTGGCCCCAAACACGGACGTATAACGTAATATATTTTGAATATTGGGTCACTTCTGGGTAGCAAATTATAAAATTTAATTTTGCAAACTGTACTGTGTGACATATCAAATGAAAAGGCTTGTTATAAGAATTTTATCATTTCAAATTAACAACTTTTAAAACTATTTAAAAAAATGGATGAAAATTGACCATTCACCTTAACTCCGAAACTACTGAGCCATATTTTTTTTTAATACAGAAAATAACTCATAGATTAAAGAAAAACTTATAAGAAGTCTATGGTCTTAAAATAACATGGTAAATCTCTCAAATCGCAGTGGGAATGTATAATATGTCATTATGTGTAAGGAACATGTTTTGCAACTATAATGTCAATTTTTTTCTTGGGATAAATTCATCCCAATTACTGCATCCCAAGCACTTAGACGGTTTTTTAAAAGTAAGTTTTTATTTTTACAATATTCAGAATGTCAACCTACCTTCACTGACATTGTTTTCGTCGGCTTCGAAGTCAAATCCGCTCCTAAGTCCCAGCCTTTACCATTCAAAATGAAGTTGTACTTCGTATCTTGTCTCGTCTTTTCCGAAGGCCCTCTTTGTGATACGTAACCACACGTGACGAGGCGTGGGAAATTAATTAACAGTTTTCTGAAGCACTTGAAGTAGCTCAAATAGTAATAAAAGAATATTAAGGGAACTATAATGAAATGGAAGAACATTGGCACTGTGGTATAAGCCTTAAAATGTACGGGTTTCTTCTGAATTTTCTCTTGCAAATATCTTTGGGACATATCAACTAATTCGTTCTCGGTGCCAGGGTAAGGGAACCAAGTTCGGCGGTTGTGTCGATGGAAAAATGATCTGCAAACAAAAATTATACAGCAAAAAAAATGTATATCGCATAAAACACTTCGTGGCAAAAGAAAGAAAATCAACACGTCTTTATTTCCCCTTTTTTTTCTCTCTCGTTTTATCATAACTGATGATTGCAGAAAGAGTACCACAGCCTTTAATGCTAGCGTAGTTAGACCCAACGTTTATTGAATATTTCATTAATAATAACATATTGTATTCTCGTTGTTATTGTGAAAGTACAAATTTTTTTAAAACGTACCTTTTCATTTCTTCAGGCTCTGGCTCAATAGGGTTAGGAAATAGCTTTTTCCATAAAGACAGGTTGTCTTTGAAATTCTTCAACACATAAACAAGCGATGTCCACGTTCCATTGTGTAGAAGAGTTCGACCAGGAATATAAGCTCTTTTTGGTATAAATAGTTCGGTGTAACATTCTACCGTGTTTAGTGTTCCTAAAAACATAGTTTACATAGAAATTGCATAGTTAAACATAGTTTTGGTGGCCTAAGTTAGCAGGGTATCGTGGTAACTAATAAATTCGATGGCGTGCCAGAAAAAAAGCAAGCACATAAATCTAAATGGCTCTTATCACTCAATACCTAAAGTATAGAATCTGCACCTGCACAAAGCTGAGCGGAAAAAAACCACGTCCCGCATTCCGAAAATCACGGGAGCGTCGTCATAAATCGTTTTTCGCCAAAATGCAGCGGACTTAGGCGCGTGTATCGTTTATCTCTTAGATTTGGCTTTTTTTTTTCTTTTTTTTTTGTTCACGGGGTGGAAAATCCTCATGGATGTCCTCCGCCCTGGGGCGGGCGGAGGGGTCTGTCAGACTCTTACAGACTAAAAACCACCCCAGTGTTCCCCTCCCACACTTGCACCGGGGATCTTGGGATCTGTTTTTCCTTCCTCAATCCCCGGCTAGTGCCGGCCCGCCTCTGCGGGCCACCTCAAGTCTGGGGGGGGTGAGGTGTCTGACCCCCCCCGCGACGTCTGCTAGGGGCGCGCGTGGAACACTACGCGCCGCCACCTCGGGTCCAATGTGATAAGGGGGCGGCGGACGTCCCCAAGTCCGCCGTCCCTGGACCCATTTATGGGGGCTGGAAGAGGGCGTTATCGGCCCTCCGTCGACGCCCGGTGCGCCTGCTGCGGGCCGGGTGAGCGGACGAGATCTCCCGCTCCCTTTCCGCAGCCTCCTTCTGCGATAGATTTGGCTTTAGGCTAACTCCAGCCCAAACTAACGATAATTCGAATGTGTCGAATCACTCTATTTTATTTGGAACTAGCTTTTGCCCGCGTCTTCACCCGCGGATGTCGGAAAATATCCCACGGGAACGTAGAACCGGAATTAAAAGGACACCAAGCGATCGCATACCTCATAGCCGAGAAAAAGGTCATTGACTCTTAGCCTGCGCCCGCTGCCGTCAACCATATTTATTTTGTTACGCGTTAAGGCTTCTACATACTGGTGCGACACGCGACGCGACACAAAGGCCCCGCGTATCGGGCGACGATCAGTGCCTTTGCGTCGCGCCGCGTGTCGCGCGACTTGCAGTGCCTTTGTGTCGCGTCGCGAGTCGCGCTGGTCTGTAGAAGCCTTTATTTTGAATCAGTAATATCTTTTCAAGTATTCATTTAAATTATATGATGTACTAATATTTTAATTTTAATTAAATGCCCAATTTAAATATTTTAATTAATGGATAAGGATTAACATAATACCGGATAAAATTGCTTCGGAAATAACAATAAAGTTTTTATCAAATTCTGAAAGATAGAATTGGTAACTGTGGGTCATCCTTAGAAGATAGACGTATGCTATCGCGGACTTGTTGAACTTTTTATTGTACAATCTTGTAGAACATACATTTTATGTGTCTCGTACGGTTTACGTTGCGTCACCAGTAAAGCTCCCAGTCGGCATGATCTTTTCCGACATCTTCAACAATAGTAGTCATATTTCAGGTACTTAATTTACACAAAGCCTTACTCAATCACTTAAACCTTCTTCATGAATCACTTCGTCTATTGACGAATACTGTTTGAAAATCCGTTCAGTAGGTAGTTTTTGAGTTTATCGCGTTCAAACAGACAGACGCGGCGAGCGGACTTTGTTTTGTAATATGTAAGGATGAATCAATGTGTACCTTTGAATTCTCTCTCTAGATATATCATAGCGGCCTCGGTTGGTATGGCAGCATATCCACAGCTAGGTACCACAAGAATATTCGCGTCTTCTGCAGCCTTGTTGAAGGCCCGGTACACGTTCAGAATATGCTGTTTTAAACGAATAATAAATCAGTATAAAAACCTAAGCCTGTATTTTCAGCTCTGTTATGCACGAACTACATAATAGTGAATAGCTGATGCCGTAGTAAAAAAAATGTTTGGCAACAAAATGCTGGTAGCGGGATGACTAACTGACACACTGGTAGGGCTAGTGGCCAGTAATCATATTTTTTTTTTTATATTTAAGGTATGTATTTTTTTTTAAATATTATATTAACATAAATAATTATAAATTGAAAAATAAAAAAATCAAACAAATTAAATAATAAAGCTCTCTCTTTCCCTTAATTCGCCTACTCCTTGCACGTTATTTGTTTTAATTTCATTGATTCGATGTTATGGTCCATGACCCCGGCTAATTACATCTGTGCTACAGTTACAAGTACAGGTTGCTCCTAGAAAATTGTAAATAAATCAATAAATAATATTTTTTCATTGAATTAAAATATTTTCACAAAACGTACAGGCGAAACTGTATACGTGTGTTAAATTAATGTTGCCAAAAAGCCGGACACTTCCGGACAAATCTGAACGGATGGTAACCGATAATAAACGGCTCCATGGTACTCACATTAACAAAAATCCTTCTAAATTATACAAAACTATAACTGTGCAATGTATTTCAAAAATTAATAAAATTTTACTAGCAAAAGGAAAATCATTATTACCTATTGAAATATTCAACAACTAAAACTTGATTACATTTTCTTCTTCTTCTTCTTCTTCTTAGTCGTCGTCCATTACATTTTATATAATCGATATGATTGTAATGTCAGAACATAAAAAAGGGGGAAGCATCTCTTCCAAATATTATAATTTTAACAAGTGAGCCCAAGTGGTTGTGGAGCAGGACCAGCATTATGCCAAGCGTTTTTATCTACGATATAAACATCCAACCTATAATATGCTTGTCTACATAGTGTGCGTTTAATGCATATTTTAAATTTCTTCTCATTTAGTTGAAGAATATCGAGTGGTATTTTATTATAACATTATACACAGTATATAAGAAGTGTGTACTTTTGACAATCTGAAACGTGGTCGATATAATTTGTTCCTATTTCTAGTGTTAAAATTATGCCTATTACTTATTTTACTGAAGAGATTTTTTCTAACATACATAATATATAAATATATTGGCAAGGTACCGTCATGATGTAATTTTTTTAAACAGTTCCCTTAGAGAGTCGCGTCTGCGGAGGTTGTAGATGGCTCTGATAGCCCTCTTTTTCAGAACAAAGATAGAAACAATATCTGCAGCCCGTCCCCACAGCAAAATACCGTAAGACATGATGCTATGAAAGTAACTAAAATAGACCAGTCTTGCTGTATCCACGTCTGTTAATTGGCGGATTTTCCAAACAGCGTAGCCGGCTGAACTTAGCCGCCCTGCAAGTGATGTTAAGTTAGGACTCCACTGCAGCTTAGAGTCAAGCGTGATTCCCAGTAAAACAGTTTCAATGGATTCTTAAGTTAGTATCTTAAATCTCTCTGTGTTGAGCAGACGAATTTTTCAAACCATGATGCAATGAGTTTGCAATATCCTAAACAACTTTCGGATTGTGATTGAAATGTTGTTATGCAATTAGGGTGCAAATGGGCAAAAAAGTCAACTACCTTACATAACGTAACTACCTTACGTAACTATCTTTTGACGTTTTTTCTAAATCTGGATCTGCCTAGCTAGTACACTTACTAGCTAGACAGATCCAGATTAACCGAATAAAAACGATATCAATAAATAAAAACTTACAAACATTTCAGCAGATATGTCAACATAATGTGTTCCACATTCGATGCAAGCTTTCACGATGGGCGGGCTCAGTATTGAGTTAGGTCCAGTACAGTTGATTACAATTTTCGCCATTTGCAATACTCTTTTCAAGGATTCATGATTCTCGATGTCGCTTTCTACTATTGGCATATTATTTGTATCCAAACCTGTAAATGAGAAACATACGTAGTAAATGATCAAAAGTATTTATAATAAAAAGTCCTGCCTACCTAAGCTCGAAGCTGATAAATAATGCATCGCGTTCAAACAAACAAACAAACTGCAGCTTTATTATTAGCTATGGTTACAACGTCCGCACAAAGCATGCCCTCAGGGGTCGGCAACCTGTGGGCTAATTGCGTAACACACTATCAGTAAAAATCGGTTTCATTTTGACAGTTCAATAACATACATTGCGTTAACGTTGTTGAGCAGACAAATTTTTCTAACTTATGAAGCAATTTATTTTCAATATACTTCAAAATCATTCCGATTCCGATTCAAACTGTGTTACGCAATTAGGGTGCTGTAAAGTTGTGGCTCTCCAGTTCCTTACACAAAAATTAATTATTATTCAATTACTGTAGTTATATTATTGGATTAATTATTTTGCCCTACATCAAACAAAATTAGTATAGATACGCCCAACTTAATTTCTTCCAATTTATACACATAACTGCTTGGATTCATAATAACCATGCAAACCTTCGAACGAGATAATAATATATCCTCTACACACAAACTAACAACAAAAAAAATTTACCTCTATAAAATATTAAGGCGACGATAACCGACTTTTAATGATTTTATACTGAAGATCACGTGATCACGTCTAAATGAGTAGTGTTAATGATTTGAAAAAAAAATATGTTAAATTAGAGCATTTTTTCAATAACTTAATATGTGCATATTTTAGATTATGTTTATATTACATAATGAAATTAATTTGTAAAGTTATGTCTAACGCGGATAAAAAACTGAGAATGGCGCCAAACCTAACAAGCGTATTTTTCTGAAACCTTCACCAATTTAAAGGTAATTTAATTATTGATCTTTTAGTATACGCGTTTTATTAAAATACCTTTTGTTTTGTGTATAATAAATTAATAATGCGTCAAATTGCTGGCTGAACGTACGACGCGTTGCGTGAGCTCAGTACAGAACACGCAAGCTAACCACTCAAGGTCACTGGCATATATCTGAGTCTTAATATAGAATGTGCAACTGAATTAATGGACATTATGAAAGTAGTTTGTTCAGAATCGTTTACTGAATCGATTTCTGTAATTTTTAATATACTTAGGTAATCTTTTATTCCAAAAATAATTAAAACTACGTAAATTACAGTCACACAAGACTTCCGCTGTGCAGTCAAAATAAACCAAAATGGACGAAGGTACCTACTACGCTACACCACATAAGTGTGCGACTGTGTGAAAGAAACAAAAGAAAAAATATTTATTGGGACTCAACACAGGAGATCACAAATTAAACTAAAACACACTCTTATAAACATAAAAAACACAAACAATAAAAAAAAACCACATCCAAATCGGTTCATCCGTTTAAGAGCTACGGTGCCACAGACAGACACACACATGGCGGTCAAACTTATAACACCCCTTTTTTCGTCGAGGGTTAAAAAAAAAGTAAAAAATAAAAAAAACCGGTCAGCAGCGAGTCGGACTCGCGCACCGAGTGGGGGGGGGGTATTTTTTTTTACATTTTTCATCAAAAGTCGGAAACTATGCAGACTAAAAAAAACAAGTTTTAGAAAAAACAGCGCTCTTTCATAATATGATACCCCACATGCCCTAGTACTTCAAATTTTTAAGACCCCCTTTCAGTCCCTTTTGCAAAAAACACATATTTTTTTTAATTTCTTTCTTATTTGCAAAATAGTTGGGCAAACGTCTTCTAAAACTATTCTAAATTTCAATTTGATAGCATTAGTAGTTCTTGAGATATCCAGGTGTGACAGACAGACAGACAGACTTAGTCTCACCATAAGGGTTCCTTTTTACCATTTTGATACGGAACCCTAAAAACAAAGTAAAATGAAAATAAAAACAAACTCCTGTCGAGGCCAAAACGCTCCTATGCTCCTCCTCCTCCTCCTCCTCCTCCTCCTCCTCCTCCTCCTCCTCCTCCTAAGCATGATGCGTACGTAGATTTGTAATGTGACCACAATTTTCTCCCACAATCTGTTTAACTAATTTAATAAATAAACAATATTTTATATATTATTAGTAAAAATTATGATACTCGTTTAATAAGTAATATTCTAATTGGGGTGCTTAGTGGTGTGCGTTAATTCTGGGACATGTTGTATACAACCTCAATAAGGTGCTCAATGTGGTTTGACCGCGAAAAGTTCTCGTCAACTTTCACTCCGAATTTAAATGTTTCTCAATTTAACTCGTTCGAAGGTTTGCATTTTTATTATGAATCCACGGAGTTATGTGTATAAATTGAACGAGGCTCGCCGGGTGGAATTAAGTTGAGCGTGCAGCAGCAACATGACCCAGAATTAACGCACAACCTCGTAAGGGGTCATAGTACCTACTCATCATTATGAACAACTTTCACTATGGGACCCTGTTGGGAAACTGTTCCCTACATACTGACGAGTTATGAGAATATAAATGTAGGGAACAGCTGATATTTTTTTCGCGTTTTCGGGTTTTGTCCCATATTAAAAGTTGTTCATAATGATGAGTACAATGACCCCTTAAGAGAGTGTGAGTTAATTCTGGGACATGTTGTATACTTTCATAAACAAGCTGTTATTTTGACATTACAAACCGACACTTCAATTTTATTTATTTGTAATAGATTAGAAAGCTTGGAAGCAATTGAGTTATGTGCATTTTGGCTTTCAAGAAACCATTTTATATGCTAAAATGCACATAACTCAATTTTGGCTATAATGTTAGTTGGATCACTTGGCTTCCAAAGTTATCCAATTTGTGGCTCTTGACTGCTACGGAGTCACATTCAAAAGTAATTTAAATAAATTAGAAGCACAGCTAATTAGATCCTTGAAACTATTAGTCAGTAAGAAAACAAAATGAGTTGATGTCACTGTTCTGTAGCACATTTTTTTTTTAATTATTAAAATTTGCATTGTAAATTTTTTGAATAATGGATAAATTTATAATTAAGTATTTGATGTTTTTAATAACCTATCTATATTATTTTTTACGCTGTTAATACAAAACATCACTGTAATATAATTTTATTGTAACATCTTGCATGCCATGTGTGTGTATACTCACGTTTTGGCCAAATAAATGATCATAACTTATCTTATCTTGAAAAGAAATGTAAAATAATAAGTTATTTAAAATTTGTAAAATCCTTTCAATCAGCTTATACATAAAATAGTAAAAATACCTGTTTTTATGACTGTATAATAAGTATAGTAAGGCCGGGACTCCACCAAAGCGGAGATGTGCGGAGATGTGTGTAAACGACCAATAAGATATCGGCAATGGTACGGTTACGTTATCTTATCGGTATCTTATTGGTCGTTTACACACATCTACGCTTTGGTGGAGTCCCGGCCTAAACACTAAACTAAACAGTCATGACAGTTGGGAGCATTACGTGTTAGTTAGTCCATAATCAATTAATCACGCTACTAGAACGGTATCTGCAGGTAAAGATGTACAGTGCTTTTATTTTCTTAAAGACTGGATACCGGTAGAACAATTTCTATCAATATTTCATGGAAATTGTTCTAGCGGTGTCGCGTCTGTACGATCGTTCGGCAAAGGCAAACATCGTGTTTCGTCAATCGTCCTCGTCGGATTTTTATCAGTTGCCCTTTGCACTTGGTGCAGGCCGGATGCTCTTCCGGGGATTGCGGAAGGAATAACAGATCCCAAGATCCCCGGTGCAAGTGTGGGAGGGGAACACTGGGGTGGTTTTTAGTCAGTAAGAGTCTGACAGACCCCGCCGCCGCCGCCCGCCCCAGGGCGGAGGACATCCATGAGGATATCCACCCCGTGAACAAAAAAAAAAAAAGGCTGGATGCTCTTAATCGACTTGGAAGTATAACTATAGAGTTGTTACTAATGTTTTTATTTATTATTTAGTATACCTATTGGGATATTATAAATTGCATATCAAATAAATAATCGCCTATCAATACATACTCATCATTTATATTCTTATTTACATCTAATAACTTACTTCACTACAAATAAACTAAATGTTTAACAAAACTCAAACTGCAGATAATTGGAAATTATACATCAATATAACATTACTTTTTTCCTCATAATGCAATACAGTTAAATTTATTTTTGTACAAAAATACTACATAAATAGCATAAATACTGACTGCACAGCAAATTTTCCATATTTCATAGCAAAATAATTATCCCAGTCGCATATTAACCAGTAAGTACAACAAAACCTGTTCATCATATTTATCTTAATTTTCAAGAAGCCATGCTCGGCAAATTTAATGATTATTATAACAAAAAAATCCTTTTACATTGCATTATTTCTAAAAGCAGAACAAATTAACTGATTAAAAGGTTGGCGGCTTCGCGCGCTTTTTCGTCACTGGAGTGCAGAGTGGCGCGAGCGAGTAAGATAGAGATAGCGCTAGGTCGTGTCGTCGGGAGTTAGCCGTATATCTCGCGCGTAAGAGCGAAATAGAAATATTTCGTTAGTGTAGGTGTCGTTTTACACAATCCACGTGTATTTGTTTGTTTATATCACACTTTACCTCCGATAGAACTGAAAGACTGGACTCTTGCGTATCAATGGGCGAAACTTGATAAGAATGTAAAATTTTTAGAATCTGATTCCGGACTAAATACTTATATAGTTGGAAGCTCAACAGCAAGTGACATGACATTTACTCAAGATTGGGACCACTCTGTCACGGTTTACCAACAGTCGATTGGTCCATGAATCGTTGGTCAACGTTATCTTTAAACCATTAACTTTTTATCCAAAGGACTTTTCACCCACGAACGTTTCGCCAACATAACTAAACGTCAGTGAATGCTTAACCAACAGAATGTTTTGACCAATAACTTTCAAAGATATCCATAGGTTAGGTTAGGTTAGAACTGTGACCAACAACGCGCGAGCCGAGCGAGCGTAGCGAGCGGTGCCGCGGCAGCGGCCGGCGAGCGCTACCTCGAAATTGGTCGCGAAACAAAACATTCTGTTGGTTAAGCATTCACTGACGTTTAGTTGGTGTGTGTGTGTGTGTGTGGGTGAAAAGTCCTTTGGATAAAAAGTTAATGGTTTAAAGATAACGTTGACCAACGATTCATGGACCAATCGACTGTTGGTAAACCGTTACAGTTTCGATTGGGACACTTTTGATGGTTACAAAAAAAACGCTTTCGCATATTGGAGAGTTGCTTTGCCCACCCAACAAACCACCTGGGTCAACGGAAAATGCACCTGCCCCATTTTTTTTAAGAACTATATGTGCAAGCATATCATCGGACTTGCGATCCGACTCAAGTACGTGGCGCCACCTGCAGAAGCTAAAAATGTGCCTATTGGGCAAAAAAGGAAGCGTGGACGCCCCGCGAAAGCAAGACCCGCTTTAATAATTCAATAAATTACAATTTTGTATCTAATTTTATATTTTTTTTGCTGATCTCAATATGTGGTAATTAATAAATAATAAGACGACTGTGACTAATAAAATGCTGTTTTATTTAGAAAAACTGCTGTACATAATATAAAAATAGAAGCTATATTTAAAATAAAAAGAGTTAACATGTTTATTGTGCATTAAGATTATTAGCTGTGCATTGATGAAAAAGCTTTTGCTTTAGGAAAAATCGCTGTACGCTGCGAAAATAAATTGTAGTGTGTTTAGTGATATTTTGAGTTGAATATTTTGCTGTGCAATCAGTAATTTTGATGGGAATTCGGAATCTTATTGCATAGAAAAAGGATATTTTTTGATTTGCGTTTAAATACTACCCATACCTATTTTACAAAATGAGAGGAAAGGCGGTAAAGTTGGAAATTATGTGATGATTACCGAGAGTGATTAAAAAAATAGAAGCCCTGTAGTCCTAGCCCTACTGGGCTTCTATTTTTAAAGTAGTTACATAACTACTTTGGTGACAGAACACTTGATAGACGAGTACCGTACCTCCTTAACAGAATGCCTGCAGATATTAGAAGAGAAACAAAAAAAAATAAGAATAGGAGAGATTAAGTGTGAGAGCCAGAGAGAGTTATATCTTTTTAGGGTCCCGTACCAAAATGGTAAAAAGGAACCCTTATGGTGAGGCTAAGCCAACCCACCTGCCAAGCGTGGCGATTATGGCAAACCTCCCCATTAAGGGAGGCCTATGTCCAGCAGTGGACGTCTTTCGGCTGTAAATGATGATGATGATAGATATTCCTATTAGATAATATTTTACTTTAAACATTTAAGCAATTACTTATCACAAATTAAGTAGGTATCCGACATCGAGATATAAGTACTAACGTACTAGAGAAGCTACGTCAAATAACTGAATTGTCCTATTCTTCGTAATTTGAATCTTTAGTTCGCGCAGCGCTAAAATAATAACAATTCGTCTAAACCGTAACTAATTTACCACAGCGCTAGATTTGCTGCGGAATTAACTACTACTATATAATTTAGTAAGTTAAGTACTATGCGCGAAAGAGCTAGAGAGCGACTGAGTGAGGTGCGGCGCGATCGCCGCAGTTGAACGACATAAAGTAGGGATTTACGGTGTCTTCTCTAGTACGTTAGTACTTATATCTCGATGGTATCCGAACTAATGACGAGTGACGACACGGTTGGCGCAGTGGTCAAGCGATTGACTGCTGCGCTGCGTGTCGCGGGTTCGATTCCCGCAAGGAACAAATATTTGCATGACCTACAAGTAGTTGTTCCGGGTCTGGCTGTTTGTGTATGTGAGTGTAAATGTTTGTAAACGCATCCACAATACAGGAGAAATTTCTAGTGTAGGGCAACGTTTTTTTTTAAACGAAACGAAACAAATTACTCATAATCTTTACTTTTTATTTTGTAAGTACGATTCGTTCCCACAAGAAACCGCGAAAACGGGGCTTAGTTTTAAGTACAAGAATTTTACAGAACTCTTCATAAATAAATAACCAATAATAAACCTACCTACGATTTTCCTACGTCTACTTATCTACTTGAATTTACTGATAAAGATGTCTATTGTCTAGGTATAAATTTTAAAAATAAATAGGTAACAATCATTATTCTGAACCATAATTAATCTCACCTGTTGCACTGAGTTCCGTTATCAAACTCTGCAGTTTATCCTTGGAGCGACCTGAGATGCCCCAAGTAACATCCCGATATTTTTCTTTTGTCAACCTCGCGAGATGTTTCACAGTGCATTTTCCGGTAAAACCTGTAGCACCCAACACTACTATGTCCAAACTTTTATTTTCCATGATTAATTTTCACCAAAAAAAAATCTATTGTTTTTAATGTTAATAATAAAATAAGAAAGTAGTTGTTTTGTTGTTCACTTATACAGTTCCGCTCAACCACTACACTACGTCAATTTATACAACGGAAGCGGACGACTAACTTCAAAATAAGGATGTCAGGCACGCGTCCCACAGCCCACTGCCGTCGATTAAGCGTGCTCGCCCACGAGCGATTATTTTGGCGATTTTCTCGGCGATGTTTGAGTGAATGTACCTATTTATTTCTGACAAAAATCGCCGAAAAAGCACCCTAACGAGGAGCGAGTAAGAGCTACCAACTACCCCCGGCCAAGTGCGTATCGGTCCACGCACATTGAAGAGTTCCTTAGTTGGTATGAATATATCCCAAAACTAGTTGTAAACATGTTCTCCCATACATCGATATACGTCATGGTTAATTCTCCAACTGCAGATATAAGTTGGTCGACTATTACTCGTTAATTTGTAAAGCCTACTTAGCTGTGATAGTTTTTATTTTAATTTCGTTATTTATACTACTACTATGAATGTTTTCACATAATAATATCCAAAAACAACCATTTAGCTGGCAGGAACACCTCTTACAAAAATTTGCACTTTAAAGCTGAAGCTTTAAAGTGCAAATCGCATCGATCCGCTTTACACAAGCGGATCCCTTAATCGAAAAATGGTTTTCACAACCCTACAATATTTTTGAATGGCTGTGTACGGGACCAATTTACGTACAAGGCCGATACCCAAAATTTTTTTTGTTCAAGATTTGGTTTTACCACTTTATCGGCGTGATTAATATACCATGCCAAATTACAGCTTTCTAGTACTAAAGTTGTCAAAAAAAATAGACCCGTTTTGACATATAACTTGAATCGATTTATCGTGAGTATCGAGTACCGAGTCGTATGTATGGTTACGTCGATAGTAACCACACCATAAATCGATTCAAGTTTAAAATGTCAAAACGGGCCTTTTATTTTTTGACAAGTATAAGGGTCTCTGAGCTAAGTCTGGGGCAGACAGACAGACAGACGGACAGACAGACATGGCGAAACTATAAGGGTTCCTTGTTCACTACGGAACCCTAATATAAACAAGTTGGCCAGCAACAAGTAGTGATTAAGCGACACATGTACCACGTGTTACATTCAGTTAATAATTTCAATTATTGTGACACTGTATTATTTTATCACTGTTTCGAAACTTTCCTTTCTTATCGCAACTACATACCTTACGTGTTATGTTATATTTGTTAAATAAGATTAGAAGAAATAACCTTTTTTCCAGTCCATTCAACCGATTTTGATTCCTATTCTGTAGGCTTATGGATAGCAATAGAAGCAAAAACGTGCTTACAATACCAACTGTTGATTACAGCTGCCATTTGCCGTGCCACCAACGCAATAGAAATGAAAATCGGGGTTTTTTACCCGACTGCGGCGAAGCCAAAAGAGGAGGGTTATGTGTTTGACCTGTAGGTATGTATGTATGTCCGTCCCTATGTTCTCTCGTAACTACAAAATGGCTGAACCGACTTTGATGAATGTTATGTCGTTAGATTTGTCTTTATTGCGCGAGTGTCACTGGGTATATTAAAATTTGTTTAAATCAAAATGGCGCCAAAAGTAGTGTATTCGAAAAAAAATATCTCCCAAGCCTATCGAGTATATCTATAGATAGATAGATATACTCGATAGGCTTGGGAGATATTTTTTTCTAACTATCGGTATCAAAATGAAGGGTTTTAAAAGGTGATTACTAAAATATATATACAAATTATATGTTTAAACTAGCTTCGCCCGCGTGGATGTCGAAAAAAAACAGCTTCTCTATCAGCAGTATTTCCCCAAAACATTATACCATATCTTAGTTGGAACCAACGTAAGCGTGGTAAGCAGATAGGAGTGCAGTTTGATTTACAACTTTACGGAGGATAATAATATAGATAGCATATAAATACCAACTTCGTTTTGTACATTCTTGTTCAATATACGTGTCCTCCATTTCATTTGTTTATTTTTTCTACTGTTTTTGTTCTTAAATAATAATTGATGTATACCAACTTTTGAGTTATTCAAGGTACGCAGTAAAATTCTCCTGAAAACTTATTTACGCGATTATTTCTTATTTATTATTTTATAAGTTATAACCAAATTATTCACCGTAAACCAATCTTGGACCTGAAGAATAGAATTATTCACGTCGTCAAGGTTTTGTTACCCTCGGTCTATTTTAAAGATCAATGACGTGTCATCTGCAAACATCTCCGGTTGACTTTGAAGTAATTGGGGTAAATCGTTAATGTAAACTAAAAAGAGGAATGGATCCAATATCGAACCTTGAGGAACGCCCATTGCTTTTTCAGACCACAAAGAGTTCACGCCGTTTACGTGAACTCTAACCTTTCTATCTTTCAGGTATGATCTAAGTAAATCAAAAGCTGGATTCCTAATCCCATACCCCCTTATTACAAAACAAGGTTTATCTTCAGACCCAGGTTTAAAACATCGAGCCATTATTGAATTTCGAACTTTATTCCGACTATGGTAACTTCCTAAACACAAAACTGACAACTTAGTACCGAACTAAGTTTTCTGTGTTGTATAAAGAACGGTATTTCAATCACAGTTACGTTCTTATTACAAAAACTGGCTCCATGGTTTAAGCCATGTCAAAATATAAATCTTGTTTTGTAATAAGGCGGCTAGTGTTCTAGTTTCAGCAGAAGTGTCTCATGGTTAACGCAATCGAAAGCCTTTGAGAGGTCACAAAATAATCCAATGGCATCTTGGGCTTTCTTCCAGGCGTTAGAAATGTTCTTTATTAGGGTGACACCGGCGTCAGTGGTACAACGACCTTTAGTGAAACCGTACTGTTGTTCATGAAAGATGGATTTTTTATTGAAGTGACGTAACATTTGATTGAGCATCAACTTTTCAAACACCTTACTGAGAACTGGCAGAATTGACGCGGGCCTTTAATATTGTTGGGTTCTTTACTATCTCCGGATTTGAACAAAGGAACTACTTTAGTGTGTTTCATGAGATCCGGAAAGACTCCTTGGTCCACACTGGTGTTAAATATGAAAGCTAAATAGGGCGCAATGGTTTCGATGACAGATCTACAGACTTTTACAGACATGCCCCATAGATCTTCTGTTGATTTAATTTTAAGATCTTTAAAAGTTTTTATAACAGCCTGGGGGTTTGTATGCTGAAACCTTAACTCCAAGGGGCATACCTTTACATTCTTTCTAAGTAAGGCAGCAGAAAGCGCGGGTTAGGAACTTAAAGTTTCGGTAGTTTTAAGGGGAATATTAGCAAAAAAGTTTTCAAATTCCTGAGCTATTTGTACTTCTGAAGTAATGGGCCCATGTGCAGTCTCTAAATTAAATTCAGTATTACGCTGTTTTTTCCTACCTAATTCATTATTTGCCAGGTAGTTTTTATTTTATCATCAGCTGATTTTATTTTATTGCTCGGATAAAGAGGTTTAGCTATTTTGCACACACTTTTAAAAGTTTTAGAATATTTTGCAACATACTGATGAAAGCTTGTATTATTCATATGTTGCTTTAGGCCATAAAGTTCAAAAAGATTTTCCCTGCTGTTACGAATACTTGGAGTCACCCAATCACTAAATACGAACTTTGTTTAAATACTTTTAGTCTTCAGTGGTAAAGTGTCATTAAATTACGTGTTTAATAGTGAGAAGAACTTTGCGTAGAACTCATGGCTCACAAATATTATTAAATTAACTTAGATTTATTAGATTAACTAATTAATAAAAATTAATCCATCACCGGATGCAGTTGAGCATTTGCAATTTTATGGAATACTTATAATTATAATTATAACTGTTAACGAAGGTATAAACTGGAATAAAAAAGGCTTTCAAAATAATTAAGAGTTGTCTTTGAAGATTGTTTTTAAGTATTCAATTATGTTTAATTGTTTTGAGTTCCATCACCTTAAGCACAAAAGACTTGAAAATATCATACTGTTTTTGTTTTGGAAAAAATATTTACGGTTTAATAGATACACTGCTTTAAAATCCACATTTTTTACCATTTTTAGAAATTTCCACCTTATAGAGTAGTTAAAAAAAAAACAGTCAAGAGCGAGTCGGACTCGCGCACCGAGTGTTCCGTACGTATATATATGATGTTGATGATTTCTGAAAAACTGTGCTATTTAGAGACATCGTTTTATTTTTCCTGTAATCTTTACATAAACTTCTATCACATAGAATAATTTCAGATTTTTATCTATGCAAACTTCGGAGATAAGGGGAGGGGGGGACGGTATTTTTTTTACATTTTTCATCAAAAGTCGGAAACTATGCTGCCTAAAAAAGAAAAAAATGTTTGAGAATGTGCAAATAGTGTCCTTTCATACGATACCCCGCATGCCCTAGTAGCCCCACTTCAAATATGTAAGACCCCCTTTCAGTCCCTTTTGCAAAAAAGGAATATTTTTTTAATTTCTTTCTTGTTTGCAAAATAGTTGGGCAAACGTCTTCTAAAACTATTCTAAATTTCAATTTGATAGCATTAGTAGTTCTTGAGATATCCAGGTGTGACAGACAGACAGACAGACTTAGTCTCACCATATAGGGGTTCCTTTTTACCATTTTGATACGGAACCCTAAAAACAAAAAAAATCACACTTTATAATTTACTTAGGTTAGTATTTGTGCCAAGTTTCAGGTTTATTAACTCAAGGAATAAGATTTATTCCCCTTTTTCACCCCTTAAAGGTCGAATTTCGAAAAATCCTTTCTTAGCGGATGCTTGCCTACAGTTTCCAACCATAAGCCGAAATATTAGTGATTTTACCTTAAAAAGAACTTTCATTAAAAATAAAATTTTATCCCTTTTTTCACCCCGGGTTGAAATTCTAACAACACCGCTGCATTAGCTTCCATAACCCTAGATAATATATTTAGTGTTTTTTACTTCGAAAATTAAGGACTTTGATACACAACTTCATCCTCCTTTTTAACCCTTCGGGGGTGGAATTATCAAAAACGCTGAGACACGTGTAAATTAATTTTTAATCTTCAGCCTATACACCAAATTTGAAGATCCTAACTTCAAAACTGACGGACTTTCATATAAACTTCCATCCCCTATTTCACCGTCTTAGGGGTGGAATTTCGAAAAACCCTTTCTTAGTGGATACCTACTATTCACAAAGAACACACCCTCCAAATTTCATGTTTCTAGGATCAGCGGTTTAGGCTGTGCGTTGATATATCAGTCAGTCAGTCAGTCAGGACTTTGAATTTTATATATATAGATGTAATTTAGGTAAATGAGAAATGATACAAAAAACATCCCGAACTTTTGGAGTGAGTGATTAAATAAAGGCCGATAGCACCCGATTAAAAGCGAGTAAATAACCTAATTTACCGTCTTAAGGCTCGTACAGACTTGTGCGATATCGTAGGCGCGAACGGCATCGACAAAGAAATTTATTGTGCCACTAGAGTCGCGTCGCGCCCGCGATATCGCACCAGTCTGGACAAGCCTTTATAATCTTAACTAAAAAGATAAAATAAAAAAGTAAATTAAAAAAGATGGCAACAAGATTTATATAAATTAATACTATACTTAAACAATCTCATGCAGTCGGAGGCAACAGGTCGTTATTGTTAAGATGATGCCTGCGACTCCATGAGATTGTTTATAGTATTAATTTATATAAATCTTGTTTCCATCTTTTTTTAAGTTCACTTTTTCTGCAGTCGGGTTTTTAATTTCGTGAATTTACTTTTTTTTTATTTCTAATCCTATATCAAATGGAGTTTAAGTTGTCATGCCTAAAGACGAGCCCAGTACCATCTCTAAAGAAACTAAAAAAATCGACATGAACTTTATACAACATTAGTTTTTGTTTATACTAAACCCGAAAAGGGGTCATTGTACTCATCATTTTGAAGATTTTTTTCTGTAGGACCAACCTTGAAATCGCGAAATGAAAATCAGCTGTTCCATACATTTTGTCTATTTAAGTGAACACAAATGTAGGGAACAGCTGATTTTTTTTTCGCGATTTCAGGATTGGCCCATAGATTTTTTTTTTCAAAATGATGAGTACAATGACCCCTTTTCGAGTTTAGTAGGTATAAACAAAAACTAATGTTGTATAGCTTTACCTACTAGCTTTACCCGGCCCGGCGTCGTCGCACGGGTAGCGCTAAGTATCTACCCTACCCTATCTACCTACCCTACTTACCCTACCTAACCTTCCTACCAACCTGCCTACCCTAACTACCTACCTACTCTACCTACCTACCCTAACAGTTTGTATGGGAAAATAAAATAGTAGCCTGTACTACATGTTACTTTTTTTTTCAACTTTTTTTTTCTCACCTTTTAAACCTTTCTTTGACTTCTACAAATATTTCAAAACCAATATTAGGTAAATCGATTCAGCCATTCTCGAGTTTTTGTCAGACTAAGAAACGTCAATTCATTTTATACATTTTTGGGGTGCGCCATCCTTATCACTTAGTTAAACGAATAAAGGGCTCACGGTGGTGTCGTAACATCCAAACCTCAAATTCAAAAACATTTCTATAAAAAAAAACCTTTGGGGTGCGCCACGCCATCCTTATCACTTAGTTAAACGAATAAAGGGCTCACGGTGGTGTCGTAACACCCAAACCTCAAATTCCAAAACATACGCGTATAAACCGCAACACTGTATCCTCTGCATCTATTTTATCCTCTCTGCATCCATTGTATCCTCCGTATCCGCTGTAACCTCTGTATTCCCTAACAATAGGGTCTCGCGAATAAACCGCAACACTATAATTATACTCTGCATCCGCTGCATCACGGCGTCCACCTTAGCAAAGATCTTTATACAAATGTACTCTGTGGCGGAGATGGCGGTGCAGAGCTTTACATAGTTGACATACGAGGAAGCAGTGGTTCACGGAGGCGGAGGCAAAGGTGGAAAAATAAAGAAAAAACCATCAACAAAAACATTCAGTCAAGGTCATTAGGTATCTTTACATGTCAGACCAAAAAAAAAAAAATGTGACACTGACAATAATATATTATAATATAAATATGCGGTAAAAAACGCATGGCAGTAAGATGTATCCGTATAGAAATATCCAAGAATAGGTACTATTCGGTAGGTACACACGGCTACATAATTATCAAACTATAGATTTCCAGTATAAGCTGATCTCGCATTGTATAGGATTTCGGTACAATGAGAGGCCAGCGTATACTGGAAATTATAGTTTGATGTGTAGCCGTGTGTATATAATTATGTATTTACTTTCCAAAATAAATTTTAAAGCGTACAAAGTAGGTACCTAATAGAAACACTTTCTTTTTCGTCATCTATTCAACGAGCTATGAATGTTAAAATAATGTTTAAAGATTCCTGTATAGCATTTGGCCGCCTTGATACGTCATTCATAGACGTAGACGGAATTATGTAGCAGCGGCGAGGTGTCAATTTTTGTATGAGAGAAGCCGAAGCGAAGCCGAAGCAAAGCCGATTTTAACTTACTTTCTTATCAGTAAAGTAAAAATTAATTAATTTACTTAAAAGTAAGTCTTTTCTTTACTGCATGTAACACCATCTATCGTCAAGTAGCAGAACCAAAAAGACGCATCACTACACAGACAAAACTTTCTTGTTTGTTATTTCCAATTCAAAGCTAATAAAATAGGCGTTTTTGATGTTTGAATGTTATGGTGAATTAAATACCCCTATTGACTGTGCCATTTTTCAATAGCGGTAGAATTGTTGATGCGAATTTCGGAAGGGAAGCCGGTAGGAATCGTGTTCTATGGTGCTTTCGCCACTGTTAGGTAGCACTGTTTGGACTGCCTACACATAATTAGCTTATAATGTTCCCACTGCTGGGACAATGGCCTCTTCACTGTGAGAGAGAGTGGGCCGTAATCCACCACGCAGGACCATTGCGTGTTGGTGGATGTCACATGTCTTCTGTTAGTTCTAGAACATGCCGAATTCCTCATGATGTTTTCCTTCACCGTTTTGAGAGCAGTGGTGATGTATACTTACCTTTTGCTGTGTCTTACAGCGGGCCGAGCACGGGCGTGTCAGCACGTTTGAGACAAGACATGATAAATTATTTCATGTCAATTTGTATTAGCATTTTATGACAAAACAGTTTTATCGCTCAAACTGTGATAAAATGTGTGACTCAAGTCATGAGTTCATGACACAGTAGGCCGTGCTCGCCCCGCAGGGTCCGTAATTATACCTTAGCTTTTACACCTTACAGCATTTCATACAAACTTTCAAGCCCTTGTTTTTCGAAATGACTGAACCGATTTTAATGAAACTTCATAACTACGCATAAGCAGGATAAAAATGTCTAAAAAGTTGGTAAAGAACATTTTCGAAAAATAGTGTTACAGCCAAATTAGACCGATTTTAAATTTTCCATAGAAACAGAGATTTCCAGTTATCTGTTTTTAAATAAGACTTCGAAAATGTTCTTTACTAACTTTTTCGACCTTTGTATCCTGCTTATGCGTATACTTTCATTAAAATCCGATCAGTCATTTCGAAAAACAAGTGCTTGAAAGTTTGTATGAAATGCCGTAAGGTGTAATCAAAGCGTTCATCACTCAACAGTTACTCAGCACGTTTAGCTCGGAGACTGAGTGATGGGCTTTCTGTACTGTGCATCGTGGGTTCGATTCCTGCACGGATCAAATATTTGCTCATTTATTATCTACTAAAATAGTTGCCGACACGGTTAGCGCAGTGGCCGAGCGATCGGTTTTCTGTAAATAGGTACAGCATGTCATGGATTCGCTGCCTGTATGAATCAATTATCTGTAAATTCTTTATATAATATTATTATTGTCGACACGTTTAGTGTAGTAGCTGAGCAATCGATTTCCTATACTAAGTGTCACGGGTTCGATTCCTGCGGGGCGAGCACGGCCTACTGTGACATGACTTGAGTCACACATTTTATCACAGTTCGAGCGATAAAACTGTTTTGTCATAAAATGCTAGTACAAATTGACACGACATAATTTATCGATTCTTGTCACAAACGTCTTGACACTCCCGTGCTCGGCCCGCTGTGCAGATAAAACATTTATATAGCCTAAATATAAGTATGTAGTTACAGTAAAACATACTTAACAAACAACAAAAATATTTTAATTCCAGCTTTCAATGTATTTGTATTCATCTTCTTATCAATTCACCAAACGTGATTCCATTCTCGCATAATTGTGTAACTAAGTGCTAACATCTATTTTCCGTAAATAATATAGAAATTATTTATATGTTTAAGACCTTAATTATTAGTCTGTATGTAAATTATAAATAATAAATTAAGTAACATGTCACTATTCTTAAGATTTAAATATTGTTAATAAATTAGTTGTCCTAATAGTAATTGTAAGAACTCAAGCCGCCTGTGATACAGGTTTATCCTAGTACAGGCATCAAACTTTGTAATACCTACATTATTTCATGGATTTATGCTGTATTTTACCCATTTTTAATAAATGTTATTAGTATTTAAATTTATTTATATATTTTATTTTATTAATGAAGAAACAGAGGGACTAAAATGGACGCTTTGGCAGAATCATAAGTACAATTCATATCCCGCAATTCATCTGTTTGACAGTTTTGTATCGAGTTTCGTAAAATGGTACACAAATTATGAATTGCTCTATTGAAGTCTAATGTCAAATAGCAGCTGTCAAATAGATGAATTGCGGGATGTATGAATTGTCAATCAACTCAGCCTATAGCAGTCCACTGCTGGACATAGGCCTCACCCAGGCTGCGCCACAACACCCTGTCCTCCGCCTTCCGCATCCAGTCTGTCCCAGCCACCTTTTTAAGGTCGTCGATCCATCTAGCTGGGGGGCGTCCCACACTACGCTTGCCGATACGCGGTCTCCACTCCAGGACTTGTCTGCTCCACCGGCCATCGGTCCTTCGACAAACATGGCCAGCCCACTGCCACTTCAGCCTGCTTACTCTGCAGGCTATGTCGGTAACTCCGGTTCTCTTCCGGATAACTTCATTTCTGATCTTATCCTTCAGAGAAACTCCGAGCATAGCCCGCTCCATAGCACGCTGAGTGACCTTGAATTTGTGAACCAGCCCGACTGTCAGTGTCCACGTTTCGGCACCGTATGTCATAACGGGCAGGACGCACTGGTTGAAGACCTTAGTTTTCAAACACTGCGGAATTGGCGACGAGAAGACTTGACGAAGTTTTCCAAACGCTGCCCAACCCAACCGGATCCTTCTATCGGCTTCTTCCTCAAAGTTGTGCCTACCAAGCTGGAAAACTTGCCCTAGGTAGACGTACTCCTTCACAACTTCGAGAAGCGACCCTTCGATGTGGATTGGACTCGGCAAGACGTGCGAATTGTACATGACTTTCGCCTTGTCCAAATTCATGCCGAGGCCAACCCGACGAGAGGCTCTATTTAGGCTGTGCAGCATCTGGTCTAACTGTTCCAGCGTCTCTGCCATTATGACGATGTCATCGGCAAAACGAAGGTGTGAGATGTACTCGCCGTTTACGTTGATACCCTGTCCAGTCCAGTCCAACGTCTTAAAGACGTCCTCCAACGCATTGGTGAACAGTTTCGGGGATATCACATCCCCCTGTCTCACCCACCTGAGTAGTGGGATGGGGCTGTTTTCCTTATCCTGGATCTGGACAGTCATCCTTGCAGCGTCATACAAACACCTCAGCACTTCGATGTAGCGCCAGTCAATTCGACATCGTTGCAGAGAGGCCAGAACTGCCCATATTTCGATGGAGTCGAAGGCTTTCTCGTAGTCCACAAATGCCATACACAGCGGCTGATTGTACTCTTCGGTCTTCTGCACAATCTGCCGAACAGTATGGATGTGGTCTACGGTACTGAAGCCTTTTCGAAAACCGGCTTGTTCTGGTGGCTGGAACTCGTCAAGTCTCCTGGCAAGACGGTTCGTGACGACCCTCGAGAACAGCTTGTATACGTGGCTCAAGCCACGTATGAATTGTACGCAGATCATATTATGATTCTGCCAAAGCGTCCATTTTAGGCCCCCAGATCGATTGCAGTGCACGGGTGCAAACTACTCGCCAACGACCTTCTTCTCTCCACCGACCCACATTTCACAATGAAGTTCGTCAAGCAACCACAGACTTTTGAAGATAATAATAAATAAGTAATAATAATATTAAAAAAGAAACATAAAAAAAAATTAAAAATGTTTATTTCATCAACATGCATAATTTATTATGTAAATTGCATTGTGATGTTTCGAGTCACCTTTTAAGCAAAGATTTGCTTGTATTGGAAGTGAAGAGAAGTGATTCCGCTCTTCCAGTTTACGTTGACAATACAACTATATATTAAACAATATATCATTTTGAAAGCATGCCAAAGGTTTTTAACAATACATAAAACATAATAGAAAAACACAGACACCTATAGACGAACATAATATAACCTCCTCTTTCTTGGAAGTCGGTTAAAAATGAGATACTTAACCATTCCCAAAAAGTGAGAGATAGTATTACACTCTTACATAATAGTCCTAATAACATGAGATGTATATGTGGTCCATCTAACTGTGGCAAAACCAACATTTTAATTAATGCTAAATGTGATACCTATTTCATAAAAACGGTCTTACATTCGAGCATAATATTTATTTATACTCGAAGACAGCTTTCAGGCAAAGTATTATTTTCTGAAACAAGTTATGAACAGTATTCCTGATGCGAATTTATAATGTTTTGTATTTAATAAGTAGAAATAAATATTTAAGTACACTTAAGCTATTTTCCAGTCTTATTTCTCGAACACATAATTATGATATCAATGCAATATAAAATTAAGTCTACCACTCTCCAACTACATTGAGTAGTTCGACATAATGTAAATCCATGAGCAGTTACTGAGAACTGCTAATTTCATTTGTACGAACAGGTGCTATTTGTGAGCATACTATATTAATAGATAGGATATAAAAATCTAACCGAAGCAAAATACTTACCTATTTGTTCCATGCGGGAATCGAACCCACGTCACTTGGCGCATAACAGCAAGTAAGTATTTACATTGAGGTGTAGTGCTAATGCGCCAAACGTATCATCAAAGATATGATGACGTATAGTTTGAGCTTTACTCACATAATCAGTGTATTGCACGTAATTTAGTAGTAAAGTAAGTAAGTACATAGAATCGATTGAATTACAGGTTGTTCAATTACGAAACTCTTTTATTAAGTTACACAGCTAAATATGAAATAGTCCAATAGGTGCGCCCATTCCTATTGTTTCGCCCAACGCCACGCCAACATTTTTAATTAATTGCCTGAGCCAATTCATAGTGTGTTATTTTTTCTCAAAATTAGCGGTATTTATGTCAAATAAATCAGGTATTATACATAAATATAAAACGTAAGTGTGTGTGTACTGTGATTGTAAGTGTGTGTGTGTGTAGTGTGTGTAATGTATGTGTGTGTGTGTAATGTATGTGCATTTGCGTCTGTAATTATGTATAGGTGTCTGAATAAAATAGATTAGTGAAGTTTAACCTTCAAAAAAAGGAGGAGGTTCTCAATTCGTCGGAACCTTTATTTTTTTTAATATAATTTAAATACTTAGTTAATTAATTTCACTAATATATTTTATTCAGACACCTATACATAATTACCGACACACATGCACATACATTACACACACACGATAAAAGATCTAAATCTAGCTAAGTTTCGTTTTGAGTAAGAATTGTTTTGAATTGATAGTTCTAGATCTAGAATTCTAGAAGATACCCACGATTCACGTCAATAAATTTGATTAGAAGTCTCATTTTGAATAGAGGAAATTAGGGTATCCAGATCTTAACTTTTTTATACAAAATACTAGCTGCGCCCCGCGGTTTCACCCGCGTAAGTCTCCAGTCTCCGATCCCGTGGGAAAGCTACCCATAACACTTAGCAGTATAAAAATTTGTTTTTTAGTTATAAACCTATTCTCATACCTACTGAATATACATAATATAAAATTTCATCAAACTCGGTCAAGCCGTTTCGGAAGATTATAAACACTAAAACTGTAACACAAGAATTTTATACAAGTACTAGCTTTCGCCCGCGGCTTCGCCCGCGTAGGTAGATGTCGGAAAAAGTTTCAAGTTAATCGAACTGTTCGTAAAAATCTTTCTCTGCAATTATTTTCTCCCACAAACTTCAACACCCCCTCCACCCTCTTTAAAAGGTTGTCCCATCCCTCTTTAGGGGGTAATTTAAAAATTATTATTACAAACTGTATTATTTGCTTAGGATTGTATTCGTGCCAAGTTTCAAGTTTATTAACTTAAGGATTTTTTTTCATGTAAACAATATCCCCCTTTTTACCCCCTTAAATGCCGAATTTACAAAAGTAAAGTAAAGTAAACATTTATTTGCTTTGATTGTAGGTACAGTAAATAAGATGTTAAAATATGGGTGATCCTTGTACAATCTACCTTATAGTAGGCATGCAACGTTATTGTAAATTATGTGAATTGATGTAAAATTAAATGCAATATTCGTTATGGTACACACGGCTACACATCAAAAACCCCTTCTTAATGCTAGCCTACATCATAAAAGGAACCCTAGTGCAAAATTTTACGTCCCTAGTCCCAGTTTTTTGGGTTGTGCGTGTTGATACGGCCATCAGTCAGTTTTCCATTTAAATAATATAGATAGATTTGTTACTTATATCAATATAAAATTACGACTTTTTAGATTTTTTTGTTGTGCAATGTGTAATAAATTTCAAAATTGATGATATTTACATGATCAACATCCCGACAAACCTTGACAATGACACCGATGTTGATTTTTAGACAATTTACCTCTTTTCACCGCCTGAAGAGGTTATTTTGAAAAAGCATGAAATGTGTATTTTTATTTCTTCATACAAATTTTGAACCCCCGTATTAGGCATCTACTAAAAACGGATTTTCAAAAATCCGTTCTTAGCAGATGCCTACGTCATCATAACTACCTGTCCTCTAGTTGTACGTAAGTCCATTCAATTAAATTCCCCTTTAAAAGTAATGACGTCTTTATCTAACGGAACGTATCAAAAAGAGACAGCAATACTTGTAATGGGGAATTAAATTTAATGGACTTACGTGCAACTGGCGGTGTGTGCCAAATTTAAGCGTTTTCCGTTCAGTGGTTTGAGCTATGTGTTGATAGATCAGTCCGTCACGGCCAGTCAGCTTTTATATATATAAATAGGTTTTAATTTTATACATAAATATAAGTGGACATTTTACGTCGACCCCAAATAAATTGGGATTAGAGCAGGAGAATGATGATGAAGTATTCGGACCAAGTTTAAAGTGTATAGATCAACAAAAGAATATTTTTTTCATACGAACTGTTTCCCCCTTTTCACGGGGTTGATTTCTGAAAAGTGCTTTGCGACTTTGCCATTAGATATTTCACTTATAGGTTATTTATACCAATTTTCGAGTTAATCAAGCCGCGCAGTAAAATCCTCCCTTATGAAATTGACTAAACCTTTTCACCCTGTTAGGGGTAGATTTTCGAAAAACCCTGATGCAAGGTATTCTTTATTTTTGTTTTTAAGTATAAATACTGAGTTTTAAGTTAATCGGATCGCACGTTATAATTCTTCTGTACAAACTTTGGCATCCCCCAATCCTTCCTTTAGAGGGAAGTTTAGAAAAACAAAAAATTACAAACTTTATAATTTACTTAGGTGAGTATTCATGCCAAGTTTCAAATTTATTTACTCAAGCAAAAAGATTTTTCATACAAAAAAATCCCCGCTTTTCACCCCCTTAAGGGTCAAATTTCCAAAAAAACCCCTTCTTAGCGGATGCCTACGTCATAATAACTATCTGTGTGCCAAATTTCAGCCCAATTCGTTTAGTGGTTTAAGCTGTGTTAATTAATAGACCAGTCAGTCACAGTTTCCTTTTTTCACCCCGTTTTAAGATTTATTCTTTATTTTTGCTTGTAAGTATAAATACTGAGTTTCGAGTTAATCAGACCGCGCTTTAAAATTCTTCTATACGAACTTGAACATCCCTCAATCCCTGTTTGGGGGGAAGTTTAGAAAAACAAAAAATGCCTAACTTTATAATTTACTTAGGTGAGTATTTGTGCCAAGTTTAAAGTTTATTAACACAAGGCATACGATTTTTCACACAAACAAAATCGATCCTGTTCACCCTTTAAAAATCGGATTTCCAAAAACCCCTTCTTAGCGGATGCCTTCGTCATAATAACTATCTGTGCATTTTTACTTGAATACAAAATTTAGCGAATAAACAACTTCATCCCCGTTTTCGACAACGATTTACGTTGTGTTAGTTCCCAACCATAAGCCGGAATATTTGTGATTTTAACTTAAAAAACCGGTCAAGAGCGAGTAGGACTCGCGCACCGAGAGTTCCGTACGTATATATGATGTTGAACTGTGCTATTTAGAGACATCGTTTTATTTTTCCTGTAATCTTTACATAAACTTCTATCACATAGAATAATTTCAGATTTTTATCTATGAAAACTTCGGAGATAAGGGGCGGGCAACGGTATTTTTTTTTAATTTTTCATCAGAAGTCGGAAACTGTGCTGCCTAAAAAAAAAAAAAAATGTTTGAGAATGTGCAAACAGCGCTCTTTCATATGATACCCCACATGCCCGAGTAGCCCCACTTAAAATTTTTAAGACCTCCCCTTTCAGTCCCTTTTGCAAAAAAGATATATTTTTTAAAATTTCTTTCTTGTTTGCAAAGCACTTGGGCTAACGTCATCTAAAACTATTCTAAATTTCAAGTTGATAGCATTAGTAGTTCTGGAGATATTCAGGTGTGACAGACAGACAGACAGACTTAGTCTCACCATAAGGGTTCCTTTTTACCATTTTGGTACGGAACCCTAAAAATACAAAACTTTAATTGAAAAGAAAATTTCAGCCCCCTTTCACCCTTTAAGGGTTGAAATTCTAACAACACCGTTGCGTTAGCTTCCAACCATAAAACCACCACCATCCACCACCACCACCACCACCACCCCACCATCCACCACCATCTTTAAAACTGCAGGACTTTCATATAAACTTCCATTCACTATTTCACCCTCTTAGGGGTAGAATTTCGAAAAATCCTGTCTTAGTGGATACCTACTCTTCACAAAGAACACACCCTCCAAATTTCATGTCTCTAGGACCAGCGGTTTAGGCTGTGCATTGATATATCAGTCAGTCAGTCAGTCAGGACTTTGAATTTTATATATATAGATTAGATTTTATTTTTGAACCCAATATGGATAATATCTATTTTTATTTCAGACTATATGGATGGCTTCAGCTGATGAGCCGAGATGATTTAGCAAACACAAGCTACCGGATTCAATGTACAGGACATTTGAAACATTTTAATGTACAGGACATAAGTAGGTACTAAGTACCTACAACAAATGGCAAGGTTTTAAAAAAGTTAAAAGAATGCTCTTTAAATTTGCCGGACTTGCAATGTACAGATATAACAAGAGACACAGAGGGCAACCCTAGTGCGCATTTATCTACCGATAGTGTCCGACGGCCACTATGGCCGTAGGGACCTAATTGTTTTAAGGACACTGCCGAGATGTAATATTGCTTACTTTATTATACTGTGCCTATACCTACCTAGTCGACCTCGTAATTGCTTTAGCACTTTTAACAACAATATTAACAATAATCCCCATTCCTCAAGCCCGCGTGAGCTTGAAGTTTCAGATTAAAGTTTTAAGTATGAAGATTTAAAAATCTGCCCATACAGGTACAAAATGATAAGCAACAGTTATGTCAATAAATTATTTATTTATTATTAACTTAAATTAACAAATTGTTGTTTCAAGCATTCATTTGTAGTTTTAATAATTTAAATTTTCCTACATACTTTTTAACCTCATCTTTTGGATATGGCTTGAGAGCTAAACAAGTTGGAATATTTTCTGGTTGTTCTATCCATAATTTGTGTGATATGAAGTTTTCTTTTAATTTATCTGCAACTCTTTTCAGTGACTCCTCGTCTGGGACCTGTAATTAATATAAAAATAATCAACATTTCTGTGAACACCATTTAAATATGAGTTAAAATTGACAAGTTCTTCTTGCAAAGACACAAAGTAACTATCATATACCTACAACTAAAAGGAATTGATATAAAATAGAGATGCTAGCTGTTTTTCCTTTACCATAGTTTATAATTATTTATCAAACTTAAAGTCAGGGGGTCTACTCCGAAGCGTTAATCCTAAGTATCGGCCGAATGTTCGGCGATTTTATAACTTCCAGTTTCCTTTTTTGACTTTGAATCCTTACCCAACTTAGTCACATTTTTGACATTGGCTTATCTCTTTGACCATCGTTTTTTTTTTCTTTCGTGTAGTCAGCCATAGTTAGCCATAAGTAATCAAGCAACGACCGAACATTCGGCCGATACTTCTGATTTATTTTCTTGTGTGTCTTGATAATGTGCACTTATCGAAATGAGGGAAACTAAGCTTAATTTTATCGACGGAAAAAATATAAAAAACAATTAATCTTTTTATAGCATTGTTTAAATTCTTGTTCGCTGCTGTGAGCCCTGTGTAAATAAATCGGTATAACTTTTAAACTAAACAGTCAATCACTATACTCAGTACCTAATGACTGGAAATAATAGGTTGTCTTCATAAAATAAACCTAAAGAAAAAAACTCACCCTCAATTGAGAATTAGGGTAATTTTATAACAAAAATCTGATATTTTTTCATCCATTTTTACAATAATTGTAAAATATCTCAATGTAAGTTCCTATTACCTACCCTTTTTTATTACTTCAAATTATTCTCCATCATATCAGCCTTCCCTCATTTCGGTAAGTGCACATTAGCAAGACTCACACTGTATGTTGAAACTTTGATTTTAGTTCAGAAAATCCAACTTTTATACGTAATACACACGTACCTCTAGCACAACTTTGTGCATATTATCCATATCATCGAGGTACTTTATAGTGTTCTCATCATCTTTGTACAAGTGAAGTACAGCTGTGGATGCATGACAAGCCTGAGCGACCACTGATCCTATCGACCATCCTAACTCCTTTAGTAAATCCGTACGTAGCAGAATATATTGCACTATTGGGTTAGACATAATGTAATAAGGTAATAATTTACAAAAGCTCGGCTTCTTATAACCAATAGGTTATTTACATAAATGGCAAGAAAACTGTGAGAAACTTATACAGAAACGTTGCTTGGAAGTTCAGACAGTAAGCATTACAATCACATGTTTTCCTAAATGCATTAAAATATGAAGAAAAAGAAATTAAGACGAAAGAGAGTGACACTGACACATAAACACAGTGCAGTGACGTGAGTGCAGTGTTGCCAACTTTATTTTGCAGAGGATCGTACCATGGATCAGAAAAGATCGTATATTGCCAAGAATTCAAGAAAAAAAATAGTACGCAATGAAATTTCAATAAAACAGTAAAACTACAGTAAATGATTTCAAAACGTAATGTAATTATAAGTTTGCATCAATATTTAACATTTAGGGTAAGTACATACAAAAATTAACATCTGTCATTATGATATAATCAAATTATTAAAAGTTAATAAATGAGTTAGTATAAATAAATGAGATTGAATGAAATCAAGGAGTGATTCTTGAACCTTGATTAATTAACTCTTCTTAAATTTAGATTATACCTGATGTTTTTAACTTATAATCCCATGATTTGTGATCTTCCCCAACTAATTGTGCTAAAGCAGTGATTTTTCTGTTATATCTTTTGTGTAGAGTTAACTTAGGGTTAACACCTAGTTAGGTGAAAAACCTACAAATAGGACTTTATATTTATCTAAAAATTCATTTGCTTGAAATTGAGATCCATTATCCATGATAATAATTATGTTCATATTAATTTACTATTAATAATTATTATTTTTAATTGACTCACAACACTAATAACAGCCTTTTCGAAAGATTTTTGTAATGGATCGCATTATGTTGACGGGTTAATAACTTTAAACAATACTATACCAATTTGTATTGCCTCCTAAGTTGCTATATCCCGGAGTTTACTTCAAGTGCGAGTGGGATAGAGTAATTAAAAATGTATGGATGCGTTCATCAAAATACAAAAAATAAGTTTAAGACTCGTTCAAGTCTGTTTGTTGTGTTTTTAGGGTTCCGTACCTCAAGAGGAAAAACGGAACCCTTATAGGAGCACTTCGTTGTCCGTCTGTCTGTCTGTCTGTCAGTCTGTCAAGACCATTTTTCCCAGGAACGCGTGTACGGTATCAAGTTGAAATTAATATCAAATACGTAAGTCCATGGTCCCTTGGAGCTCTAAAAAAATAAAGCTTCTCAGTCAACGCAATAAAAAAAAACGGTGATTTAAGCGCCATTATTGCGACATAATTATTTCGATACTCGCAAATAAATCAAAACCTACAGGGTACTTCCCATTGACCTAGAATCATGAAATTTGGCAAGAAGCAAGGTCATACAGCACAAGTATAGGAAAAAGTCCTAAAATTGTAAATGTGTGTGTCTGTCTGTCTGTCAGTCTGTCAGGAACCTTTTTCTCAGGAACACGTGTAGGTATCAAGTTGAAATTAATATCAAATACGTAAGTTTATGGTTCCTTAGAGCCCTAAAAAAATCAAGCTTCTAAGTCAACGCAATAAAAAAATACAGCGATTTATGCGACATTATTGCGACATAATTCGATACTCGCAAATAAATCAAAACCTACAGGGTACTTCCCGTTGACCTAGAATCATGAGATTTAGCAAGAAGCAAGGTCTCACAGCACAAATGTCGGAAAAAGTCCTAAAATTGTAAATTTGTAGTTTTATCACATAAAACAAATTGTTTTTTAAGATTACAAACTTATATTTGCAGTTGGAGAATTGACTGTGACGTATATCGATATAAGGGAGAACATGTTTTTCAACTACAATGTTAAGTTTGTTTTTTGGATAAATTCATCCTAACTACGGAACACTTCATTGTGCGTGGTCCGACACGCACTTGGCCGGTTTTTTTTTTAGCCACCAAATGACTTTAATTATATATTTTTTTTAATGTTGTTGTGACATTTTAAAATTTGAAAAGATCGTACGTTTTGCGTACGATTTCGAGTACTCGATTGTACATCGTACAAGAGTCAGAAAGATCATATAAATACGATTTAAATCGTACGGTTGGCAACACTGCGTGAGTGACGAGTTGACGACAGGCAGTTGTGACAGGCAGGCAGTGTCATGTCATCAGTAATGTCCATTTCACGAAAGAAGTCCCGGACCGCAGACGAGGCGCGACGTGGCGCTGCAGGCATTGCTAACTTGTATAATAATAAGTAGTTCCACTTAATTCCGCGGGACTTCTTTCGTGAAATGGACTTTAGTCGCCTGTCGCTGTCAAGAAATCCTCATTCTGCAATATTTTTCGTTTTAAAGAAAGCTGCCAATGCAATAAAACTTAGCGTCAGTTCTGACTTGCAAGGTCATATTAGCATTTTATTCTCTGTCTGAGGTCTATTGACTATTGAGATTGAGGTAGTCTGTCATTTTTAACCGACTTCCAAAAAGGAGGAAGTTATATGTTTTTTTTTTTTTTTATCTTTGTTTACCGATATCTCCTTCAGTGATAGACCGATTTTGAAAATATTTTTATGTTTGTAAGGGTATGCTCCCGAGATGGTCCCATTGCCACCAAATCAGGATCTGATGAGGGATGAGGGGATCCCATGGAAATCGAGGGAAACCCTCAAATTTTATAGGCAAACCGATAGCAATATGGGTATTTTTATAGTAACTCGTGTATTTGCTCTTGAAAATCATCATTTGGTGAAGTGAAACTGATGATGAAGACCACAGATGGCCACAGGAACAAAAACAAGTAATAATAAGTATTTAACGGGTTGCGATTCGATTAGGTACTTCAATATGGTTGCTAAGCAATTTATGCTCGTCACAATGCATATGGTAAGTGACAGTTCTCATGGTAAGAACCATGAGAACTGTCACTTACCATATGCATTATGCCATAAGCACCAGGAGAACTCCTCAACAATTAACGTCTAAGCATCGGGAAAAGCAATATTTTGTAAAAGGTGATGAGCAGTTGACATAAGGCTGTTGTAACTTAGATAAATTAAAAAACCCCCTAAAAAGTGAAAAATAAAAAACTTTTTAATTATAAAAAAAAATTAACCGACTTCCAAAAAACACTACAAAATGAAAAATAACTTTAATTTCGGAAGTCGGTGGCAAAAAACTAAAATACGGATCCAAAGACACCCACTTCCGAAATTAAAGTTATTTTTCACTTTGTAGTGTTTTTTTGGAAGTTTTTTTTAATTTTTTGCTGGTCTTTTTACACCACCTAAGGATGGTATTCGACTAGAACAACAATTTCTTTCCCACTATTTTCCTAATTATTTTTTGTTTTCTTTTCTGCACAGAAGCCTATACTCAAACTCCTACAACTCCGCCACTAGCCCCTAAGACGACCCACTGACCAGGATTGTTCAGTGAGAAGAAATTTGGACGGTGAAAATATTGGATTGAGTTTTCAAAATCATAATTGATTGTCTAGGTCAAATGTGATGTAGACTATTTAACGCTTGTCGAGAAAAAATGTTTCCATCCCAATAGAGAAAAATTGGTCATCATGCTCGACACTTTTGTCGACTGAAGAATAGAAACATTTCTCTTCAGCGCCATGCTTAGGACGGTAGAAACCTTTCTATAATCTGTAATTTTGTAGATTCTTCCGTCGACAAAACCCGTATCTACGGTGGTCATGCTACGCGTGCTGTCTGATTCTAAGCGTATGTTGAGCAGTTTTGTACTAATTTCTAATAAAGACTTGACTAAAAAGTCCCAGAAGCCAGGCCATTAAAATATCATTAAAAAAACTGTCCTGTCCTGTCTCTGTCACTAATGTCATGTCGTTGTGTTATTTTGAATTTTGATAATTTGACGGCGTGTTTGTGATTTTCATTTCGTTTTCAATCACAGGAAACAACCTCACGCATAGATCGAAGTTACCGGCAATTATTTGTACAAAAAGCAATTCAAACTTTGAGACAATGGCTTCGGGACTAGAAAATTATGTGAATCAAACAGTGTCAGTGATAACTTCGGACGGCCGAAACTTCATTGGAACTTTAAAAGGTTTTGATCAAACAATTAATATAATATTAGATGAATCACATGAACGAGTGTTCTCTTCTTCAACTGGTGTGGCGCAGGTGGTGCTTGGACTTCACATAATACGCGGTGACAATGTTGCGATCGTCGGCCAAATAGATGAATCTATTGATAGCAGATTAGACCTTGGAAATATAAAAGCAGAACCGTTGGGCTCTATCGTACATTAATTAGTTTTAAGGATAAGTAATAAATAAGTTTTGTGTACTAATTGTGTTTATTTTTTTTCAACAATTTTGATACCATTATCATTTGAATACTGTTAATTTGGTGGTAACTAACAAGAGGTATTTACAAGGTTAATGTGAGTGGAAAGGCCGGGAGGGACATATAGTGACCTTATTGGTGATATTCTTCAGACAGGTCAGGGGCAAAGTACCCGCAACGGCCGCAACCAGCATGCTGTATGACCAGATGTTTGAACGTAAATGAAGGAAAACGAGTATGTAGGTAGCAGGTGGCGTTCTGTAGTTTCTGCCTTCCCCTTATGGGAAGAAGGCATGGGTTTATTTATGTCTTCATTAGGTTTTCACACTATGGCCTTATGTTACCCAATTACAATTGATGGAACCCGTTTATACCAGAGGGTAGGTCTATGTAAGACTGGAAATTATATTGCATCTACGATTAAGCATTAAACTGGTCAATAATCGCTAACTCAAACTCAAAGCATTTATTTCAATTAAACCATTGACAGGCACTTTTGAATTGGCAAGAAGTCGGTCAGTTACAAATATGAAGCTGGTTGCCCATTCCAAATAGTAGGTTCCTATGGAGAAGAACGGGCAAGAAACTCCACACACACTCTTTTTAATTAAAATATTGATACAAAATATTGATACATCATTCATATTGAAGTTAAACATGTGAGAACGATGCAATACGTCAGAAGCGTCCGTGATAAAAAGATAACAATTCAAAACTAAAATAATTAAAAATAAGCCGTGGCAGCTAAGAGATGACCAGTCCCAACTGACAGCACCCGTTCACGAACATGACGCATGGATCAGCACCATTCAGCTCAACCATTTTTAAGGGAGCTAAATGATCCAACACACACGCCACCATTAGCGAGACATCTCGAGTGAGCATGACATACTCTCAGCCGCCCGGCCAAAAAACTAGTCCTAGAATTTATTTTTATATTATTTTATCTTGTGATGCCTAGTATCAGAACATTGCAGTGGATTGTCCAAAGCTGTAGAGCTGTAATTTGAAATATTGGAAGTATTAACATATTTTCCCCCATCGAAGTTGATTCCAAAAGTCCAGACTTCTAAAATTAAACAATTCAAATATACTAACATAAAACTTTTATTCCATACTATTTACAAATTCAATCGGTAAAATATTTACAAACTTTATTTTGTTGTGTTATTTACACAGTCCCGAGTTATACAAAATAAAGTAAATAACAAAACAATAAAGAAAACAAAAATACAAAGTAAAAAAAAATAATTACAGAAATATTCGATAAACTTTTTGAGGATCAGAATCAGATTAATTTTTAGTTTTACTGAAAACCCCTTTATAAACGTTTCTTAAAGTTAAGTAATGATTAGAGACTAAATGACCATACATTTTTAACGTTTAAAAGTCTCTTTAACTTTATGCAATGTTTATAAATAAACCCTTAGATGTATACCTAGTTTAATTTGTCAATAGCAGAGCTTGGAAACTGGTCATCCCGTTGGTGCAGAGCAAGTAACCTTCAACCTTCCGTCTAGGTACATAACGCAATTCTATGTAACCTTAACCATTATTATAAAGGTTTTCAAACAAGTTCGTTAATTATTTAATATTTTACTATAAAATCAATGCTGAACTTAATGTGATGAACCAATCTTTGAAGCTAATATCAATTGTATCAAAAATAATTTGTATCTTCAGAAATAAAAATTAACCGGTTCCAAACCCTGGTCAATAGGTACTAATTTTATTGCACTTGTCATTATGTTCTTTACTGCTACTTATTCTATGGAATTAAACAGTATTAAAAGGTGTTACACACATCAGATACTTCAATAAAATTGTCAGGCTGTAATATTTTAATGTATTTCTGACTGGAAATGTTTCATTGAGAATCCAGTCAGGATACACACAACACATTGCAATCACAAATATAGCAATTCAGTTTCTTCTTATTGCCAAGTGCCTTTGGGTGCAAGTCATCTAACTCTTTGATTCAGATTTATTTAGTTGCCATATTACTGACAGCTTGGAATATGAATGTGCTACTCAGGGCTTGGAAACGGGTTAATTTTCTATGTAACCTTAACTGTTAATAATTATATAGGTTTTCGAACATATTCCGTGAATTATTTAATATTTTGTTACAAAATCAATGCTGAACTTAATGTGATAAAGCAATCTTTGAAGCTAATATCAATTGTATCAAAAATAATTTGTATCTTTGAAAATAAAAAAAAACCGGTTTCGAGCCCTGGTGCTACTGACTGTACCTGTTTCATTCTCAGGGGCTTACCCGTTTGAGAATACAGTTGAGGGTAAAAAAATGACAGCAATTGCGTTTCTTATCGCTAACTTTGTCATATGCATTGGGTGCAAGTAATCTAATTCCTAATTATTTAGTTGTCATTATTCACTAAGCAAAACAAAATTCAACAAAAACAACTTTTCATTTACATTAGGTGTAGTTAACTACCATTTGGATAGTATGGTAAACATTTTTAATGTTAGTTCACATTTGGTAACTATAAATAATAGCCATAAAATACTTAAACTGTACTACAGTTCTATCACATTTACTATCATATTCTGATACTTTGCTAAACTATGGTTATTTCCATTTGTCGTATTAGGAGTAATCATTGCTGGAAGGTTGGCCCACCAGCATTATTTCTTGATGCCTGAAATTAAAATAATTTAATTAATTTTTAATTCTGAGTAATATTTCAAGATATCAACAACAAAATGTATAAAGAGTAGATAATTAATGTCTGACAAGAACCAAGTTGTCCAGGCTGGTGAAATTAATAAAATCATTGTATCATATTTGAAAGTAGAACTTGGTTGTCTTTTTATTTTCGATTACTCAACTCACTTTTGATAAATAGATAGTGATTTAATATTTTGGAATAAGCATTGTATTACTGCTCTTCTCTTTCTTTTCCATGCAGTCCCACAGTGACTGCGCCTTAGTTCTTGTCAGCGTCTAAAGTGTTCCCAAGTGCTCACAAGGAGCTAAACCTATTTGAGTTACCTAAATACGCATAAGCAGGGGAACAATTACAATCATTTTTAAATAATTACACAACTAGCTAATGACAATTACTTTTACTACAATGTATCTGTAAAAGTACCCTAATTACAGTCTCTCCAATACCTTTAATATAATGGTCATCTATCAATCTTCATTTGTAATTATTTCGAGTTCTATTCCTTGTCTGAAATTAGTATGCTTATACAGGAATAAGTTCTGACCAAAATTCTAGTCTTGAAGTTTAAATATTAATAAATGATTGAGTATATTTTAATTGTATAAGCTTATAAAATTCAGAAGCACTTATAATGGAACATCAAATAGCAAATACCGAAACCTTGTATTAAAAAAATCTACCTTTGCATTGTTTCCTTATATTTCTGTGTGTTGTATTTCTGGAAAAATTGTTTTCCGTATTCGAACGTCGCAATCATAATCGCACATGCTGGTGCCACTTTAAATATCCGAGGTAAGAGTCCCGTGAACATCCCTCTAAATCCGTGATTGATGTATATCGTCCGCGCTATTTCCTTCATATTTGAAGCTCTTTGACGGACTTTACCATCTGAAACGGTAACCACATCAACAAAACCTAAAGTAAATACAGTTTGCTGGGAATTAGTGCATAATACAGTTTGCTGGGAATAAGTGAATAATACAGTTTGCTGTGAATAAGTGAATAATACAGTTTGCTGGGAATTAGTGAATAATATAGTTCTTGAAAAGCCTTCATACGCCAGTGGCGTAGCTAGGGTGGGGGCCTGGGGGGCGGTCCGCACCGGGTGCCACCTGATTGGAGGTGACACCAGACGGTGAAAAAAAATCATTAAACATACCATCACGTTTTTCAACAATAAACCACTTAGGCTTGAAGCCATTGTAACCAAGTTATCCAAACGAAATAAAGCAAAAAGGGGAAGGAAAAAATCACGACAATCAAGACAGTAGTATTATAACGAAGTTAAACAATGTTAAGTTTGTTCTTGGGATAAATTCATCCCAACTACGAACCCGTGGTTCAACACACACTTGGCCGGTTTTTATTCTTGGGCGACACAATTATGCGCACTGGGTGTCACCCATGCTAGCTACGCCACTGCATACGCACTAGCGGTTTGCCACCCAGGTGGTTTGAATTTTGTAGCGGTTGATTGCGTACAGTTTGCGATTGCATATTTAAAACAAAGAAAGTGGTTAGCCGCCCACAGCTGACCTCTAGTGTGCATGAGGGCTAATTTATTATTAAGACGAAAATAATTGAGGCCCATTTAAAATTCTCATTATTCTTATAGCGCTTGTTGCAGCATATCTTACGTATGACCACGATGGGATAATTAGCTAGTAGTTGGAAAGGCGATTAGCGCTACCCGATGTTTATACATATAAGGATTGGTGTACAACTAAGAGGAGCGCAAAGCAGCTGACATTGAATAATAAATCTTATTTCCAACAACTTAAAGCAGAAACAAAACCCCCAATGTAAGTATGCAGAAGGAGCTGTCTGCAGTCATGTTTGGTATTCGTACAACTTTGCACTTTGTGACACTGATTTCATAGTGTGTTATTGAAAGCTATCAAAAAATTCTATGTTCTGCGCTGCTCCTCGATTGATTAGGACCTTGTAATCTTAATTTAGTCGCAAAAAGGGCGTAAATGGACAAAATAAAATGTTGCCAACCTGTGTATATTTCTTTTTCTCCTAATTCTATTTGTTGATGTGTTTTTACAACGTCAAATGGAAGTGTTACGAATGCCGCGAGCTGAAACATAAGATAATAGTTTATTTAGTACTCGTAAAGGACAATAATTATTTATTTACTACTTGTATACTATCTTATCAGCTCACCCCACGTAAGATAGATAGCAACTACACAATCTAGAAAGCCATTCTTTACCTAATTATCTACCAATGAATTTGTCTCTGTCACTAGGAGACAAATTATCTGCGCGTTAACAGACTGGCACTATAATTAAGCAAGTGTTGTGAACTTAGTCGAAGGCCTGGCGAAGCGCAAGGTCTCTGCCAAACAAATATCAACCTGCCTTCATTGAAATAAAGTTGAAAAAAAAAAAATAACTTCCATTAGTCCGAGAGCGCATCAAAGCAGACAGGTGTGCGTCTCAGGTAATTTTTTTTCGACTTTATTTATACTAAGATATGCAATATTGATAATTGTTTGGCAGTGCTAACCGTGCTGCGCTGCGCCTCGCCAGATGTTTGTCGGCCCTAAGGGATTATAATGTTACTCTCATTCTCATTACAGCAGTAATGTTGATTGGGTACCTAAATCTAAACAGCATTTTACTTTCCCACGGCATGAGGCTGCCCTCTGACTACTAGTATTGGCTACCACATAAACTCGCGTGTTAGCGAATTTAGACTTTATGATCCCTTGATGTGCCATAAAGAGAAAAGTTATTGTTTCCGTTTTCTTTAATAAACGGTTAGTCATAAAGCCAAAATACGAATAGCGTGAATATTATTTTGTAAAACTTACGCTTCCCGCGACTGATCCGCAGAAGAAATTAAATAAAAATGTATTCTTTTCCGAATCCGGTTTGTTGAACGCATTCTTTGTTGATTCAAATGTAGTCCAATAAATACCTGGAAGTACACAACAATACAATTTTTAATAGCTGTAAGAAAAAAAAACATATTTTAAGTTTTTACTTCAGGTATGTATGCCCCATACAGGATAGCATTTTAGAGTTCTTAAGTTCAACCTTTCGTTCGGGAGTAAAACCATAAGTACACATTAATAAACGATGTTTCACAGTATTTTAATTCAATAATCAATTATGTCATAGAATACAAGGAAAACATGTGTTTCAATTTATTTTATTTATTAGCTAGGTACTTAAACAAGAAAGAACATGTTTTACAAAATTTGCATCATAAACTATGTATCATTTGCCTAGCCTTTTCCCTATGTTGGGTTCGGCTTCCAGTTTAACGACTGCCTATCTTACCTCCACATCCCAGTTACTGGGTAACACGATACCCCTTGGTAAGACTGGTTGTCAGACTTTCAGGCTTCTGACGACCCGTAACCACTGCTAAAGATCCACAAATGACAGCCGAGCCGGGACCAACGGCTTAATGTACTTTCCGAGGCACGGAGGGTTCATGGTATGTTAAAAATAGTCACCCATCCACGGATCAACTGCGGCAAGCGTGGCTTAACCTATTCGATCGACCCGTGTGGGTGTTATGACTAAGCCACAAGCCCCTCAAGTAACTATGTTTGTATGTTAAGCAGAATATTATAATTACCTGAAAATGGTACATCTCTCAATAACGTCGAGCCCAAACCTCTGAAGACTCCTATAAAACCTTCATACTTTACAACCTGACGCAAAGCATCCGAAATTTCTGAAAACAAAAAGGTTTTTAAATAGGTATATAAAATAATAAATAATTTTCTCTGTTATTATATAAAAGACTAATAAAAAAAATATTAAGTATCACTATTTTTATAGATTAAAAGTAAGTATAATTTATAAACCTGGTATACTCGTATATGCCTATTTATAGGGTTCAAAGGTAAATAATATGATTGCTTATGTGAGAAAGTGACAGAGTCAATTACTTCCCCATGCGAAAAAAGAGAGTGCACTCTCTTTTTTCGCATGGGGTAGTAATTGACACTGTCACTTTCTTATGCCCGCCTAGTTCGCTATGATTTATTTTTTACAATCAACTCAGCCTATCGCTGCTGGACATAGGCCTCTCCCAGGCCACAACACCCTGTCCTCCGCCTGCCGCATCCAGTCTGACCCAGCCATCTTCTTAAGGTCGTCGGTCCATCTAAAGTCAACGCCATGAGACGAGATAAATTTCATACTTTGGGATTTAAAACTTTAACTGAAATTGCGTATGGTTCAGTTTCCATTGCAACTAAAATTATTTTATAACGTTTAGCGATAATTTCTTCATTCATAAATCAACTTAGATATCTTGAGTTTAAAGTTGATAGTTGTATAATTTGCAATTTTATGTATTTATAGCTTCTCATGACGGTTACTTTAGCTGGGGGGCGTCCTACAATACGCTTGCCGATACGCGGTCTCCACTCCAGGACTCGTCTGCTCCATCGTCCATCGGTCCTTCGACAAACATGGCCAGCCCACTGCCACTTCAGTTTGCTTACTCTGCAAGCTATGTCGGTAACTCCGGTTCTTTTCCGGATAATTTCATTCCTGATTTTATCCTTCAAAGAGAATCCAAGCATAGCCCGCTCCATAGCGCACTGGGCGACCTTGAATTTGTGGACTAGCCCGACTGTCAGTGTCCACGTTTCGGCACCATAATTATGTCATGACGGGCAGGACGCACTGGTTAAAGACCTTAGTCTTCAAACATTGCGGGATAGGCGACGAGAAGACTTAACGCAGTTTTCCAAATGCCCCTCAACCCAACTGGATCCTTCTGTCGGCTTCTTTCTCATAGTAAAAAAAAAAAAAAAAGTTCTTTATTTGCTAAATCAATAAAACAACCTTGCACAATTCATGTAAGTTACAAATTAATAAGCATTGTTATTAAGATTGTTGAACGGAACTGATTCACTCTGTTCCCCGTAGTAGTATAAACTGTACTACGGTGGAACAGAGTTGTTTCTACCGAGCTGGATGACTTGTCCTAGGTAGACATACTCCTTCACAACTTCGAGAAGCGACCCTTCGATGTGGATTGGACTCGGCAAGATGTGCGTTATTTTTTACGTATCACCTTAAATAATTTGTATTTTTTTCGTTTCTTATTCCAAGACAAAATGCAGAAATCAGACAATAGAAACAATTACTACCCGCTGCTTCTCACAGAGGTACCAGCATAGTAACTTTATAAAGTTGACTCTGATATGTATGATGCACATTCAACAAGCATAAGTATTATAATTCTGTTTATATCTTTGAATAGAACTTGTTAATTAGTTCAATCCTGTTCTGCTAATTACAGCATAAAACTAGAACAATGTTTTCTTATCGTTCCTAGGAGGATATTTATGCAATTGTTGTACAGTCGCCAGCACATCAACATACCACAAACTGTCAAATTTTCACATTCGATTTTGAACTTAACTACCAACATTTTAAGGTTTAAAATCATTTGGAGAAATTTGACAGTTTGATAAAAGTTGATGTGCTGGCGACTGTACTTAGAAATAAAAGTAGGTAAGCAATGGCATATGCATCATATTCATAGAATCCATACATATAACAAGCCTGCTATGGAAGACCATCGTAAGCGATATAATGTAGGTAGGTATTTCACTTTTTCTTAGCTTGAAGCTTTGTTCTTCCTTATCAGATTTGATATGTGGGCGTCCAACCAAAAAGGGTCCAGTAGTGAGTTAAGACTAGATTCGGTATCTAGAATAGTCAATAGTCAATTAATAAGTAACCAAAACATAAAAACTGTACATTTGTTTGTTATCAGACATTTGAAGTTGAAACTCTGAAAAAGCTTGATTTGAGAAAAAGCATTTTCAAATTTGACACTGACCACTGGTACCTTTTTACCCGACTGCGGCGAAACCAAAAAAGGAGGGTTATGTGTTTGACATGTATGTATGTCCGTCCCTATTTTCCCTTGTAACTACTAAACTGCTGAACCGATTTTGATGAATGATAAGTCGTGTATGTTAAAATTAATAAATAATCAAAATGGCGGATTTCTGGCGCCAAAAGGCGTTTAAAAAAAAAAACTCCCAAGCCTATCGAGTGAGGTTTTGATACCCCTCTCCATTCCCATAAAGGGTTTCAAAGGTGATTACAAAAATATATACATAATTATTATATGTTTAAATGTAATTTAATTGAGAAATTATAAAAAAAAACTATCCCGAACTTTTGTAGTAGAGTGAGTAAGAGGCCGTTATCACCCGATTATAAGTCAGTAAATAACCTAATTTGCCATCTTATAACCTTAAGTAAAAAGTGTAAGTTAAAAAAAATATAACAAAAAACTCGACTGCGTAAAAAGTGAACTTAAAAAAGATGGAAACAAGATCTAAATAAATGAATACTATAAACAATCTCATGCAGTCGGAGGCATCTTCTTAACAATAACGACGTATTGTCTCCGACTGCATGAGATTGGTTTTAGGGTTCCGTACCAAAATGGTAAAAAGGAACCCTTATGGTGAGACTAAGTCTGTCTGTCTGTCTCACCTGGATATCTCAAGAACTACTTATGCTATCAACTTGAAATTTAGAATAGTTTTAAATGACGTTTGCCCATTTATTTTGCAAACAAGACAGAAATAAAAAAAAATATATCTTTTATGCAAAAGGGACTGAAAAAATGAAACTGAAACTTCAAGGAACTTGAAGGGACTGAAATTTTAAGTGGGGCTACTAGGGCATGTGGGGTATCATATAAAAGAACGCTGTCTGCACGTTCTCAAACATTTATTTTTTATTTTTTAGGTCGCAGTTTCCGACTTTTGATCAAAAATGTAAAAAAAAATACCGTTCCCCCCCCCCCCTTATCTCCGAAGTTTGTATAGTTAAAAATCTGAAATTATTCTATGTGATAGAAGTGTATGTAAAGATTACAGGAAAAATAAAACTATGTCTCTAAATAGCACAGTTTTTCAGAAATCATCAACATCATGTATACGTACGGAACCCTCGGTGCGCGAGTCCGACTCGCTCTTGACCGGTTTTTTTATTTTTTAATTATCTTTTTACTGAACTTTTCTCTTAAATTTTCTGGTACTTAGAAACATCATAGTCATACTAGGTATATGAACTTGTAGATAATTGAGCATTAATTAATAATCAATTAAAATATCGAAATGCAATTTTTTCACCCAATTTTACAAAATGTTGTACTGTGTTTCACCCTTTTTGCTTGGACGCCCACATATAATTACTTGTCCTGACTGATTCATCAACGCAGAGCCGAAACTACTGGGGGCTAGGAATGTGAAATTTTGCAAAAGGGTTCCTTTTATAATGTAGGGGACCACTAAGAAGGGGTTTCTGGAAATTCTACCTTCAAGGGGGTGAAGAGGGGGGATTTAAAATGATGAGTTAAAACAATAAACGGGGTGTCAAAGTTAGTATGGAAGAATTTTAATGTGCGGTCCGATTCTAATCCGGTACTTAGACCAAAAATAAGGAATAAAACGTGTAACAGGGTTTTTCGAAGATCTACGCCTAACAGAGGAAAAGGGGTTGTCAAATTTTCAGGGGATGATATTACTTCGTTGCTTGATTAACTTGAAAATGGGTACAAATAATCTTTGAGTCATGTTATGGAAACATACCAATCGATTTTTCCATATTCCACCCCTGTGGGGTGAAACGTGGGGATACAGTTTATAAGATCTTATTCATTTGGTAAATAAACTTGAAACTTGCCACGAATACTTGCTTAAGTAAATAATAAAGATAGCAGATATTAGTATTACAAAACTACCGCTCAAAGTTTAGGGGTGTTAAAGTTCTTATGGAAGAATTTTAACGCGGCAGATGACAGATAATAAATAATAAGTTTTGGGTTTTTCGAAAATCGTCCCCACGGATCAAAAATGGGTAATTACATTTTTAAAGGGAGGATTTTACTGCGTGCCTTGATTAACTCAAAAATTGGTACCTATAAGTAATCTTTTGAGCCAAATTACGTAGACATCTCCATCAAAATTCCAGCCCTGTTGGGGTGAAAAGAGTGCATACAGATTATATGAATAATCTTACTCCTTTGGTTAATAAACTTGAAACTTGGCAATACTGGCAAGTATTGCCAAGTTTCAAGTTTATTAAGTAAATAATAAAGATATCACTCTTAGTTTTTTAAACAAGGCCAGTGTCAAAGTTGGTAAGGAAATGTTTTAACGCAATGTCGGATTAACTGGAAGCTGGTACTAATACTTAAAACAAAAAGTACGTGTTTAAGGGTTTTTCAAAAATCAACACGGGGTGGAAAAGGGTAATAAAGTTTAAGGGGTGGATTTTACTGCTTCCTTCAGTTAACTCGAAAATCGGTATAAATAATGTTTAACCACAACAGAGCTTGCTAAAAAAAAAAGCGTTTGGTATGTTTCCATTGTATGACGGAAATGTACCAAACGCTTTTTTTTAAACAGGTGCTGTCGTGTTGAATATAGGACATATGGACAAAGTTATTTGATACATTTTTCCTCTTCAAACTTAAATTCCTTTGATCTTTAAACTTAAAAATTGGGCCGAATACTTATTTATCTAAATAAATGTTAAAGATCGTAAATATAAATTTTCGAACACTATCTTTCAAAGGGGGTGGAGGGGGGTGTTCAATGTTTTTTAAGAAAGTACGAAATCCATGCGAACAAAGTCGCGGGCAGTGCTAGTATTGCATATTTTCATTATAATTTAACGTCTCTTTCAAACACAAATTTATGAATACAAACTGGATCACATTTTTTAAAGTTATGGAATCAGGCCCTACCTTGCGGAAATCTATGACAGTACAATTTTATGTACCTATACTCCATTTGAAATAAGATTAGACATTTAAATAAACTTGTTTACAGTCCTTTCAACCGATTTTGACTTCTATTCCGTATGCATCAGGATGGCATTAAAAGCAAAAACGTGGTTACAATACCAACTGTTTATTACAGCTGTCATTGGTCATGCCACCAACGCAATAGAAGTCAAAATCGATTGAACGGACTGTATAAAAGGTTTATTTAAATGTCTAATCTCTAATCTTGTTATTTCAAATGGAGTATAGTTAGACATAAAATATTTCGTTTTAATTCCATAATAACTAGATCCGGGCTTGGATGTATCACCCAAAAATATGCAATAAAAAATGCATAATAATTAAGTTTTTTTTACATGTTTACCTGCATAAGTCAGTTTTTTCGACTGCATCTTTGTTCTTATAAGTTCTAGAGGACTGACAATAGTTACTGCTAACATTCGTGCTGTGGCTCCTGCTATCATTGGTATCCACAATGGTTGTGATGCTGAAAAGTATAAGAAAAGATTTTAATTTATTGTTTCTTTGGTTTATGATATTGATAATATTAACAGATTATTGGGCTGCACTGTACTTTATGGACCGCCCGTGGGAATTTTCATTTTTATTTTTCCGTATAGACGTTGTCATGTAGAACGCTTTTGCAAAATGTCACAGCTAGCAAACGGCTAGTTTTCTAGAAAAAAATAAGTTTAATAAAATTCAACTTATTTACGCAATAAAATTGACATTTTACCAAAGATAATACTAACATACAGTACGATTTTCACTCTCAGTTTGTTCCGTTTTAAGTTCAGACAAAGTGACAGCGGAATTTAATCCTTTTAATATAAATATAGGTACCTAGTAAGTTTTAACTCGTAAGTACTTCATTTTTAAATAGGTGCTACCGTAATGAATTCAATTACGAAGCAAATAATATAGGTAATTAATGAAATTAAAAATAATAAAGTTTAATTTGTACTCTTAAAAGATCGTGGACGTCGTTAACGAAACGTAATCGAATGTAAGTGACGCTAACGTTTGACAATGATTGTTCTTATTTAGGGTTCCGTACCCAAAGGGTAAAACGGGAACCCTATAACTAAGGCCCCGCCGTCTGTCTGTCTGTCCGTCTGTCACCAGGCTGTATCTCATGAAACGTGATAGCTAGACAGTTGAAATTTTCACAGATGATGTATTTCTGTTGCCGCTATAACAAAAAATACAAAAAAATCGAATAAAATAAATATTTAAGGGGGCTCCCATACAATTAACGTGCTTTTTTTTTGCTCGTTTTTGCTCTATATTGATAACGGCAACAGGTAGACGCTCGTTCACAGAATATGTAGATATATATTGACTTTAAAAATAATTAATTATATTAAAATAAAACAAATATTTAAGGGGGGCTCCCATACAACAAACGTGTTTTTTTGCCATTTTTATAGATAATGGTACGGAACCCTTCGTGCGCGAGTCCGACTCGCACTTGGCCGGTTTTTTTTATATTAACCTATTTAATACACTACAAACCAAATCAACATAAATACAAAAATAACATAGTAAACTAAAAACGCAATTAGAGCTTAAAATGCAAGAGCGAGCGAAGCAAGCTCGGGACTTGGGGCACCCAGACTCGGACAGTTTAGGTTCGAAGGGGATGACGGGGGCTCAGGCGACCGAACGTGCCCTCGTCATTCACGTTCCTTTAAAACCTGCAGACAGAAATTAGGAGCCCCACGAAGCAGGGCTCCGTCGACTACGCCTTATTCCAAAAAAATAGAATTACCATAAGTAGACCTTTGAGACGTTTGGCATTGACTTTGAAAATATCCTTGACCTTAGACCTTGTTGCATGGTAATATTACAAAATTTCAGCATATTTTGGTTTGACCTTGACCTTGAAGATGGCATTGACCTAATTATTGCTCGGAAACCAATTTAGGCCCACCACGGCACCACATGAACTTCACCCATAACACTCCCACTGTCCCACTAATCCCGAAAGAAACATTTGGCGACTTTTTTCTCGGCACCTACCCCCTTATTCCAAAACAAGGTTTATCTTCAGACCCAGGTTTAAACATGGAGCCATTATTGAATTTCGAACTTTATTCCGACTATAGTTTTTTTTTTTTTTTTGGGTGGGAAATTATCAAATAACTTCTCCCGCTCTGGGCTGAGCGGGAGGGCGTGTCAGACTTTTATTGACTAAAACCCACCCGTATTCCTTCATTTGCCTGTGTGCCAGGGCCACGATATCCCTTTCGGACAAACTCGCAACCCTGGCAGGCATTGGCCCTAGCGGACCCCGGCAGTTGGTGCTGACAACTCTTTGAGGCGCGCGTGGATAACGACGCGCCGTCGACCCGGGCCTGGTCCTTATCGGACGGTGAGCTACCCATCGCTCACCGTCCGCAGGCCCGCGCCTACGGTGGCCGGAAATCGGCTTGCGACTCCCGACGCCCGGGGCGTCTCCTGCGGCGACTAGGGGCGCGAGGGCGCGAACCTTGCCTCTCCCTCACGCGTTCCGCCTCCTCCTTCGCAAGCATTACTGCTTCGCAGAAGGAGGTGACGGCCTCCCATGCACTCTCGCTCCGAACCATGGCCTGAACCAGGGCCGGAGGCGAGAGATCGCCGCCGACTATGGTAAAGTTCCTAAACACAAAACTGTCAACTTAGTACCGAACCAAGTTTTCAGTTTTGTATAAAGAACGGTATTTCAATCACTGTTACGTTCTTATTACAAAAACTGGCTCCATGGTTTAAGCCATGTCAAAATATAAACCTTGTTTTGTAATAAGGCCGCTATGGTTTTGCTAGTTTTGGGGTTACACTGAAAGGGGTATATAATAAACAAAAAAAAAATTGCTACTATAAGAAATCGCCGGTCCATAAAGTACAGTGGTTCCGATTTCAAGATTATACTTGTGAAACCAACATGAATATAAAATACATGTTTTGACCTACTGACAGTTCATTATTTGTGATCATAACAATATTATTAATAACTGAACGACGAAGAACAAGTGATTTGGTTATGATAAACTTTAGTGTTCCAATATAACAACAAACTGTTATTATCATAATATGTATACCAAGTTTGATTAAATCACAATTTATTTTTGAAAAATTGGCAACTTTGCAAATTGTAGATTTAATGTCTTGGAGAAATAAGATAAATTCTTTTGAGGTATTTTCTTGAAGGGATAAAAAAAAAAAAAAAAAAAAATATAGAGTGGCTAATTACAATGAATAGTAAAGTTATACCAAGGTGTTTGTTTGCTTCACCTATGACCTTGAAGTCAAGGTGAGGAGACTCAACAAGTTGATATAATAATTTAAATAAATGTATATAATGTAGGTGGCAATATGTAACATATTGATTAGTTAGAGAATATATAATTTTAGTACTTGATTGTTTTATTACTTACTGTTTTGCATAAAATTATTATATTTTGTTTTCATTCTATATCTCAGTTGTTCATATGTCACAAAATAAATTACTGTACATGGAAGAGCTAGGACTAGAGTAGGACTTAATCCTGACCATAATGCAGGAACTCCTTCTACTTTGGCTATTTTATAAAACGCATCCTGAAATCAGAAGTACAAACATTTCATGAAAAAAGAGATCAGATAAACACTGTGTATAATGTAGACCTTATAAATTAAGGGACAGTTACAAAGTTTAAGACTAAAATAAGATTTTTACCATTTTACAAATATTTGAATTATTGATATAAAACATAAATGGAGTAAAATCTATGGGCGTTCTGGTTTCCATCGCACTGCTTCCGTTGATCCACTCCCCCTTGGTACACAGTGTATGTTGAAGTGTTGCGAAAATCGTAAACAAAGAAAATTATGTTATATATTACCATTGTTCCACTGAAATGTACTCGTCTGGGTAACCATGGCGATTCTCCACATGGGCATATGTGTTCCATAAGACCATTGCAATACAAGTAACATTTATTCGACAGCAATGCCTTTTGTTGTGCTTGCAGCCTTATTTTAACCACATCAAGGGGAGTCACTAAAACAAGTGAACGAAAAGGTATAACATAATATGAAACTTTATAAATATTTTCTGGACAAAAACGGAAAGTGAAGACTTACTGAATAACGAGGTTATAAGGGCACCGGAACATGCCGATGCCATTTGCTGGACTGGAGTAATCCGGAACTGAGGATCATCTTCTCGAATCATGGCATTGGTATTTTTCACAATCAATTAAGATAATGTTCTTCAGCGGTATTCATTCGGATCTTACCCGTCTATTTACGGTATTTACCGTGTTTTCCGATTCTTCAATTCAATCAATTCCGATCTATCTGTCTCTGTCAGTGTCAGTGTCACCTGTGCACAGAACACTATTACTCCTAGCCATTGAGTTATGAAAACTACTCCTAGCGGAGTACCTGCACCTGTGTCACTGTCATGTGTCATCATCATCAATCAAACCAAATTAAAATTTTCATAGAGTTTATAGAGTGGACGTAATTGTATCTGTAACAATGCCACCAGCTTCCAGTGTTGCCAACTTAGCTCTTTTAGAGCTAAATTTAGCTCTATTTTCCAATGCATGAAAAACAAACTTCTGTTCTTCTAAATGTTAGGTGTGTATCCGAATTTCATGCAGACCAACGAGTAAAATAATACATCGAGCCATATTTAGTCTGTGATTTGAACTACGGGCGGGGAATTACCGTATAGTTTTATTTCGTTCGTTTAATTTATGTACTTACTACGTTTCGTTCGATAATTCATTCTTTGATTTTGATAATTGGTGTACGATCGTGGTGGAGTACTGTGTTGATTATTTGTGTAGTTGTAGTGCGAATTACAATAAATTAGTATAGGAAAGTGCAACAAGCAAAATGTCAGCTCTTGCAATGATTTCATTGCCATGGTCAAACGGAGAAGTAGAAAGAGTATTTAGCCAACTAAATATTGTCAAAAACAAATCTAGAAATCGACTTAAAAATGACACCACCAATGCGATTTTAACTGTCAGATCTGGATTACGACGGACAAAAAAATGCTGGCACGACTATAAAGTGCCAAAAGAAGTCATAAATAAAATTGGTACCATGGCAACATATGATGTGGAAAACTCAGGACCAAGCACAAGTGGATTACAATTAGTAACCCACAATTTCGATAGTTCTGACGACGAATAAAAAAAAACTCTCATTAATCTAACAAAAAATAATATCTTGTTATGTTTTTCTATATTAATAATTAAAATGTTGATTTTTAAACTTTCTTTTATTTTAGCTCTTTTTTTTCCAAAAATTTAGCTCTATTTTAGCTCTTTTTCGAAGGTACTCTAGCTCTCTTTAAAAAACTGAGTTGGCAACACTGCCAGCTTCTGAAAACTTAGTTTGCAAAACTGTCTATGGAAAATAGAGATGCAGCGTTTAACCAAGGTTTAACCACTATTCCGAGTATAAATACGCAAAGACTATTCCGCTTAAACACTAATCCGCAGTCTTTCCATCTTTGTCGGACAATACTAGTCGGGACTTCAACCCGTTTACTATGCAGACTTTATAGACTAGGTACTTGTCAATATTCGATACGAAAAGACTTTAGACTAGATCCAATGCAGTCGAGTATCAAGTATGGACTAGTGCGCATGTTATCTCGGTGCTCGTCGTATTGATACCTACTCGACGTCGCAATCGGATACGCGTATTGGAATATTTTGAAATCGGTTTTCGTAAAGAATTTATGTTATGATGTGGTTAAAGAACTTTTAATTTTATTTTTTAAAGATATTACAGTGTTTATTGTTTAAAAAAATGGCTCCCAAAGAAAGGCCAACAAATAGCTGAGTATAACATTTGTAAAATACAATTACTGTTTCCATCTTTATGTGCATATTCATGTATCATGTTACACGTGTTTGAACAAATAAATTTATCTTTATCTATAATTGAGTTTTAAAAGTTCTGTACCAAACCTTACAAAGCACATAAAACGTAAGACATCCATTCGTAAGTTAAAAAACTGATTACTCTGCAAAATGAATTGAAATCAATCTACAATGTAGATAAATTGTTACGTTGACAGTCCTAAGCCTGTGTAAAGTATGAACCGAAGATAACAATATTCATTACTGCGTACGTAAGTATCTTAGACAAGTATCGGAACGCGAAGACTTTATACTAAGCAGACTATGCATACTTCGTGGACTAGGTGGAACAGGTAGTTGGATCGAGTATTTGTACGGAATCGGACTAGGTGCACTTAGTACAAAATTTACCTAGTACGACCCTTTGAGTGAGTATAAATACTCAAAGAGTACGACCGTACGACTCATCTCTTGGAAAATCAATAAAGTTTTGTCTTCTTCAATCGACTAATTGCTAAAATACTAAAAACAAACAAAAATAGATTATAGAACCAGTTACGTGAATAGCTGATTAGCCACAGCCATTTACAACCCGATTACCCGAGTGAGTTTCTGTTGCTCAGACAGTTTTCTGACAGTTTAACTTGGTGTGTGGTTTTATTTACATAAAGATTAGCAAGATATAACATTCAATACATCAATGATGCTTTGATGAGGAGGATACCGGATATCATACCACCTTGTATACTGACTACTGCATTTGAAATGACTAACATTCGTGCTGAAATACAGATTTTTCGCAGCACTGTTTAGTAAGTATTTTTTAGTTGACAGGTCTTTGATTAGTCTTAGCAATCTTACGGCGTACACTCGTACAGCTCTAGTAATTTCAGTCAAATTCACTGCCACATGGATGGAGGGCGTCACTGAAATTATCTAGTACATTTTTTAATATTCGGTATTAATAAACCCTACACACGAAAGCGGCGCTCTTTCTTGAGGGTTTCAGTTGTGTAGATGAAAAATACTTTTTGAAATGTTTACCACAGCGTCTAAATCTTTATTGTGAGTATCTTTTCATTTATTTTTGGAGTTTACATAACGTGACAGCTGTTTTTTATATCGGAACAAATTGTGGGCTACCTATTTTATGAGACGGTCACACACCGATCGTTCGTAAAATCGTATATGAAATAATAATCGTGTCGGAGGCGACGGGTAATAATGAAATGCCGAATGTTATTATTATTCGTGCATGATTGATTTTAGCTTTCGTTCTCCGGTTCCCATGTTCGACCAAGTAGGTAAAGGAAGTAAGTGTATCGTCGCCGTGAGATTTAAGGTCTCGTTACTTGTGGCCCATACATACCTTTCTATTTAAAATTAAATATAGACGCCAGGGCTTTAGCGGTTAATTAATTCAATGTCACTGATTTTTGAAGCCGCGAGTGTTGCCGTAGGGGCGGAGCTCATGCTTTCAACGTCCTGCCATTATTCCAAAAAAATGCCTCTATCTTTTAATAAAAAACTAGGTTTTTGTCTTGTCATCAACTTACTAAAATCTATGTACTGAATTCATATTATGGATGGGAATGTTGAATAGCATTGTCCATTGTCACTATGAGCTTTTTTAAATATTTCAAAATAATATACATACATAATAGTTAAAAATAAAAAGTACTTGTGTTATGAGGTCTTGTCTACTTCAAACATTAGTACCTATTTGCAAAAATTTAAAATTTCCCAGTAAATACATTTTCTAAGTCTCTTTAAATCTTTAGGAACTAAGGAGTCCCAAAGTCATTATGCAGTGATATTCTGCACAAGATTTTAGTTTGCTGTCATTGACATTGTAAACATATCAGTGCCACCTTATCTGAAGTTTCTGCATGACTTCATATCAGATTCTCATGTTAACATTTTGATTAGAACTCATTTATTAATTGTTATCAGTTTAAACATCCAACTAGTTTATAATTAAATCAAGTACAGTCGAGTTCATTAATATATTAGCCCTTTCAGGCTTCAAAAATATATGACCGTCAAAAAAAATCATAATATTGTGACAACTATAAGCATCATTAAATTGTGGTCAAGATTTCGATTCATTAATATGTGACTGGTTTTTCTCAGTAACATGTATACAGCCAAAAGCACATTATTATATGAACAACATTAAGATCATATTATCTGAACATTGTAGGATTCACAATTATGTATGCACACATGAATACAATAATATCTAAACAAGTAGATGTAATTCAAATTCAACCTTATTACTTAAGTCATAAAGATAATTTTAATAGCAATCTTAAAATTAACTAGTCGTAGAACTGTCTTAGATTGAACTTCAAATGACGTTAAATTTTTCTAATTACTGGAAGATAGTACTGGAAGCTAGTACTGGGAGCTAGTACTGGAAGATAGCACTGGAAGATAGTACTGGAAGATAGCACTGGAATATAGTACTGGAAGTTAGAACTGGAAGATAGTGCTGGAAGATAGTATTGGGAGCTAGTACTGGAAGATAGCACTGGAATATAGTACTGGAAGTTAGTACTGGAAGATAGTACTGGAAGATAGTATTGGGAGCTAGCACTGGAATATTATATAGTACTGGAAGATAGTACTGGAAGCTAGTACTGGGAGCTAGTACTGGAAGATAGCACTGGAAGTTAGTACTGGAAGATAGTACTGGAAGATAGTATTGGGAGCTAGCACTGGACTATAGTACTGGAAGTGAGTACTGGAGTAATTTCCAGTACTATATTCCAGTGCTATCTTCCAGTACTAGCTCCCAGTACTAGCTTCCAGTACTTGCTCCCAGTACTAGCTTCCAGTACTATCTCCAGTACTAGCTTTAAGTACACTTACTGTATTAGTACAGTAGTAGTAGTACAGTACTTCCAGCACTATCTTCCAGTTCTATCTTCCAGTGCTATCTTCCAGTACAGCTCCCAGTACTAGCTTCCAGTACTATATACCAGTGCTAGCTCCCAATACTATCTTCCAGTACTATCTTCCAGTACTAACTTCCAGTACTATATTCCAGTGCTATCTTCCAGTACTATCTTCCAGTACTAGCTCCCAATACTATCTTCCAGCACTATCTTCCAGTTCTAACTTCCAGTACTATCTTCCAGTGCTATCTTCCAGTACTAGCTCCCAGTACTAACTTCCAGTACTATATTCCAGTGCTATCTTCCAGTACTATCTTCCAGTACTAGCTCCCAATACTATCTTCCAGCACTATCTTCCAGTTCTAACTTCCAGTACTATCTTCCAGTGCTATCTTCCAGTACTAGCTCCCAGTACTAGCTTCCAGTACTATCTTCCAGTACTAGCTTCCAGTACTATCTTCCAGTACTATCTTCCAGTACTAGCTCCCAGTACTAGCTTCCAGTACTTGCTCCCAGTACTAGCTTCCAGTACTATCTCCAGTACTAGCTTTAAGTACACTTACTGTATTAGTACAGTAGTAGTAGTACAGTACTTCCAGCACTATCTTCCAGTTCTATCTTCCAGTGCTATCTTCCAGTACAGCTCCCAGTACTAGCTTCCAGTACTATATACCAGTGCTATCTTCCAGTACTAACTTCCAGTGCTATCTTCCAGTGCTATCTTCCAGTACTATCTTCCAGTACTAGCTCCCAATACTATCTTCCAGCACTATCTTCCAGTTATAACTTCCAGTACTATCTTCCAGTGCTATCTTCCAGTACTAGCTCCCAGTACTAGCTTCCAGTACTATCTTCCAGTACTAGCTCCCAGTACTAGCTTCCAGTACTTGCTCCCAGTACTATATTCCAGTGCTATCTTCCAGTACTATCTTCCAGTGCTATCTTCCAGTACTAGCTCCCAGTACTAGCTTCCAGTACTATCTTCCAGTAATTAGAAAAATTTAACGTCATTTGAAGTTAATCTAGCCAGTCAGTAATTTTAAGATTGCTATTAAAATTATCTTTATGACGTAAGTAATAAGGTTGAATTTGAATTACATTTACTTGTTTAGATATTATTGTATTCATGTGTGCATACATAATTGTGAATCCTACAATGTTCAGATAATATGATCTTAATGTTGTTCATATAATAATGTGCTTTTGGTTGTATACATGTTACTGAGAAAAACCAGTCACATATTAATGAATCGAAATCTTGACCACAATTTAATGATGCTTATAGTTGTCACAATATTATGATTTTTTTTGACGGTCATATATTTTTGAAGCCTGAAAGGGCAAATATATTAATGAACTCGACTGTACCTGTTTGTTTACTTAATGTAAATGTTAAAATGTTTACATTACATTTCCTATTTTTATTTTTCTGCACCAAAGACTGAAGGGAAGTCCTAGAAGACCAAATATTCAAATTCTCCAGAAAGGTATTGCTATGTAAAATTAAATGTTGGTTTTCCTGAGGATACATAAATTGTTGTGTTGTCCTTATTAATTGGTCATAACAAATTCATAAAGTAGGTACCTACCTGTATTAATCAATTGCAACATTAAATCAAGGAAGACTAATTAAATTACCTATTTACCAGTTGGGCAGAGTCATAGTTAAGAAAGTAATATTATTGATTTACTTTTGTGCCAAATACATAGGGCGTTGTGTGACCCAGTAACTGGGTTATGGAGGTCAGATAGGCAGTCGCTCCATGTAAAATACTGATGCATCCGGTTAGTGTTGCTGGCCTACCCCAAAATATTTGGGAAAAGGATAGGTAGTCTAATTTACTCTTTTGCCAAATAGTGACACATACAAGTTAGGTACTTTACACAATAAGCTGACAGGAATTTTCTGACTTGAGCACTGCTATTTAACTAACTATAAAATAATTTATAATGGTGTACACTAATTTAAAATAATTAAAATTAAAATAAGGTTAATATTTATTAGCAAATAATAGATATTAGGATAAATCAATACGTGAATACAATGACAAATCGATTTTATAATAAAATTATAATGAACAGATTCCACAGTCCACAATTGATGAATTTCTGTACCGACTTTGACTCAGAAAAAATATTTTTATGTCCTCATCCTGTACTATTTGACCCTAATGGTCACTCTAAATATCTTCTGTCAATGGCTTTGTTTAATTTTAAACAGTAAAGTGTATACATTTATTATTCAAAATTCTTTAACAACAAAAATTACGAGTACTTTCTATTATTAGTCTGTCCCATTATATTGTGAGTTGGCACAGACGCGTTGTGCCTTCTGTGCGAATATCGCCAGAATAACGAAATATTTCTCACAAAAAGTCGTATATGTTGCTATTTACTAACAATACTTCAATTTTTTCAGTGATAATTATGATAATATCTTGATTGATTATGTGTAGACTGACTCATTATATTATTATGACTGATTTATTACTTATTAGTAACTAGATATCACTAGTTTTATCTACAAGTCTTTTACCACCTGAATAGTTGCTAGTTTTGATTTTGTATTTCATAGTCTGACTTTTTGGTACTTAGGTACTTTTTCGGTATCACCAACAAATACAAAAGAAAATCTTATCTTTTATTTTCAATATGTAAATTGTTTGGACTATTCTCATACATCACGTCGCTGTGGGCGTGATAATTACGTAAATTACCTCACACTCGGATAATTTTAACTGAATAGATTCATGCCAACAGTCAGTAAGGTGTTCTATAGAATCATTGTATGTTTTATTCATTTGCATGGCCGGGGCATTTGATAGAGGATGCATTTTTCACATCCTTGCTCACTCGTAACTCGCCATCAATCTCTAGCCACGGCTTATGTACGTACCTAGTCCCGTTACTCACGCAGTTATTGACTGTTGTGTTCATGATCTCATTTCAGGTGTTCTCCTAGCTTAATAGTTTGCTACCCTCGTCTGGGTATTTTTAAAATCTTAAATATCTTTTCTATCATTAAAACCAACAACCGTTTCAGTATTTTGACTAGTTTCGAACTGGAACGGAGCTCTTAGTCAAAATATCCTCACGCAAGTCGAACTGAATAACCGTGAAATAATTATTGATGTGAAACATTATTAAATTATTATCGGACATTTAGCTAGACGCACTTCAAGTTCCAGGTTACCATCCCTTCCTTGTTGCTATTCCGCCAATTCGCACTAACCGTTTCCAAATGACTTTTATAATGCGCACAGCAAAAGAGTGGAACTCTCTACCTGCGTCTGTGTTTCCGAACGCATACAACCCTATTCTCTTCTAAGTTATAGTGAACAGGCAGGCATCTTCTGGGTAAGCTCACTCCATCGTCGACTTTGTCTCTGTCACCTCTGCCCTAGACTAAGGTCAAGACTAGTCAAGAGCAAACCCATCCTAAATAAAAAAAATAAAAATATCTGTAGCCGCACGTAAAACCGATTGCTTGCGGGGCGACGCTTGCCGCGTGGCGACGCAACACCTCGCCACTATACAGTCTGTATGTAGTAGTGTGTAAATAATTTCGATGTTTCTCATCTGCCAGGCGTCCCGCGACGGCTCAATTTTTTATTCTAATTAAGTACCTACTTACATATTTAACTGCGAGTGTGTCTAAGGAAAATAAAATTGAAGAAACAGTTTCAGTAGTAGGTACCTATTACGTAAATGATTACAATAGATCTGGGATTTCATGATGTTTACTTTTTGTCCAGTCAGTAGGTAATGTGACATCACTAACTGAAATTGAAAGTCTCGTTAATATTCGCCAGATACGAACCTGGGGGCCTACTCCGAAGTGATAATCCGAAGTATCGGCCGAAAGTTCGACCGTTTCTTGACTTCCAATGTTTCCTTATTTGAATTTGAATCCGTACCCGTCTTCAAGTTACGCTTTTGACTGTGACTTTTCTATTTGACCGTCTTTTTTCTTTCGCCGTAGTCAGCCATAGTCAGCCGTAATCAGGAAACGGCCGAACATTCGGCCGATACTTCGGATTTATCTTCGGTGTAGACCCCCTGTAATCTTGTAGGTACATACCCTAGCAAACGGTTCTCTCACCTTCAAACCATCACAACAGTGTACGACCGAGTCAGGAACTCAGGATTGTCTGCAGTTACCTACAATGTGCTCGTATCTATATATATACTTTTCTACGGTAATGTCAAGGTCGGGCCAGCATCTCGGGCAACGCCCCTCTCAAACCCGTTATGATCCGTCTATTAAAACCAACCAATTACATAACACGATCATCATAAAAACTAGTTAAGTACGGAAAGAGTTAATTAGTGTTACAATTGGCGGTGCTACTTCTGTACAAGGCTCGTCCAATGTAATAGTAAACTTGAACACCGAAGCTGACATTGAATATATTCCTTCCTCAAGTATCGATTACCATTGTTGCATGTTGATGTTTAAAGTGTTACGATACGTATTATTATCGATGTTACGGTTCGTATTTTATAAAGCCGTTATCGTTTCGCAGCGAGATTTGAGTGAGCCGATGCGTGTATTTTTTTTTTTACGATTACAACCGTGATTATGATGACTAACACTTGGAAACCGTATGTCTGTGTTCCCATGGTGTCTATTCTCGTCATACTATCAAATCTTATGTCTCTCAAAGCAAATTCTGACTCTAATTCAAAGGAGTATGGTAAATATTTACGGCTCTGTACGTCAGAACTTCTATTAATTCAAAACTTGCAGCGAAACGGTTACAAAAAAAACGGTGGTGTTATGGCGACATGTTTGAGCAGTCTAGGATCGTCCAAAAAATTTCAAGGTGCTTTGGTTCGCAAGGTACTAAATACTTCCAGTCGTCTGCATCTGAGGTCATGAACCTTATATTTCATTCGCGGATTCAGTTTTTTGTTGGCAGTGTTGGCACGGTAACACTGCCTAGAATGTTATGATATCTGGCACGAGAATCATTTAAATCTTCGCCTACAAAGAAATGCTAGATCGAAAAGAATATAATGTTGATCTTCATAGAAGATGTACACAAATTGACAATTCGTGCTAAAAGTTTATTTCAAAAGAAATAATGAATCACAATAAGCAATAATGTACTATATACGCGGTGTTTTTATTGCATCCATGGAACGTCACAGGCTATTTCATGGCTTTCTGATACATTAATGTAGATAAGCGTAATCCATATTTCCGACAAAGCTGGAACTGCCAACGAGGATTTTTATCTTTTGTGAGTGTCAGCCGAGGCACAAATGACGTAGCTGTAATCAAATAACTGTCACTATTATCGTCGATCTTTAGATTTAAATGTCTATTGTCATATGATTTAACACGAGCCTTGAACGTGTATCTACCTATTTACAACGTGAAGGAGAAAAGTAACATCAGTACATTATTTACGGCCGAACCCAATAACTTATTTTCAGTTAAAGACAGATCGCTATTGATGATAGACAGTATAATTATATCTATGCTCGGACGGCGTCTCACAATCACTGATAAAGGCTATCTATCTAACGAAAACAATAAGTAGGTTTCTCTACTTCGCCCTCCCGTGCGTTCCATTACAACCAACATCACTTTAAAAAACAACATGTGTAATTAGGGTTATATTAAAACTTCTTTGTTTCTTACTTCTAAATAAGTTACTGGATTAAGATATAATTCTGTAGAGCCATATTTGTTATGGCCGCGAATCAAAATACAACCTGTTACTGACCTGCAAATTGCAAAAAACGTAATAAAATTTGAATTTCGCGGGCTACCTTAGCGCATTAATGTTATTTTTTTTTTAACTTAAATTCATGTTGGAAAGGTGCTTGCACGGGGGGTGTTAGTAAGGGGGGGGGGTTAAATTTCTGTTATTTTTTGCCTAGGGCGCACCGTTTTCGAGATATTTGAATTTCAATTTTTTTTATTACTTTAAATTAAAAAAAAAATCTATGATCATTATTGCAAGTACTAAAGAGTTCATTTTAGCTTGGCTACTTTACGTTTATCCCAGCAATTCGGGGAATAGTCAACTCTGCCATCTGTCAAACAAATCGTGTATTGGGACGCATACTTTTGGCATTTTCATACAAAGAGATATCTGTTGTGGGCGATACACCCTCCCATCAGTAGAAAGCGTGGGCCGGTATGATTCCTAGATTATTGGGACGTTAAAACCATCGATAGATATATTTTTATATCTCCAGTAGGCCGAAACTGGTGATATATAAGCTATTGGGTTCGGCTGTTAGTAACGTTCTGGCATCCATCGTTTTGCCTTTAAACGTCGTCGTTCCTTCATCGATTATGACTCAAGTAACTAAAGCTCGTGTTAAAGCGACGCGATTGCTGATCGGATTTAGCTACCCTTAGCGAAACCTATTTCTCACTGTACCAAGTATCATTTTGTATTCATCATCGTCCTCTCTTTCTCATCTCTATTCATTTGGAGTCAGCGTCGCAAGCTAGACTTCTTCTTTCATACATCTCTAACCTAAGAGCCGTTGAATCTTCAACTGCTTTTTAGCCATGTCGTCTTTTACACAATCCATCCTTTGTTTGGTCTTCCTCTACTTATAGTCTTCATACTCTAAACCTTTTCAGTGCATGTTCCCCATTTCCGAATCAAGTATCTGCTCGAGTATAAGCTTTATGCTGTTACTGTGCTGTCTATGAAGCTAAGTTGTCTTAAGGTGTGGTTGCTCAATGAGCCTTATATGGATATCAATTTACTCTTCAATGGATTTCGTTTGATTCTAAAGTCTGGGAGACTTCGAAACGCATCCGTCGTAAATCTTAATCCTTCTATTTAATTGCAATGGAACGTAATTGTGTCTTATTGCTGCAGTGCGGTGTCTTTAGTCTTCATGTTCAATTTACTAAATTGGCAAATACCGGTTTAGGCTTCTTGCTTTTGAACTAGTTATCACAAGGTCGATCAGGATGTATCACTATGTTTGCGCTTTTCATTAGTGAAGAGACGTGAGTTTCAATCTTGTGAGTGGGTAACATGACGATGGTTAACAACTGTACCCAGTAATTGTCAAAAAGGCATTCAATAGTTCTGCACATTCATGGAAATGTGTGCTTATTTACTCAAGGAATGTCACACGTTTACAAAATGACTTAAGAATTTCGCACGTTCCCAATAAGAATGAATTTTGGATTAGTGCATATTTGGCATTTTACCATCCCTAATGAATGTCACCTGTGTTGCTACTAAATTCCTCTCTAGCACCGTTATTGCGTGACACACTATCAAACACAATCTGAATTATTTTGAAGCATATTGGTAATCCATTCAAAATCAAAAATCAAAATAAAAGGTAATCCATCGCTTCATATGTTCGAAAAATTTGTCTGCTCAACAACGTAAATAACACAACGAATGTTGTTGAATTGTCAAAATGAAACCAAACTGATACTGTGTTACGCAATTACCCCTCTGGTCTACGCCACGGAAATCTCCGTCACTGCCCGAGTTTGATGTTCTTATATCCAATCCTCACAAGTCACAGTTTAGCCAGTGAGTCACGTTTTCATAGGAAGTTTAATGTGATACTAAATCGCTCACGGCGCTCTTTGGCTATAGTTGCTACATCGTGAGAATCGTATTTTTCCTCCAAAGTTAAGAATTTCCCAAACTAACACAGACATTCTAATTTCCTTTTTTTACGTGCTCAATCTTTGTCCACTTTTAAATTTCTGGTAAAAAAACACTTCCTCTCTCCTTACATCATCATTACAGAATACAGTTCCTTGCTCTTGTTTCATGTTTATTATTGTATATATAAAGGTATTTATATAGATAAGTGTATGATTTGTGTGTATGTATTTATTGTATATTATTATGTAAGTGGTACACCATTGACTACCTGCAGTATTGTCTGTCCTATTTAATCTTTCTAAAGATTGTCTGTAAAAGATCGCTTTAAGGCTTCTACATACCGGCGCGACTTGTCGCGCGACGCGACACGACACTAACACTCAGTTGCAGAAACGATCTTTAAATTTTAAAGACTACATTAAACACTAATGTAGCATTAAATCATTGCACAAAACCATTTTTTATTTTATTTTAATGCTCCATTAAATTTAACTAATGAAATGTCAAACCTAATGAAACCGGCCATTTTAAACACTTTTACGTTGCACGTAACTTCATTAGCGCCCATTAGCAAGTGGTGAACTTTAAGTTTGACATTTCAGATTTTTTAATTTTAATGGGCCGAAAAGCATCCATTAAGAGCAACATTAGTGTTTTCTACGGTACTTGAATGCATTTCTGTAATTGAAAGATGTGTTTAACCAGTCTTTCATCATTATCTGATTCTTATTTAGTAGATTTACCTCGCCGTCGAATCCCAGACCGAGTGAATTCATTTTTAAAACATGATGGAAAAGAGTTTCGTGTAAGGTATAGAATTTCCAAGGAGGCAGTTCTTCAAATTTGTAACGTATTTGATTAAGATTTAGAACCAGTGACGCAAAGAAATAAATCCATTAATGGCCTGACACAGCTTATATGTTTGAGATTTTTCGCCACTGGATCTTTCCAGCAAGTAGGTATTGGGTGATTTAATAAACATAAATAAATCAAAAGTTTGTCGGAAACAGGTTGGGTCGGGTTGTTTGTCAGTTTGTTTATACAAAAAGTATCCCGTGAGCTAGCAAAATTAAGCCACCTCTATATTAAAATGCCATACCGGACGGAACTACGTAGAGTTGCAGAAGGTTTTTATGAAATTGATGGATTTCCACGTGTGGCAGGAGCTCTAGACTGCACACATGTTAAAATTATTAGATTAAGGGGGATGCGCTAAGGTAGCCCGCAAAATTCAAATTTTATTACGGTTTTTGCAATTTGCAGGTCAAGTATCACGATCTAACTATGATTCGCGGCCATAACCAATATGGCTTTACAGAATTATAATCATTAGAATATGAATCAGAAGTATAAAAATTGCAAAAAACGTTGGTAAATTTGAATTTCGCGGGCTACCTTAGTGCATCCCCCTTAAACCAGATTATTTAAACTACATTAAACCACAGAGTACACTGAATACACATAAATCAACTACATTTACTTTATTTTATGCTAAAATTGTGGTGTAATTGTACGTACGGATAATAACAGAACGCAAATGTTCACTCTTTTCGTTCAATATGGTAATTTGTTCCTGGCAATATTGTTTAAAGTCTTCTTTAACTAAAGTGGCATTAAAAATGTCTAATGCTATCTAAAATTTGTTTGTGCAACTTCATTAAAGTAATGAATTCATTAGCGATAATGTTGCTTTATGTAATGAAGTGTTAATGGTGAGCTTTCTGCAACTGAGTGTAAGGCCCCGCGTGTCTCGCGACGAGCGGTGCCTTTGAGTCACGTCGCGTCGCGCGACAAGTCGCGCCGGTATGTAGAAGCCTTTAAGCGATAAGACCGCCCATTGTCACTCTTTGTAAAATTTCAACATTTATATGTACGTATATATCTGTAACTTTTATGGTGTACATAATAAAGAGTATTCTATTCTTAACTATTAAGTATTGATCTCGAATTCTCGACACTACTCGAACACAATTCAAACGATTGGTGCTTGAACACTTCTAAAATACGATCATATTATTATAAGAGTGCCTCAACACTCCTTGTTTTGGTAGTTGTTATATGGCAAAGAGTTTTTATTTAAACTTTAATCACGTTTAAAAACAAACGTTCCTTGGCTATACTTGGTAATTCTATTACAGAAATTCATTGTGTTATTCTGATCATGATTTGTGTGGATTGACTGTAAATAGTCATGTGTATTGGTAATGGTAATCAAATTTGAATCATGTGACATCGGAACAGTTTATTGTTTGCACAGCTTCGATGTATTAGCTATGACAATACATAATCCATATTCATGATTGATGTTTCTATTAGAAATTAACAACTAATGGCTTTCTGTTTTGATTACAATTGAAGTTGTTAGTTTACAATATTGTGAATTTCGATCCAAGAAAGTCAGCAACCTATGATTCAGTTAAATGTTGACTTTTTTTGCTCAGGTGTGTGATTTCCTTATCATAAAGGTCATGAGATTGTTGTAAATCATCAAGGACATGAACTTGATGATATACAACTACGTTAAACCAAATTAAAATTAAATTAGCCCAGATGACATTAATATTCCTTTATTGTGAGTGTGAGTTTCTTACGTAGGTAAAATAAATCCGACAAATAAAGGCTGGTGCAGACTGGCGCGGTACCGCGGGCGCGACAGGCAGCGCAACTCAACACTTTCCTTGAAGTTTTCATAGAAATTGTGCTACTAGTGTCGCGTCCCGCCTGTCTGTGGGAGCCTTAAATAGTACTTGTCTTCCTGCAACACAACGGAAACAAAAGCTTTGTTATTTCATTTAAACATAGCCTATGAAAACATTAGATTGAAAGTTTATTACAGACCTATACGATATGCTTACGAGTATGTTTAGGAAAACCGTATTTACATGTAAAGTGCAATATTATAAAGTAGGTGTACCTCTATGCTGTTCTTGTGTAACGATATGTTACGTAACCTCGAACTGCGGTTATGACGCACTCGTGATTATGTGCAAACGCCGGGAATTCTGGCAGGGTTCAGGAAAATGAGCAATATCAAACATAAACCTATGGAAAATACGAGTTTATTAGTTGTTGTTGTAAATAAACATTGGGTTTACGTAGATAGGTCGTTTACGGGCCAGCTCCATAGTGTCTTTACATCGTTCATTACATTTGACAGTATTTTTATGACAATCTGCCGAATTCATTATTCGGAGGTGTTGAAACAGGTGGTTAAGGCCTGCGGACGTCTTAATAAACAAATCTTCCTCTTCAAATGTCAAACAAACACTCAGTTGCAGAAACGATCTTTAAATTTTAAAGACTACATTAAACACTAATGTAGCATTAAATCATTGCACAAAACCATTTTTTATTTTATTTTAATGCTCCATTAAATTTAACTAATGAAATGTCAAACCTAATGAAACCGGCCATTTTAAACACTTTTACGTTGCACGTAACTTCATTAGCGCCCATTAGCAGGTGGTGAACTTTAAGTTTGACATTTCAGATTTTTTAATTTTAATGGGCCGAAAAGCATCCATTAAAGAGCAACATTAGTGTTTTGTACAGTACTTGAATGCATTTCTGTAATTGAAAGATGTCTTTAACCAGTCTTTCGTCATTATCTGATTCTTATTTAATAGATTTAGGTACCTCGCCGTCGAATCCCAGACCGAGTGAATTTATTTTTAAAACATGATGGAGAAGAGTTTCGTGTAAGGTATAGAATTTCCAATGAGGCATTTCTTCAAATTTGTAACCTACTTGATTAAGATTTAGAACCAGTGACGCAAAGAAATAAATCCATTAATGACCTTACACAGCTTTTAATATTTTTGAGATTTTTCGCCACTGGATCTTTCCAGAAAGTATTGGGTGATTTAATAAACATAAATAAATCAACAGTTTGTCGGAAACAGGTTGGGTCGGGTTATTTGTCAGTTTGTTTATCCAAAAAGTATCCCGTGAACTAGCAAAATTAAGCCACCTCTATATTAAAATGCCAGACCGGACGGAACTACGTAGAAATTGATGGATATCCACGTGTGGCAGGAGCTCTAGACTGCATACATGTTAAAATTAATATAACATAATAAGGGGGATGCGCTAAGGTAGCCCACGAAATTCAAATCTTATTACCTTTTTTGTAATTTGCAGGTCAGTAACACATTGTATGTTGATCTAATTATGATTCGCGACCATAACCAATATGGCTTTACAGAATTATAATCATTAGAATATGAATCAGAAGTATAAAATTTGCAAAAAACGTTAGTAAATTTGAATTTCGCGGGCTACCTTAGCGTATACACCTTAAACCAGATTATTTAAACTAGACTAAACCACAGAGTACACTGAATACACATAAATCAACTACATTTACTATATTTTATGCTAAAATTGTGGTGTACTTGTACGTACGGATAATATCAGAACGCAAATGTTCACTCTTTTCGTTCAATATGGTAATTTGTTCCTGGCAATATTGTTTAAAGTCTTCTTTAACTAAAGTGACATTAAAAATGTCTAATGCCATCTAAAATTTGTTTGTGCAACTTCATTAAAGTAATGAATTCATTAGCGATAATGCTGCTTTATGTAATGAAGGGTTAATGGTGAGCTTTCTGCAACTGAGTGAAAGTGAGGTAGTTCACTGTCCACGTGCAATTTTTAAGCTGCATTCTTGTTACAGATGTTGCTCAACCGTTATAGGCCCACACAGGGCGCTGGCGTCCATTCTTGCGAAGAGCCCATCCATCGTAGCAGTGTCGCTTCAAAGCCGGGACTACCACGAGGTCACCGGCGACATAATCTGCCCTAATGTAGTCAGAGGCATCGACCACTTGAGAGATCCGCGTCTCAATAAGGTAAGATATGTGGAATCTCCGCAAGTTGCAGTATAATCATATTATATTTAAAGTTAATATACAACATTAGTTTTTGTTTATACTAAACCCGAAAAGGGGTCATTGTACTCGTCAATTTGAACAATTTTTTCTATGGGACCAACCTTGAAATCGCGAAAAAAAAACAACTGTTCCCTACATTTGTGTTCACTTAAACCGACAAAATGTATGGAACAGCTGATTTTTATTTCGCAATTTCAAGGTTGGTCCCATAGAAAAAAATGTTAAAAATGATGAGTACAGTGACCCCTTTTCGGGTTTAGTATAAACAAAAATACCGTCAGCAAGAAAATGGGCAGTTTTCACAAAAACTTTTTTTGATGCCACTCAATCCTTTTTCTTATAAGGATCAAAATCTCGAGGGAGGACCAACTGAGGTTTGAGAACTAGAAAAGTCAGAAAATGCAAAAAAACTTTTCCCATACATTGCATTGTATTTCTTCTTTTTGCTAAATAAAATTATTCTTATCTACGATTATAACGTAAATTAAAAAAAAAATGTAGGAAATGAGACAAAATGTCTCAAAAAGTTAAAGACAGTCTCGTAAGACCGTTTTCCTGTGCATGGCTACAACGATTAAGGACCTTTACTGCCCTGTCTCAAAAAACCATTCTGTATAGTGCCAAATACGCTACAGAAACTCGGAAACACGAAAACTTTATTTCGGATTCAGCTGCAACTTTAAATAAATAAATAATCTTTTATTTCGGACCAAAGAATCCATATAGTGTTAGTAACATACAAAAGCTTACTATCTAGTGTTAGTACCTATCACCCTCCTCACAAACTGCTTCATTATCTGAGAGCTGAAGCTCTCACTTTAGCTGCCCCCTAATTGCGTAACACAGTTTGAATCGGAATCGGAATGATCTTGAAGTATATTGCTAATCCATTGCTTCTTATGTTAGAAAACTGTGTCTGCTCAACAACGTAACTAACGCAATGAATGTTGTTGAACTGTCAAATTGAAACCGATTCCTACTGATAGTGTGTTACGCAATTAGCCTACTGTTTTGTCTTGCAGCATTGGTTTTTGAAACGAGTGTACAATTGGTTGGTCTCAGTATCAAGTCATGTAGTTTATAGGGTTCACTAACTCCTAGATCACTTAGCCTGTCCACTGTTTGAGTGGGGCGATAAGGTACCAATCTATTTTTATGTATGTACTAGATCAAACTGGAATATTTGTCAACTATAATTTTAGTTTTTTTTTAGTTTTGCCTGGGTTTTCCTTATAGTCGGTATTGAACTATTGAGCTAATGTAAGGAAAAACGAGTGACATTGACTACTGACCACAATAGCATACTAGCATTGAAATTCGCTTTGTTTTGAAACAGATTTAAATAAAAATATGTTATGTAAATGGTTTAGACATTTGGCTGGAGTTGAGTTTTGGTTTAGTCTATGTAAATCTATCGATAGTGTAGAAAAAACAACCAACACTAGGGGATAGTTTTCTAGGACATTTTTTCCGGTTTTGGCAACTGAGCCGTTGTGGACTATTCTGCCAGCGTCATGTAGTGACGGCAGCACAGCAAGATGAGCCGTCAAACTTAGTACTTTGTGGAAGTTGTTAATGTTAGTAGCTGAATGGCCAAGACAAGTTTTGTTAATAAATTGAACTTCAAACTAGGTAGTATTGAATCATAATGTCAAAGTCAAATAATTTATTTCAAATAGACACTTAAAGACACTTTTGAACGTCAACATTTACAAGAAAATATAATTGATTCAGCACCCTAATTGCGTAACACAGTTTGAATCGGAATCTTAATGATTTTGGAAGTATAAGGTAATCCATTGCTTCATAGGTTCTGTCAAATTGAAACCGATTCCTACTGATAGTGTGTTACGCAATTAGCCCACTGGTTGCTCCCCCTAGTTTCGTACGGCGAAAAATGTGCCAGGAACTCCACCGAATCCCAACCCAATTCAACTCCAAATTATAAATTACCCTAAAATTACACACACACGATAAACCCTTTTATTGATGAAAAGAAATGAAGAATGAAACACATGGTCCATTGAAAGGCATTTGCCACTATAATTTCTCATTAATATTCGTAAACATAAGTAATATCTAGATGATTATGAATGATAAATACAGTATGTTATATTTTTTAGGGTCTAGCTTTCACACTGCAAGAGCGTCAGGCCCTCGGCATCCATGGACTTTTGGCAGCCAAGTTCAAATCTCAAGAGGAACAGCTAGAAATATGTACTATTTCCATTGACAGATATGAGGATAACCTCAACAAATATCTCTACCTCGTTGAGTTACAGGTGACTAAACATGATACAGGTACCATTGATTCTGTGAAGCTATTTATAGAAACTGGGTTTTGGATACAGGGGCTGGTATGGGGTGGTTATTGTACAAATTCTAGTTTGAGATTGGAATACTAGGTATAAAGTTTAATATATTATGCATGGATTTGTTGAATTAATGTACTTACTAGACATAAACAGTGGATTTATATACTGTGAGTATTTTTTTGCTTGAATTTAATTACAATTATTTGGGTTGAATTACTGATATCTGAATTCCTGATTCCTGATATCAGATTCCGGAAATCAATGACTGGGTGGGCAGTTGTTTTATTTGGGCTTTGTTTTATTGTTTAAAAGGTGTGAACAAATATTTCTTATTATTTACTCACAATAATTAAACTCCTTAGTAAAAAAAAACTGCGTTTTTGCAAATTGTGTAATTAACTATCACAAATAATATGCATGTTTGACGATAATAAATTATTTAGCCCTGCTTGCCTCAAAAATCACTAAGTGCGTTTAGCGCTAAACATCCAATCGATTGACAGAATCAGAAACATTTTTCAATGAGTTTAGCTCTAAACCCATTTACTGATTTGTGGAGTAAGCTGGCTTTAATGTATGATTGGTTAAAGCAGTTTACCGGATGATTTGTTCAATTATGTACAAAGGACTGTTGTATTTGTTGTGTGCCGGTGTATAATTTTGTTAATGGCAACTATGACCTCTGAAGCCTTTGTAGGTCTAATTTATTATTTAAAGTTTGCGTTTGTTTGATAATCTTTATAAGACAACGGTCTGTTTATAGCAGGCATTAACTTATTTTGATTTAGTAAAGAGGTAGGTAAGTAATTGAAAAAACAAAAACAAAGATGTTTTTTAAGATAAGTAAACAAGTTGTTTATTTGTTTGGGAACAGTCAAGTCGGATTTTCTATAACAATAACTGGAACAACGTGGAAGAGACCGATGTCCATTAGTGCACGTCGATAGGCTAACATAATTTTAAATTACTAACCTAACCACCATCTTCTTTTCCAAAGTAAACATGGCAATGTTTTTAATAATTTTATTGAATTATTGCAGGACAGAAATGAGAAGTTGTTCTTTAGGCTTCTAGCGGAGAACGTTGAAAAGTATTTGCCGATCGTATACACCCCGACCGTGGGACTGGCGTGCCAGAAGTTCGGTCTCATTTACAGAAGACCTAGGGGCCTTTTCATCACCATCAACGACAAGGGACATGTATTCAACATTATTAAAAATTGGTGAGTGCATTGATGTATTCAAAGCGTTAGATACGGGACTTAGTAACAGCGCCTGGTCCTATCAAACTAAGTGATGCCCGTAGTGGCACGCTGTCGCGCACGGGATATCGTTGATCAAACATTCGGCCATCATTCGGCAGCTAACGCGATTTCGCTCGCACGACAGCGCTGTCTCCTATCTCTGTTCTTGTCTATCGGTAACTATAGGTTTGCGACTGTGATCACACCGATTGCATGTAGTCGTGCGCCGAGCACAGGGGGTCTACTCCGAACATAAATCCGTAGTATCGGCTGAATGTTCGGCCGTTTCTTGACCACGGCTGACTACAGCGAATGAAAAAAAAAAAGACTGTCAGAAAGATAAGCCAAAGTCAAAAATGTGACTGGAAATCGGGTAACGATTCAAAGTCAGAAAAATAAACTTTGGAAGTTATAAAACGTCCGAACATTCGGCCGCTTTCCGCTTACGCTTCGGAGTAGAACCCCTCGTTTATTGCAATGTTAGCGCGTAACATATCTTCCTCCTTTTAATATATCAATGGGTGAGTGTTAATTTTAGCCGCACGACAGCAAACACAAGGTTATGTTTTTCACGCATTTCAAGCATCGTATAACGGCTCGATGGATTTGAATAAATTAGTACCTAGTCTATCGACTCGTCTAGGTCGCGCCATGGTCATACGCTTCATTATCTGCCTAGGCCTTTTCCCAACTATAGTGGGGTCGGCTTCCAGTCTTACCAGATGCGGCTGAATACTAGTATTTTACATGGAGCGACTGCCTATCTGACCTCCACAACCCAGTTACTGGGTAACACGATACTCCTTGGCAAGTCTTCATATAACCCTTATTCTACGACTCATCTCTTGCCTTTATTGGTACGAGATTCGGTTGGCTGTTGTTTTTCTTCTGCTAACAAATCAAAATCGCTAAAAAACTTTACAACCAAAAAAATATCACTACCAAAAAAAAAGGTATTTTTTAGTAAAACCTTTTTATTTTTAAGTTTTTAGTTGTGGTACCTACCCCACACAAATTCGAATACCTGCTCTTTAATACAGTGACTAGCAGTTATTATCATTTATCATCCACATTTTACTAAGTGGGAAAAATACGTATTATTGAAGCTAACTCAAAAACTACGCAAGCAAAGTTAATAAAATTTATATGGGACCACCACTTAAGCTTCCTCTACCAACAGAAAATAATTTCCAAAATCGGTTCACAATTGACAGAAATATCGATGAAATGTATACAGTTGAACATAGAATCTCCTCCTTTATTGAAATCGGTTAAAAATTAGTCTTGGCAGGTAATTCATTGGTTAGTCAAACGTTTTGTCTCTTAGAAATAGTGTTAGGTTAGGTATTTAGTTTAGTGTTATTCATTCGTGTGTTAGAATCAAAGTATGTCTAATTTAGTTATGGCTATGAATCGCGAAGCAGTAATGCTTGCGAAGGAGGAGGCGGAACGCGTGAGGGAGAGGCAAGGTTCGCGCCCTCGCGCCTCTAGTCGCCGCAGGAGACGCCCCGGGCGTCGGGAGTCGCAAGCCGATTTCCGGCCACCGTAGGCGCGGGCTTGCGGACGGTGAGCGATGGGTAGTTCACCGTCCGATAAGGACCAGGCCCGGGTCGACGGCGCGTTGTATTCCACGCGCGCCTCAAAGAGTTGTCAGCAGCAACTGACGGGATCCGTTAGGGCCAATGCCTGCCAGGGTTGCGAGTTTGTCCGAAAGGGATATCGTGGCCCTGGCACACAGGCAAATGAAGGAATACGGGTGGGTTTTAGTCAGTAAAAGTCTGACACGCCCTCCCGCTCCGCCCAGAGCGGGAGAAGTTATTTGATAATTTCCCACCCAAAAAAAAAAAAAAAAAAGTTATGGCTATGAATAGAAACAGTTTACATTTTGCCGTACATGTTGCGTTGACGATTACTGGTTTATTTAAACAAACTAGTTCTAGAAATTGAGATTATTATTCAACTATGATAGTTGAAATAAATGATTTATTCTGTAAATAGGTTATCGGAATCAGTTCAACACGTCATGTTTAAAAAAGTCAAATAAGCTAGATGGAATCGACATTTCCTATCTGACTACCCCTGAGAAGAAATACCGAAACAAACTCAGTCTCTTTTAAAGATTAAATATCAATACGGAAAGGCCTTTTGAGGAAAGTAGGTACCTAAAATAGTTCGAGTAATTCTGTCGATGTAAATTCAAAACATATTATGGTAACAATTTTATCGTACTTCCCCGAAGCACATCCCTTACGTGTCAATATCGTGTAATTACTGTAAATAGTTTATCTTGAAAAATAATTTGAGATCCTAAAAGCATTAAGCTAGCCTAGGTCGACCTGAACTGACCTAGACTGGTGAAGGCTAGAGAAAATCGATACACAGCAAGAACGAATACCAAATGACATGGCTTTGAATTAGTCCATAAAGTTCAGACTTTCTTAGACGTTATTTTAAAGCAGTGCTCGGAAACCGGTTAATTTTCTATGTAACCTTAACCGTTATTATAAAGGTTTTCGAACATAATATATTATTTTGTTAATTATTTAATACCTACTAGCTTTTGCCCGCGGCTTCGCTCGCGTTTATTTAAAATTTGACAATCAATTCGTGTTGTGCTCTGCTTGTTGTTTGCAAACCGTTGCAAACACGCTACTGAAGTTTCTATAATAATATAATTCAATCAAGATTCGATAGACACGTGGCGCCATCTATTATCATAAGAACGTTATTGTTGTTTTCCTCGGGAACAGTACCTACTTTTTTTCGGGATGAAAGGTACCCTATGTCCGTCTCTGTACATCTGACAACGAATATGCACAATTTCAGGATGATCGGTTGAGTGATTTAGGCGTGAAAAGGTAACAAACAAACTTAGTTTCGCATTTATAATATTAGTTAGGATAGGATAGGATTTTGTTCAAAATCAATGCTGAACTTAATCTGATGAAGCAATCTTTGACGCTAATATCAATTGTATCAAAAATAATTTGTATCTTCGGAAATAAAAATTAACCGGTTTCCAGTGTAATGTAGTATCGTGATCTAAGGAGCTCGTGGCTAAGTATTAACAGCCGCACCGGTCGATTCATTAGGTTAAGCTACGCTTGCCGAAGTTGGTCCGTAGATGGGTGACCATCTTTGCATACCGAGACTCCTCCGTGCCTCGGAACGCACGTTAAGCTGTTGGTCCCGGCTGTCATTCGTAGATTATTGACATTCGCTAGGGGTCCGAAAGTCTGCCAACTTACCAAGGGGTCTCGTATTGCTCAGTTACTGGGTTGTAGAGGTCAGATAAGCAATCGCTCCATGTAAAATACTGATTTACGCGCTGCATTTTTTTTTTTTTGGTTGGGAAATCATCAAATAACTTCTCCCGCTCTGGGGGGAGCGAGAGGGAGTGTCAGACTTTTACTGGCTAAAACCCACCGTGTTCCTTCAAATGCCGGTGTGCCAGGGCCACGATATCCCTTTCGGACAGACTCGTAACCCTGGCAGACCTGCATCCGGTTAGCCTGGAAGCCGACCTCAACATGGTTGGGAAAAGGCTGGGCAGATTGATTGTAGCATCGTGATCGGTCTTTGGTCACTATATTGAAAAGCGAATTATAGACCATAAACAAAACAGGTTATAAAGTAGGTAATAATAAAACATTGTTTCAATGCAACGTCTTTTGAGGTTATTTAAAGTTACGATTTAAAAATAATAATCAAATCACTCAATTTGTAAATTGCGCCACAATAATGCCATGCGCATATGCATTAACTCTAAATAACTGGGATTGTTTACATATTTGTAGAATATAATAGAATCGCTCACAATAATAATATGGTCGCTCACAATAGGCCTTATCATAAGGCTAAAAGTCACCCAAAGGGCAATGGAGAGGGCTATGCTTGGAGTTTCCCTACATGATTGAATCAGAAATTAAGAGATCCACTGGCGAACCAAGGTAACCGACATAGCCCGAAGAATTGCCAAACAGCAGGGCACATTGCTCGCAGAACTGATGGCCCATGGGGCCGAAAGATTCTGGAAGTCGTAGCGTTAGAAGGCCTCCTACAAGGTGGACCGATGACCTTGTGAAGGCGGCAGGTATCCGCTGGATGCAGGAAGCTTAGAACTGATCGAAGTGGCGGTGCTTGGGGGAGGCCTAAGTCCAGTAGTGGACGTCATTCGGCTGAAATTGAATAGGGTAGAATATAATAGAACAATTTATTTGGGAAACATAGATAGGGATTTGGGAGATTTGGATTTTTTCTAAACTGTGTTCAAGATATGATTTTCTATGAATTTAAATAATTTTAGGTTTGGTTTTAAATTAAATGGAAAGAAAGTAATAAAAACAAATCGATATCACAAATATTGATTTATCCAGTTAAGTATCAATTTTAAACTTTTACACAATAATTATGAAATCACTGTTTAATCAAACTTTTTTACATACAAAATCAAAATCAAAAGTCATTTATTCAAACTAGGCTGAGAATCAGCACTTTTCGAACGTCAAAAATTACATGAGACAGTCCCCCAAAAACGCCCACCCTTCACCACTTCCTAGTGCTTTAGCTGGGAAGTAGAAGTGGCGCAACAAACTCCCCAGCAGCACAGCTGTCTGTTCGCATATAAAACTTGAAGCTATACAGAAACAAGAACCATGGTGTAATATTTTTTATTCTGGAAATCCTTCACTATTTTTTTAAAATATAGAAACTATTTAACATTTTTCTGAATAGTAAAATAGTATCAACAATTTGTACGTGTCATATTATATTATTTATAATCACTTAATCAGCCTCCAAAGTTCTCATAAAAATCTACATACAAAAAGCCTCGGCCTGTTGACAGTCTTATCTTAGTTTTGATTTAGTTTCCGGTTGCAATTAATACATAAAAATGTAGTATGGTCTCACAAATGTAAGTTTGAAAATGTTGGCATTGGGTTTTTGATTTTCTATCCTTTTTAGTGGGGCAGATCGACATCGCCCGCGAATACCACTAGGCCCTGCCAATGTATGTCCGTACTTTCTTCTGTGCCAAGTATTTGAAACATTCTGTTCCGGTTGTGTCTGGGCGAAGTCGTGATATTGGACCACTTCTCTATTTGTGGTTTTACCAGGGATAAAGCGAGTTCTTTTAGGAAGTTGCGTCGTTCAATAGTTTATTTTAGTAAACGAGTCATATTTGTGTTATAAATGAGAAATGGTATATGCATTTATCGCTCCCATATTTTATCAGTCCAAAAATTATCGTTAGCGTCCGTCTTTTGCTTACCCTTGCTACAGAATAAATACCACATCTCATCAACGACGTCCACCCCACATTTATGCATATTGTAAACCGTAATAATATCTGGTTTGCGTTTTTCTACATGAAATATACAACATTATTTTTAGTATATGCGAAACCCGAAACATGTGTCTAGTATTTTTATGTAAAGAATCTGTGTACAAAATTTTAAAACTGTATCACGAAAAATCACAAAGATACAAGGTTGTTATGTTACTAGGTTGTCCGTACAAAAACATGCTAACGGCGCCCCCGCTCCTCCAGGGTCGTCTTGCGCTCATCGATAATAATTTGGCAGTAGGTACCTAACCGTACGGCCATTGTTGCAAGTAATTAAATGGTGATAACATTTTCCATCATACTTAAATATTTTTGGTGCAAAAATTATTGAAATCGATTCAATTCCTTATTCTGAACAAAGTATATTTAGGTTTCGCATATACTAAAAAATAATGTTGTAACTACGTGTACGTACATTTCTGGCATATCGGCGGTTACCAGCGTTCTGCACGAATACACCCTTATAAAACTGTTAAGGTCGGTTTAGACCAAACGAGAGTATAATATTCTATCCCCACTCTAGTAAATTATGGGTAACCAGGGACAGAGCATTATTTCGTGATCTATTCATACAAAAATGACATGATATCAAGAAAACAATGCTCTTGTGGATCTATTATGTATTTGTTTGGTTTAAACCTACCTTTAGAATGAACAATCGAAATTCTGCTTCTAAAAGAAATAACAACAATATGTAAATCACTGTAATGGAATTCGATATCATTATTCATTCCTTTACCTATAAAGCAATAAAGCAACAATTTCTTTTCATCGTATGAAAATAGCTCGAAGCAATACTTCTTTGTTACTCGTATGTTAAGTAAACAAATCTTACGTTGAATGAACGTAAATTGTACCGTAATTTATTTTTACGATCATACCTTTGGGAGATCCTGTATTATACTATAATCTATAAATGATTCATGATAATCTATTTTAAACGCCTAAAAGGGCTATTTTTATTCCGATATCCATTATGAAGTTATATGAATGGATGGGTCCCGCGGTAATTTCCATAAAAGCAGACAGCTGGTGACGTGCCACAGAACTAATAGATTGTGTAGCGGAAATAATCTGATTAGCCTATTCCGGATGTCCTGAACATCTTCGTCTACGCTTTATAAACTTGCGCTTACTTACTGCGCTTTGTAAACGTGGCCTTATGAATAGCCCATTATGGATGTCGGAAAAAGTGGCTAAGGGATAATATGAAGATGGTCTAATAAATAACAAAACCGATAATACGTCTGTGCCAATAAGCTTAGTTCTGTGCCTGAGACGTATATTACTGTAAGCACCAAAATCCAAACTTTACAGGAGAAGGTTTTTTCTCAAAAATAACTGACAATCTCGACTCTAAGGAACTTGTGAAATAAAATGTGCCAACATTTTGGAGAAAATGTTTTATAAGCTAATAACTACACTATTCAACTTTAATTAAGTAACAATATTGAGATCAATTTGACAGTATATTGTTACTTTTCTAAGGGGAAAAAAAAACTAAGTATCACATACTTACGCGATATAAGATAGCTGCGCCGTGCGCCACGTCATCGAAAATGTAGCGGAAATACAATGTACCTCCGTACATGCAGTCAAATTTAAATTATATTATCGTGGTATTATAATGTATTTAATCACTTAAAATATTATGCTTTAGAATGATTTCCAGGAATAGATTACTTATAATACAATTTAAAAACTCTGACGTTAAGTAGATTTTATAAGTTACAATATTATGGCTTTGTAGAGAAGGAGTAAGGACTAATACAATAGAATAGTGTAAATAACACTCAAAATCGTAAAAAACGGAGGCTTCTCAGGCACAGAGTAGATCACGGTAAAATACCTTATATTTCGCTCAATGTGTATCAAAGCATTCAAAACACACGTTCGGCTCCCGTCGGCGTCGTTACGAGCCTAGATGACACGTAGAAATCGTAGTGAATTCTTATTCTTTCTTGCAATCAATAAAAAAACAACTCACTCCATGATACAAATATTCGCCAGGCCTGGTGGCAGCAGGGCTTTTTTTTTTTTTTTTTTTTTTTTTTTTTTTTTTTTTTTTTTTTTTTTTTTTTTTTTGGGTGGGAAATTATCAAATAACTTCTCTCCGGCGTGTCAGACTCTTACTGACTAAAACCCACCCGTGTTCCTTCATTTGCCTGTGTGCCAGGGTCACGATATCCCTTTCGGACAAACTCGCAACCCTGGCAGGCATTGGTCCTGACGGACCCCGTCAGTTGGTGCTGACATCTCTTTGAGGCGCGCGTGGAACACAACGCGCCGTCGACCCGGGCCTGGTCCTTATCGGACGGCGAGCTACCCATCGCTCGCCGTCCGCAAGCCCGCGCCTACGGTGGCCGGAAATCGGCTTGCAACTCCCGACGCCCGGGGCGTCTCCTGCGGCGACTAGAGGCGCGAGGGCGCGAACCTTGCCTCTCCCTCACGCGTTCCGCCTCCTCCTTCGCGAGCATTACTGCTTCGCAGAAGGAGGTGACGGCCTCCCATGCACTCTCGCTCCGAACCATGGCCTGAACCAGTGCTGGACGCGAGAGATCGTCGCCGCCGATCGCCTCCGTGAGGACACGGCGGTGCTCCGCCCAAGCCGGGCAGATCTCCACCGTATGCTCCACCGTGTCCTCCGGGCGATCCACACAGTGGTGACACCCGGGCGTTTCCTCCCGCTTTATCCTGAACAGGAACCTCCCGAAACAACCGTGTCCGGTGAGGACCTGCGTCAGGCGGAAGGTGAGGACGCCGTGGCGCCTCTCCAGCCACTCCTCAAAGAGGGGACTTATCGCCACAATTGTAGCGTGCCCAGCGCTAGGTTGCGACAATCGCCAATCGACAGCTCATGGTGCGCGGGACGTCCTTTTAAGGATTGCGTAGAGGACACTACTTTATGATGTCACACCATTCAAAAAAAATAATGTTCGTGAAGAGGATAATTGTCATTGTCACATTTATAAAAAAAAAAATTTAATAAGCGGGTTTTTATGTAACACAATCTTTAAAATAAAATTCTTTTTTAGGCCTGAACCCGATGTTCGTGCGGTAGTATTCACTGACGGCGAAAGGATTTTGGGTCTCGGAGACCTTGGTGCCTATGGCATGGGTATTCCTGTGGGAAAGCTGTCCCTGTACACTGCACTGGCCGGTATTAAGCCCCACCAGTGCCTCCCCGTCACTTTGGACGTGGGCACCGATAATGAGGTAGTGTAATGTATAATTATGTACGTTTTTATAATGTCAAGGCCAAACCCGGTGTCTATTTTCGAGAATTTGTAGTAGTTTTCGTTCTTTTTGTTTTGTTTTATGATTCTAATTTACAATGGAATTTTAAGAACGTGAATATTTTTTTTTTCTTTTGTACGTATTATTATAATTATATTTAAGTCTGGTTTTTAATAGATCACAAGTTTGTCATTATTATTTTTTTTCACGTCGAATCCAGCAAACACTTTTGAAAAGCGTCTGTTCAAGTAAAGATACATACCAAACCATCTGAACGCCACGATAGTGCGATTAATTAAAAGCTGAAAGTAAAATGCATAAAATACGATCATCGTACGTCTTTGCTTACGTTTACTGAATAATTAAATAAACAATTTCAGAATAGTTTTACGCTTGTAGCAAAAGCTTCAGCTATGTTATTTTTCAAATTTGAACTCTACCGGTTTTGATAAAAGGTTGATTTTTCAGGATCTCCTAAAGGACCCGTTGTACATTGGTCTCCGACAGAAGCGCGTACGAGGCAGAGAATACGATGAGTTTATCGACGAATTTATGGAAGCCATCGTTCTGAGATACGGACAGAATACATTATTACAGGTGAGCTATTAGTATGGATCTACTCTTAATAGAAAGTAAAATCATGGTAATTGGTATGGGTTTGTGAGATAAACAGGGTGAATTTTCAGTACGGCCTAATCCATAACAGTGGAAAATAGTAAAAGGAGTCCTTGTACTGATTTAAAAAAAGATTATGCCCTGAATTACTTAGTGCACAAAGCAATGTTGGAATTAACGGGCTCAAGATGATGTATCATAGACAAAATATGCGACACACTAATTGTCAAAGGGGAAATTTATCATAAAAAGGGTACCTATAGTTGTAACAGTAGTGAATCATGCATACTCGGGCAGTCATAGATTAATTTCATGGGACTTATATAAATCATAGAACTATGATACTTCGTCTAAATCTGTTATGTATAAGAGCATAGATTGTACAATCAGATAAATTAATTGTTAAGCAAATTGACACCCTACGTCAATTTGCCGTGCTATAGCTATTTCATACAAATAATGACATATTTTGTGATTGAAATGTACGACGAGCAATTGTAACTTAATAGTCAATTTGCTTACCAATATAGGCAGCCTAGAACCTGAACAGCAGTCGTGAAAAAAGACATGAAAAGTTGTGCTTTCATGTTTCTTGCAGACAGTTCAAATGTTTAAAACTCATTTTTACTTATAGTTACCAGACATTGTTATCTTTATTTATAAATATTGTTTTTATCAATTCATTATCTTGCAATTAAGTTATCTTTGCACGTATTTAATCATCATCCTTGATTTAAATCAGTTACTGAATCAACTATTATTGACGTAATTAGGTATGTGTCGTATTAGGAAGTCAAAACACTGCATTATGTTAGGATAAGATAAAACAAGTCGCGCAGAAAGTGTTCCGTCCATTTTTTTCTTTAAAGAAAAAAATATACATCTTAAATACTTACTGTAACGGATAAAAACGCGTAACGAAGCCGAGACTCACTTGTTCTTCCCTACTTTGTGATTTTTTTTTGCTGTATCATACCACCCCCAGGTATGGTTACCGAGAAATTGAAGGTCAAAATTTTAACTTTTTTTAACTTTTTTTTAACGAAAACAAGTTTTAATGTTGTAACTTAACTTTAAATACTCCCACGATCCCTGTAACGTTGCATGCACTCATAAGCAGGGCTCTGAAACCGGTTAATTTTCTATGTAACCTTAACCGTTATTATAAAGGTTTACGAACATATTTCGTTAATTATATAATATTTTGTTACAAAATTAATGCTGAACTGGTGATGAAGCAATCTTTGAAGCTAATATCAATCGTATCAAAAATAATATGTATCTTTGGAAATAACAATTAACCGGTTTCAAGCCCTGATCTCTATAATCAGTTTCTAATTATAACGTAAAATAGTTTAGGAACGGACGATCATCGATAACTTCTCCGATTCAATCAGTGTAACATAGAACACCAAACACTTAAGAAAACAGGTAATACCGTGTGCTAGGACAAAATAGGACGAAAAATAGGCACACAAACGGACGTTACATAACTTAATCATAATAATATCCGAATCCGATACATCATATAATCGTTAAAGAATTGAAAGATATTTGACAGCATCTGGTAATTTCCAAATAAAGCTGATAAGGCACCGATCTGTTTGTAGCTATTGACTTAGATTTATCGCTATAATACCTAGTAGGTATAATGGTTTAGATAAGATAATTAAAATAAAAAAAATATTTTATATCAATATGCAATTATAAGATAGTTTCATTCATTCATCAACTCAGCCTATCGCAGTCCACTGCTGGACAAAGGCCTCTCCCAGGCTGCGCCACAACACCCTGTCCTCCGCTTTCCGCATCCAGTCTGACCCAGCCACTTTCTTAAGGGCCGGCGCCCACTGCCGGCATGGCACGGCAGATTGTGCTACGGCATCCCGTGGTGTTCCGTAGTATGCCGTGGCATGGCAGGTTGTGCTCCGGCATGCCGCGGCGTGCCGTGGCATCCCGTGGTATCCCGTGGCATGCTGCTGAAAGCCAAGCCACTCTGCTAGCTTAGCAATCATAATTCCTCGACACAAAGTGACCCATACGTCTCGCGAGATGCAATGGCGTGCCGCGGAAACCCGTGGAATGAAACGGCATGACTCGTCATGCCGCAGCATCCCGCGGCATGCCGGGGCGCGTCGCGTCATGCCACAGCATCCCGCGGCACGTCGTGGCATCGTGGTATCGAAATAAAGTAACATGAACTCTAAACTCATTGAAATAAGATTCAAAATAACTTGATTAGTAATAAAATCCTATGCCATGCCATCCCGTGCCGTGCCGGCAGTGAGCGCCGGCCCTTAGGCCACCTTCTTCTTTTTCATTCATTACTAATGTATTATTAATAAGTGTTTAGAGATTCTTAAATAAATACATAAAGGAAACTTGAGAAATTAAATTATAATTTTACACGTTTTTCACTCTTAAACAATACATTTACAACATTAAGTTTTATAAATTTCACTCATAAATCACTGATAAATCTTTGGGGTCGGTCAGTACCTATAATAGAAAATCCTATAGTCTGGTTACGTTACTACTTAGCTGCAAGATCTGCTCAAATGCCCACGACGCATTGTCACGTTGAAGAACAGCAGTGCCGGATCGTCGTGTCCAATCGTGTCTTTGGGTATTTGCATAAAGCAGCGGGTTTTCCGGTACAGATCGCTGCAGGTTGGTCTTCGGAAAGATACGAAAGATGGTTTAGCTGTTTATGTGCGAGCGCATAAGTCAACACGGGACTATTTCACGCGTACCGATCGGTACCGAGTTGTCTTTACTGGGAACGTGCGTCTTTATGTATGAGCACCCCTATGCATTATACAGGGTGTTTGGTGCATCGTGTGCCAAATTAAAATGGACGACTGAAGGGGTCATCCGCTAGCCTTTCAGACCCCTTAACACCCTTCATGCTCTGTGGATTTTTTTTTAACGACTTTTTTATGTTTTCCAAAAAAAAGACCCAAATTTTACATTCAAATACAGATTTAAAAAAAAATATAAGGCGTAGACTCTGAATTTTAATTTTATTTCGATGTGTATTGTTTAAGAATACTTTTAAATACAAAATTAGTGATATTAGTCACCTAGTTCTGTTTTAATTCACTCGCAAAGGTAAAACTTAAATTAAAGCTGTACATGTTACAGCTGTTTATAAGGCTACAAAAAAAAAAACCAAAAGCGACCGGGATCTTCCAACTCCCTTATTAATTCTCCAGTCTATCCTCTTTCTAATGATGTGCCACATGCCATAAAAGTATTTTAACAACTTTGTGAATTCGCTAGAATTGTGAATCAAGTCACATAAAACTACATTCCAAATTCTAATGAAAAAATATTTATTGCGGAACTGTTACTTGAGAAAGAAGTAAAATTTGTTTTCTCACTCTTTCACAGTAAAATCTATATTCTATCTCTTTCTTGCATACCTTAAATCGGTTTGAACAAATCGCGCCGCTCGACCTGCTATTTTTTTAGTCGAGACATGACTGCCTCTGTTACCTAACGTGTGTGCTAGTTCACCATACTCCGCGATTCTTTTATTACTTTGTTATCGTTAAGTTTTGCTGGTTCTTGTTACATTTGTTTAATTTTTGTTGTTATTGTTAAACTTTGAGTTTTTTGTTATTGCAATGGCGACATTCTCTAACGAAGAATATGCGGACATCATGATGGCTTACGGAGCCGCTAATGGCGTCGCTCGTGCAGCGCAACGACTTTACCAGGAACGCTTTCCTGGTAGACGATTACCTGGCCGCAGAGTCTTCCAAGACACATACCGACGCATACGCGAGACTGGCAGTGTTACTTTTAATGAACCAAGGGGCCATATTGTGCGACATAATGTTGAAGTAGACGAGAGAATACTGGCACTTTTTGAGGAAGACCCTACAAGAAGCATTAGAAATGTGGCATCACATCTTGATATTTCAATATGGAAAGTGTGGAAAGTACTTCGTCAAAACAAAAAGCATCCATTCCACTACACTCCGGTGCAAGGTACGTAATTTTAAACTAACTTTAAATCCGTGCAAGCTTTGTTTGACCTTGCCTTTGTTTAGCAGGTAATGGGTATGGTATGGCGTCACTTCCAGGTAGTGAATCTATTAGCACGAACAGCGGGTCCTTTCTTGTGCAATTACTTATTGCCCAAGAGAAATTTAAAAGAGTTTTTTGTTTGTTGCAGGTCTTGAGGGTGGCGACTTTGAGAGACGAGTGGCTTTTTGTCGGTTTCTTTTACACACGGATGTGGATGATCCTGATTTTTTTAAAAGAATACTGTGGACGGATGAATCCAAATTTACCAAGGATAGGATCCTCAATTTACACAATTTGCACCACTGGACAACGAAAACGCAAAACCCACGTGTTAAAAGACAGAAATCTTCTCAAAGAAGGTTTAGTGTAAACGTTTGGGCAGGAGTGATTGGGAATCAGGTAATTGGACCGCATTACCTGCCCGATAATCTCAATGGCGAAAACTACCTGGAATTCCTACAAAATTACCTGCCCGATTGCGAGATTAGTGACCGATGTGCCCGTATTTAATGAACGTGTGCCCATTGTATTTCAAAATGACGGCTGTCCCGCGCATTGGCGATTGACTGTGATTGAAAGAGTTGGTATATGCCACGGCGGTTCCAACTAGGGAGGTATTAGTCCAACGCATAGAAGCGGCATTCAATACTATTAGGAGGAAATACGACTTCGTACAACAACTGTTGAAATACGAAACAGGTGTCGGGCCTGCATTCGCAACAGAGGCAAACAATTTGAGCAAGATTTGTAACAATGATTAAATAAATGTTAAAAATGCAATTTTGTTTTTTTATTTCAAGTAAATCCCACGAAAGATACTGATATGAGACACGAATTTACCTAACCATAAGAATGAGATAGCAGATTTATAGGTTTGACAGGTATCATTTAAGAGATTTTTTTTTAAATCATAATTTTGAATATTAGCCTTAGGTGACTCGATTCACAATTCTAGCGAATTCACAAAGTTGTTAAAATACTTTTATGGCATGTGGCACATCATTAGAAAGAGGATAGACTGGAGAATTAATGAGGGAGTTGGAAGATCCCGGTCGCTTTTGATTTTTTTTTTGTAGCCTTATAAACAGCTGTAACATGTACAGCTTTAATTTAAGTTTTACCTTTGCGAGTGAATTAAAAAAGAACTAGGTGACTAATATCACTAATTTTGTATTTAAAAGTATTCTTAAACAATACACATCGAAATAAAATTAAAATTCAGAGTCTACGCCTTATATTTTTTTTTAAATCTGTATTTGAATGTAAAATTTGGGTCTTTTTTTTGGAAAACAATAAAAAGTCGATAAAAAAAAATCCACAGAGCATGAGGGGTGTTAAAGGGTCTAAAAGGCTAGCGGATGACTCCTTCAGTCGACCATTTCAATTTGGCACACGATGCACCAAACACCCTGTATAATCATTCACCATGCCAAACGTTCGTGAAACTGAGATTTGATCCGTTAACGTCATACCGATGTAATCTTAAATCTAAATAAAGACATTATCGAAAAGGAAATGATTTTGGATTGGTAATGCGTACTTGTCCAGGAACTTAAACATGAAATCTATAATAAAAAACCGCTCAAGAGCGAGTCGGACTCGCGCACCGAGGGTTCCGTACGTGTAAAAACTGTGCTATTTAGAGAGATCGTTTTATTTTTCCTGTAATATTTACATACACTTCTATAACATAGAATCATTTCAGATTTTTATCTTTGCAAACTTCGGAGACTTTTTTTTTTACATTTCCATTAAAAGTCGGAAACTATGCTGCCTAAAAGAGAAATGTTTGAAATGTGCAAACAGAGTTCTTTCATATGATACCCCATAACCCCACATGCCCTAGTATCCCCACTTCAAATTTTTAAGACCCCCTTTCAGTCCCTTTTGCAATAAAGATCTATTTTTTTAATTCCTTTCTTATTTTTTTTTTTTTAATAACGTTGCCTCACACTAGCATTTCTCCTGTATTGTGGGTGCGTTTACAAACATTTAAATTCACATACACAAACAGCCAGACCCGGAACAACTACTTGTAGGTCATACAAATATTTGTTCCGTGCGGGAATCGAACCTGCGACACGCAGCACAGCAGTCAATCGCTTAACTAACTGCGCTTGTTTGCAAAATAGTTGGGCAAACGTCATCTAAAACTATTCTAAATTTCAAGATGATAGCATTAGTAGTTCTTGAGATATCCAGGTGTGACAGACAGCCAGACATAGTATCGACATGAGAGTTCCTTTTTACCATTTTGGTACGGAACCCTAAAACATCCTAAATAATCTACTTAATACATAGTATCACTTAGCACCAGTAACCGCAACAAAATGACATGATCACGATATAGTACACTAGGATCATAGAAAACCAAGGTGTTGAATGACGTTAGCACGCAGTATGATGTCATTGCTATTCGCTGACAGACCTACGGCTTCGCACCTTCATAACCGGCTGATGCTTACGTCATTGTCACGGGCAATGTTCGGAAAACAATGTCTTCTCTAATCTAACGGATCCGACTTATACTAAGGCGACGATAACCGACTTTTAATTATTTTATACTGAAGATCACGTCTAAACGAGTAGTGTTAATGATTTGAAAAAAAAATATGTTAAATAAGAGCATTTTCTCAATAATTTTATATATGAATATTTTAGAGTATGTTTATATTACATAGTGAAATTAATTTGTAAAGTTATGTCTAACGCGGATAAAAAACTAAGAATGGCGCAAAATCTACCAAGAGTATTTTTCTGAAACCTTCACCAATTTAAAGATAATTTAATTATTGATGAATTCTTGTATACGCGTTTTATTAAAATACCTTTTGTTTTGTGTATAATAAATTAATAATGCGTCAAATTGGGGACAGCGCTCCTTGATGGGCGAGTCCTATTACTGGCTGAACGTACGACGCGTTGCGTGAGCTCAGTACTGAACACGCATGCTAACCACTCAAGGTCACTGGCAAATATCTGAGTCTTAAGAATGGATTAGGTCGTGGGTTCGAACCCAGGCAGGCACTTTACTTTGTGTAAATAACTTCATCACCACTGCTCTCAAAACGGTGCAGGGAAACATCGTGAGGATATCGGCATGTCCTAGAGCCAGAAATTCGAAGACATGTGGCTCGCATGGTAGATTACAGCCCACTCCCTCTCTAAGAGAGGAGGCCTGTGTCCCAGCAGTGGGTACATTATAGGCTGATTATGATTATTTATTAAGAATCTCTCGTTAGTCTGTGTATGTGAACCGATTTTAATTAATAGCAGTGAACCAGTCAAGAACAGAGAGGACCGGAGCCAACCTGGTGGCGAAGCTATTAAAAGATGCCCCTCCCATAGATAAATATTACCCGTCTCTCCACTATTCCAATGCTTACTTTAGGATGCATATCCGGTAGGCCCTAATAATGCTACCATATCCCATGGGCACGTCTTCTCTACCATTATCGTGCCCCCCGGTCTACTCTTTGATACACAATGGTCTCTGTAGTCCCATGAAACATGAGGCTTCAGGGACTAGGGTGAATCTTTGGGTTCATTCGAGCAATCGAGTCTGGTTCAACCATGCTGGGGTCGGTGCATTTCATTCATTCAACTTCATACGCATAAGCAGGATACAAAGGTCTAAAAAGTTAGTTAAGAATATTTTCGAAATGTCTTATTTAAAAACAGATAACTGGAAATCTCTGTTTCTACGGAAAATTTAAAATTGGTCTAATTTGGCTGTGACACAATTTTTCGAAAATGTTCTTAACTTTTTAGACCTTTGTATCCTGCTTATGCGCATGAAGTTTCATTAAAATCGGTTCAGTCATTTCGAAAAACAAGGGCTTGAAAGTTTGTATGAAATTCCGTACGTCTTAAACGCTCTTAATTTGACATCTGGCACTCACGACACAGCACCCTCAACCCTCAGTAACATTGACAGTTGTGGGAGTACTAAGCGAATGATTAGTACTTCTTCTTAAATATATGGAATTTGATGGGGTTTTAATGAACATCATTTTGAACACCATTTATACTGCAAGTTGATATTATATAGCTCTAGCGAAGCCGGGTTGATCGCTACTGTTAGATTATAAGAACATACCTATTCGTACATAATATTATATCATAGGAAGTTGTTCAATGACCGTACAACTCGTAGTGACGTAGGTGTTACTCAGATAACATAGGATGATTCAGTTTTATTTTAGTTTCGGTATTTCCCGGTAGTAATTTCTACGCCGGTTACACCACTATATAGCAGTATTTCGCCTTTTCCCTCTTCGGGAAATAGAGGCGTGATTTCACTTCATATTATAAAACAAAGTCGCCCCTCCGCGTCTGTCTGTCTGTCTGAGCGCGATAAACTCAAAAACTACCGAACGGATTTTCATACGGTTTTCACCAATGGACGGAGTGATTCATGAGGAAGGTTTGGGTATAATTCTTTAAGTGTTTGTGTAAATTGACTGTAATATGACGATGTAAAATACTGCAAATAGGATGAACATCAGTTACATTTTAATTTAACCCACATACTTGACGCAACAGGCTGATACGGCAATACGACAGAATAATAAAAATGTTCCGTTTGGTGCCGGACGTAAAGAATAGCACCATCCCATTTCTTCCCGTGGGTGTCGTAAAAGCTAAAAGGCGACTAAGGATAACTTACTAGAGAATGGGCAGCAGCGTTCTCTATTCATTTTTAAAACCATAGTGCGATCGCCAACCCGCCTGCCAAGCGTGGCGATTATGGCAAATCCCGCCCCTTTTTGGGGGAGGCCTATGTCCAGCTGTGGACGTCTTTCGGTTGAATGATGGCTTATATACAGGCTGACTTTGAAAACATGCGACAAAATTTGAGGGAGTGTTCTAGCCATCAATATGAACAACTTTTATTATGGGACCAAATAAGAATTCGCAAAAAAAAAAGTCGACTTTCCTATAAAGGTACATAACCGAATGGACCATTTTGTATAAGAAGGTTGACTTTTTTTTTTGCGAATTCTTATTTGGTCCCATAGTAAAAGTTGTTCATATTGATGGGTAGAACACTCCCTTAAATTTTGTCGCATGTTTTCAAAGTCAGCCTGTATGCTCTGATACCGGTGCGAAGCTGGGATGGGTTGCAGCGGCGTGGTGTAAATTTTTGTATGGGAGAAGCCGAAGCAAAGCCGATTTTAACTTACTTTCTTATCAGTAAAGTAAAAAATTATTAATTTACTTAAAAGTAAGTCTTTCCTTTACTGAATTTAACACCATCTATCATCAAGTAGCAGAACCAAAAAGACGCATCACTACACAGACAAAACTTTCTTGTTTGTTATTTCAATTCAAAGCTAATAAAATAGGCGTTTTTTATGTTTGAATGTTATGGTGAATTAAATACCCCTATTGACTGTGCCATTTTTCAATAGCGGTAGAATTATTGATGCGAATTTCCGAAGGGAAGCCGGTAGGAATCGTGTTATATGGTGCTTTCGCCACTGATGGGTTGGTACTTATGCACGAGTATAAAGAAATGTAAAATGTTACATTAATTAATTCACGTAAAGACTACGCACAGCCTAAACCACTGGGTCTAGAAAGAAGCATGAAATTTTACAAAAGTGTTCCTTAGATAACGAAGGCGAGCACTGAGGAAGGATTTTTGAAAATTAATTCCCTAAAAAGGAACGAATAAAAAAAATACTTTTTGTATGGAAATTCCAATTTTTAATATGCTATCGGGTACACGACTTGTATTTTTTATAAAAATAATATTGCTAAGTATAATATGTAATACGGGATGGTGTCCGCAACACCACGTCAATGCGCGTATTTTGCGTACGGGTGGGAAAATCGCTTATTCAATCCACGCCAGCTCCTGAAAGAAGGCCAGCAACGCTTTGGTGTTACTGACAATCTCACGTAGGATACCTGGGTTACCGAAGTACTTTGCCCTGTATGTGGCGACCACCGGGTAGTTTAGCAGGACATGAGCTGCTGTCTCGTCGAGTCGACGCGGACTGTCTGTGACTCCTATGACACAGAGGTGTTGATTAAATGACCCATGGCTAGTTGTTTCGTTAATCGGAGAACCTGTTTCGTGAGATGGCCATCGATAGTGCTAGGTATCCGCAAATAATAAGTATTGTAAGACTTACGAATGAAAAGAGATTTACTGTTTTACAATTTTAATTATATTTTTTCTGTGTTTTAATGTCAGCGTGTCCTTGAGACGCGCTTACCAGATTATATTGTAACCTTTGGCTTAACTTCTAACCGAGAGAGTACGAGGTCAAGGTAAATGTCTAATTACAAATGTCAAGATCAGGGCAATGACCTGTCAGGAATAGGACGGACAAGATTGCTTGCTGAATGCAAGCTATCTTTTTTTATGAACATGTCCGGGCTATGAGCTGTCCATGGTTTCAGGGTTCCAACCCTGAAGCCCTGGGCCGAGCTGTTTTCGATATGTCCTAGAGGGCTCGGAACCCGGAAGGTCCTAATCTGAAACGGTGTAGATAGAGCTTCGACATACGTAAAAGCGTTGCGATGTCGCATTGCAAAAGTCGGTGACGCATTTCGCATCGCACTTCCCAGCGGTGATTTACTGGAGTCATTTCCTCCTCTACCGGGGTCGTATTTCTCCTGAAAAAGTTTAATTTGGTATATGTATGGATCTATCTACGTATTAGTATTTTTGCTCGTATTTTATAGTTATTTCCGAGTTATTTATACATGTATTTTGCACCTGCCATGTTTTGCCTCTGCAACACCCTAAGGTTGACTGGTAAAAAATGCCTCAGGCATTATGTCTGCCTTTGTACCTATAGTATTTTATTACTTGTGCATAAAGTTTTAATAAATATATAATATAAATATTGAAGAGTTTCTTAAGGTGCTCTTCCGTCTTCTGAAGGCTACCGCAACCGCAAACCGCAGCGGTGACGCTGTCCAATCACAATGACAGACCACAGCGACACGACTGGTTTCAACGACTTACTCTATAAAAACGGTTTTAGCGAAATGCCCAAAGGTTTCAACTTTGCGACGTTGCACTGCTTTTATGCGTTTAACATATTCTGTATACTGTGATATTACAAGTACAACCATGATTTCAGTGCACAGGTTATTGAGCTGCGCTAAGCGTGACTAAACGCACATTGTTTGCTAGTTAACTAAGCGAATTGAGCGAATTAAGGTTTTATCTGTACATTTTCTGTCATTATAATGTTACGTGTGTGTGTGTACGTATGTGTAACGCACACATTAGGACGTAACATAATGAACCTTAAGGCTCGTTCAGACTGGCACGATATTGCGAGCGCGACACTTTCCATGAAGTTTTCATAGAAGTTGTGCAACAGCTAGTGTCGCGTCGCGCCGTCAAACTGTTTAATTGCAAACATGACAAGTCGTTTGATGTCTGCGTCGATTGTCAATGTACGGAAAAAGAAAAAATCGGCTCTGACCTTTTTGATTTGCTTTATAACGATCCTCATTTTGTGCCAGTAGTAATGTTGATCAACACAGTTTGCAATTCTGTATTTTTTTTTTGTATATTTGAGGAAAGTGTTATAAATAAATGTTTAACTTGGCCTTAAGAATTTCCATGTTGAAAATTGATTGGCTTGGCCTTATAATGGAAATAAGTTCGAGTTTTATCGCATTACAATAACATTAACATACTTAAACGTTTATATTGTTTAATTTTTATATGGTTATCAAACTGGTTTTACACATAGTAAATACCTATGTACTGTAAAATGCACATAGCTGTCACATCTAAATAGCATTTTTTTTATTGCGATTATAAACTAACATTTGCAGTTGGAGCCGTCAGTCAGTCGATATGTAGAACATTGTATGGGAGAACATTTCCATGCAAAGTTAAGTTTTGTCTTTCAACCCGACTTACCTTTTCGTCATTTCGTGGTACAGAACTTTGAATAGTTGGGTTGCCCATTATTTATAAATTCATACATAAAACTCACGCTTTCTTCCCAAAGGGGTAGGCAGAAACTATCGAACACCCCCTGCCATGCTCCTTTCATACTCCTTTTTCCATTATTAATAAGTTGTTGTTTTCTTTCCCTCAGTTCGAAGACTTCGCCCTGCCAAACGCGGGCCGTCTGTTAAAACAGTACCGTAACAAGTATTGCACTTTCAATGACGACATCCAAGGTACCGCCAGTGTGGCTGTAGCTGGTCTCATGGCCGCTGTCAGAATCACCAAGAGGAAGCTTAGTGAAAACATCTATCTGTTCCTTGGAGCGGGTTCTGTGAGTATAAAACTGTCTTTTATTTAAGTTAAAATTAAGCGCTAAACGTCAAAGTCAAATAATTTATTTCAAATACCACATAAAAGGCACTTTTGCACGTGAAAATAGAAGTGATTCTTGTTGCCCCTTCCAAAAGGTAGTTTCGTAAAACGCTGTTGAGCACGAGGTCCTGGGTTCGATTCCTGTGTCGGGCAAAGAGTTATTAAGTTCTTCATGCTAGAGTGGCAGGCGAGAATCGTCAGGCGATTTATCGTTGAGCAAGCCTTGATGGGAGTTTGTCATTGATCGAGAATCGAGGCTTTAAGGTCCTCTTTCTCAGTAATGTCACAGTACAAATATGGACAGTGTGGAAACTTCGTCAAATTGTTGCAATAATTACCTACGGTCCTGCATTGGAGCGTTAAGCGCGGCGACCACTCCTCTCGACATGGCTACTCCGACTGACAGCACCGCGACAACCGCTTTGGGGTCTCGTCAATGAGCGCGTCTGTGTGAGTGTGCCGATTCAAACGTTTACTGCGTAGTATTGTCCATATTTTTTGGTGCATCCAACTTGTACTGCAGGGCGAGCGTGGCTTTGGACTTGAAGTTTAGGGGGAGAGGACATTGGGGCCCTTTTCGAAGGCGATGGTGTTTTGAGAGGCCATCCAGAAGTTGGTCTGTCGGCCTCCCACTCCCCAATACTACGACTCATCGACGGGCTGGCCTGTGCCATACTGTGGGTATATTCTCAGCGCCAATTCTTAAATCAAACCAAATCAAATGCACCTACTACCTGAGCAATTTCACCCATAAGTAATTTATTTTTTTTATCTTTGTAGGCCTATTTTTATGATCTTCGTGATGATCTTCGAGAAGATTGACAGAAATAATACGATGTTTTAAATAAATTTATTAGCGCTAAACAAGTCAGTTTTTACTTTTTTCTAATTTTATTTTTTTTCTTACCAAACCAGGCTTCTAACGGCATCGCAAGTTTGACGGTAGCCGCCATGGTTACCGAAGGTCTGACAGAGAAACAGGCCCAAGATCGAGTGTACATGTTCGATATTGACGGCTTACTGTCCACCCGTCGCGCGGGAGGAGTGCCGGCACACGCGAAAGCTTTCGGAAAGGATATCGAGCCAGAAAAGGACTTTGAAGCTGTAGTCGCTAAGATTAAGCCCAGCTGTCTTATTGGTAAGTTACAACTCTCGGTCAGTCAGGAAGATTTTGTTAGTTGCCCATTTCAAAGCGTAGTAGGTTCCTATGGAGAAGAACGGGCAAGAAGCTCCATGGACACTCTTAAATCAACTAATTGATATTATAAATGCGTAAGTTTGTTTGTTACCCTTTCACGCCTAAACAACTAAACCGATCATCCTGAAATTTTGCATACATTATATATGCCCGCGGCTTCGCCCACGTGGAGGTCGGAAATTATCCCACGGGAACTACCGGAATAAAAATAATATAATTCAATCATGATTCGAAAGACACGTGGCGCCATCTATTATCATAAGAACGTTATTCTTGTTTTCCTCGGGACCAGTACTTTTTTTCGGGATGAAAGGTACCCCATGTCCGTTTCTGTACACCTGACAACATATATGCAAAATTTCAGGAGGATCGGTTCAGTGGTTTAGGCGTGAAAAGGTAACAAACAAACAAACAAACTTACTTTCGCATTTATAATATTAGTTAGGATAGAAACTTCAGTAACGTGTTAGCCCATGATTGCAACGGCCAAACTACAAGCAGAGTACAACCCGAATTGATCGTCAAATTCTAAATAAACGCGAGCAAAAGCTAGTTATCATTAATTAAATACTCTTTTACTCCGAGACATGGCAACCAAGGAAATAACTTATCAAAGGTTTTATTTAAATTTTGAACAGGCTTGTAAATAGAAAACTGTATATTGGAAAAAAAAAACAAATGAACACATTTGCGCGTGAAAAAATACCGTTGTTTGTCATTGAATCTTGAATTTATAAATAATTTACTTTTCTCAAACATGCATGGAAATATTGTCATTATTTTCTAAAAAAGAACACGCGAAGTATCGAATTTACGGTCAATGAAAATTAAATCCATTGCAGGAGCGTTTTTTGAATTTGGAACATTACAACGCTCCAGCAATGTTGTATGAAACGGCGTGCTAGGGTTATTAAATACTCTTTTACTCCGAAACATGGCAACCAAGGAGGTAACTTATCAAAGGTTTTTATTTAAATTTCGAACTGGCTTGCAAATAGAAAGCTGTTTATTGAAAAAAAAAACAAATGAACACATTGGCGCGTGAAAAACTATCGTTGTTTGTCATTGAATCTGGAATTTATAAATAATTTACTTTCCCTGCATTCTTTTGAGAAAAGCACTATATTTAACTCGGCGGAAAGGGCAATTGCAGGTCGAGTATGAGTTTGAAGGCCGAGCCGTAGGCGAGGACTTCACTAATACGAGACAGGCAATTGCCTATTTCACGGCCTTTGCAATAATGTACTATTCCCTGCATTCTTTTGAGAAAAGCACTATATACGCCTCGGCGGAAATGGCAATTGCCTGTGTCGTATTAGTGAAGTCCTCGCCTACGGCTCGGCCTTCAAACTCATACTCGACCTGCAATTGCCTATTTCACGGCCTTTCCAATAATGTACTATTCTTTCTTAATTAATTAACCTTTTTTTGTTTTACAGGATGCTCGACGGTCGGCGGTGCGTTCACAACGAAAGTACTGCAACAGATGGCTAAGAACACCGAACGACCTGTCATCTTCGCGCTCTCGAACCCAACCAGTAAAGCTGAGTGCACCGCTCAAGCTGCCTATGACAATACAGAGGTATGTTATAGAAAGAAAAAAAATAAAGAATAAGTATTTATTCAAACGGAATTTTCGGGCAAAAAAATTAAAATGTGTTATTATTTGCCATCGACACGCTAAGAAGAAGTATTTATTGAGACTCGCACAAGAAGATAATTACACTAACTATTATGATAAAAACAGAAAAACAACGGTATAAACGTTTTTTTGAAGTTCCTGCTTATTTTAGACCACACACACACACCACACACACACACACACCACTCACACGCCACACACACACACCACACACACACACCACACACACGCTACACACACATTAGTTTTTTATTCTGTTTCTTTAATTTAATTTAATAACTTAATTTTTTATTGTACTCAAACGATAGCTACTAAACTCAACGCAACTCTGTACTAGTATGTATAATTTGGAAAATTGTATTAATAGAGAGGGCCCTGGCACCCATAACACAAGTTTAATCTTAGCTTGGGTGCCGGAAGTAATAATCAGTGATTTACGCAATTAAAAAAAATATATTTTCATAGTACTAACCTATCGCCTTTGTGTAAATATTTGTAAATTTAGAAATAAAGTTTATTCTATTCTATAAAAAAGGTGTTGCACAAGGCCAATGTTAGGAGGTTATACAATGTAAGGATTTTGTTGTGCGTTCTATGTAACATCCGAACAAAAAACCTAGAGTAACTTTTACAGAATACAGTACTCATGAATATGAACGAATTTTATTGTAGGATCAAATATGAAATATAAAAAAACCCTGCTGGTCCATACAAAAGCCCAAAATACCTTCCGGAATAAAATCTCTTAAAGTGAATCCGCAGCTGTAGCCCGCGAAATTCAAACTTTCGTACGTTTTTTGCAATGTCAGGTAGTATCTTGATTAAAGAAAATTTTTTATTTTTTATTTATTACATATCGTTTTAGTCCTGAATCAAGATTTATTTACATAATTATAATCATTACAATCATTTAATACATATCTCTAAGTTAGATTGGTTCCATTGAATGACTTTTTCATGAAATCATGACATTGGGGAACAAATCTAACTCAAAGAGATGTATTTATGATTCTAATGATTATAATTCTGTAAATAAATATCTGTTAAATTATTGTCGCGAATCATATTTTGATCAAGATACAACCTGACACTGAATTGTAAATTACAAAAAAAGTAAGAAAATTTGAACTTCGCGGGCCGCAGCTGACAAAGCACCATAATGATGGTGAAAACTGCTTCAAAATCCGTCGCGTAGTTTAGAAGGACAACGTAGTCATACTTACAGACACGAAAAGGGACTAATTTATAATATGTATTTATGGTATATCTATTCATACACGAAATCTCTTAAGGGGTCATTGTACTCATCATTATGAACAACTTTTACCATGGGAAAAAACCTGAAATCGCGAAAAAATTATCAGCTGTTTCCTGCATTGATGTTCAACAACAGCTGATTTTTTTTTCGCGATTTCAGGTTTGGTCCCATAGTAAAAGTTGATCATAATGATGAGTACAATAACCACTTAAGAGATTTCGCGTATGACTATTCATACACGAACACCTTATATAATATAATTATAATGTTAAGATATAAGTAAAGATAGACAGACTTATTATCGTTACGTTGCAGGGCCGTTGTATCTTCGCGTCCGGCTCCCCGTTCCCTCCCGCGAAGTACGACGGCAAGGAGTACCACACCGGACAAGGCAACAACTCCTACATCTTCCCCGGAATAGCTCTCGGCGTCATCGCGACCGCAACCCACCACATACCCGAAGGAATGTTCTTGACTGCCGCTAGGGTATGTAAAGCCTATTCAAATAATACGGTACAAGGATCTTTTGGCAAGTGGCAAAAATGGGAACTAAGCTGCATATTGTTGTTCTATTCTATTTTTGTTATAATGATGGCAAGCAAAGATCTTGTTTTTCCAAACAATTTTACAAATTTCAACAAATACAATAATACAATAAATAATAATTATATAACATTGAACAGCGTCTCCCTGACGATGTCAATCAAGGGCCAAAAGATCTTTGTTTCCAATACGCACTTTACTTGTTTCCAATTTATTGACGTTTGTCACTTTTCTTTATTTGATATTCAGAATTTGAGATAATTTTATCAAGTTTTGGAACAATAAACTTAATGTCATACATGACAAAGTTCAAATTCCATTGCAACTAACATTTCAGGACCTTTTTTTGTTATACACGGTCACTCAAAAATCGACTTAGAATACAAACACTAAAGTAGATATACTTGCGTGCATAAAATCGATCCGCCCATAATCTTTATTTGAATCAAGATAACTAACAATTTTTATTAATAAAAACCTGATTATATTGTATGGTAAAAGCTTCCTTGAAGTATGCATGTAACGTTAGTGAAATAATTATCTAAACTTATTATTTTATTCGTTTTTGAGAAAATCGCGAACCTTCAAACATACGGGTCGAATAAAGAATCCGCTTTTTTAAATCCGTTAAATAATCAATAAACGATCAAACTTAAGCTTTTGTTAACTTCACTGACAGAATAAAGTAGCGTAGTTTTTCCGCAAAACTGATCGCTTGTCAAGAATATAGCCTTTATTAAAGTACATAATGTAGGGTATGTGTAAATAAACTTTATTATTTTACCGACCTTCACACAATATAATTTAATTAAAATATTAATCAACATTTTTTATTTCGTCTCTCAACTAGAGAGCTGGGTAGGCCGACTTTTTGCACGTAAACTTAAACACACAGCATTTATTTCAATTAAACCATTTACAGGCACTTTTAAATTGTTAAGGACATTGGTCAGTTAGAAATATGAAGCTAGTTGAGCATTCCAAAGCGTAGTAGGTACATATGGAGAAAAACGGGCAAGAAATCTTTAAGTGTTGAATTTATAACTAAGTGTGAGGACAATATAACAATAATTAAAATAGCAAGTATAGTTGAGTAAGTAGGCGATGGAGTGTACATATAAAATTTAATGTATGAACCTTCGATTTGTTAACAAGAAAGAGTATTCAAACAACACAATAGAATTATATTCAGTATAGGTTTTGTTACCATAAAGACCAGCATTCTTATTACATAACACACTATCAATCACAATCTGAATGATTTTAAAGTACATTGCTAATCTATTGCTTCATATGTTCGAAAAATGTATCTGCTCAATAACGTTTCAAACGCAATGAGTGTTGTTGTACTGTTAAAAATTAATCCCATTGCTAAACTGATAGTGTGTTCCGCAATTTACCCTCCCCCCTGTAAATAATCCCCCTTATTTATAAACGTTGAATATTTGCGCATGTTTAATAAGCTGACAACAGGTAAACCGCTGTCACTGTCAGACTGCATACAAAAGAAAGTGGAGTGCGATGACACAACAACGCTTGTAATTTATTGCAAAATATGAAGCAATTATTTATTTACTCAAAAATGAGTTGAGTAATCGAAAATAAAAAACAACCAAGTTCTGCATCCAAATAAGACGTTCTTGTTATTAATTAAATACCAACCGTACATATATTTAATACAGATATTTTGGATTGAAACTCAAAGTAAAGGGTTAGTTTACGGTTAATTTGTATCGATTTTTTTTTTATAAACGTGTTTTGGTAACAACCCAGTTCTGAGAAATATGTTCAAGAATAACATTATTTTTTCCGCTACCACAAACTATATAGATTTGGCAATTATTTGGTTTAAGACAAGCCGACTTTTATCATTTGCCTCTTGTCAGCGCCTTAACCATAAATGTTGGACGTTTAAAAAGCGTCTCTTAACTTTTAGTAACGTTTATGAATAAGAGGTTACTTCTATTGTATTCTAATGTTGTATTAATATTTTTGCAGACTTTGGCCGACTACGTCAACGAGAAAGACCTCGCCATCGGTCGTATTTACCCGTCGCTCTCGGAAATTAAAGATATTTCTGTCAATATCGCCTTGGAGGTCGCAAAGGTGGCTTACGATGAAGGTACGTTACGATCTTCAACCTTATCTATACTATAATATTATAAAGAGGTAAAATTTGTTTGTTTGTAAGTTTGGATGTAGGGGGTAATCTATGGAACTACCAGTTGGATTTAAAAAATATTTTTTTCTAATTAAAAGTTGGATTAGAAAAAATATTTTTTCCATTTGATAGCCCAGTCCTTATTTAACATCACGCTACGACCGTGCCGGTGCCGTGCAAAAAGAAAAAAACTCAGAAAAACGCTAAGCAGATACAAAGTAATATTTCCGACGGGCGCTGCAATACGATGCAGTGTGCTATTTAATGATCAGTGGCTCTCAAACTTTTTAGCCAACGGAACCATTTTGGAAAACGAAATATTTGACGGGAGTCCTAAAATAATCAAAAATGGTTTTATGTGTATTCTTTATTAATAATCATAATAATTGACATTAACATTGCATATTTTAATCAGGTTGCAGAGTAAAATAAAATATAGTACCCCTTTAGTATAATTTTTTTCATTATGACCATTACTTTCGCGGATCCCCCCACAGAGGCTTTGCGGAGCCCCAGGGCACCGCGGAGCATACTTTGAGTATGGCTGTTCTAGATAATATCGCTAAGATTTGCTAGCGTATAAACTAACCTGATGATAATTTTCAGAAATCGTTCTTTATTTTTTTTTTCTTTTACCATACTCAAAGTCAAAGATTTATTTGCCAACTAAGTGTACATTTTGGTGTTATTTTGGTTTACTCTAGTATAAACAAAATGTATGCAGGAATAAAGCATGGTTTTTTTTCGTTATTTATGTAGATTAGTTATTTCCTTAGGTGTCGGATCAGTATACCCAATCCCAAAAGATTTAAGAGCGCACATCTTAAAATGTCGGTATTATTTTCGGTACGTTATTCACATACCGGAACAGTATGAGTGGCCAAAGGACGTAAGTTGATTACAAAAGGTCCAAAGGCCTGCTTCAATCGATTGTATATTGTTAGAACATTGTTGTTCGTGTAGTTTTGATTTTACGTAATAAATAAAACGGCTAGAGTTCGACACAACTGCGACCTTGTTAAGTGGGGCTTTCGTAGAGATGTCAATAACCAGATTAGAATAATATTTCGTTTCATTTCTATTTTATCGTATTTAAAGACGTACAAAATCTATATAGGTACAATGTAGGACCTACTCCCCATAATCGTATAGTAATTAACAAAATTGGTGTATTTAGGACAGTCGATTATTGTACCTTCAGCAACCGCCCATTAACCTAGCCGCCTAGTTAGAAATACTACAAATGTTAGTTATTTTAAGATAATGTCGCACCGTAGTACAAACCTACAGTCAAATGCACGGCCCTTGGCTAACAGCTTGACTTTTCGGTGCCTTTATTATTTCGTGGCAATAAGGGTGGTTTTAAAGTTGTTATACTGTCGTGCGGTTGATCGTACCTAAATAAGTGTTACGGGTTATATCGAGCTCGCGCAAAATTCAAAATTTAATTTAATATTTTTAGTACTTAACATTATTTGAGTAAAGTTTTTCCTTAAACATTATCCGCCATATTACTCAAGATTTATATTTTGACATGGCTTAAACCATGGAGCCTGTTTTTGTAATAAGAACGTAACAGTGATTGAAATACCTTCTTTATACAAAACTGAAAACTTAGTTTGGTACTAAGTTGTCAGTTTTGTGTTTAAGAACTTTACCATAGTCGGAATAAAGTTCGAAATTCAATAATGGCTCCTTGCTTTAAACCTGGGTCTGAAGATAAACCTTGTTTTGTAATAAGGGGGTTAATGTCAACATTATGTTATGTAAATGCCGTATGCCCTTCCAAATACCATCATAATTATTGTATCAGTTAGTGCAGTATAAGTCGTTGAAATCAAATTTGAATCTTATCTCCTTTTCACTAGTCTTATTTTCTTTCACAGGGTTAGCTTCAGTCTACCCCCAGCCGAAAGACCTGATGAAGCATATACAAAACCAGATGTATAGCTATCACTACGAATCCTCTATGCCGATCGTGTGGGACTGGAAACCTGAAGAGAAGTTCGATGTAAGGCCCATAGAACCTGTTCCGAAAAACATCTAAATCAGTATTCGTTTAATTGTTTCGGTTATGTGTCAAATTTATTAGGAAAGTTCGCCCGTTTCAATCATAAAAATCCGTGTAGTTACTGTATGAAAAAAGAAACACTTTTACTGTTTTAGATTTTTTTTACTGAAAGTATTTAATAAAATCCCGCCTGTATTCACCGAAGGTAGGCAGAGGTGTATTATTGTACACCCACGTTTTGCCAACGACTGCGTCGACTTTTAATGTAATCCGCGGGGAGCAAAGACAAGAATGTCACCTTGAATAATTTTAGTACATTTTTACTTGTTCAATCAAAATGAGACAAATCATTAAACTTATCTTGTATACATGCGACTTGAATTATTTAAAAGCCAGGCAGTGTAGAGATGCATTTACATTTAGCCTTCGTGCAGATGACAGGCAAGTTATTAATCTTTTTAAATATGGAACATTCATTTTGGAATGTTGGTAGTAAATGCAATAAAGACGCGTTCAGTGCACAACGCCTTTTAATGGGAGTGTTCATGTTGTCCGTGTATTATTGTTACAATAATTGATTTACACAAAGTATTTTATACCTCCGTATTATACATAAATATTTAATGTTCAAATTAGAAATCTTATATAATATAACAGTTGAGTTTAACGTCCAGTTACTCGAATCTCTTGTTGTGTTTACTCTCTAATGTTAGGATAAGTATTCTCTTAAAAGTATTATCTGAAAGTTTTTTATTTACTTCAAGTGGCGTATTATTTAAACAGTATTTCAGAATATATTCACAGAGCACTGTACAATCTATAACAAACTCTGAGAGTGACTGGACTAAATCCATATTTAATGTAGTGTTTCGACTGTATTCATCGTGTGCAAGTAGTGAGTAGTTGAGCATTTTAACATAATAATATTATAACATGTTATCTATAGTCTTCAGAGTGGAAATAATAATCACGGTGGCCTTTCAACGTTGTTTTTTTTAGCTTTGCTCACTAAATGTTACACAGTTCCATTTCGGATTACTTATCAGATTTTCGACTTTATTGACTTTTTACAATAGTTATTTATTGCATATTTTACTTTTCATTTAATTTTGTGATGCGGCGAGCTATTTATTTAGTAACATATAATTCTAACATTATTTTTAAGTTGTAAATGAATTGTTTAGCAAAATGGGAAGTACCTACTTAAATGTTGTGAATATTTGATATAATTACACGTAATACAATTTATGGGAAGAAAGTTAAGAAAAGTCTAGTCACCGCAGTATCAAAATGCAGGTCATCTATTTAATATGCATTTCTCATCATTATTTATGATAAGCATTAGGAAAGGAAATACAAACGAGAATAAAATAAAGACATTTAGAGAGTAATCTGATAGAATGTCTAGGATTTATTGTGGAAATGAAACAGTGGCACCATTTAAAAAATGTTTTTATGAAGTTTGTAATAATTCTGTTACAGTAATAAATACCTACTTAACAATGACCACACATCATTTTACACGCATTTATTTTATATTTTACATTATGAACATACAACTTGTTGAACTGAAACTTGTTTGTCGATATATGTCACACACCGCTAGTTGCACGTAAGTCCATTAAATTTAATTCTCCATTAAAAGTAATGCTGTCTTTATCTAACGGAACGTATCAGAAAGTGAAAGCATTACTTTTAATGGGGAATTAAATTTAATTGACTTACGTGCAACTGGCGGTTTACCCAAATAAAATCTGTCTTAAAAAACGTGAGATTTGTTTCATGTTTCCAAACGCTGCATGTATAATGTTTACTGGTCGAGCGCATGGTTAGTCATGCGTTTCATCGTCGGTTCCTCCTCATCCTATGCAATGGCCGTACCAAAAACAGTTCTCTTTCAACTTTAACTACGTGCGAATAAAACAACACGTAACTCGGTAGCTTTATCATTGTTTTGACCAAGTATTATTTTTGAGTTCAGTATTGTAATGACAGTGAGACGAATTTTTCGAAGAGCGAAATAAATACAATGTTTTTATTTTCAAGTAGTTAGTTATTTATCTTATATTACTTATCAGGTGATATTATTATGTGATTTACCTTGCTGTGACAATGTATAATAAAATTTATCCATTAACATATGAAATATTTGACTTAATGTTGCATGAAACGAAACATAAAGGTCATGTTATGGAAACATATTTTCTAAGTTGGTCAATTATCTGGAAATACTATTAAAATCAGGGTTTAATTTTATTTTTACGCTGATTTGATTGCGTCAATTAATGTGTCACGTCGTTATTGTAATGCAGCATTAGTTTTTTTTTTTTGATAGTAATCATTAGTTTTACTTACAAATAAAAATAATATTATTGTGGATTAGTTAATGCGATTGTTAAAATGAAAATTATAGATGTTACTCATTAAACATGTTCCAAAGATATTTTATTTTTGTTTTATTTATGACTAGCTTTTGCCCGCGGCTTCGCCCGCGTGGAGGTCGGAAATTATCCCACGGGAATGTACTACAGGGATAGAAAGTACCCTATGTTCTAACCAGGGTCATGAGGGAGGGATGAGGGTGTCTATCCGTGTGTAATGTGTGAAAAGGTAAACAGATAAGAGTTACATTCGCATAAGTAGACAAGGTGTAAATGAAAAACCTAGAAACCTTAATAAGGCGCGGCGCCCACAATCGGCATCGGCATCGGCATCGGCATCGGTGGAGCTCAGGCGCTTTACAGCGGCTTCGGGCGCTTTACGGTGGCTTCGGGCGGTTACGTAAAGCGCCCGATCTCTACCGAGCCCCACCGATGCTGATAGTGGGCGCCGCGCCTACGGGCTGTGCACACCACGTTTTTTAAACGCGCCGTTGACGCTCGTTTTAGAAACGAGTTTGGTTGAACGCGCTAATCTCAGGAACAACTGGTTCGAATTGAAAAAATCTTTTTGTGTTGGATAGTCCATTTATTGAGGAAGGCTATAGGATGTAACATCACGCTCCGACCAAGAGGAGCAGAGCATCAATGAAAAATGTTGCAAAAACGGGAACAAAAATCCTTTTGAGAGCTTCCGACCTTCCGTTGCGTACCTACGCTGCGTAAACGATTAAAGTAACGCAAAAATCATGTATAACGGAATTGTTCCCCTTTAAAAGTTCTATAAAAATTCCGCAACAGCATACGTCTATCTTTTAAGGTTGACTCACTATAACCTTTAAAGGGTGTATGGTATAAAAATGCGTGGAAACGTTAGAATACTTTGTAATTTAATTTAGCCAATTTAGCAGTCACAGAACATAGACATTCATAACAATCTTTTCAACAGGAAGGGCGCATCATAGACAATTAGACACACCACAGAAAAAAATACAAATTTCCGTCTTGTGTTGCAAGTTTATAGGTACATAAAAAAACTAATAAGCTACATTCACACTAGCAATATCTTACTTTCTATTTTCTATGTTTAGATTGTTCTAAACGTAATTGGGGCCGGCATTAATTTATTGTACAGGTAGTTGACAGAGCCGTTTAATTGACCTTCAGTATACTTTGTTGTTCATCATTAGGTACATCAGCAGCTCTTACCCTACCATCTCTTCCTGGGTATGTTTTTACAATACGAGCCATTTAATATTCTAATGGAACAGCATTAAAATCTTTCACAATTACTAAGTCACCCTCTTTGAGGTTCGGTTCTGGATATTTCCACTTGGGACGGCTTTGAAGTTGTCTTAAATAATCGTTAGACCATAATTTCCAAAAATGTTGTTTGTTCAGTGCAGAGATTCCAAAATTTTAACCGATTAACTGAAACTTCTGTTAAGTCTACTTCAGGATAGCTAACCAAAGCTGTTCCAATGAGAAAATGAGCAGGAGTTAAATACTCACTATCATTTGAGTTTGAACAGTAAAGGCCTTAATATTCTCTCTCGATTTGAACAATCTATTTATATAAAATAGAAGTCCACTCACTGACCACTCATCACGAAATCTGGGAAACTACTGGGCCGTGAGGTCTAAAATTTGGCACAAGCACTCTCTATGGGGTGCAAGCGCGCACTAAGAAAGGATTTTTTTAAATTCGCACCCCAAGGGGTTGAAAAGGGGTGTCAAAGTTTGTATGAAAGTCCTATGTTTTTAAAGTTAGAGATATGAATGTTGACCTAATTGTTCCTTTCGGCTTCTAGGTGCTCACTAAGAAAGGGTTTTACGAAATTCGGCCCTAAGGGTGTAAATAAGGGGTTTTAATGTTTGTATGAAAAATGTTCCAAATCCAGTTAAGATCCAAATTGAATCATACGGCAACGCGTTATTGCATACTTTACATTGAAATTAGAATTCGGAAGCTGATAAAGATACAAATTGAATTTTACGACAACGCGTTAATGCATATTTTACATTGAAATAAGAATTTGGAAGTTCCTTGAGGTTTATTTATCTTTAGTTTTTTCTAAATGCCAATCTATAGGTGGCCAGTAAGTTTCAGTAAATACGCAGGCGTGATTACGTTCTAAAGTTTTTATGCCAATTTATAAATGGCCATTATTTTTCAATAGGCAGGCGTCTGCTAAAAGATTATGAAATGCGGTTCTAATTGGTATTCAGGTAATTTGAACGTTGCAGTTCGTAGCAATACGTCGAGAATGCCAAGGGGAAAACTTCACAATGTTTAAAAAAATATCGCGGCATGCAAGCCGATCGTTTCAAACACAGGTTTCAAAAAACGAAGTCATGGATCAATCACAGAATACAGAATACTGTAAAACCTGAAGTTACCTATGCGATACACGTTCAAGCTATTTTTACCGAAATTTCTGTTCTGCGATATTTTGTTATTACTACTAATTTGCTTTGAAATATTTTTCATCGTCGTTGTTTGGCTTACCTAAGGCTTCGTATTGGTTTGTTTCGCTTCCTAATTTTAAATTGGAGGATATTAATTGTGTTCTTATCTATTGCCTGGTTGGAATTTTGTTATTTCTATTTCTTTGCGAATTACTTATTGTGTAGGTATTTCACTCTGTGGTACTCGTATTACTACTTATACCTAATACTTTTTAGTATTAGTCGTTCTTACTAGAAAAAGTGTCCTTGAATACCTTTTTTTTTTTTTTACGTTCGTATTTTAATTTTATTGTTCAGTACCTATCTTTGGTTTAGGCTGGTGTTGTAAGGGTTGTAAAAAGGTAACTATAAAGAAAATTACGTTCAAGTAATATTTTTTTACGTTACTTACTGGTCGTGAGCATTGTTTAATTAAAATGGATAGTCAAATTATTATCACTTCTAATGGAGTGCAAATTTTTTGCCAAATAGTAAATATCCCTGGCAATGGCGCATGCTTATTTTCATCTCTATCCTATTTGGTGAACAGAAACGTGGCCATGGCTTCTCAAATTCGAGACAGCATTGTGCGCCACGTGTCTTACAACTGGGAAAGATTCCTACCTTTCACCCAGAGGAGTGGCTAGAGAGGCGCCACGGCGTCCTCACCTTCCGCCTGACGCAGGCCCTCACCGGACACGGTTGTTTTGGGAGGATCCTGTTCAGCATAAAGCGGGAACGCCCGGGTGTTACCACTGTGTGGATCGCCTGGAGGCCATGGTGGAGCATACGGTGGAGTTCTGCCCGGCTTGGGGGGACCACCGCCGTGTCCTTACGGAGGCGATCGGCGGCAGCGATCTCTCGCGTCCGGCCGTGGTTCAGGCCATGGTTCGGAGCGAGAGTGCATGGGAGGCCGTCATCTCCTTCTGCGAAGCAGTAATGCTCGCGAAGGAGGAGGCGGAACGCGTGAGGGTGAGGCAGGGTTCGCGCCCTCACGCCCTTAGCCGCCGCAGGAGACGCCCCGGGCGTCGGGAGTCGCAAGCTGAATTCCGGCCACCGTAGGCACGGGCCTGCGGACGGTGAGCGACGGGTAGCTCGCCGTCCGATAAGGACCAGGCCCGGGTCGACGGCGCGTTGTGTTTCACACGCGCCTCAAAGAGTTGTCAGCACCAACTGACGGGGTCCGTTAGGCCAATGCCTGCCAGGGTTGCGAGTTTGTCCGAAAGAGATATCGTGGCCCTGGCACACTTGCAACGAAAGGAACACGGGTGGGTTTTAGTCAGTAAAAGTATGACACGGCAAAGTATAACGGAGCGCAAATTCTTCGCAAAATAGTAAATATGCATGTGGGTGATGGCGCATGCTTATTTTCATCCTTATCCTATTTGGTAAACAGTAACGTGGCCATGGCTTCTCAAATTCGAGCCAGCATTGTGCGCCACGTGTCTAACAACTGGGAAAGGTTTCAAACTTTTACCTAGGAGCGGTCAGGAGCTGTTTATGGCTCGAAGCGTGAATACGTTGCTGAAATGTCTTGCCATGGCACCTATGGAACCACCTGTGAACTCATGACAGCGGGAGAACTATTCCCATTTGAGTTCCAGGTGATTCAGGATGGTACTTTTATTGCCGGTTTTGGGGAAGCACGGCAGGGAGTCAAAATAATCCGATTCTCAGGAAACTTTAATGAAGGTCATTTTGATGTTTTAATTCAGTTGGCTAATTTAAACTTTCACACTAAATCTCATAACATATACATCAACGAATGAAACACGCGAGTGAAACCGCGTGGGTACAGCTAGTGACTGTATAAAGCTCTTCAAAAGTTAAACATAGGTTGCCTACAACCCGCTTCAGGTGGTGTTTTACACTTTTTACACCTGCTTCCCACAATCCTCCAAACTCAGGTGAATAACTGGGTATAAACCTAAATTTTAAATAGTGTTGGGTACAAAACCCATGTACAGCTGTGATTTTTGGTGTGTGATCCTTGTTCATGTCTGTGTGGTGCCGGACGTTTGGAATAGCACTCCCCTATTTTTTCCCAAGGGTGTCGTAAAAGGCGACTTTACGGTAGGCGACAAATACACAGTTAAAAAACCTTGCCAAATCATGCCTAACATAGCTTTTATACCAGTATCAAATACTCAAACAGTCGCTACATACATCAACCCGCCTACCGCCCCGCCTGCGTGTGCGCAGCGACGGAGTTGTACAAACAATACGTATGTTTACAGATATCTGTGATTGTTCGTCACCCACACTGACATTTGAGGGGGGCAAATGACTCGGTTTTTTAATATTTTGTAGCACATTTATGAGTGATGTTTTTTTATGATTTTATAAGTGATTGAAAAACATCAATTGTACTGATGCTATGAATTTGAGTATTTAATAGGATCCAACCTGTCTCTTGCTTCTCGCGCACGTCTGGGAGTGGCGAGAGGAGGGGAAACGCCGGGGTGAAACTCCGCTGCCGCGAGAAATTACGGCTCAGCGGACAGAGCTCCGGCGGGATCTCATGGCGACATGGAGAGTGCGATTGTCGCAACCCAGCGCTGGGCACGCCACAATTGTAGCGATAAGTCCCCTCTTTGAGGAGTGGCTTGAGAGGTGCCAGGGCGTCCTCACCTTCCGCCTGACGCAGGTCCTCACCGGACACGGTTGTTTCGGGAGGTTCGTGTTCAGGATAAAGCGGGAGGAAACGCCCGGGTGTCACCACTGTGTGGATCGCCCGAGAACACGGTGGAGGTCTGCCCAGCTTGAGCGGAGCACTGCTGTGTCCTCACGGAGGCGATCGGCAGCGCCGGCGCGGCGGCGATCTCTCGCGTCCGGCCCTGGTTCAGGCCATGGTTCGGAGCGAGAGTGCATGGGAGGCCGTCACCTCCTTCTGCTAAACAGTAATGCTCGCGAACGCGGAGGCGGAACGCGTGAGGGAGAGCCGGAGAGGCAAGGTTCGTGCCCTCGCACCGGCGCGGGTGGCAGGAGTCACCGGCTGATTCCCGGCCACCGTAGGCGCGGGCTTGCGGTCGGTGATCGAAGGGTAGCTCATTGTCCGATAAGGGCCAGGCCCGGGTCAACGGCGGTCTTACTAGAGAATGGGCAGCAGCGTTCTCCATGCATTTTAACACCATACTGCGATCGCCAACCCGCCTGCCAAGCGTGGCGATTATGGCAACCCCCCCCCCCCCTCTTTGGGTGAGGCCTATGTCCTGCAGTGGACGTCTTTCGGCTGAAATGATCATCATCATCGTGAGAAGCGCGCCATCAAGCTCTATGGCTCCAGAACTGGAGAGACCGCCGAAAACGCAGAACATAATATTTAGTTTTGGTTCTGCTAATTTTCAAGCCAACATTCTCCAGTTTCTCTACGTATTTATCAAACGTTGTAAGTAGTTAAAACTTGAGGGTATGGATTGATTTTATAAAGAAAACGTAGTAACAGTGCCGGATTAACCACGTAGCAAGAGTAGCAATTGCTACGGGTCCCGCGGATAACGGGCCCCCGCGTATCGAACACCCACCTCCGCCCCAGAGCGTATTTTTTTTTGAGTGACACTTAACGTGAAACTTTTCCAGACAATCCATGTCAGACTATCGGTAACCGATTATTTCGTTGGCGAAAAAAAACAGAATTTCACACGGTAGACGCACAAGTTCTACAAAAAGTTTCTCGTATAAATAGAATCCTAGAATTTGAATGGGCTCTACAAAGTCTGACGTGTGCGAGCACTCTTACTCAACACTCAATGTGGATGCGTAGCAGAATTGAAATGGCTCGATTCAAAATTTTGAAATTGCCTATTTATTTGTAAGACTAACCGCTAGTTGCATGTAAGTCCATTAAATTTATTCCACATTAAAAGTAATGCTGTCACTTTCTGATACGTTCCGTTAAAAAGAGACAGCATTACTTTTAATACAGAATTAAATTTAATGGTCTTACGTGCAACTAGCGATTAGGTACACTTACAGTATATATTATAATTTAGTAATCATATACCAAAAAAATACTTATCTTTACCCAATTTTTTTTTACCACTCTTGCATGAGAACCCATAGCAAATCAAGAGCCCCTCGATAGCATTGCTAGGGGGCTGCGGCCGACACTGGTAAGTAAGTAAATGAATGGATACCCTCAATTAAAATCTATCGATTAGACAGACACCTAAAGATAAAGTGACTCGGACGTTAGTATAATAATTATAACAATTTCATCGCCATATGTATGGGCGCGCTGGCTAGTTCGTCGAACTGCCGCCATGATGTACCTATGAGTATGACGACGGTTGGTGATGCGATGGTTCGAATCCAAGTCGAAACTATTTTTGAAGTATTCTTTAGATTATTCGAAACGAATTCAATGTTGTAGCAGTGTAACATTTAAAACTTGAGGGGTTAGCACATACTGACGCTGTGTGTACCTACTTACTTTTGTGGCAAGAAAGCTGTGGTCTTAATTAAGAAACATTTCCGCATTTTGAGCATGTATTTATAAATAAGTACGATAAATGCTGGAAATAAACTAAAAACACTGTTTCATATACAGACGTTATACTCGTAATTATACGATTTTTACAAATGGAAAGCTATAAAGGGTGTCAACGTCCTTTATGGTTTTCCATCTGTAAAAATCGTCGTAGGCTTTCATGTACGATCCGTTGGACTTTTCTGGGACTAGATTGATGGCAATACCAATATGGCTTCGGATTTAGTCACTCGATATTTTTGTGAGAATTCTGGAATTCAGCTGCATCCGGTTAGCCTGGAAGCCGACCCCAACATTGTTGGGAAAAGGCTCGGTAGGTTGATGCAGCAAAGCAATTTGCAGTATTCGCCCCTTTTTTTATTTTGTGTTGAATCTTTCTTTTATTTGTGTTCTACTCGTGGTAGCCTTAGCCGGTTCATTGTCGAACAATTTATTTTTACGATTTTTAAGTGTATTTAGAGGTATGATGAACAGAGTGTAAAGTTCACTCATCCTCTATTGAAAAGGGAGGATCCTCCGACCAGTCCGGTGTTGTGTCTGGTGGGCAACTGCCAGACGGTTGATGTCGGGATGTTGTATATATTCTTGTTGCGCGGTAAACTCTGCTTGCGCGATGCAGGATTTTGCGTGACGTCAGTGTAACGCGTAGTTCGCATGTGGCGATGTTGATGCCGCTACATGTACATTTTTCATAATAAAACAAATGGATCATTTATTAATCTAGTTTATGCGCGGAAATAATACAATACCTACTTATTATAATTCCAATATGATTACCTCTGAACTTAAAATTCATACAACACATCACCAAATAAAAAAAAATACTCTTTCGCAAAAGACACTCTTTGTCTGTTTATCAACTTTCCTGTCACAGGTATACTGGAAGAGATTCAGAAGAGACATCTCCTTTGTACACACGCCTACACATCAAGCTATTCATTTCCAGTGGTAGGTAGGTAGGGTAGGTAGGTAGGGTAGGTAGGTAGGGTAGGGTGGGTAGGGTGGGTAGGGTGGGTAGGTAGTTAGGGTAAATAGTTAGGGTAGGTAAGTGGGGTAGGTAGCTCCCAGGCAGCACACAAGTCATATAACTGGCCAACAATTTAACCTTATGTAGGGTTAAGCTTTATTATATCGACGGAGAAGTGTCAATACCTCATAAACGAAAATTTTCACGTAATTCACTTTTTATGGTTTCGAATTTAAAAGTCAAATTCTCATGTTCTAGCAAAATCTCTTAGCTACATTTTTGATTGCAGGTATTGCAATAGCATAAATAAAGATGCTGAAATACCTTTTAGCTAAACCACCGAGTGTAGGGCATTACCTGCCAAATTCCATGGGACTCGTGTTGACTTTGACAGTTAGAAGTTATTGGCACTTCGCCGTCGATATATGTATAGAAGCTGTGTGTATTACGAAGTTCTGTATTAAACATTCTGTTTGCTATAATACTGCTATTAGCTGAGTTAGTTTTCTAATTTGCCGATTTTATTTCTTAAAACTGAATAATCATCATAAAAAGACCTGTTACTCAAGAGTTTGTGTAACCTTTTGTATAACTTTGGTATAAAATTCCATTATCAAGCATGTTATTGGATAATTTATATTCTATTCTCTTTTAGTTGTATTAAACACCACATCTTGACAGTAATTCAGCTGCTGTATAAAATAGGCGTTGTTTCTGTTATGAAGCATATAGTAACTTAACAGAAATTAAAATAGCTGTTGTAACTGCTTTATGCCGCTTTAAGTACGAAATTACCGTCATGTGCAGCTAACTGTGGTAAAAGCAATAGTAACAGATTCTTATGCAGAAGTTTACCCCTGGGACTATACCTATACTGTGGGTTTTCATTTACTATTATGACTGAATCCTAATTGTTTGATTTACAGTACGAGTGTGTGTCATTATAGAACAGTTATCGATAATATGTTGAGTGCAGACTACTTTTAACCAGAAAACAATTTAATAAGTGGACACAAGGTCTGTTAAGCAGACATAAGACGATAAGCCGCTGTTCAATCATATTTTATTCAGAATGAGCGTCGCCATGTCGAATAACATAACCTATTATAATGATGTGGAATTTTATACTCAAATACTCAATTTTAATTACGAAATCGGTATAATATTCTTATAAAAGTATTACAAGGTTTGGTCAATTATTTTTGAACCCTTAAATTGCATAAAACATAAAAAAATATTTCACACTTAAAACAAACCAATAGACGAAATGTTGTTTATTTCTCCAAAACCCGGCTTTTCAGGTAGCGTATGAAAATTTTATACGAGATGTATATATCAATACACAGTAAAGTTGCATGCGCACCTACAATTTCCTTATTTAAGCATAAATAATTAATTACGATAAAGGCCATATTATATTTCAATGTCGCTGTTCACCATGATGATACAACGCGTCGTACCGCAGGTGTTAGATTTGTCAATTTAATTTGATTAACTTCTTGATAAAATATACTTGAAATAAGCTAAACGCTGTGTATCATCTGAATATCTGAGCTTTGAAGGACTTAACAATAGTTCACTCGATCATCATTCATTCATCATCTGGCTAACAGAGCTGTAATAATAAAAGAACATAATGCTTTTATGCAGAATATACTCAACTTGTCGTACAATTGTTCAAAACTTATTCATCTGTTACGGTGCTATTAAACAGCTATTAGCAATTTAATTTTGTGCCCAAATTGCTTGAATAACGTCTGAGTAAGCGCCAAATCAGCTATCTCAGTCTTATTCAGCAATTAGTTTCTATGACTGCTGTTAAACAAAACTTACTCAGAAGGTTTGTGCTGCCTGGGAGGTAAGTAGGGTAGGTAGGGTAGGTAGGTAGGGTAGGTGGGTAGGGTAGGTGGGTAGGGTAGGTGGGTAGAGTGGGTAGGTAGGTAGGTAGGTAGGGTAGGCACTTAGGGTAGGTAGGGTACGTAGATAGGGTAGGGTAGGGTAGATACTTAGCGCAACCCGTGCGAAGCCGGGCCGGGTAAAGCTAGTGTCAAATGAATAAAAGATTTTGCCAAGGAAGTAAGTAAAAAAAAAAATACATCGTAATTTGGGAGCATTTAAATTAGTTGTATAGGTTATGGCCTCCGGTGAGTAGAGTGTAAATGAGTGGATCCGTGTAGGAGGGTGAGTATTATTATAAGCTACTTAACTATAGACAACAGGTCTTCAGTCTCATTGTAGTTTAGCTTGCGAATGTAGTCTACTACCATAAGTTTACACTTGTTCCTATGTAAGGGGTGTATATCTACAAGCTTTTTTAGTCGTTCATAAAGAAAAGAGCCTAGGAAAAAATAGTACTTGCGAACGTATGGGTGTTTAAAGGTCGGTAGATCATTGTATGTAACGACATTTCGTCTGCGCTTAGATAAATAAGAGGACTTGTTATACTTTGTATTAGCATGATGTCTCAAGACTGCGTGCAGGACAAAGAGCTGCCGGACAATGAGGACTTCACAGGACTGATACAAAAGGTATGTTGAAAACAGATAGGGTCGGAAAGTGCTGACTTTGAGTATTGCTCTTTGTGCAACTTCTAAAGGTTTGAGTATAGTTTTTGACGTGCTTGCCCATACAGAAAAACAATACTGCAGCACTGATTGGCCAAGTGCTAGGTATACTTGCTTAATTAATTTAGGTTCAGCTGCATTTCTTAGATTTTTGAAAATGAATATCAGTTTTCTTACCCTAGAAGTAGAAGAACTCATATGGTATCTATATGAGGTCGAAAAGACAGATTATTGTCAATGATTATTCCCAAATATTTTATTTTGTCCGCTTTAAATAGGGCAGGTCAAGAACAGCTTACATTATTACAGCAATTGTGTGCTATTTTGGAGAGATTTGAGAGAGGGAGACTACAGTTACGCATAGAAAAGGTGGGATATTGCGTTTTACCTGCATTAAAAGTAAGAATATTTTTCTGCAGCCAGTGGCTTACTATATTAAAACCATGCTGTGCACTCATAGATACATTCTCCCAAGTATCAGCAGAAAACAAAAGCACCGTATCGTCCGCGCACGATATTATTTTACCTCCACCAAGATTTAGCTCACAAAAGTCATTTAAATAGACGAGAAATAGACTTGGACCCAAAATACTACCCTGAGGGACACCGAAAGAGACAGGTAAGTTACTGCTTATGTAACCATTTATTTTCTCACATTGTGTGCGATCAGAAATCAAAATATTTAAAGACTTCCTGTCTTTAAATATTTTGAGTTGGTCTCCTCTAATGCCTATTTGTTCCAGTTTTTGTAAAAGCAATGGCACAGAGACCGTGTAAAAGGCTTTGGCCAAATCCAAGAATATGCCTATAGTCTTTTTACCCGCATCTAAATTTCTTACTACATAATCCACAAGTTCATGGGCTGCATCACTTGTCGACTTGCCAGCTCGGAAACCAAATTGATTGTAAGAAAGATGATTATTTGTTTCTAGGTAGCTTGTGAGCCTTTTATTGAGGATGCGTTCTAGGAGCTTGGAAATAGAGGCCAAAATTTAAATGGGCCTATAGTTGGTGACGTGGTCTTTATCTCCGGATTTATGTATCGGATGCACCACTGACTTCTTTAGAACTGTAGGGACAACACCTTGTCATAAACAAGTATTAAAAAGATACGTTAAAAGGGGCACAAGTATGTGTTTATTTTCTTTAAGAAGGCTATTTGGTATAGAGTCCCAACCAACGGAATAGATATTTTCAAACCCATAATCAAACTCTCTACGTCCGCCTTAACTGTGTCCAATAATGCGAGAGATTTAAGCCCTATAGACAGTGCTTTGTGTTAGTGTTATCAGTTGCGAAATGAAAGTGCTCCGGATTTGTACAGCTTGTAGTACTATCAGCTAAGTCTTTGCCTACACTGATAAAAAAATATTCAATTTTCCTACCGATTCTCTTGCATTAATTAATTCTGTCGTGGTATTTTTTGTCTTTTTAGTGTTGGTTATTATTTTTATTGCATCCCATATTTTTTTGTTATTCGTGCCCTCAGTTTTCAATAGGTTTCTTTCGTGCGACCTTCTTTATTAGACAGTTGCAGAAATTTCCGTACCTTGTATAGATAATTTTAAGTGTGCTGTTTTCAGGTGACTTTCGTAACTTTTTATGCAATCTGTCACGGTGTCTCATGCAACGGATCAGTCCTGGGGTAATCCATGGTTTCATAATTATATTACGGTTCGATAATTTTAGGATGGTAGTGTCTCCTGCAATTTCATGTTGAATAGTTGTTATAAAAAAAAAAAATGGCTATATTTGCATCAGATGGAGTAGACCGGTTGCCAATTCATTTGGGATAAATTATAGTTTAATTGTCAACATTTATTTTGTTGACGGAGACGTAGGCAAATGTTCTTTGCTGCCCGCGATGAAGACATAGCAAAACAGCCTGAAGATCAGTAATTGCTGACTGCAATGCAGCAGTGAGCGCCTGACATTGCGTTTTAAGCATCACGTGTCTGTGGACAGGTAAGATACCGTGGTATGCACATAGATTTTCGTACTTAACTAGGTTAAATAAATAAATAAAAGAAACGCCAGGTACCATTATCTAGGGCAGAATAAAGGCAGAATACAAAATATAATAAGGTCAAGAGCGTGATTGAAACTGTTCTTCATACATAATAAGTGCTGGCCAGTATGGCGCGATGTGAATTTATCTCAGGTTCTCTGTCAGGTCTTGTCAAAGAGTATGACCTTGTTCACTATCAATTTATAGGGCAGTTGAATTGTTTTTTCTAACATCATTTTTTTATTTTTATACCTATTTTTTGTACATATTTATTCAAAATGTCTGAAAGTTTGATATTCAATTTGTTAGTACCTAGGTCTTGTTTTTTTTATTCTTATATATTCGTTTATTCGGTAGATTCAGTATATGTTCCTATGTCTAATACAGCAACAGAGCGATACAACTCTCCTGCTGTATTAGACATAGGAAAATAATCGGGTCAAGGGAGACAGTGCCAGTGGAACCGCAATAATTGTTTGCCGGGTCGCACCCCATTCGTTGCACAAATTCGCAAGAGTTACGCTACAGGGCGTAGCTGCGTGCGACTTTGTCGACATATAAACTTTAAAAACCCGAGTTAGATTTTGAAGATTTTCTTCAAAAACACCCGGCACGTATACGTGCTGGGTGTTTTTGACAACTGGGCACAAAATATTTTTAAAGTTCCCTGATTTATAAGTCTAACGGGGGGTTTATTATCTTATTCCTACATTGCGCACCTGCACAGTACAAATATATTTTTGAATTCAACCCCAAAGCAAGTGCTGAAGGATGCGAACGAAGTTGCGTGGAACTGCTGGTTCGTTTTTTTTAAAGGTAGTTACTTAGTTACTGTATGATTATTTTCTTTTTTTTATTGGCACAGACACAGCATAAGAGTTGTAGTTTTCAACCGTGTAGCAAAAACAGTCTTCAACAACATTGCAGAACCCATTATGATAAATATTCGAAGATTTACTGACGATGGTGCGTGTCCAAATTTATTGAGAGGCGTTGACTATATAAGATATCCGCACCTCAACAAGGTAAGACAAGATTTTTTTTATTAATCTGAATAGAATAAAATAGAAAATGTTTGAAATATACCTAGTTTTAACTTCTCTATCGGGGCGCACTTATAGAAAATAATATAAAGAGAAAATAGTAGTTACTGTTTTTCATGTGAATTACAGGTCAAAATGGATAATTTTTCAGAAGCGTCAAAAGTGGTTTGCTTGCTGTTTTTAAATGAGCATTTCTCCCATGTTTTTGTCTTTGATTACTTTATTGCTGAGATACAATCATGATTGTCGTAACTGCATCGATATTATTAAATTATCAGACAAAATTTCAAAACAGTATACAAAATAAATAGGTAATTTTAAAATGTAATAATCTGATATTACCGAAATTTTCGTAGTATGGATAATAGCGGTTTGTCCTGTTGTGGCCACAGTGATTTCGAACTCATTAATTTTCATCACATTATAAGAAGCTCTACGTATGTTATTTTTTTATTTTATTTAGGCTGGGTTTGCTCTTGACCTTAGTCTAGGGCAGAGGTGACAGTGACAAAGTCGACGATGGAGTGAGCTTACCCAGAAGTAGCCTGTTCACTCTAACTTTGAAGAGATTAGGATTGTATGCGTTCGGAAACACATACGCAGGCAGAGAGTTCCACTCTTTTGCTGTGCGCATTATAAAAGACATTTGGAAACGCTTAGTGCGAATTCGTGGAATAGCAACCAGGAAGGGATGGTAACCTGCAGTGCGTCTAGATGTCCGATAATAGAAGCGGGCCGGTGGAATGAGGTCGTGGAGTTCTTGGGCACACTCACCAAAGTACAATCTGTAGAAGACCGACAAGCAGGCAACCTAGCGGCGATGGGCCAAGCTGTCAAGATTGGCATCCACCAGTTTTACGTCGCCAATGAGCCTCTTAGCTCTGCGTTGCGTTCCACCGAGTCAAGCGCGGCAAGTTGGTATTTTGCTGAGCCATCCCAAAGGTGGCTACAATACTCCATGCAGGATCGGACCTGCGCTTTGTATACGCGCGTTGCGTGCTGCGCGTTGTGTTGCGTTTGTATGTTATAGTCTAAAAACAATGTAAAATACTTGTTTCAACTGTTGGGTTAACCTTTATTTTTTTTTAAATCTAAAACCTACATTTCGTTACTTCTGTTTTTGTTACTTTCTCGTGGTTTCAAAAAATTTGAGAAATGCTCATAGTATTAAATTCAAGACATCTAAAGAAAATACTTAACTATAAACATTGTTTCTAGGGTCTCGCATTCACTATGGCAGAACGGCAAACGCTTGGCTTACAAGGTCTTTTAGCAGGCATGGTTAAAACGCAAGAAGAACAGCTGGGAGTATGCCATTACTCATTGGAAAGATTTAAAAACAATTTGAATAAACATCTTTATTTGGCAGACTTACTGGTAAATATATTCAGATCACTATCTTTTGCCTACGGCTCCGCCCGCCTAGGTGTCGGAAAGTATACCACGGGAAAGTACTACCACGATTAAAAGTAGTAAATCCACAAAAAAAAACCAGTCAAGAGCGAGTCGGACTCGCGTTTTATTTGTCCTGTAATCTTTACATAAACTTCTATCACATAGAATAATTTCAGTTTTTTATGTATGCAAACTTCGGAGATAAGGGGGTAACGGTATTTTTTTTTACATTTTTCATCAAAAGTCGGAAACTATACTGCCAAAAAAAAAAAAAATTGAGAATGTGCAAACATACACACATGTCGGCTGCCACATTGATGACACTTGTTTTAACAATATTAGTTATGCAGACGATATGGTGCTGCTGAGCCCCTCCATAAGCGGGCTGAGGAAACTTTTGTCTGTTTGTGAGAAGTACGCGGAGGCACAATATAACTCTAATAAGAGTGAAATTTTAGTATTTAAATCAGGCAAACAACAGCCTACCCATGTGCCTCCTGTATTTCTCAATGGGATGGCCCTAAATCAGGTTCAAGCTGTTAAGTATCTGGGTCACATTGTGACGGGAGCGCAGGGCTCTGGCGGTGAGAGCTAATATGCTCACACGCAGGTTCGCACGATGCACGAGAGAAGTGAAGGTTACGCTATTCAAAGCTTATTGCCAGTCCTTCTACTCAAGCGGCCTGTGGGTGAGATAGACGCAGCGAGCCTACAGAGCCCTGCGCACTCAGTACAATAACGCGTTCAGGATTTTGTTGGGTCTGCCGTGGCGGTGTAGCGCGTCTGGGATGTTCGCTGAAGCGCGCACTGATGGTTTCCAGGCCATCATGCGCAAAAAAGCAGCTTCCCTGCTGGCCCATTTACGGGGTAGCAACAACAGCATTCTGAACGCAATAGCTGTACGATTTGACTGTCCCTTTCAGAAGCAGTGGGTCATGTCTTGTGTGGGTGTAGCGAGTCATAGCAAATAAAAATGTATTAGGTTAAGGTTTATATGGGTCTATGCCACCCGAAATAAAGTGTTTTTATTATTATTTTATTATAGCGCTCTTTCATATGATACCCTACATGCCCTAGTAGCCCCACTTCAAATTTTTAAGACCCCCTTTCAGTCCCTTTTGCAAAAAATATATTTTTTTTAAATTTCTTTGTTGTTTGCAAAATAGTTTGGCAAACGTCATCTAAAACTATTCTAAATTTCAAGTTGATAGGATTAGTAGTTCTTGAGATATCCAGGTGTGACAGACAGACAGGCAGACAGACTTAGTCTCACCAAAAGGGTTCCTTTTTACCATTTTGGTACGGAACCCTACAAATAATGTGTAGGTAATAGACTAAGAGTAAGGCTGTACGCTCCCGGGGATCGCGGAAGTCGCCCATGATCCCATGATCCCCGGTGCAAGTGTGGGAAGGGAACACCTTGGTGTTTTTTAGTCAGTAAGAGTGTGATAGATCCCTCCGCCCGCCCCAGGGCGGTGGACATCCATGAGGATTCTCCATCCCGGAAACAAAAAAAAAAGGGCTGTACTTTCGCACCGCGGCATTTAAATCCTAGGATTTTCATTTCGCGAATTCCCAGTGTGGTCCCTCAGTTCATACGCACATTTTTTTTTAGCATTTTCATACCCGTTGTAACTTCTAAACGAAAGGTCCGATTGGAATAATTTAAAGAGGAATTTACATGTACACAGCTATAAATTTCAGTATATGATGATTTCGCATTGTATAGGATTTCCGAGCAATGAGAGGTTAGCTTATACTGGTAATGTATAGCTTGATATGTAGCCGTGTGTACATAATCAACCTTAATTATGAAACTACACTTCTCATCAAAACAATCGAAAGACTTCTCAAGTTTGTTTTGCAATGGACTATTAGAAAAATATTTTCATATACGGAAAAAAAAAATGTCTTTTATCAGTGGGTAGAAGGTACAAGGTTTCGAAATTTTTGTTTTGTTTAACATTGTTGCTGTCGAACATTGTTTTGTTTAACAAGTCACTGTAGTCAAGTCACCACCTGTATGAAGATTTTATGAAATGCAAAGTAAAATTTATTCAATAATTTTCTTCTTGAATTGCATTTTTCAGCTGGCCAAGAGTCTCTGGAGCAGGCTCGAACTCGTCGGCTTTTTATAGTTCATCCCACAGGTGCTCTATGGGCTTCATAGAGTCACGACTACATGTTGTGCAATGTTATTACATTCTTCTTGAATTGCGTTTTTCAGCTGGCCAAGAGTCTGGAGCAGGCTCGGACTCGCGAGTTTTCGGTCAGCTGGACCCGCTCGCTATTAGACCCGCGGGTCCACTTGACCACCTAATTTATTTTCTGTATTTTTGTTGGTTAACTAGACCCACATTCAAACAAAAAAAAAACATGTATTGTTTAAAGCTGCCAGTGTATGGAATCCACTGGTAGCTTTAATCAATAGATGTTTTTTGTTTTTGTTTTTTTCAGTTGAATGAAAAATTTGTTTGTCAAAATATAATAAAACGCAATTCAAATAGGTTTAAATAAGTACGTATTTGAATATCGAAGATTAAAATACCTACTGATAAAATATCGATGTTCAGAACATCGAAAATGGAAATATCGAACGACCATTAAAATAACCGAAAATAAAAATAACGAAAGTTTATAGTATCGAATGGTTAAATAACCTACGTCCAATATATCTAAAATCTAAATATCTACAAAAGTTACATCGAAAGATCCAAATATCGAAATACAGACTATCGAATGTCCTAAATATCGAAGTACGAATTATCGAACGTCCTAAATATCGATGGGTAAGTACATATATTATTTGAACATTGAAAATTAAAATACCTACGTGTAAAAATGGGTTAATTTTCAACATTTAATACATTCATTCATTCACCCTAAAAATACGTACAACTTAAAATATCGAACAAATTTTGATATAAGTAGTATGAGTGGAAAAAGGTTGCTTCTGCAACGTCTCCGGTGCTACGGGAAGTGCAGCCCCTTCCCCCTTGCGTAACAAAGGATAGGCACCAGTGGCACCGTAGCGGCTGAGGCTGGTCGCTTGGCGACCAGCAAGCCAAAGCTGCGGAGGTGAACGGGCGGGGGTTGCCCTCCCTTCGCGCCTCCGGATTTTTATATACACTCTAGGGGTAACAGCCAAAAGACTACGTAAATTCGGGGTGCCCCAATTCGGTTTTGTAACAATTTCGACCTATTTTATCCATGAAAATCAGTGTCTAGTGTACAAGCATAGGTCAATCATGAAGGTATTATTGAGGTCTTTAAATTAAAATATTTTCTTGAAAGTCAATTGCTACTAAAGTTAGTGACAGAAACGTATCGCTTCAAAACCGACTCCAGGTAGTCTTGTCTGCCCTACCCACTAGGGGTTGGGCAGACAAGACACGCTACGCACACACTCTAGACACGTCTCGTTTACACTCTAGAGTGTAATTTAGAATCGCGTAGGCGCGGAGGGCCGAGGCAGTCTGCGAGCTGAGGAGCAGGTGGTTTTAACACCCTCCACCGCAGCTGAGGTGAGCGTTTAGACCATCTGCGACGTTAAGCTCGCGTGGGACTGCCGGAACCCTGCAGCGCCGGAGCCGTGACAGAAATCATGCTTGCTTGCATGTTGCATGATTGCTGCATGCTTGTTTGCTAGATGGTAATCAGTTACTAGGTGGGTTACAAAAAAACCTACATTTATGAATACACTCATACTGCCTATATAATTTTTTTTCGGTATTTCAACTAGTAGGTATTTTTAACGAAGATATTATGAACTTAGATGTATTAAATGTTAATGGCGATATTTTGAATCATTCGAAATTTTAATCACTCGGCATTTCAATCTTCGACGTTTTAAGCGTAGATAGGTATAACAATTTTCGACATTTTGATATAATCGATATTTAAATTTTCGATGTTTTGAACATTAATATTTTAAGCGTAGGTATTTTAATCTTCGATATTCAAATACGTATCCGTTTAAACGTTTATTCTCAATCAAAATCTAAAATATTTTTAAATTTTTTTCTACATGTAAGTAAAATCAAGACAAACCTTTTCATAACGAGAATATGAACTAAATCTAATACAGAAAAAATAAGTACCTACTATTTAAACATCACAAAATGATTTAAAGTCAACAAAACTAAAATAATCAGCTTTACTCCGTGACTGTATTAATGTTGTAATTGGGTAGTGGTTCCAGTCGACCTATTCAAAATGTGATTGGGTTGAGTAATCCCGCGGGTCCATTTCGAGTTCGGTAAACTGGACCCAGTTGACCAAAGACTCTCGCCGTCTGTATAGTTCATCCCACAGGTGCTCTATGGGCTTCATATCCGGGCTTCTTGCTGGCCATTCTAGAACGGAGATACTAACTTTACTGAGATAGTTCCATACGATTCCTGCGGTATGGGCACTGGCATTATCATGCATGAATATGCAATTTTCGCCAATGAAATATAAGTACATAGAATCACGTAAGTCTAGGCTCGAAAAATTTGAGTCCATAAGAAAAAGCTGTTGGTATTCATGAGCATTAAACAGAAATAGATTAGCAATACTTATACTTCAAAATCTTTCCGATTGTAATTCAAACCGTGTTAAGCAATTAGGGTGCTGGTTGTAGGAACAACAAATTTGTGTTTATTCCTAGTATTTACATTATGAATATCACTGTATTTTTTAAACAGATTAATATTTTTATGTGCATACAATGGGTGGGCGTGGAAAAAAAACTTAAGATTTCACACTCACGGTCAGCTTTTGGATGTACGTTTTCGTTCAACTGATCAGTTTAGCTGACCGTGTGTATCGAACTTTAAACCTTATGCTAAAATTAAAATTACTACGTTGCACAGATCTAGAGAAAAACCTCTGTGACAAACGGACAAGAAAGTTTTCTTATCTAAGTTCCATTTTCCCAAATTTCGCGAGACGAGTCGAGAATTTTGGGGTTTTGACCTTATAAGGAAAAGTTCGGGACCCTGAGAATGCTCTGGAGTTCCTGAAACAAAAGCTGAATTTTATTTCACATTTTTTTTTTCAGGATACAAATGAAAAGTTATTTTACAAATTACTAGGGACCGATATTGAAAAATTTCTACCGCTAGTTTATACCCCTACTGTGGGTTTAGTGTGTCAAAGATTTGGATTAGTTTACAGAAGACCTAGAGGTCTCTTCATAACGATACATGATAAGGGACGAATTTACCAAATTCTTAGGAATTGGTAAGTTTATAATAACATTACAATAAATTGTTTTACCATATTAATTGAACAGGATTTAATAAATTATCTCGTTAGTACCTACCTAAAGTAAAGTTAAGTTTGTTATTGCATGCGTTTATCTTCCAAATAAATGCTCGTTCACACTGGCGCTACATCGCGGGCGTGACATGCGTTGCGCTACCTGTCGCGCCCGCGATATCGCACCAATCTGCACGAGCTTTAAAGCGCAAAAAAATTAACAACCAACCCAATTAATCAATGTCCCGTATAAAACTTAAATACCTACTCGACCCAAATGTATGGGACTGTTGATTATATTTTTTCTCGATTACGATATTGGTCCCATGGAGAAAGCTGTACAGTGTGATGGTCTGTACGGTACCACATCCTTAAATTTCACCACAAAAATCATCAAATGTCCCGTACAAAACTTCAATACCTACTCGACCCAAATGTATGAGACTGCTGATAATTTTTTCTCGATTATGTTGTTGGTCCCGTGGACAAAGCTGTACAGTTTAATGGTTTGTACGGTACCCTTAAATTTCACCACAAAAATCATCAACTGTCCCGTACAAAACTTCAATACCTACTCGACGCAAATCTATGGGACTGTTGGTTATTTTTCTCGGTTATGATGTTGGTCCCATGGACAAAGCTGTACAAGTGTACAGTTTGATGGTCTGTACGGTACCACACACTAAAATTTCACCACAAAAATCATCAACTGTCCCGTACAAAACTTGCCCAACCTACTCGGCACAAATGTATGGGACTGTTGGTTATTTTCTCTCGATTACGAAGTTGGCACCATGGAGAAAGCTGTACAGTTTGATGGTCTGTACGGTACCATATGCTTAAATTTGATCACACTTTTGTGATACACGCTGTGATTGGTAATGTGATTAATTATCTACTCTTCATCACAAAAGTTCTTAGCTACCAAGTTCAGTGAAATGTTTAATTAGATTTACCAACATACCTACATTCCACTATAATTTAACTTTTTTTATGTAATTTTTGTTTTGTGTTTTTTTTTCAGGCCTGTACCGAACGTGCGCGCTATCTGTGTTACTGACGGAGAACGAATTTTGGGTCTGGGCGACCTCGGCGCTTATGGCATGGGGATATCTGTGGGCAAGTTGTGTCTGTACACCGCGTTAGCAGGGGTCCCTCCCACCCATTGCTTACCGATCACTTTGGATGTGGGAACCAATACTCAGGTTGTTAATTTTTTATCACTAGTAAAGAGTATCTACGTATTTTTTGGGTAACCACTGAAAATCAGCGCTGTGTTGTGGGTCCCCTATAGCACAGCATCATGCTGAGTGCAAGCCTTTTTGTCACAGTCATGACGTGCAGTTGCCGACTGTTTGTTATTTTTGTGCTCGTGATTATAATGTAGATAGGTTTTTTTTTTAAATGTTTACTTGCTCGAGTTTATGTTTTCCTAAGCAGGTGTTTCTGTGACGAATATAATTATTTTTCTTTCTAGTTAGCTAGCTTTGTATTCGTCAAACAGCACACAAATGTTGGTGACCGTCTTTACATACCGAGACTCCTCCGTGCCTCGAAAAGCACGTTAAGCCGTTTGTACCGGCTGTCATATGTGGATCTTTGATAGTCGTTACGGGTCGTCAGAAGCCCAAAAGTGTGACAACTAGTCTTACCAAGGGGTATCGTATTACCCAGTTGCGGTTGTGGAGGTCAGATAGGATCGGATGCTGCTGAAAACCAGTGATTTTCAGCAGCATCCGATTAGACTGCAAGTTAGCCGCAACATAAATGGAATAAAGCTTGGCAGATTGAATAGGTAAAAAGAACTAAAAGTGAAGCAATGACAGATAAATGAATTATGTGATAGATAGGTACATGGTCCTCACAATATTATTTATTATATTGTAAAAATAGAACAACTTTTACTTAACTAAAAAAAAAACAAATGATAAGTCAGTGTGTGAGTTAAAGCAATCATCATCATCATCATCTTTATCATTCCAGCCAAAAGACGTCCACTGCTGGACATAGGCCTCCCCTAAAAGGGGGGGCGGGTTGCCATAATCGCCACGCTTGGCAGGCGGCTTGGCGATCGCAGTATGATGTTAAAAATGCATAGAAAACGCTGCTGCCCATTCTCTAGTGTCCCTTAGTCGCCTTTAACGACACCCACAGGAAGAAATGGGAGGGTGCTATTCTTTACGTTCGGCACCACACGGACAGTACATAGAGCAATCGCAGAATGTTAAATTAATGTCTGAAATAATAAATTAGCAACCATTTTGATTTTGCCTTGTCTCTAAATTGGTCCTATGGAGCAGAACCAGCATGTCAAAGTCAAAGTCAAAGTCAAATTGTTTATTTCAAATAGGCACATAAAAGGCACTTTTGAACGTCAATATTTACAAAAAAAAATAGAATTGATTCTAGTCGCCCCTTCCAAAATTTAGTTTCGTATAGAGAAGAATGGGCAAGAAAATCCACCGGTACTCTTTTAAAATCTTGTACAATATTTTTATAGGTACATTAATTATATAATTATATGTGAAGACGATGCACCTAGAATAAAATTACTATACCACAATAGGTAATAAAAAGAGTTAAGAATGAAGCAATGACAGATAAATTAATTATGTGTTAGAACATGGTGCTCACATATTTACAAAAATTGTAAAAAATATATATGATTTCCTAAAAAATAACAATAATATCAGTGTGAGTTAAGGTAATCACAGAATTTAAAATAAATGTCATAAAAATAATAAATTATACAATTAAAATAGCAACCTGTTTGATTTTGTCTAGACTCTAGATTGTCCTATGGAGCAGGACCAGCATGTTTCCAAGCATTCTTATCTGGTCCTCTAACTTGTAATATGCTTGTTTACAAAGTGTTCTTTTAATATGAGTTTAAAATTTTCTTTCATTCAGTTGCAATATATCACAAGGTATTTTGTTGTAACATTTAACACAGTACCCCATAAAAGATGTATGTACTTTAGATAACCTGAAAAATGGTTGATCTATTTTGTCTTTATTTCTAGTATTAAAATTATGTCTATCACTTATTTTATTAAAAAGATGTAGATTTTTCCTTACATACATAATATTTTCATAAATGAATTGGCAAGGTACCGTCATACTCGTAATATTAATATTTTTAAATAGTTCCCTAAGAGATTCGCGGCGACTTAGATTATAAATTGCTGATGCTGATTCCAAGCATTCTTATCTTGGATAAAATCCTCTAATTTGTAATTTATGCTTGTTTACAAAGTGTGCTTTTAGAAAAGAATAGAATACTCTTTATTATGTACACCATAAGAGTAACAGACAGAGAGAGACAGTTGTTGTTTTAATATGAGTTTTAAATTTTCTTTAATTTAATTGCAATAAATCAGAAGATATTTCGTTGTAATATTTAACACAGTACCCCATAAAATATGTAGTTTAATTAATCTGAAAATTTTCAGTCGCTGCTAGAAGATCCGATGTACATAGGTATACGAGAGAAGCGAGTTCGAGGCCAAGTATACGATGATTTTATTCAAGAATTTATGGATGCGTGTTGCGCGAGATTTAGCCACAACATACTTATACAAGTAACTTTTGGTTTCCTTACTAATTTAGTGTACGTGTTTTTTCAATTTCACAAGGGACGATTTTACTGCGCGGCTTGATTTACTCGAAAATTGGTATAAATAACCTACAAGTCAAATACCTAATGGAAAAGTCGCTAAGCAGAAATTAACCCTGAATGTATGAAAAAAATCTTCTTTTGTTGATCTATACACTTTAAACTTGGTCCGAATACTTCATCATCATTCTCCTGCCCTAATCCCAATTTATTTGGAGTCGGCGTAAAATGTCTACTTATACTTGTATAAAATTAAAACCTATATACATACTAGCTGACCCGTGCCCACTCCGTTGGGCGGTAAACATTTTCACTCTATGACACTCACAAATAACGTGGCTTTCTATGGGTAAAAGAATACCTACCCTACCTGCCTAACCTACCTACCTACCCTACCTACCTACCTACCCTACCTACCTACCTACCCTACCTACCTACCTACCCTACCTACCTACCTACCTACCTACCTACCCTACCTACCTACCTACCTACCTACCTACCTACCCTACCTACCTACCCTACCTACCTACCCTACCTACCTACCTATCCTACCTACCTACCCTACCTACCTACCCTACCTACCCTACCTACCTACCTACCTACCCTACCTACCTACCCTACCTACCTACCCTACCTACATACCCTACCTACCTACCCTACCTACCTACCCTACCTACCTACCCTACCTACCTACTATCTCTCAAGTTGGATCGAACTGCACATGGTGTGCGAATTTTATTATAATCGGTTAAGTGGTTTAGGAGTCCATTGAGGACAAACATTGTGACACGAGATTTATATATATTAAGATATAAAAGCTAACCGGCCGTGACGGACTGATCTATCAATACATAGGTCAAACCACTGAACGGAAACCGCTATAATTTGGCACACACCGCCAGTTGCACGTAAGTCGAACTGATTTTGATGTAGGCCAGCATTAAAAAGGGGTTTTTGTAAATTCGACCTTTAGGGCGGTAAAAAGTTTGTTTACATGAAAAAAAATCCTTGAGTTAATATATTTGAAACTTAGCACGAATACATTCCTAAGCAAATAATTCAGTTTTATAATAATATTTTTTAAATAACCTCCTAAAGGGGGATGGGACAACCTTTTAAAGGGGGTGGAATTTTGTGGTGTTTAATTTTGTGGGGGAAAATAATTGCATAGGAAGATTTTAACGCACGGTTCGATAAACTAGAAACTTTTTCCGACATCTAAACGGGCGAAGCCGCGGGAGAAAGCTAGTAACAGATAAATAAGTATTTACAGAATTATTATCATTAGAATCAATAATACATCTATGTTTAGATTTGTTCCAATCAATGTATGACTTTCTGAAAAAGTCATTCAATGGAACAAATCTCAAAAAATTTAATCAAAGTTTTGATCACTACGTAAATCGCAAAAAACCGTTAGCCAAATGTTCGCCTGACGCTTTATTAGAATTAGGTCGACGATAAGCACTCTTTTATCTTTTAAAGTTTTGATAGATATCTTTTTAAGTAGGTGCCCGGACATTGCATTTTTTTTTGATACACGAGATAGATAAAACGCAGTACAATGGTCGCTAATGTTCAAGTCATACCATCTTTATTATTGTTACAGTTTGAAGATTTTGCCTTGTCTAACGCTGTCCGCCTTCTTGAAAAATACAAGAATTTGTATTGCACGTTCAATGACGATATTCAAGGCACTGCAGGTGTCATGGTGGCTGGTATGTTAACCGCTTGCAGAATTACCAAGAAAAAACTTCATGAAAATATTTTTTTGTTTCTCGGAGCCGGTTCTGTAAGTTTTATGTAGGTGATACGTAGCAGGAATTCTAGTTTGGCGCGACCATAGAAATCGTCAAAGATGTCAAAGAATAAATTAAAAATTTCTAATCAGAACTTTAATCCAATGCATTTTACAATACATAATCAAATCGATCAAATACTCATACAAACGGATGGTTATTTCACTAGTTACGTGGCGATTGACCATCTCGAGTTCGCGACGTAACTAGTGAAGTAACCATACGACTAGGTACTCGATACTCACGATAAATCGATTCAAGTTAAATGTCAAAACGGGCCTATTAATTTTTGACAAGTTTAAGTAGTTAAGGTATTTATCAATAGTTATTAGATAGTTTATTTAATACATACTTAACTATAATTATAGTTATTTATTTGCGGATTAAATCAACGGTTAATTTGTGTTCTTGCTGGAATAGTACCCATATGTTGTAATCTTCAGGCAGGCGTTGGTATTGCAAATTTGATATGCGATGCGATGGTTGCCGATGGCATTAAAATTGAAGATACTATAAAGAAAATCTACCTATTTGACGCTGATGGTCTGTTGGCGAATAAACGCCAGGGTGGAGTACCACCACATGCGACTCGGTACGGGAAAGATTTGGAACCATCGAAGGATTTTGCAGGTTTTGTGAAGATTGTAAAGCCAACAGTAATTATCGGTAAGTAAATTATACAACATGTCCCAGAATGAACGCACCTTTTTATTTTATTTTCTTCATTTTTTAAAAAACGTTGCCCTACATTAGGAATTTCTCCTGTATCGTGGGTGCGGGTACAAACATTTAAACTCACATACACAAACAGCCAGACCCGGAACAACTACTTGCAGGTCATACAAATATTTGTTCCGTGCGGGAATCGAACCCGCGACACGCAGCGCAGCAGTCAATCGCTTAACCACTGCGCCTACCATGCCGTCTAAAACCTCTTAAGGGGTCATTGTACTCATCATTATGAACAACTTTTACTATGGGACCAAACCTGAATCGCGAAAAATAAATCAGCAAAGCGTATGGGGTATCGTTGGATCCCATAATTGAACAGATTTTGATTTTTTAAGTGACATTTTTTTCATTTAATTCCATTCGTTTTTGAGATAGAGATATTTTCGGTTACAACCGCAGTAATAACTTTGTTTCTTTATAGTTTTATTCGAGAAATACTATGAAATGCAAACTTATTTTTGCGGTCGATAAAAAGAATACCTTCTGTGTGCGTGGCCGATACGACTCTGCACGGTATACCGTTTTGTCCAGGGCTTGGAAACCGGTTAATTTTCTATGTAGGTAACCTTAGCCGTTATTATCTAAAAAGGGTTTTTGAGCATATTTAGTTAATTATTGCACAATGCTTAACTTAATGATTGTGATGAAGAAATCTTTGAAGCTAATATCAATTGTATCAAAAATAATTTGTATCTTCGGAAATAAAAAATAACGGGTTTCAAGTCCTTAACGTTACATGCTCGCTTATGCAAATTGGAATTAAGTCGGTAAGATTGAGTATATATCCGAGCCTCTATGGCCCCATCTCAAAATACCTATTAGCCAGTACATTGTATTTCTAGGTGTGTCGACAATGGGTGGTGCTTTTACGCCTGAAATTTTGCAACAAATGGCCAAGAATTGTGAACGTCCGCAAATCTATGCACTTTCAAATCCAACGCAAAAAGCAGAATGCACACCACAGGCTGCTTATGACCATACTGAGGTACTTACAATATTTTATATCACACTAATCATCATCAACCATATTATTATCATATCACATCACACTTCACACTAATATTATAAAGGCGAAAGTTTGTGTGTGTGTGTGTATGTTTGTTACTTCTTCACGCTCAAACGGCTGGACCAATTATGATAAAATTTTGTATGGAGGTAGCTGACACCCGGGATTAAGACGTAAGCTACTTTTTGTCCCGATATTCCCACGGGATCGATACATACGCGGGTGAAACCGCGGGGCGCAGCTAGTTATAAATAACTGCTTTTACGCTACACTTACACGCTTGCGCTATACTTTTACGTTAGCTATAAATTAGCTTTATGTAAGCATGCACGCCCATTACGCCAGGAGGCTTTTATTACGTACGAACGTACCTAACGTGTACTTTACGTGTTTAATTTTTAACTTCTGCGTGAGTATAATTTTCGACGGTTTTGTTTTGGTGTGTTCTAGCTAACATATATGGCAAATAATTTATTTTTATTTTTTTGTGTTGCGTAATGTAAATTATTTTACATACTACCTATTGTATAAAAAGTGAACAGAGGGCTTAGTGTGAGTTTCATTTTACCATCTCGATCAAACGCATCGACCGCGTTCGACGTTCCGATTGGCCCTTCACCGGTGAAGGCCGGCCGGCTTCCAATCGGAGCGCCAAACGCGGTCGATGTGTTTGATCGAGATGGTAAAATGAAACTCACACTAAGCCCTCAGACGGCTGTGCCGCTGGGGAGTTGCGCCACTTCTTCCCAGTTAAAGCACTAGGAAGTGGTGAAGGACGGGCATTTTTGGGGAACTGTAATTTTGACATTCGTAAAGTGCTGGTTTTCTAATTTGAATAAATTACTTTTGATTTGATTTGATTTAACCCAGTCAAATCTGAAATTTCAATATTAATAGAATGTTAGCATAACGCAGTATTGTTTTTGTACTTACGACCGTTAATATCGAAATGACAACTTTATTTCCATACCATTAAGTTATATTTTTATTCGTCGCCTAAAAATACCTTACCATGCCGTGCCGCCAATGGGCGCCGGGCCTTACTATGATGAAGGCAAATTAAAAATAAGCCTTTATTTAATAGATAATACTGTTTCAGGGTCGATGCATATATGCATCTGGATCGCCTTTCCCTCCAGTCAAATATAATGGGAAGGAATATCACACGGGCCAGGGTAACAACTCGTACGTATTTCCGGGCATAGCGCTCGGAGTGCTCGCTTGCTACGCTCATCATATTACCGACACCATGTTCCTAGCCGCAGCCAGGGTAAAATTCGCTTCCTATTATAATTTAGTTTTATAGGATTGTACTCCTCTGCAGAACCCGATATAATCCCTCGCCTAGACCGTGGAAGACACTTGCTTCGTATTTTCACGTATTGAGTTTGACTGCCTCGTTGGTCAAGTGGTCGCAAGCGCTCCTGCTGACCATGAGGTCCTGGGTTCGATTCCCAGGACGGGCAAAGTGTTATTGGGATTTTCCATTAGGGATTTCTCAGTGGCAGCTCGGAGTCTGAATTTGTGCCCGGTTAGTGGCAATTGGCTCACCTATTACACAGGGCTTAAACATAACTGGCGAAATGTGGATGTACTTTATGTACACCTCTGCCTAACTCTTCGGGTGTAATCCCCGAAAGGTTAGGCGTGTACCTATAGTACGTGATATATAGTAGTAGACTACCTGTAAAGACTAGCTGTAAGCTTGTAAACCAACTTTTATTTGGTGGGTCAAAGCTCTATAGAGTTTCTGACATTCTTGTCATTGTCCTTTGGAACAATGACAAATCGAAATGATAGTGAGTGACAGGCTTCAAAACCACATTTTTTTTTTCTTTCTACCATTATTTAAAAATATACGATAAGTTAAGAGATACCTTCAAACAAAAATATGCAGGTTAGCTTGATTCAGGTGTCGGGAGGCGCAAAATTTTTTGTGCTATATGTTTAAGACGACTGGGCCAAACATTATCATTATTTTCTTCAAAGAAAGCTTTTCAAATGATACTTCACTATAATTTTAAGAAAATTTTCTTCTAATTCTTTTTTTAAATTGTTTTGTTGTTGCATAGACAAGAAAGAGATTATATTATTAAGGTTTCGTTTTCCTTTCAACGTCAGAACCCTATACAATTGGGTATGTAAAGTAAAAATTAACCTATGCCGATTCCAAAACCATTTCGAGATTTTAAGCTTCTAAGACTTATTTTTCTATTAATAGGTCTTAAAATTATAAGATCGTATTTATTTTCACAAAAATACTTAAAATCACTTGACTTTTATTTGACCTCTAAATGCCGTCACAAAGCAGCCTGAATTGGAAACTTTCAGTGCCTCTTGTAATTAAGTTGTTCTTTATGTGTCAAGTGTCATGTCAACGTCAAATTTACATGAAGCACTTAATACTATTCTATTCAGATAAATATATATGTAAATAGTGTAGTTTTTCACCAGCGGCGGACAGTACAAGTCGAATCACATCGATGTATCCCCTCAGGCAAACTTAACTTACGTTCAAATGATCTTCACAATAAAACAGACGCCGCCCAGACTTGTACTCAACATTTACTTCCTCGCACCATTTCCTTTTTAAGGTTTCTTTTACTAACAATCAATTTGTGTCGGCTATTTGTTGTGGTTTTTCTTATACTTGACGGTATGAAGCACTTAGCAGAAGTAGTCTTTGATTGAATCCATTCATTTTATTAAGCCATATCTTTAAACTAAAGTACGGAAATCGCTAAACTATGAAATGTAAACAAATTAATTGTCAAATTTGACAGTTTGTTTTTACTGAATTTTGGTTTTAAATAAGTGTTAAACGTGGCAAAGATCCTAAGCTATTCAGTTCTACTAGTGACGTCAGTACGAACAATACTTTATAAAAATATATAAAAATAACTACAGCTTGTAAAAACAAAAAGATTGTGTTTCAAATACTCTTATGATTAAAATTAAAATATAAAAAACATACCTGAAAAATACTTTACATACCTAATTGGGTAATGGCTCTGTGGCTTCTGATCGTAGTATTTTTTTTCAGAGTTTAGCGGACAGCGTTAGTGATGAAGATTTAGCGATGGGCCGAATCTATCCAGGTATCAACAGTATCCCATGTTTATCTTTGAAAATTGCTGTGGGTGTTATGGAGGAAGCCTACAAACAAAGTACGTATAAACTAAGTTCACTGTTACCTTGCTTTTTAAAATATAAGAATAATACTGTGCCACAGTAGGTTGTTTCGAATCGGGGCGATGGCGTAGTATTATATTATTTGGGCGATGGCGATTAAGGCGACGATAAGAAGGGTGGGGCGTTTTTGGGGGACTGTCTCATGTAATTTTTGACGTTCGAAAAGTGCTGATTCTCAGCCTAGTTTGAATAAATGACTTTTGATTTTGATTTTTGAAGAGACTTTTAATAATTTTATACTGAAAATCACGTCTAAACGAGTAGTGTTAATAATTTGAAAAAAATATATGTTAAATTAGAGCATTTTCTCAATAAATGAATATGTGAATATTTTAGATTATGTTTATATAACATAGTGAAATTAATTTGTAAAGTTATGTCTAACGCGGATAAAAAACTGAGAATGGCGCAAAATCTACCACGCGTATTTTTCTGAAACCTTCACCAATTTAAAGATAATTTAATTATTGATCTTTTAGTATACGCGTTTTATTAAAATACCTTTTGTTTTGTGTATAATAAATTAATAATGCGTCAAATTGGGGACTCCTTGATGGGCGAGTCCTATTACTGGCTAAACATACGACGCGTTGCGTGAGCTCAGTACAGAACACGCAAGCTAACTACTCAAGGTCATTGGCATATATCTCCGTCTTAATGGTGAACCTCAATATTCTTCGACAGGGACTACCCGTTTGGGAGCTACGATGCCACAAATGTCTATTTGAAACAGAACGACAGATACACAGAACGACGGAGTCCTGAAACTTATAACATCCCTTGTTAGGATTCCGTACCTAAAGGGTAAAACGGGAACCCTATTACTAAGGCTCCACCGTCTGTCTGTCTGTCCATCTGTCACCAGGCTGTATCTCATGAACCGTGATAGTTAGACAATTGAAATTTTCACAGATGATGTATTTCTGTTGCCGCTATAACGACAAATACAAAAAAAAAACAGAAAAAAATAAATATTTAAGCGGGCTCCCATACAACAAACGTGATTTTTTTTGCTCGTTTTTGCTCGTTTTTGCTCTATATTGCTAACGGCAACAGGTAGACGCTTGAAATATTCACAGAATATTTAGTTATGTATTCAGTTATGTGATTTTTTTTTGCCATTTTTATAGATAATGGTACGGAACACTTCTTGCGCGCTTCCGACTCGCACAAGGCCGGTTTTTTTATAACTTCGGGGGCTAATAAGCGGGAAAAGCCACACATACCTCGCCCGCATTCCTCGCGCACCTTAATGACAAATAAATAAAAATACATGTAACATGATTAGACTGGCCTTAAGTTGCGAGTCACTTGCTTTGGTCAGAGGTTTCAATGGTTTTATAATTTGAATATTATTATTTTTTTGTTTTAACTTAACATAATCACACAATTGCAATGGGACAGGCGGGAAAAACAAATCATCATCAATCATCCCCACTTTAAGTGCAGGAGCGGGATACCTCAAAAAACATATTTATGGATTTTTATTTTACCACTTTGTCGGCGTGATTAGAATAGAATAGAATAAAAATAAATATCTATTTAAAAAAAATGATGAATGATGTTTATGAATATTAAGACGCAGATATATGCCAGTGACCTTGAGTGGTTAGCTTGCGTGTTCTGTACTGAGCTCACGCAACGCGTCGTACGTTCAGCCAGTAATAGGACTCGCCCATCAAGGAGCGCTGTCCCCAATTTGACGCATTATTAATTTATTATACACAAAACAAAAGGTATTTTAATAAAACGCGAGTACTAAAAGAACAATAATTAAATCATCTTTAAATTTGGAAGGTTTCAGAAAAATACGCTTGGTAGATTTGGCACCATTCTCAGTTTTTTATCCGCGTTAGACATAACTTTCCAAATTAATTTCACTATGTTATATAAACATAATCTAAAATATTCACATATTAAGTTATTGAGAAAATTCTCTAATTTAACATATATATATTTTTCAAATCATTAACACTACTCGTTTAGACGTGATCTTCAGTATAAAATCATTAAAAGTCGGTTGTCATCGCCTTAATATGTATACCCTACAATTGTTTGTGTTCCTGCCCTAGACGTAAAAGCTTCTACAGACCAGCGCAACTCGCGACGCAACACAAAGGCACCGCTCGTCGCGCGACATGCGGGGCCTTTGTGTTGCGTCGCGTGTCGCGCCTGTATGTAGAAGCCGTAAAGTGGGGATAACTTTTTTTTCCTCTCTATGTCATGGTGTGGGATGTCGTTGGATGGGCAGCTCAATTAATATCAAAATATTGCGGTGTGAAAAACATTTTTCGATTCAGGGATCCGTTTGCGAAATATTAAACCTTTACCGTCTTATTACAAAACAAGGCTTATCTTCAGACCCAGGTTTAAACCCTGGAGCCATTATTGAATTTCGAACTATATTCCGGCTATGGTAAAGTTCTTAATACAAAACTCAAAACTTAGTACCGAACTAAGTTTTCAGTTTTGTAAAAAGAACGGTAGGATTTCAATCACCGTTACGTTCTTATTACAGCACGGTTGGCGCAGTTAGTTAAGCGATTGACTGCTGCGCTGCGTGTCGCGGGTTCGATTCCCGCACGGAACAAATATTTGTATGACCTACAAGTAGTTGTTCCGGGTCTGGCTGTTTGTGTATGTGAATTTAAATGTTTGTAAACGTACCCACAATACAGGAGAAATTTCTAGTGTGGGGCAACGTTTTTTAAAAAAAAAAAAATATATATTACAAAAACTGGCTCCATGGTTTAAGCCATGTCAAAACATAAATCTTGTTTTGTAATAAGACTGTAAAAGTTCTCATTTTTGATAATGGTCGTTTTTGTTAATGGTCGGTTTTGGATATGTGAAACAATTAATTGCAGTAGTATATCAAAGCTAAGTAGGCTTTACAAGTTAACGGGTAATAGTCGACCAACTTACATTTGTAGTTGGAATGAATGGGAGAACATGTTTTTCAACTACAATGTTAAGTTTTTTCTTGGAATAAATTCATCCCAACTACGTAACCCTTCATTGGGCCAGGTCCGACACGTGCTTTGCTGGTTTTTTACTTATGATATCATTGGGTTATTTCGTTTCTGTGGGGGTGTACTTCCAGGTACGGAATTGAAAATATCATCAGGAACTACTTGCGTTTTATTCTTTTACAGATCTTGCGAGTGTTTATCCCAAACCAAAGGACTTAGACAAGTTTTTAGCTGATTATATTTACAGCACTGATTATGATTGCCACAAACCAGATTATTATGATTACCCTGAAAGCAAAGTAAAAGTGAAAACTATAGAAGAAATTATGAAGGCGTAAGTACTTATTTATACTTCTTAAGTTACGACCATGGAACAAGATACGTTGGTCTAACATATCGTGGCTCTTTGATGGTTCCCATTGTATCATTTATGATGCGTATGTAATGTTTACTCAGCCACACACACCAGGGAAACACTTCCCTGGTGTGTGTGGCTGAGTAAACGGCAACCAATGGTTTTATTATTTATTTCCGGGTTATTTTCAGACGTCAGCTCTGTTTGATAAAGTGAATAGACCTTAGTCAGATCCATAGAGGAATTAACCGTTAATTTCCATTCCAGTCAAAAGAAGTGAATAAATAAAATGCGAAGAAACCAAATCCAATTTATTTTTACGAATTAGCTGTTGTCACGGAAACAGTGAATGAGGTTGGTATCTTTTTCATTTTTGATCAATAATCATGTCAATAAGTGTTGTTAAGTTATATGTATAAGTTAGTGACAGGTTTAAAAGTAAATACGAACAGGTTTCGGGGATTAAGGCGCCATCTCATGTCATGATGACTCTCATCAAAGACATTAACCTATTTACTTAACAATAGACGTAACATAGCGAACAAAATCGTAATCCGATACATTTGTCCTAGTGGACAAAAGTCGCTCTGTCTAGTGTGGTACGCCTGCATGTCAAGTGGCAATTCGCATTCGTGAAAAGAAAATTATTTGCGAAGTATAATGTCTAATTGTGCAATAAGGTATTAAAAGTGTAACGTGTCAAATTTAGTTTTTATTGAATTTTGCTATATTACGCTAGATGGCGCCACTGAGACATGGGTTCGCAACTTTTCTATGACACTACTTCTGATGGCCTCTCTCTAGTATCTATATTAAATCCCTTTGCCTTTCATGCACGAGGTTGTGGGTTCCAATTCGGGGATACTAAAGTGACTTATTTTATTTTATTAGGGTAAATAAACTGTAACCGTTTATTTACCCTAATAAAATAAAATTTATGCATTGCTAGGTTATGTTTATTTCAATTCATATGTACTTTCCCCGCCCTATTACAAAACAAGATTTATATTTTGACATGGCTTAAAACATGCAGCCAGTTTTTGTAATAAGAACGTAACAGTGATTGAAATACCGTTCTTTATACAAAACTGAAAACTTAGTTCGGTACTAAGTTGTCAGTTTTGTGTTTAGGAACTTTACCATAGTCGGAATAAAGTTCGAAATTCAATAATGGCTCCTTGTTTTAAACCTGGGTCTGAAGATAAACCTTGTTTTGTAATAAGGGGGTTTGAGATTATCTTGGGTATTAACTGACATCGGGTAAGGAAATCATCGTGATGAAACGTGGACTTAGTTATTATAAGTCTGAAATCGCCAACCCTTCTCTGTATGAGCCCTGCTGTGGGACAGTAATAGGCTGGTATTTTTTAAGTTCTCGCATACCTCGGGACCCTGGGATCACGGACTTTTGTTAAGCATACGAGGGCCCGAAGCCAACTTGCAGGGGCCCGTTAAATTATAAGTAAAGGAAATGAAACACCAACCGACGATTGTCCATGTATGCACTCTGCTAGTGCACCCATGGACATCCCCCTGTTGCTGTAGGGCTATTGCAGCCTATGGAAATATAGATGTTTATTGGACTATGGGCTGGTTTTGGCTATAATGGACTGGTTACCTAGAACCATGGAAGGACTGTGGCCCCTGCCTGACCTGCCCCCAAGTTTATGTTAGTTGTTAAGTAATAAAAAATAAAAAAAGTGAAAATAAAATATTATAGGAATATTGGTCTGGAAATATTGGTAGGAAGTTTCAAGGTTAGAAAATATAATTAGGGTATGGGATGATTTTGACATAGACGAAGGAACATCACTGGAATATAATAAGTCTGATTTCCGACTAGTCGACGGCGATGTCGATCGATGGCAGTCTGGTTGCCGATTAGCCGACGGCGACGTCGACTGATGGCAGTCTGGCCAACTAGCCGACGGCGACGTCAATCGCTGGCAATCTGGTTGCACCTAAAATCAATTCTCGGCTACGCTCATCAATAATGAATGTAATTAACAGGTATTTTATTTTTCATGTTTATTACACAGATCCACGGATGCAAGACGATTGATTGTCTGCGCCCCCGAAGAAATAAAATTGAAAAGTAATGAAATTTTGGTCGTTCGTGCGTACAGGTGCAGTTTTAGTATCTAAGGCCAAACTAAACCATTGAGGGACATTAAACGAGACACCCAGTTTTATGGTTATCACGTCTTTGTGCGTATAGTATTATTACTATAATCAAGTTTGAGCGTTATTACTCGTCTACTCTATGCGCTTTTCATTAAAGTCGTTTTCGTGGTTTTTGTCAAAACTTTAATACGTTTTGTGTTATTGCTACCTCGTTTTCCCGTTATGATTGCCATACGCACCTCTGTCCACCGGAGAGGTACAGGTATGCCTGCGCAGGAAGACCGGAGCGTGTATCGGAGTAGACTTCTGCAGTTATTGGAACATAACATCACGTGGATCGTGTGCGCAGGCACACCTGCACAGGTAAACCTCTCCGATAGACCGTAGTGTGTATGGCTGCCATTAGGTGCACGGCATTCCCCCTGGTTCCGGTCCGGTAATCGGTCACCCAGACAGACACGAAAACTGACTTTGGTTTATATTATTTAAAGATATAGAATATACTAAAACTGTATCGCAATTTAATGCTGACTGTATGTACGGTTCGTAAAATTTTAAGTGGTCTTGGTATGATTTTGTTTATTGTAAAAAAATAAACTCATGATTTAATCATTTTTGTGTTTAATTTTAAAATGAGGTGAATATACAGGGTCCACTTAAATTAAAAAACGATATAAAAAAAAATGCTATCGTATTCCGTCAAATACTAGTAATCAGACTTTTTTGTAATTGGACTCATATTTCAGGAGAAAATCGATAAAAAAGTTTTCTTAGTATGGAAGTAGACACTTAAGCTCCCCCATCGCCTGAGTTTCGCTTTATAACAGGTAGTAATTTCTAAAATTGGTATCTATCTAAGTGCCACATTTTGTCCAAAGACACTTGTCGCCCCAGCAGAGGTGCACTTTCTGAGATATAATCAATTCATCCTCGTCGCCATCATCATCACTACATTCTATGTCAGAATCAGGTACTGTGGTGACGTCAATGAACTCTGTTTCATTTTCGTCACGCATTAATTAGACTCTTACCCCCTTATTACAAAACGAGGTTTATCTTAAGACCCAGATTTAAAACATAGAGTCATTATTGAATTTCGAACTTTATTCCGACTATGGTAAAGTTCCTAAACACAAAACTGACAACTTAGTACCTACCGAACTAAGTTTTCAGTTTTGTATAAAGAACGGTATTCCAATCACTTACATTCTTATTACAAAAACTGGCTCCATCGTTTAAGCCATGTCAAAATATAAATCTTGTTTTGTAATAAGACGGTTAAACTTTTGGGGTCATCTTTGGTCAAAGTCTTTGGCAGAATAATTATTATTGTCAGCAAAGGATCCAAAGATAGCGTTTAGTATAATTATGCTACTAGCTAGTAGTATCCACAATCCCGCACTGGGCCCGCGTGGTGGCTTACGGTCCACTCCCTCTCGAAGAGAGGAGGCCTGTGTCCCAGTAGTGCGAACATTATAGGCTGATTATGCTACGCTAGTGTTAGATAATTAAGATTGTATTTTATCACTTTTCAACAAGAAGTACATTTAGTTTACTACATTTTTAATTTTGTTAAAATTATACTAGCTGTTTGACTACATTTCCTTTGCCTGTCACGTGACAACGATAGTTTGGAATTTATTATCTGTTGATTCAACGCTCGCAAGAGGTCACAAGAGGTTGAGAACATTGGGCTCCGGGGTATTATAGCACGGAGCACCAAGGGAACAAGTGGTATAGTATCAAGGACCTACTGTAAGTCAATCTGATTTAATAACTATTCTTTAATGTAATACTAAGTTATAAACTGTGGCCGTTATTTTATTATAAATGTTAGATCCTATTGTGTAACTACTGCTAGTTGTGGAATTTATGTAGCAAGTATGTACAATGTTTTATAATCCAAGAATACTAAGTATTATTGTAAAATAAGTAAAGAGGTTATGAGAAATCATGATATGATATTAAATGTGTGATTTGAAGGTTACCTTACAATACGTTTTATTTACTATGTTCCTTCAGACCTCAGAATATAGAATATAATCTGAGATTAAGATTTAAACAGATTTTTCTAATAAATCAGAAGTGGGATTATTCAGCGCCCATATTTAATACAAATATAATTTTAGAGTTAAATAATGTTCAACCTGCTATTTGAATAAAATAACGGTCACATGTTGGGTAAAGGAAATTAAGAATGAAATACATACTTACATGTTTCACTGTGTACTTTATTCATGTTCAAATGATTATTATATTTCTTCGCTTCATTCTTCAGATATATTATAACCAGGTAGTCCTTTTAATCTACAAGACAACATGCACACTTTAAGAGATTTATGAAAATCGATATAAGTATCGACTTTTTACGATTAAGTCGATTCTATACTGACCATAGCCACACCACTAGTCAAGCTGTCATTCTTTTTTCGTGCACGACAGCAAGCACACTCGCGCTCACTAGTCTTTAAAAATGCCGAAAAAACGGGAATACTCTCAAGAAATTGAAGACTATCGACGGGAAGATGAACGAAGACGTAAACGGCGTATGACGACGACGTTATAATTGAATCGTCATCTGATTCCGGTATGTATTGTACTTACAACTACCCTCAATTATAAATTATTTTATGGCGCCACCTAATCCCGCGAGGATTACAGGCGTATTGTTACATTGTGTTACCTATTATGTTTATGGTGCCTATGTGCTATTCATTTAGTACGGTTTTTTGCCCGGCGGTTAACCGTGAGTTAACACGAAGGCTATGATTTTTTGAACACATGGGACAGTCTCGCCTGGCGGTTAACCGAGAGTTAACACGATGGCTGTACTATGAGCTATTATGTACATAATTATTACAAACTAAATGATGCCCCACAAGAATTAAACTTAGCTATTTTATCCATAATTCTAGCGGTTAACCGCGAGTTAACACAAAGAACAAAAATGTGGAATTCAAAGTCTTATACATTTCAGACGATAACGAATCCTTACGTTCCGCCCCCGGCGCCAACGTTGAAGAAAATCTGATAGTGATTGAAGATGCACCTAAAGGTATCCCTGACGACGTTCCCATGCCGACCGCGGAAGCATCCACTCCTAGTCAGGAAGATAGTACCTGCCCAGAGCTTGATCCAGAGCTATTGATAGCACTCGGAGAAGAATCCGATAACACTCCAAAGTTTGGTGATAAAATTCATCACAGCTTAGCTCAGAGATGGGAACCTATCCTCAAGAAGGGATTATCAAAGGAAGCAAAAGATAAGTTGTTTAAAGATTATCTCGTACCTGAAAACTGCAACTCTGCTTCAAGCACCCAAGCTGAATAACGAAGTTTCGGCGGCTATTTCTGAAGCATCTCGTCATAGAGACAAGAGGAAGGAAACTGAGCAGCAGCAATTGGGTGTTGGCGTCTCAGCCATCAATAAAGCTTTGACAATAATGCTTACGAGTGACAATAAAATTGAAGCAATAAGGATTATGAGCGATGGATGTCGTATCCTGAGTGATCTTCATTATCAGGAAACACAATCGCGAATTAGCGTCATCAATTACGCATTAGCCAAACCATTTCTAAACGTCGTTCAGGATTGAGAAAGGGACGAAACGTTATATGGCAACAAATTAGGGGAAAAAATAAAAGCTTCCAAAACAATCGAGAAGCAAGGCATGTCGATTAAAAAAGGTCCAAGAGGTCAAAAGTGTACCCCCGTGACAGAACCAACGACATCTAATTCACGTCCCCAGTATCAATATCGACAACCAGGTACCTACCAGGGAAACCGGTCAGGCCCCTCGCGGTTCCTACAGAACAGGGGGGGGCGGAGAGGTCCGAACAGGGCGAACAGCACCACGAGCCGTCGTCCTCCAACTCAGCTGACGTCGAGCTCGGTCGCTGCGAACAAGTCGAGGGCACCTGCGATGCGCCAATAGCTCAGGTACAACACGCTGGTAGAATATCTCATTTTTATGATTGTTGGCTCAAAATTACATCTAATGCTGTAATTTTAAATTGGATACGTAATGGTTTTCCTATACCGTTTGATTTTAACGTAACACAAACTCATGTACCTTACGTTTCAATGTCAGCGACTGAAAAAGTCGATATGTTTTTAGCTATACAAAAATTTTTAAAATTAGGTGCGATAAGCCCTTGCAAACCTAGTAAGGACCAGTTTATTTCCAAAACATTTTTAACCTTAAAGTCTAATGGTGATAAAAGATTTATTTTAAATTTAAAAAACTTAAATCATTATGTTTCAAAATTACACTTCAAAATGGAAGACTACCGAACGGCATCTAAATTATTACCTACTCATGGCTTTATGGCTACTATAGATTTAAAAGAAGCATATTTCCTTATACCAATTCGTAAATCTGATCGCAAATTTTTAAGATTCCAATTTGCTAATGAGAACTCAAACTCAACCTACGAGTTTAATTGTATGCCGTATGGCCTTTCGGTAGCTCCGAGGGCTTTTACTAAGATCATGAAAGAAGTGGTTTCCCATTTGCGCTATCAAGGCTTCAAAAATGTTGTTTTTCTCGACGATATCCTTTGTATCGGTGATGACTATCAAGAATGCCTAAAAAACGTTAAATCTACCTTAAACCTTTTAGAGTGTCTTGGGTTCGTAGTGAATTACGAAAAGAGCTCTCTTGTGCCTAAACAAACCTGTAAATACCTGGGATTTAAGTTTAATTCAGTAAATCAATCAATTTCTTTGCCATCTGATAAACAACAAAAAATTGTGGACCTGGTTGACAAATTCTCAGAATTGCCTCAGTGCTCAGTCAGAGAATTTGCTCAGTTAATAGGAGTTTTGATAGCCGCGTGTCCCGCGGTCAAATATGGTTGGTTATATACAAAAAATTTAGAAAGGCAAAAATATCTAGCCTTACAAAAATGTCCTAGCTTTGAAAGACAGTTCAAACCTCACCCTGTAATTCTAGATGACTTAAGTTGGTGGCAAAGGAATGTGCTTAATTCTAAGAACACTATTAAAACACCTAACTTCGAATTAGAAGTTTATACGGACACTTCACGTACCGGCTGGGGAGCGGTGTGTAACAACGAACGAGCTCATGGAGGTTGGAAAAATAGTGAACTGGAACAACACATCAACTACCTAGAGTTGTTGGCTGTTTTCTTAGCCTTAAAGTATTTCGCAAGCAAAAAATCTAATTGTTCTGTTTTACTGCGTGTTGATAACACAACAGCCATCAGCTACGTGAATCGAATGGGTGGGATCCAATTTCCCCATTTAAATAATCTTTCTAGACACATTTGGCAATGGTCTGAAGACAGAAACATCTGGTTATTTGCTTCTTACATTAATACCAAGGCAAATTACGAAGCAGACGAAGAATCTCGAAGGCTAAATCCCGACACGGAATGTGAACTTTCCGTCTTAGCCTTTGAACGAATATCAAAAAGTCTCGGTAAACCTGAAATCGACCTATTTGCCTCTCGGGCCAATGCCAAATGTCAGGATTATATGTCATGGAGAAAGGATCCTGATGCTCTTTCCATAGATGCATTTACAGCGCTCTGGAACAATAAATTCTTTTATGCTTTTCCCCCTTTCCCACTTATTCTTAAGTGTCTTCACAAAATCATACAGGAAAGTGCCACCGGTATCCTAGTCTTTCCTTTTTGGCCATCCCAAGCCTGGTATCCACAATTAATGAAAACAATAGTTTCCGATATTATTTGGATATACCCTAACGAACATCACATCGTATCATGTTACAGAAATCCCCTTATCCTGGGTGCCGCAATACTCTCAGGCAGGCGTTCGCGCTGCGCGGCGTCCCCGAATTAGCCCTGGACCTGATGCTGGCGTCATTGTCAAAGAACACGATGCAGCAATATAACGTGTCGTTCAAATTGTGGTGGCAATATTGCGTAAAAAATAATTATTACTTTTTTGATTGCTCTGTCCCGATAGTATTACACTTTTTAAGTGAACAGTTTGATAAGGGAAGTTCGTACGGAACTCTAAATAGTCACAGATCCGCGTTATCCCTTTTATTAGGCGGTAATATCGGATCTGACGAACGAATTAAACGACTGCTCAAAGGGGCGTTTAAATTAAAACCTAGCTTCCCCAAGTACTGCACTACATGGGACCCACAGATCGTTCTGAATTATGTTTCTAATTTGTACCCCAATAGATCCCTTAGTAGAGAAAAAAAAACGAAAAAAGTGGTAATTTTATTAGCTTTAAGTACTGCCCAACGCGTTCAAACATTATCGTTGATAAAGCTTGAAAATATAAAAGTAGGATCTAACGGTATAAACATAGCCATCAAAGATATTATAAAAACATCCGCGTCTGGTCGTGATCAACCGACCTTATTCCTGCCGTACTTTAGAGAAAACCTTCGCATCTGCCCCGCGACCGCTCTCGAAGATTATCTCCACGTCACAGACAAAGACCGACCAGCTAATGTATCCAATCTCTTAATCACTGTGAAGCGCCCCTACAAGGGCGCATCAGCACAGTCAATAAGCAGATGGATAAAGCAGATGTTGGGCGAGAGCGGCGTGGACGTGGCGGCGTACAGCGCGCACAGCATGCGCCATGCCGCCACGTCCGCAGCCTCCGCGGCCGGGATCTCTGTCGACACTATAAGAAAAGCCGCGGGATGGACTAATGCGTCTAAGGTTTTTGCCCAATATTATCATCGTCCAATTATAGACGACGATAACTTTGCTCAAGCGATCTTCCATGATCAAGTTACCGAGTAACTAATATATTACAGTTTTGAGACTAATCTTAAAGATATCGTGTACCTACAAATTATTATTAAGTAGGTATTAGAAATAAATACTCGTTTAGATAAATACTTATTCTTAACTGTTTATATATTGATTAAAACCATTATATTCTTCCAAAATATTTGTTTTAATTATCAAACACAAAACTTTTCTCTGAACATCTACCTGGTTATAATATATCTGAAGAATGAAGCGAAGAAATATAATATATGATCAAACGAACTTCATAAGCGAAGTTCGATCAATATTATATGAGTCGCTTCATTCGAAGATATAGGTTCCCTCCCAACCCAATCCCGGTGATAAAGTTTTGCATACTCTTTGTTATCTCTAAAAGAATGACAGCTTGACTAGTGGTGTGGCTATGGTCAGTATAGAATCGACTTAATCGTAAAAAGTCGATACTTATATCGATTTTCATAAATCTCTTAAAGTGTGCATGTTGTCTTGTAGATTAAAAGGACTACCTGGTTATAATATATCTTCGAATGAAGCGACTCATATAATATTGATCGAACTTCGCTTATGAAGTTCGTTTGATCATATATAATATGGGGATGTAGGCATGGATGGTGAAAGCATTGTGTATCTTGTCGGGGCTACTCTCCGGGATACACATGTTTTTCGGAGCGGAGTAATGATGTTCCAATAAGCATGCATGCGTCTTACCATGGCTACTCTATGGAGACGCAGGCATGGATTGTGAGGGCCTTGTGTATCTTGCCGGGGCTACACTCCGGGATACACACAGGTTTTCCGGAATGGTACTATAGCCACCATGCATGCATCTTTCTATGGAAATAAATACCTACATATTTTTCATTGTGGGGTGTTCCTGCAAATACTTTGCCATGACTACTCTGTGGAGGTACAAGTAGGAACACCGCGGAGATCAGCATGTCGATTCTGTAGCCATCTCACCGTGAAAACGTATGTGAAGTGAACGTGGAGTGAACTGTCAGTGTCATCCCACCTGATGCTAAGGATGGACCAAGAATTACATTTACAATCAGAATCGAGATTTTAATAATATTTTGTATGCTAATTCTGTTGATTATTTTATATTATTTCAAAGCTAGTATTTAAGTGTCTAAACATCGTAATGTTTAAGGACTAGCCTTCTAGGAATGACGGGGTCCGTTAGGGCGAATGCCTGCCAGAGTTGCGAATTTGTCCGAAAGGGATATCGTGGCCCTGGCACACAGGCAAATGAAGGAATACGGGTGGGTTTTAGTCAGTAAAAGTCTGACACGCCCTCCCACTCCGCCCAGAGCGGGAGAAGTTATTTGATAATTACCCACTGTGACTGTTCCAAAAAGTCCCCAGGCTGATAAAAATTTCGTTTTTCCTAATTCTGTTAATTTTAGTGTTTAGGTCAGTTTCCCCCTTTGGGGAAAAGGTCGCACCCCTCCACCGTACGACCCTGTAGCGCTCGTCTCCAGACTGGACACACTCCCACTGACAGATTAAGTGAATTCCAAATATAAAGAAGCCTAGCGCCTTATCTCATTAATAGAGTAAGGAAAGGATTAAAAGAAATGATAAATAAGATTTAGGAATTCATACTTATGAAATTGAGTGTGGTTTTAGAAAGTTAATAAACAATGGAGCGATGTTAAGTATATTATTATAATTAAGCTTGTGAATAACCCATACGCTAGCGTAACAGGTATTTAGTCAGTCATTACTTAACAGAGTTTTTGGATAATCTCTCTTATAGCCTTATTATTGATCGAAGGCAGAGAATACAAAATTCTAGGATTAGTTACTAGATAATAGAGAAAAGAATCTTATCTCAAGATTAATTCATTGATAAGAGTTGTGGATCAACTCTTTCAATGGCCTATTATTATAAACAGCCCCAAAGTGCCACTGTCTATTTACAAGAGCTTTAAGTAAAGGGATCGTTACGCTTGTGCTTAATTAAATTCATTATTTATAACTACTTTAATTTGTCTGTTTACAATATACCCACGTCAGGGAGACTGGGAACCGTTTTACAACGTTTGTCTCATTATACGTGCTCTGATAGACCTAACGCATAGAACCTATATGAGGACAATAATACGATTCTAATAGAGCACGTTCCCTAAGCACTAAATAAATGTCCTACTCAATTCTATGACAGAGTACTACGAAGTCCAACTGCCATTGAGGAAGACAAGTATGGCGTAGTATTAAACGCGTACTAATATGTAAGACCCTTACGCGGTGGCTTAGCCCATTTTAATAAGATTACTCAAACACTTGCACGAGCGTAGCGTAGACTCAGTCTCTAGCAGAATTCATTGCGATCGAACTTGGTGTACGCCGGAATGGTATTTCGTCAGTCCACAATTCATTAAACTTCCCATGTAGAGGAGCTTGCGGCGATTAGCGGCTTGCATCCAGATAGCGTGTCTCATTAAATAGTGTCGATTAAGTAATGGCCTAATAGCAGCCGTGTGGAGGGTTTTAATGAGACACGGTCCCTAGCGTTCTTAGAACGTCTACCAATTCAGTTGGGGTACTTAGTGAAGCCTAACCCTCTCCCTTGAAATGCGCGTCACCAAGCGTCACGCAATGCGTTGTGGCAAGACTTTCTTGGAAACAGTATCATCCTTAACGTTTGATTGATTTATAATGCAATACAGATTGGCCTTAGCCTAGTTTGCTTTAAACGATCTGTGAGTATTTACGGTTCTGCCTTCCAAATGTGATGCGTCAGTTAAAGGTCATCAATCGTCATAGGTCATAAGCAATAATGCTTAGTGTCAAGTATAGCGGAAGGCCTTCTCCGTTTCCCTATAAGCAAACGCCAATGATAAATATCTGTTAAGGTACGGATTGGGAGATGGACAAGTAATACAAGAGAAAACATTAATTATCAAGTATGATAATATTATGTGAAAGAGGTTCGACATGCTAGAATAAATGTTCATTAATAACTCCTCCATTACAACACTGTACACAATGTACTATACTAACACACATGGTGTTTAATAATACTATCAGCCTGAGATAATTATTATAATGTAAGACTCACCCAGTCGCACCAACAACACACACACACATCCACAGCGTTATATACTAAATTATCATAATTATTATAATCTGGGCTTTAACCTCTATTATTTAACTTAATAATTAAGACTCGCTATGTTGCGACAGCTCCTAACTTAACTCCCTCTCGCCTAAAACTCCCACGTGCTTATAATCTGATCGTACAAAATCAACTCTCCACTTTCACGACTGAATACTAACTTATATAACTCAGTCTAAACTGCAGTTATTATTTAACGTATTAAATAAATAACGCTCTCGCTAACAGATGAACACTCTCTACCGAGACATAGCCTCATTCCTATCCACTAAACTACTCTCTAACACTCTAACGTCTTTCAAAACGATCTGTCTTCCTTCACCATTCAAAACTGACTGTCCTAGCCTACGTCTTAATACCAACCTCCCTGATCACACCTCGCTCCCGCCTTGCGGGCGTGGTGTTTTTTGCCATCCTTAAGAAATACGTAGAATAGTTTTTATTGCTGCATTCTTTTTAAATCTCTCAATTATGTTTAAGGGTTCGCCAGTTCGCTATAACCGACTGAGTGCATCCTAATGATAAACAGATGGTGTACTGCCATTATTCGACCCCATTTAGTTCTCAGGATTTGTAAAATATATTGCATCTTAAGTGTAGTAAAATCGTTTCCCATAGAATATTAACTCAATGGGCTTTGCTAAAAGGTTTAAGTATTGTTTTTGCGATTCTAAAGAAATAAGATATTTCGTTGTTAATTACGGTGCTGTCATCCATAAAATAGAGATTTTATGCGTTTGTAAGAGGTCCGCAAACATGTGTATTTGAAAGTAAGAACTTACATTTAAGATATTTTGTTATTAATTAGGAGTAAGTGACAGACAGTCACACCACCCAAGAAAAAAAAAAAAGGCATCCTAGAAAAAAAAAATAAAAAAATAAAATTGAATTTCTGTTTTGCTATTTTATTTAAAAACCTCCTAATTAGTAATATTTAGACACTTAAATACTAGGTTTGAAATAATATAAAATGATCAACAGATTTAGGATAAAAAGTATTAAAATCTCGATTATGATTGTGTAGGTAATGCTTGGTTAATCCCTAGCATCAGTGAGTTGACACTGACAGCTCACTCCACGCAAGATTTCACGGTGAGATTTTTACAGAATCGACATGCTGATGTCCTCTGTCACCTTGCCGGGACTACACTCCGGGATGGGCGTGGATATTTTTTTTGGTTAAATATGTATTTATTTTGGTGTTTTCCGCCAAATATTGTGCTGTACTGGCCATGGGTTTTCTGCTGTATCTTACTGTCAGTTTTCTTTCGTGCCGAATGGAGGTAATGCGCCTAGGCACACAGTGAAACGTGAGGATATGTAAACAGTAAAGGAATTCAATACAATGATGTTAATGATTAATCGAATGAAAATTAATAGAATAACTATGTTTATTGAATTGCTGAAAATTTTATTTCTATGATTTTTTTTGTAATATGATATTCTTTTAGTCTCATTTGTGTCATAACATAACTCATAAATAATTCATATTATTATGTAATAAGGTTATATGAATACTATTCTAATCATATCAATATTTTCCTACAATCCTGATTCCGATTTGACCGTGACTTGACTAAAATAAAAACATAAAACGAGCGAACCTAACAGTAGTCGCACATGATGTGTATCATCTGACATCTCACCTTGGTAATAAACAACTGAGCAGCGACTGAAATTAACCTCAAAATTAAAAAAAAGAAGGTAAATACTGAAATATTTATTCGAATAATTACTAATATTACTAGTGGTCGCCTACTGGTCGAAATTTGACCCCTCTACTTACAATCAATATGGTACTTACTCCATGTTCAAGTTGTCCCTTCCCTTTAGACATAAATAAAAGATTGTGACAATGTCGGATAGGACGTCTGCTAGAGGGGCCTTAACACCTCCACGTGTAGCCGAGGGTAGGAAATCTAAGGGGAGGAACACGTGGGTTCGATCTCGCGGCGCCAAACGTCCCCGGACACGTTCGCAGTCAACCACACGTAGGGACACCTCTAGGAGCTCAACATTGGCCTCCTCCGATGCTAAACATTCACGTTAAAGCAATAAATTGAAAGCACCGTACAAGACCTTCTCGTTCTATTGGGCGGTCATGTAGCACAGATTCACAATCGTCCAAAGTACAGGAGACATTCGCGCTCACATCTGCATAAGAACCAAGAAAAAAACGCTAGCGTATATGGGTTCCCGGGATTTATCTGGCAGTCTTGATGCTCCGAAATTTATTTGGCATAACCCACTTGGCATACTATGAAGATGGCAGAATTTAATTTGGAATAATTTTATTAGGCATATTGCCATTGCTATAAAATAGCACTTTTTTCATTAAAATTAAAATATTGTCTTAAAAAGTCAATGTGTAGTACTACAAAAGTTAGTGACAGAAACGAATCGCTGCAGAACCGACTCAGTCTTGTCTGCCCTACCCCTAAAATTTAATTTAGGTCCGCGTAGGCGTGGAGCGGCAAGGCGGCCCGCGAGCTGAGGAGCGGGTGGTGAGCGTTGAAACCACCTGCTACATGCCATCTGAGCCGTCACAAAAACCGTGCCTGCATGGTTGCCGCATGCATGCTGCATACTTGCTGCATGCATAGTTTTCTGTAATGTGATGGATGAGTCTTCCAATTATTATGTCTATGAAATGTAAGCCAAAAGACGATTCTGACTGAACTTTTTGCGATAAGATGTTTCTACGTTTTAATTATTATGGATATGAAATGTATGCCTTACAACCAACCTTACCAACCTTATGTATGTTCTGACTTACAAAATGATGAGTTTTGAATGTATGTTAAATGAGTGGTTTCCAAGCGATTTTCTGCGAAATTAAATTTATGCTATCCGCTGTTATGCAAAATAAATAATATTATGATATAAAAGGGTAGACCCCTAAAATATATTGTAGTTTTATGTATTGTATAATATATAAAACTGCATTTGTAGATTTTGGTAGCGAGTGCACGCCTATCAAACAGCACGGCGGACGAATGAAAATTAGATACCTCAACAGGTCCCCCTGTTGAGGTATCTAATTTTCATTCTACCTGTATTAAAAGACTTTGCAGCTGTGTTTTGGTGTTAAAGTCAGTAGTGGCCGAAGCAGAGAAAACTGAAGTTTACATCAGATGTAGCAATTAATGGGCTAGTCAGTGTAGATATATATTTAGGAAGTAATTACACGGGCCTAATATAATTACCAGGAAACACTTGTTTTAAGCAATTATAATACTGAAAGGTTAATATCTAGTTAAAAATGGCTTAGGACGAAGACTAGTTTTAAACTTAGGTATCTGCGGATAAACATGTGTTGCATAAGGGAAAGCTATTGCAAAGGCTAAATTATTACCGATCATGCTTGATATTTATGGCGATTTCCAAAATTCTGACAAAATTAGGCGCCCACAAATTGACAGTTGGCAAACCTATCGACAACGATCATGACACCCTATAATGTATTATTGCGTTGACGCGACAGTCAATAATAACATATACGAAGAGTTATTTAACGTCTAAATAGATCGGAAGTTTCAAGACCGCTTACCGTGCTTATAATTGGAGGTTCAAATCCTAGCCACGGAATGAGCTTTGTATTGTATAGGTACTCATGCATTATAAATAGTATAAAGTATTATCTATTTTGTTTTAGTAATATTTATACAGAATTTAAAAATCAATCAAATTAAAATATTTTGATAATCATTTAATAATAATTGCTATTATTTAACAAAACTTTAAAGTTATTTACTACAAATATTTATATTTTACAATTTGATTTGATAATCTACAGTTATTATAATATAGATACATATTTTGCCAACTGACACAAACCCTAGACAAGTGTCCCTAGTCCCCCACAAGTGACATCCTATTAACGCAAACGATGTATTATATAATTAGAAATCATTTTAAATGATACGAGTAGTGAGTAAATCGTATTCGTTTACTCTTCGTCGTTTTAAGTGAACGTACATCAAACGTTGTAGTTGTAACTTGAGGGTATGGATTGGTTTTATAAAGAAAACGTAAGTAGAATTAATGGATGCCTTCAAGTAATAACATCTATCGATTAGACAGAGACCTGAAGATAAAGTGAATCGGACGATAGTAGATGATAATTTCAACGCAATTCATATGGACTCGCTGGCTAGTTCGGCAAACTGAAAACGATCGGCATCGTATGAGTATGACCACGTTCGGTGACGCGATGGATGGTTCGAATCCAAGTCGATACAATGAATCCTTTTTCGTAACGAATTCAATGTTGTAACAGTGTAACATTTTAAAACTTGAGGGGTTGTCACATACTGACTCTGTGTGTACCTAATGGGGAACGATGGTGAATTTGTCAATTATGTCATGAAGAGATGGAGCACTTTGCGGTCTAAAAGAGTTGATAAAATAAAACAAGACTATTGGTTTCAAAAAATGAAACGTTTCGTTCGCAAATGCACGGAGATATGTCTTAAGACCCAGGTATATGTCAGTGACCTTTTAGCTTGCGTGTTCTGTACTGAGCTCACGCAATGCGTCGTACGTTCAGCCAGTAATAGGACTCACCCATCAAGGAGTGCTGTCCCCAATTTGACGCATTATTAATTTATTATACACAAAATAAAAGGTATTTAAAAAAAAATACGCTTGGTAGTTTTTGCGCCATTCTCAGTTTTTATAAATTTACAAATTAATTTCACCATGTAATATACACATAATATAAAATATTCACATATTAAATTATTAAAAAAATGCTCTAATTTAACATATATTTTTTCTAAATCATTAACACTACTCGTTTAGACGTGATCTTCAGTACCTATAAAATCATTAAAAGTCTGTTATCGTCGCCTTAATAATGCATACATTAAATCATTTAAACTGGTTACTTACATTACATCCAATCCCCAAAGATAATGTCCCATTTCAAACTCTTCACATGGACCATCTAGGACCATTTGTTAGGTGCAAAAGAGGCGGCGAAGACAATGACATTATGAATAACGAAGTTGTTGACAGAGTTAAATACTGACTTTCCTTCCCAAATCCTTCCCATTGTATGATTACAGAATAGGTCTTACTTGACTAACGGGCTGCATCTGGCTACTCTAAAGCTGCTTGCCTGGAAGAATTAAAAGTGAACCGAGACCGAAGTACAAGCGGTAGTCAGTAACAATGACAGATGCCGAAGTACAAGCGGTGTTCACACCCCCTTAAAAGTGAACCGAGACCGAAGTACAAGCGGTAGTCAGTAACAACGACAGATGCCGAAGTACAAGCGGTGTTCACACCACCTTAAAAGTGAACCGAGACCGAAGTACAAGCGGTAGTCAGTAACAATGACAGATGCGACGTACAAGCGGTGTTCACACCCCCTTAAAAATGAACCGAGACCGAAGTACAAGCGGTAGTCAGTAACAATGACAGATGCCGAAGTACAAGCGGTGTTCATTAAATAAAAAAAAAAGAAAGCATTATTTATTATGTATAATATTTTACATTGACTAATCTTTTCTTTATTTAGGTTCTTTTTTATCAGTAATTGAACAATCATTATGTGTTGCAGTAATCCCAGTAGAACTGTACTAATATATTTTTGTTTTCCAGGTATCTACACTACCTACATAATCATTTTGGGGCTGATTGCGCAGACGTACGCGACGCCCAGCCATAAGCGTGTTGTCGTGGTCACCTAACCGAGCCGCGCACCGCGCCTTTGTGTCATGTGTTTTGCACTAATCCCAGCAGAACTTTACTAATATATTTTTGTTTCATAGGTATCTACACTACCTACATAATCATTTTGGGGCTGATTGCGCAGACGTACGCGACGCCCAGCCATAAGCGTGTTGTCGTGGTCACCTAACCGCGCCGCGCACCGCGCCTTTGTGTCATGTGTTTTGCACTAATCCCAGCAGAACTTTACTAATATATTTTTGTTTCATAGGTATCTACACTACCTACATAATCATTTTGGGGCTGATTGCGCAGACGTACGCGATGCCCAGCCATAAGCGTGTTGTCGTGGTCACCTAACCGCGCCGCGCACCGCGCCTTTGTGTCATGTGTTTTGCACTAATCCCAGCAGAACTTTACTAATATATTTTTGTTTTATAGGTATCTACACTACCTACATAATCATGTTGGGGCTCATTGCGCAGACGTACGCGACGCCCAGCCATAAGCGTGTTGTCGTGGTCACCTAACCGCGCCGCGCACCGCGCCTTTGTGTCATGTGTTTTGCACTAATCCCAGCAGAACTTTACTAATATATTTTTATTTCATAGGTATCTACACTACCTACATAATCATTTTGGGGCTGATTGCGCAGACGTACGCGATGCCCAGCCATAAGCGTGTTGTCGTGGTCACCTAACCGCGCCGCGCACCGCGCCTTTGTGTCATGTGTTTTGCACTAATCCCAGCAGAACTTTACTAATATATTTTTGTTTTATAGGTATCTACACTACCTACATAATCATGTTGGGGCTCATTGCGCAGACGTACGTGACGCCCAGCCGTAAGCGTGTTGTCGTGGTCACCTACCCGCGCCGCGCACCGCACCACGCGCCACGCACCGAGCCGCGCCGTCGCGTCACTACGTAGACACCTCGGGAGACGCTGGTTGATAATGAGCAGATGAAGCGTGGCGATGATGATCCGATGCTAGGCTAATGTGTGCGATGACCTTTAACGGGATGAGCCTCCCGTTCTCTTATGTATGACCATTAAGGGGATCCCCCTGATTTATGTACAGTCGAGTTCACTAATATATTGGCAGTGACAATGTTTCAAAATATTGTAAGCGTTAAAATGATCCTATAGTTCTATACAAACTTAGACATCAATAAAATGTTATCATATAAACTGTTCATAAGTATGTTACGTTAGTGCATTCAAAAATATCTGACTACGCTTCGGATCAAAAATATCTAAATACTCTAGATTTCAATATATTTGGTGCAACCTAGGATTCGTAAATATCCATACAGCTTTGAATATTCAACTAAATGGCCTTTACTATTAAATTTATTTTTGCTTGCCGGAGCAGAAGTACGAGTAATAATGCAATGTTGCCGTTCGTAATAGGACTATATCAATCTGACAACGTTGCGTAGTACTTAACTGTAATAATTGATTACCTAGGTACAGGGGGTAAGGACATACTAGACTTTTTGCTGGCCTAGGATTACTTTTTATATCCTTCACACTTTTGGGATTAAATATGGAAAAACCTATTAACAAACAACAAAGCGAAGAGGAAGGGAGTGATGCGGGGTCGGAGTCCGACGCCGCATCTGGTGCGCAGGTCTTATTTAAGAGCCCGGATCTCATGGCGGCATGGAGAGTGCGATTGTTGCAACCCAGCGCTGGGCACGCTACAATTGAGGCGATAAGCCCCTCTTTGAGGAGTGGCTGGAGAGGCGCCACGGCGTCCTCACCTTCCGCCTGACGCAGGTCCTCACCGGACACGGTTGTTTCGGGAGGTTCCTGTTCAGGATAAGGCGGGAGGAAACGCCCGGGTGTCACCACTGTGTGGATCGCTTGGAGGACACGGTGGAGCATACGGTGGAGATCTGCCCGGCTTAGGCGGAGCACCGCCGTGTCCTCACGGAGGCGATCGGCGGCGGCGATCTCTCACGTCCGGCACTGGTTCAGGCCATGGTTCGGAGCGAGAGTGCATGGGTGGCCGTCACCTCCTTCTGCGAAGCAGTAATGCTCGCGAAGGAGGAGGCGGAACGTGATAGGGAGAGGCAAGGTTCGCGCCCTCGCGCCGCCTGTGGTCGCCCGCAGGAGACGCCTCGGGCGTCGAGAGTTGCAAGTCGATTTCCGGCCACCGTAGGCGCGGGCATGCGGACGGAGAGCGATGGGTAGCTCACCGTCCGATAAGGACCAGGCCCGGGTCGACGGCGCGTTGTGTTCCACGCGCGCCTCAAAGAGATGTCAGCACCAACTGATGGGGTCCGTCAGGACCAATGCCTACCAGGGTTGCAAGTTTGTCCGAAAGGATATCCCTTTGCCCTGGCACACAGGCAAATGCAGGAACACGGGTGGGTTTTAGTCAGTAAAAGTCTGACACGCCCTCCCGCTCCGCCCAGAGCGGGAGAAGTTATTTTATAATTTCCCACTCAAAAAAAAAAAAAAGGGCGGCTCCCTCTGAATCATCGGGTGGTGAGCCGGACGTCGCTGGCAGGTCCAAGGCGAAAGGAGTGGCCAGCAGCTTTGAGAAGGTCGTGGTAGCCGCAATCAGGGGTGTGGCCTTGAAGAGAATTCAGTCCTCTAAAGACAAGGTCGTACACGCTGCCACGGCTTCCATTATGGTGGCAGCGAGGGCCCTTCAGGTCGGGCCTCCGTCGGACGCAATATCCAAGATGCGGGCGGAGGACGGCCGCTTGACAGCCGCCATGGAGCTTTTCCGAAAGGAGAATGTAGAGTTCCGGGCGGACCTGGCCCGGCGTCGAGGAGCTGACCCCAGGGCGGAGCGCAGCATGGGCAAGACGTGCCCTTGCCGGCGGAAGACCGGGTTATGACCCTGGTGCGGCAGGAGCTGCCTGTTTTTAACAGCCGGTTTTCCGTACTGGAAGGAACATTTACTCGCCGCTAGCGGGGGGCGCAGGACAGTAGTCCTGCGCCCCCCGCTAGCGGCGAGTAAATGTGGCCACTTACAATACGATACAAGATTACAATAGGATATACTTCTGTAAAGAGATTGTTCAAAGAATTTAAGACAGCAATTCGAGTCATGTCAAATTGTCAAGATATTTTTCATCTAAAAATTGCATAGATATTTGTGATCCCAATTTTGCGCTAAATAATATGAACAAGGTATTGCGCACAATTTTTAGAGTCTTTGTCTGTAGCAATATTATTGATTTATTGTATTCACATATTTATGATGTCACAGATTGTTTACAATTTATTGTAAGGCAAAGCTGTTTAGTGTTTTATGAAACTTACCATTGCTTATATATTTTTGATTAATGAACATGCTCATATATTAAAGAACTCGACTGTACCTACCTATTACTTAAAGAATTATACCAATTTGGAATTGTTACAATGATTATAATTTATATTCACAGTCTTTGTTATTAAGTTAGAAGTTGTTGTATTACTTGGTCCTTTCTATTATATGATACGACCTTTACGGGGTCGCCCTGATTTACCTATGTACCTATTACTTAAAGAAATAAGTATACTTATTTGGAATTGAGTAGACAATGTATAAGTAAGTATACTTAATAAACTTTTATGATCTTTGTTATTAAGTTAGAAGTTATTGTATTAAGTAGTTGTTTATTTTTAATTTTTACTTGTTATTTTTTTTTTTTATTTGTTATTTCATACTAGTTATCTACTTATAGTATTAGTTCGAAAGCGCACTTGCACATTTATTAATGTTAACAGATTAAAACCAATTGTGTTAATTAGGTTCTTGAGCTGATTGTGTATCTGATTTGTATAGAGACACACAAATATACTTGAATGGCCGGAAAGCAATAGGGTCATTGCTTTCTCAGGACGGCCGTCTGTTAGATAATTAAGATTGTATTTTATCACTTTTCAACAAGAAGTACATTTAGTTTACTACATTTTTAATTTTGTTAAAATTATACTAGCTGTTTGACTACATTTCCTTTGCCTGCCACGTGACAACGATAGTTTGGAATTTATTATCTGTTGATTCAACGCTCGCAAGAGGTTGAGATTATTGGGCTCCGGGGCATTATAGCACGGAGCACCAAGGGAACAAGTGGTATAGTATCAAGGACCTACTGTAAGTCAATCTGATTTAATAACTATTCTTTAATGTAATACTAAGTTATAAACTGTGGCCGTTATTTTATTATAAATGTTAGATCCTATTGTGTAACTACTGCTAGTTGTGGAATTTATGTAGCAAGTATGTACAATGTTTTATAATCCAAGAATACTAAGTATTATTGTAAAATAAGTAAAGAGGTTATGAGAAATCATGATATGATATTAAATGTGTGATTTGAAGGTTACCTTACAATACGTTTTATTTACTATGTTCCTTCAGACCTCAGAATATAGAATATAATCTGAGATTAAGATTTAAACAGATAAACACAATAAAATATATCTAGTTCAAACCTAACTTCTGATTTTTCTAATACTAGTATAAACTAAATCTATGGCTTGAACTTTTATTCTCTTAACTTTGGAGCCATTTCATATGATTCTATATAGGTATATTTCATATCTATATATATATTTCACCAGTGACGTCATCACGACAACGCCGGCTGTCGCTGAAAACCAGCGCTGGGGCTCTGTGTCACATAGGGTCGCAGCATTATTATGAGCGATGGCCGTTTTGCGAGGATGTGATGCATATTTTCCCCTAACTTTTTCTTTCATTTTTGCGTTCTTTCATTGCGTTATGTTTACCGCAGATAAACGTATCATCTTCTTTTTTTTTCTTTTATCTGCTGGGACTCTTTGCTGGGACTGGACTGCTGGGTCTATGGTCCTAAGTTTCCTGTTTCCATGACATTAGGTTTGCGTCAAAACTAAAACTTCATCTCAGATTATAATAATTGTAATTTTGAAAATGTATTCTAGAATTTGCAGGAACATTTTGTAAGTACTTTAAGATAATACATCAATGTTGTGCATATAGTGTATTTAACTACTGCTTTCTATACGTAGATCGTAATAATTTATTTTTCGTCATATTCTGTTCTGACGAGAAAACTCTTGTCTTTCTGTGTACGTTCATCATAGAGATATAATTACAGTAATTGAGATATAATTACTGTATAACGTTCATGGTCAAGTGTGGTTTTTCCGCATTTATTTTTGAGGTTCCCTTGCTTTATCTATCAGAATGTTTGGCCTGCCTAAATAACCGATTTATTTACTTTATTGACTGTCTTGGTAGGTTCAAAAACAGGACCAGCACTGCATGTATTAATTACTGGGCGTCTGTGAAGAAGCCGAAACAACTGCAACATGCATATTTTTCACTAAGTGCTACAAAATGTGTTATACCTGGTGATATAGTCACTTCAAATTTGACCAAAGGCATCGATCACTTAAGAGATCCGCGTCTTAACAAGGTATGTAATTAAAACCGGCCAAGCGCGTGTCGGACTACACACAGTGAAGGGTTTCGTAGTTGAAATGAATTTATCCCAAGAACAAACATAACATTGTAGTTGTAAAACATGTTCTCCCATAATATTCTAACTGAAAATGTTGTTATTTTAAGACCATAGACTTCTAATAGATTTACCTGTAATCTATAAATATAGAACTACTTTCCATATATTTCTTTTAATTTTAGGCTCAGTGGTTTTGGAGATAACCGGAGAATGGTCAATTTTCATCTATTTATTTAAAACTATATTGTATATTAAAATTATTAAAAAAAATATTCCAAATAGCAAATTGACTGTGACAGACGGACAGTCAGACACGAGTGATTCTATAAAGGTTCCGTTCTTCATTCGGACATATGGAACCCTAAAAATGCATCAAAATTGAGGTACCCATTTATTGAATATCAATAAATCAAATCAATTAACACTTTCTAGATATTTAAGGTTACAGGCAGCCCCAAAATCTCCTGTCTTTTATTACAATCTAATCCATAAGGCAACAGTAACCGACTTTTAATGATTGTATACGGACGTCTAAACGAGTAGTGTTTATGATTTGAAAAAAAAAAATGTTAAATAACAGCATTTTTTCAATAACTTAATAAGTGAATATTTTAGATTATGTTTATATTACATAGTGAAATTAATTTGTAAAGTTATGTCTAACGCGGATAAAAAACTGAGAATGGCGCAAAATCTACCACGCGTATTTTTCTGAAACCTTCACCAATTTAAAGATAATTTAATTATTGATCTTTTAGTGTACGCATTTTATTAAAATACCTTTTTGTTTTGTGTATAATAAATTAATAATACGTCAAATTGGGGACAGCGCTCCTTGATGGGCGAGTCCTATTACTGGCTGAACGTACGACGCGTTGCGTGAGCTCAGTACAGAACACACAAGCTCACCACTCAAGGTCACTGGCATATATCTGGGTCTTAAATTGGGAAGATGAATCAGCGCAACAAGTTCTGCAGCAACACATTTCCGACTGCTCTTATTAAGTTTCGGGACTGCCTGGCTGGAGAACAGTCATGGTGGCCCAGTGGTAACGGCTGCGACTTACCGAGTTGTAGGTCGTGGGTTTAAACCCAAGCAGGCACTGTACTTTGTGTAAATACCACGACCAAGAACTCCACAACCTCATTCCACCGGCCCCCTTCTATTATCGGACATCTAGACGCACTGCAGGTTACCATCCCTTCCTTGTTGTTATTCCACCAATTCGCACTAAGCGTTTCCAAAAGTCTTTTATAATGCGCACAGCAAAAGAGTGGAACTCTCTGCCTGCGTCTGTGTTTCCGAACGCAAACAACCCTAACCTCTTCAAAGTTAGAGTGAACAGGCTTCATCTGGGTAAGCTCACTCCATCGTTGACTTTGTATCTGTCACCTCTGCCCTAGACTAAGGTCAAGAGCAAACCCATATTAAAAAAAAAAGAAGATATTCATCACCACTGCTCACTGAGCTGCATCACATCGTGAGGAAACCGGCATGTCCAAGAACCACAAACACGAATACATGTGACATTTACCAACTCGCACTGGGCCTGCAAGGTGGAATATGGCCCACTCCCTCTCACTTATAGAGGAGGCCTGTGCCCCAGCAGATAGGCTAATGATGCTATACTGCCTGGCTTCCTCTAAAACATGCTGGGTTTCAGCAACTAGCTAATAAGGAATATTTTCCTTGTTTAATTAACCTGATCAATATTTCTTGCAACATAGTAGAATTAACCAAATATATTTTTGCTCACCATTTTCCTAGGGTCTCGCGTTTACTTTAGCAGAGCGCCAGGCATTCGGAATCCATGGTCTGTTATCAAGCGAATTTAGAACGCTTGAACAGCAAATGGCTATATGCAAACTATCAGTCGACAGATACAGAAACATGTTGAATAAATACATTTATTTGTCGGAGTTACAGGTAAATGATACAAATTTTGTTCGTAGATAGTATCTACACTTTTGGCTAATAATTTTTGTATTCATTTACGGATTGGGTTGGTAAAAAGTGTGGCCCAAATCTTGAATGGATGGAAAGTAATTACCTGGCATCACCTCAGAAGACATGGAAGTTTATTTATTAAAATTGTTTGCACAAACAAGTAAGACTACAAAAGCGGCCTTCATTCCTAGAGTACTGTAATTAAGGTAATATCGTCTGTCAAAAAGCACGCGAAGTGCTGTGAATATTGTGTACCAGTGTTCTTCTTTAATTTTGAAGTAAAACTTCTTTACGCACGCTTGACTTGGGGAATAAGCTGGTGAACGCGTGACGAGACCGTTACGGAAGCGAGCGAACGGAAGTTGAGAGGGAGATATAAATTAGTGAAGATAGAAAGAGAGAGAGTTACGTTTCGTATATTACTGTAGGGACAAGGGACAGAGGTGCGTGCACACATTTTCTTTCTCTCTTTCTCTCATAGCCAGTTGCGTTGCATATATCTAAGAAACAGTGCAGGCCTATTGTTGTAAGTAAGTATAATTATTATTACTATTTGTAAGTTTTACTTCAGTCGTGTGGTCTAAAGCACACTCGTTATTTTTTCTTCTGTGTGTCATAATTTCAATTAGGTCGTTTGACAAACGTCTCGTAAACGATGAAACGACCTGAATCAGGTCGATGGACAATGGGGAGGATAACACGAAGACATAGCGCAACGGAACCGGCTTAAGGCAAGATTCGGCTCAATAAGGGATTAATATTAAGTTAGTGTTTCCTATATTGCAGGATACCAATGAAACATTATTCTTTTGCTTAATAAATCAAGATTTACACAAATACATGCCGTTGATAAATACTCCAACTGTGGGGATGGCATGTGAAAGGTTTGGTCTCGTGTACAAAAGACCTAGAGGTCTGTTTGTAACTATACATGATAGAGGACATGTCATTGATGTTTTGAAGAATTGGTGAGTCTTGACGCTGGTAGCACACCTCCGCCACGAAACCATAGCAGCGAAACCACAGTAGTTCAATTCAACTGGCTCGCGTCATGTTCCGCTACTCGGATCGGATGCGAGTAGCGGAACATGACGCGAGCCAGTTGAATTGAACTACTGTGGTTTCGCTGCTATGGTTTCATGGCGGAGATGTGCTACCAGCGTGAGGTTTTTGTCATTTATGGGTTTAACCTGGCGTAATTTGAGCGGATCAATTTACGTCTGTTTAACCAACATTTGCAATCGAGGCAGAATGAAAAAAAAATCTGCTTTTCCCTACATTTTGACGAGTTATTCGAACATGAATGTAGGAAATAGCGGTTTTTTTTCGCGATTTCAGGTTTGGTCCCATCGAAAAAAAGTTGTTCATAATGATGAGTACAATGACCACTTAAGTGGTTGTGAGTTAATTCTAAGACATGTTGTATAATAACCATTTCAGGCCAGAACGTGACGTCCGAGTTATTGTGGTTACTGACGGAGAAAGAGTGCTGGGTCTCGGTGACCTCGGGGCACATGGTATGGGTGTATCCCAGGGAAAGACAGTATTGCTCACGGCCCTTGCTGGTATTAAACCGCATCAGTGTCTTCCGGTCTGCCTCGACACTGGGACCAATAATCTGGTGAGAGACTCCTGAATTTAATACATTATATTTAACCTCTTTACAATTTGTTTGTCAAAATGTGGGTGTAGGTACCTACTATACATACCTACTTACACCTCTGCCAACCTCTTTGGGGAATACAGGCGTGGTTTAATGTGAGGAAATTCTATTTCAGTCGCTTATAGAAGATCCTCTTTACATTGGCATTCGAGAGAAGAGGCACCCCCGCCATGCTTATGACGAACTCATTGGAGAGTTTTTGAATGCAGTTCAGAAATTATATGGAAAGCAAACCCTTGTGATGGTACTTACTTTTTTTTAACAAAATAGTTTTTGTCGCCTCTAGGAATATTTTTGTTACATTGTAATGAGCCTGGAGCATTCTCGTTGTTTCGTACATACAGTAGCACGCGTAAAGAAAGAAAGCCGCTCTACTTTTGTGGACCAGGCGGTAAAATGACATCCTAGAAACGCCTTTAGCCACATACATCGTTACATTAACCAGCGATGTGGTGGGGTCTTTCATACGCTCATTACTGCTAAAACTTGCTGCACTCACAGTGAACAACAAAGCGTGCAGCAAGCCAACAACAAAGAAACTACTTCATGCAAACATTAAACATAGATTTACTGCTATACATAAATATGCCAACTTCCAGCTCCTGAGCAATCAGGCCGTTTAGCAGATTGATCGCCTAAGTTGTGGGAGCATATCAAGCAGTACGCACTGGCGGAACCTTGAACAGGCGTCGCGAGGCACAGGCGCGTGACTGCCGCTGCCGGTCCGGAGCAAACAATGAACAGCGAGCGCCAGCGATCTTATTAATATTGAGCAATAAGTTGCAGTGCACCAACAGCGCACACTTACTTTAGATAGCACAAATAGCGTCAATAATAGAGATCCTTATTTCCATACTAATATTTATAATGCGAAACGACTGACCGGATTTGGATAAAATTTGGCACACGGATAACCATGACCTGGGTTAGGACATAAGATATCTCTCAGGAGTAGGCAGTGACCTGTCACTGCCGGCCGTGGTCGAGTCGATGGTCGGCAGTGAGGAGTCGTGGGACGCGGTGGTATCCTCCTGCAAAACAGTTGTGTCGCAGAAGGAGGCTGCGGAAAGGGAGCGGGAGATCTCGTCCGCTCACCCGGCTCGCAGCAGGCGCACTGGGCGTCGGCAGAGGGCAGACAATGCCCTCTTCCAGCCCCCTAAATGGGTCCAGGGATGGTGGACTTGGGGACGTCCGCCGCCCTCTGTGACACTGGACCCGAGGTGTCAGCGCGTAGTGTTCCACGCGCGCCCCTTTCAGGCCTTGCGGGGCCGGGGTAAACACCTCACCCCCCCCCCCCCCAGACTTGAGGTGGCCCGCTGAGGCGGCCGGCATTAGCCGGGGATTGCGGAAGTAATAACAGATCCCAAGATCCCCGGTGCAAGTGTGGGAAGGGAACACTGGGGTGGTTTTTAGTCAGTAAGAGTCTGACAGACCCCTCCGCCCGCCCCAGTGCGGAGGACATCTATGAGAATTTACCAACTCATGAACAAAAAAAAAAAAGGACATAAGATATCTATATCGATTTTTGTCCCGGTAGTACGGTCAGTGCTCTACATAACCTGACCCCTCTTACAAAGAAGAAGAGGGGTCGGGCTATGCAGTTCACCGACTTTCGTTCTCGTGAGATCATTTCCGACATCAACTTCCACGAACCAACATCCGCGTAGACGCGGGCAAGAGCTAGTTCTTGATAAAATATACCTTTACAGATGGAGGACTTCGCCACACAAAATGCTTATCGCCTTCTGAACACATTTCGGGATGATCATTGTGTATTTAATGATGACATTCAAGCCACTGCCGCCGCTGTAGTAAGTGGTATTATGGTCGCGTGCCGGAAGATCACTCGGCAAAAACTGAGGAATCATACCTATATGTTCGTTGGGGCAGGATCTGTAAGTTTTTGTTACTATTTTATATTTCTATAGAACTGTCAATTATTTCGGAACAAAAAGTGGCATAAATCACTCTTCGATCGTTGATCTTTTTGGAAAATTTCGTCGATTAGTCGGATGTGTTGTCTATTGGTGCGTCGAAGAAGGACAACTAACTGTTGCTTTTGCAATTAATAGTAGGATTAGTGATTTTGTAGAATTTGTAAGTACGAAGGGTGGGCTGAAATAGTACAGTTCGCGCAAAACTTGATGAGCTCTCTGAAGTTGCACGCGAGTGGCCTAAAAGTATATCAAACTAATTGGTGCTTTTGCAATGCATAGTAGGATTAGTGGTATTGTAGAAATTGTAAGTATGAAGCGTGGCTTTTAACTGGCCGTAGGTTAGGATGGGCTGCAATAGTACAGATCGTGTAAAAAATTATGAGCTCTTTGAAGTTGCACGCGAATGGCCTAAAAGTGTATTTTAATGATAATTACCTACATAACATAACATATCATAACATTTTTATAGTACCTACATGCCCTTTTTTTTTTGGATAAGGAATTATCAAATACCTTCTCCCGCTCTAGGCGGAGCGGAAGGGCGTGTCGGACTTTAATGACTATAACCCACCCGTGTTCCTTCAGTTGCCTGTGTGCCAGGGACACGATATCCCTTAAGGACAAACTCGCAACCCTGGCAGGAGTACCTACATGCCTACAGCATTGATTCGGTTATCACAAAAATATTTAATATATATTAATACCTATACTTTTATAATTATATAGAAAATAGCTAATATTATACTTTTAGGATACTACCGTGCAACTTCAGAGAGCTCATAAAGTTTTGCGCGAATTGTATAAGTATGTTTATTTATAACATGAATTTTCTTTTACAAATACCTAAGTGTAATGATAGCAGCGTGCTTTTAAACTAGCATAATAAGTCGCACTCAGTAATAGCCCAGAAAAACAAGAACTCTACTGCAACCATTCGGAAATAATATCGCAATGAACTTTTCACACAGTATTTGTAACGCCTCATCATTCATCATTGCAGCCGAAAGACGTCCACTGTTGGACATAGATCTCCCCCAAGGGGGGGGTTGCCATAATCGCCACGCTTGGCAAGCGGGTTGGCGATTGCAGTATGGTGTTATGCATAGAGAACGCCACGTACGTACGAACGTTTGTAATGCCTAATAAGAACCACGCTAGGGTTTTTATCGCAGATTTGAATTTCATTTGTCTTATTTTCCTGGACTATAAATTAATACGAGTTATCGGAAACTCCAATGGCATACATAATAAAAACAAAAGAGATTTAGTGCTAATAATATTTTCTTGCGAGTTAAGACGGGCGTTGGTATCGCAAATTTGCTGTGCGACGCGATGGTGGAAGAAGGCATTACGAGTGAATCAGCCAGAAACAAGTGTTACATGTTTGACATCAATGGTCTGCTGTCACTGAAGCCGCGCATAGAAATACCGCCTCATGCAAAGAAATATTTCCGAGATTTGGACCCAGAGACGAATTTACTAAACTGTATTAGAAGGTTTAAAGCAACATGTTTGATCGGTAAGACTTTAATTTTTTTTTTTTATTACTGACTTTTAATATTGTATAGGCTAGACACATACACACAGATAGAGCAGACAAAACACGGAAACGCCGCACTGGTATCGGCTAGAGAAGGATCTATGAGCATGAGGTCCTAGTTTTGATTCCCAGGTCCAGCAAAGTGTAATTGGGTTTTTCTATCTGGAATTTCACAAACTTTTTAAAACCCATTTATGTATCCGACTGAAAGAATTGTAATTATGGTCATGAATAAAAACAATTAAAAAAAAACTCCACGAGACAGGCTCGACCTACAGTGGAGTTAATAATTAAAATACTTCCTTTGCGTCTTATTAAAGAAACTGTAAACCTAGGTATTAATTTAGACTTTATGAGAATTTAAAGCACTGTTTTTGGTAAATGAACATTATCATTGCAATAGTCTGTTCAGTGCCGTAGCTTCAAAATATATTATGTGTCCCGACTTAAGGGGACGATAACAGACTTTTAATGATTTTATACTGAAGATTAAGTCTAAACGAGTAGTGTTAATGATTTCAAAAAAATATATGATAAATTAGACTATTTTCTCAATAACTTAATATATGAATATTTCAGATTATGTTTATATTACCTACATAGTGAAATTAATTTGTTATATTACGTCTAACACGGATAAAAAATTGAGAATGGCGCAAAATCTACCAAGCGTATTTTTCTGAAACTCCAAGATAATTTAATTTTGATATTTTAGTATACGCGTTTTATTAAAATAACTTTTGTTTTGTGTTTAATAAATTAATAATGCGTGAAATTGGGGACAGCGCTCCTTGATGGGTGAGTCCTATTACTGGCTGAACGTACGACGCGTTGCGTGAGCTCAGTACAGAACACGCAAGCTAACCACTCAAGGTCACTGGCATATATCTGCGTCCTAAATAAAAGAATAAAGAAAAGAATCTGAAAACTGACGTAGGTATAAAAGACTAAACTGTACAGAGTTTTTATGGTGAAACGTTTAAGCAACAGTCTTGCTTGTCGCAATGGGCTTTAAAAGTCAAAAATATTTTAACACAGAACTGTTTTCCAGGTACGTCGACATCCCGCGGTGCTTTCACGCCGGCTGTGTTGAAAGAAGTGGCTAAAAATACTGAGAGACCCCTGATCTTTGCCTTGTCAAACCCAACCAATATGTCAGAATGTACCGCTCAAGACGCTTATGAATACACGCAAGTAGGTATCATAGGGATGCTATGGGATTTTTTTAAAAATAATTAATGTATACTTGTATTGAATTTGTGAAATGTGGCTTCATTTACCCGCCGCCGTCCCAGGACGGGCTGATAGTTTTTACGGGTTTCACAAGGTTAAGGCCGTGCTAATGGGAAGTTGCGCCACAAAACTTTTTTTTTTTTCTGGGTGGGAAATTATCAAATAACTTCTCCCGCTCTGGGCGGGAGGGCCCACACACTGTCCTCCGCTTTCCGCATCCAGTCTGTTCCAGCCCCCTTTTTCTTTTTTTTTTGTGTTTTGTGGCGCAACCTGGGAGAGGCCTAGTCCAGCAGTATGCACTGCTATAGGCTGAGTTGATTTAATGGGAAAGTTATATGGCTCAGGCACTCAGGTTTTGTTAGTTTTTAGTTAATTTTGAGTGCATGCAATGACGGCGTTGCAGTCTCCACTCGTTCGGTTGTACGACTGACATTGGCACCACGCGCGGGTGCGTGGGTGCATCGGGAAATTTTCAACTCGCGCGCGTTTATTGGCGCCGAGATGAGCCGTTGGCAGTTTGGCGGGATTTATAGTGGAAGCCAAAGCAAAACCCAACAATACTTGTTCCCTAAGTAATCTTCATCATTATTGTTATTCAGATTCAGATTATTTATTTGTAAACATAGGTTACACAGGTGTGTGAGATGTTAAATTTTCGTAAGTTCTCTATGCTTTGCCATCAGGCGTACAAATATTAGCATGAGTTTTAATTACTTATTTAAAAATATCAAATCAAAATATTATAGAAACAGCTAGAGAGGATAAATCAACATAATATTCCCCTGTCAATTAATTAAATTCCAAATGAAAACTATAATGTCATAACAAGTACCAAATTATTAAAAAAAGTCAACAATAAAAATGATAAAACAGATATTTCAAAAAAAAAAAAAACAGGATCACAGTCAAATTAATACAAGAGTGTCAATAAAAGTATAAATAAATTAATTATAGGTCACTGAAGGAGGGATTATAGAACTGTCATCCAAATAGTCCTTTATTGAGTAATAACATTTATCGATTAAAACTTTCATAAGTACACTTTTGAATTTGTCCAGATTTAATGATTTTAATGTCTCAGGCAGCTTGTTAAATATTTTTGTGGCCATACAGAAAGTACTTTTATTGCTCATATCTGAATCTATATTTAGGAACCGACCTCTGGTATATTTTATTCCTACATGAGGGTCGCTTGGCTAAATAAAAACCAGCCGCAAGAGTCGAGCGAAGGTTAAGCTACGGTTGTGCAGTGGATGGGTGTCCATCAATTAGATATCGAGAACCCACAACCCTCCGTGCCTCAAAAAGCACGTTAAGCCGTTGTTCCCGGCTGCCATTTGTAGATTGTAGACAGTCGTTACGGGTAGTTAGAATCCCAAAAGTCTGACAACCACCTTACCAAGGGGTATCGTGTTACCCAGTAACTGGGTTCTGGAGGTCAGATAGACAGTCGTTCCATGTAAAATACCGGTATTTAGCTGCGTCCGGTTACACTGGAAGCCGACTCCAACAAAGTTGGGAAAAGGTTAGGCAGACTGGACATGTTTTCTTTTAAAATTTATTAGGTATCTCTTATTTTTTTTCTGTTCATCCCATGTATTATAACCATGGCAAGCAAGCCTAGTACGTATCTATGCTATACTAAACATAGGTAGTGGATTTCTTCTGATCATTAAGTGTGTGATGTTTCCTGCAATATAATTATATGTTTTGGTAACTTAAGATTCCAACTTTACTGCCTTGATGTTACTCACGAAAATATATAAAGTAGAACATTTCTTGAAGGGGGTGATAGACGTACAGTAGTACCCAACTGATATGGCTTACCGATGTACCTGCGCAGAAAGTGAATTTATTCAACCGGCACGCTCCACGCACCGCCGTTCTTTTTCCTGTACCGCTATTGGTCGGCAGCTGCCGCCATGTTAGCGCGCGCCGCGTGGCATGTTTGTCAGCCGCCATACTTCTGATCGAGTGCACGCTAACAGCTCCAGTGTATTATGAACCTTATAATAGTGACCTAAGGTTGATTGTAAGTTTTAAGCATTCTTTCGTTAATCTTCGGGGCCATACTTTCTTTTCTGTGCGAACGAAGATTCACGACGCGCCTTATCAATTGGGTACCACTGTACGACTATATTATGCTCACCTACTTATGTCATCATAACGCTCGACGACCTAGGCCCATGGTCAGCCGGGGGATGAGCTAAAGTAGCCCGCGACATTAAAATTTCTTAAGTTTTTTGTAATTTGCAGGTCAGTTAACAGTCAGCACCCTAATTGCGTGACACAGTTTGAATCGGAATCGGAATGATATTGAAGTATATTGCTAATCCATTGCTTCATAACTATGTTCGAATTTTTGTCTGCTCAACAACGTAACTAACGCAATGAATGCTAGCCTATATACAACAGACTAATTGCGTAACACACTATCAGTAGGAATCGGTTTAAATTTGACAGTTCAACAAATATCATTGCGTTATTTAAGTAGTTGAGCAGACAGAATTTTCTAACTTAAGAAGCAATGGATTAGCAATATACTTCAAAATCATTTCGATTCCGATTCAAACTGTGTTACGCAGTTAGGGTACAGGTCAGTCATTCAATAGGATTCTATGAAGAGAGTTTAGTTGTATTGCTGATTCTAATGATCATAATTCTGTAAAGCCATCAATGTTACGGCCGCGAATTTAATCAACATACAACCTGTTACCGACCTGCGAATTGCAAAAAAGTTAAGAAAATCTGAATTTCGCGGGCTACCTTAGCACATCCCTTTTAAATGTAAAATCTGTTTGGTTAAGTTTATTTATTTCATGATTTTTCTCTTAGGGACGTTGCATTTTCGCTTCGGGTTCCCCATTCCCTCCAGTCACGTACAGAGGTCAGAGATACTTCACTGGTCAAGCAAACAACTATTATATCTTTCCCGGAGTAGCACTGGGCGTGATCGCCGCAAATGCCTTCCGTGTTACTGACGCTATGTTTCTTAGCGCTGCCAAGGTATGCCAATTTTTTTAATTAGTATATTTGGGATATTTAGAATGCCTCGTTAGTCCCGTTTTGCAAACTTGACTCAGTAGTCGAGCTGCACCACCGCGCTGAGCAGACTACGCTCAGTAGCGTGGTCCTGGGTTCGGAAATTCTCAATAGTCTGGCCAACGAAAACGTGACCTGAGAAAACGCGGCAAATAAAAAAAAATCTTTATTTGGAAAATTAACTGATCCTTGTTGGCTGATTATTTGATATATTAACGATATGATGATACCTTTTATAGGTGTCTAGATAGTCTGGATAACTTTCTAGATAACTAGATGTATAGATAGTAATACCACATAAAGATTTTTTGAATTTGCCGCTTTTTCTCAAGTCACGCTTTCGTTGGCCAGACTTTAGTAGCACAGTATTACAATCCATACGAAACGCGAAACGCCTTTGATGTCGGACGACACCGTCGCGTCGCCGCCGCCCATGTAGGTATTTACACTGTCACACGCAGACGTGCAAGGGTTGTAGCAAAATGGAAAATAAAATAAATGTAATCATTTATTTATAAGTACAATCTTATCATAAACGTTTGAGGGAAACATCGGCATGGCCTTGATTTAAATTCTACTTTACATTAGGCCCATGTTTATAGAACTTTACTCAGTACTCAAGCATTACTTAAGACTAGATTCAAGCCATTGGATTGGTTGAATTTAGTCTTAAGTAATGCTTGAGTACTGAATAAAGTTCTATAAATACGAGCCTTAGTACTTAGTTAAATAATGTCTCAAAATATTGTTTCCAACAACCAAAAGGAAATCCCGTGCACAAAACAGGGGAGCCTACTCCGAAGCGATAATCCGAAGTATCAGCCGAATGTTCGGCCGTTTCTTGACTTCCAAAGTTTCCTTATTTGACTTTGAATCCTTACCCAACTTCAAGCCACGTGTTTGACTTTGATTCATCTCTTTGACCATCGTTTTTTTTTTCTTTCATAGTAGTCAGCCATAGTTAGCCGTAGTCAGGAAACGGTACTTCGGATTTATTTTCGGAGTGACCCCCAGGTGTGCACCATTATAATTAATCTATTCAACGATTCTCGTAAAATTCGCTCTTAAAAAACACCCTCGCTTCTGCCCGCAACGTTCGAGTGCGCAAATTAAGCGTGTTTGGGAGACCGAATCTCCTGCGCAGTTGCTCTATACGAGTACATTCATTTCGCTACTATATGGATTGTAAGTAATACTGTGATAGTAGCTTCTAGCTTCTAGCTTAGATAGTAGCTTCTAGGATTGTTGATACTAATTTCCTTGCACCCTATTTATTACATGGGACTTATAAAGGAACTGTACTTGTGGTTTCACTTTGTTTCATTAGTGCACTAGAACATAAATAAAATAAAGGTAATCCTTTTCGAATTGTGGAGGCTCTAAAGCCCCAATTACATTATCATAATAATATATTTATCATACAAATATGATTTCATATCTGTCTAATTCTATGATCATAGTTAAATGATGCTGTTCTTCATTTGTACAGTCGAAAAATCTGAATCATGACCCACTTGGACGATAAATCGTTTGAAACCGTCGAAATAACAAAGATTTCCCTCCTTTACAGTGCATGCCGCACTTAGGACGTTTTAAATATTAAGCAAGATATGTCAATACGGGTCAGTCTATGCAATTTTAACCTTTGTCATCACTGCAATAGATAATATTTTAGATAAAATATTAATAATCATATTTTGAATCCAAACTCTTTGGAATTAACTATAACTCAGAACAAAATGTTTTTTTTTTAAAACCATGTTCCGAACTCTTTCGATTATAAAATGACAAAGAATCAAAAATTCACTCAGAAATTGGTGTCAAATAATAATTTCTATCATGAGAATAAAAAATAGTTCGTTTCTCGTATTTATACCGTACAATGGCAGAACAAAGAGCTCGGATTATAGTAAGCCGATGATCACGTAGTGCTGAATCAATTATCTGGCTGAATCTCAGCTAACATGTGGGGGGGCTGGATGGGAACCGGAGGTGTAGGCGAGCTGGTTCAGATTTTTTTCTCATGCGAATGCATTGAGTTATGTGGATTTATTAGAAGAATCTATGTTACCGACAGTGCGAACGGTTTACCCGCGAGAAGAAGTTCCAAGGTTTTATTATGTTCACGAAAACTGCAGAGTGCATACGGCCAGAGTTGTGTCTAACTGGTTTAGCCAGCATTCATAAATTACTCTAAATCCCCGGATTTAAATCCAATTGAAAACTTTGAGGTCTGATTTTCCAAATGTGGTAACAGAAACGACAGGACAAAGCAAGCAATTGAGCAACATTGCAACGAAATTTGGGATTATATGAGAGGAAACAATATTTGCAGTAGCCTTATTGGATCAATGCGTTCAAGACTATGGCTGTTATTGCAAGCTATGGTGGTTACACTCGATATTAACTATTGTTAAGTAGTAATGAGTTCAACATTATAATTTTTATATTTTTTAAGCGTTTTACTTCCCCATTTCTTATTGTTGCCTTAACGCAAAGTGCGTTGCAAACAAAATTCAGTGAATATGTATGCAAAGATTGTTTGTAGCACATTTATGGCTCTTACAGACAGGCGCGACATTGTCCTGGATCACACCACCGGTATCACAATTTCTATGAATGGAAATTGTTCTACCGGTGTCGCGTCGCGCGACTATTTGCGCCAGTATGTAGAAGCCATTAATCTAAATATTAAAATAAATAATAAATCAGGCATAATATTTATTATTAGATTAAATACACATTGATTTTAGTACGACAATGCGTACGCGTCGTATTTATTTTGGGTGTGCATTCAGCTTTATACTGCACTCGTGTGTAAAAGCTCTTAACAAACATGGAGACTGCAACAGATAATTATTTGTGTAATTAAATGGCAGATAACAAGGTCGTTACCATGGAAATGTATATTTACGCGAATGTCGACCTAATTGTATTTGAATGTCTGTAAGAAAATAAGCTTATGGTGGATCATGATTCAAATTTGTCGACTGTACTTATTACACATGATCATAATATAAATGTCAAGATGGATAACGTTTTTAGACGTCGTCGTTTCCGTTTCTATGAGTGCAATTTTATTAATTGCATTTAAAAAAGAACATAACAGTATTTTTTTTAAATTATCATTTTCCTTGAAATTTTTGCATTTTGACGCCATTTTTGAGGTTAGACGGATATGATCATATTTGTATGCTTGCTGTCAAAAAGGATCCCATAACCTCAGAATAATTAAACCATGAGCCCATAACTATGATCATAGACAGTTTTAATCATAATTATGTAGATAGTATACCGTCATAGGTTCTCCATATAAAAATTACTCATAAATCTCGTAAATCTCTGATCACATTTCTACAATAGGTAGTCTATTATGGCTCTAGGTATGATTTTCTTCCCTCCAGCCAGAAAGCCAGGTGGCATTGTTTGGCGGGACTCAGCACGACATCTAGCATCTTTGTTCAAAACAACTTTCCTACCAAATGTTGTTTGTGCGATGCAGAAATCTGTGCCGTCATTGTATTTGTGGTGCCATCTACATCTTGGAGTTCACTGTCTGACTACGTAGTAATTTTATAGGCGTATAGGTGTCGCTACAAAATTATTCTATAGTAATACAATATTTAGTTTTTTTATATCTCTTGTGCAACAAGCGATTGGTTTTTCAACTTATTCATCATCATCAACATCATTTCAGCCGAAAAACGTCCACTGCTAGACATAGGCTTCCCCTAAAGGGGGGGGGGGGGTTGCCATAATCGCCACGCTTGGCAGGCGGGTTGGCGATCGCAGTATGGTTTTAAAAATGCATAGAGAACGCTGCTGCCTATTCTCTAGTAAGTTCCTTAGTCGCCTTTTACGACACCTACGGGAAGAAATGGGATGGTGCTATTCTTTACGTCCGGCACGACACGGAACGCATTCAACTTATTAGCTTGGAACAATTATTACAATACCTAGTTTACCTTGTAATATAATTCCTATATTACTTTTTCATTTTTGTAATCTTTTCAGACTTTAGCAAGTAATGTCAGTGACGAAGATATTAAAGTTGGTCGCATCTACCCTCATGTCAATTTAATTATTTCTATATCTCAGTCTATTGCTGCTAACATTGTTTCAATGGCATGTGACCAAAGTGAGTTGTTTATGTACTTTTGACTCCATTTTAACTGACATAAAATGGTTCTCCGTAAATTATGATATCAGCAGAATACAATTTGAAGGACATAGTTCAATATTTAAGTATTGTGTTACAGATTTAACATATTTATGCCCAAAACCCAAAGATTTTAAATCTTTTGTACAAGAACAAGTATACGAATTTAAATATCCGTCCAACATTCCAAGTTTCTATACTTACCCGGAAACCAAAGCAATTATTAAACTCAAGGATATCGAAGTTCCTCAAAAGAAAGGTCTGGTGTAAGTATTCATTTTGTAACAGTTTTATATTCATCAATATTACTTATTTGTTCTTAGTTTTTAATCAGTAGCCACACAAAGCTATACAGGCTGCTAGTACTGGCCAAGGATTCAAAATATTAAACAAAATCCTTTTACACAAAGCTTTTACACACAGTTCATCATTTTTAACTGATTTTTATTCAAAATGTTTGCAATGAGTCGGAAAACAAGGTGCTAGAAAAAAATTACCAAGTCCCATTTACATGTTGCTTGTTTCTGGAACGTTCAAGAGCAATATACGCATACCATAAAGCACGCTTAATTATTGCTATTCAAGAATTACATGGAAGTATACATGCGAGCAATTTCCATAAAATGGCATACAATAATTGAATATAAGTTTTGCCATTCAATAATTGAATGCGGCTTCTGCTTACACAAAAGCAATTATTGCATTCAAGTTTTGCCTCTTTTAAACACAGAGTTGTACGTGCTTGTACAGATAGTTCAACTCATCTGTGCGCGCGGCGCTATGTGTGGATAAAGCGAATCGCTCTATAGAACGTTTACCCACACATAGCGCCACGCGCTAAGGACATGTGCTTGCTCGTACGACGACTGCCGCGTCAATGCCACACAAGTTAAAGCTGTATAATTACATATGCACACACACATGGCGCCACGAGCACAGATGATTTTCTATGTGTAAAATTCTGTGACGCGTTGATTCAAGTAGGTAATTACCGTTTTTGCGCTTCCAAATATTTCATTCAATTGTAATGAGCGTCTTCTCTCAAGACTTTGTTTAAATATAATTTTAGTGACTTTTAAATCTATTATTTCCTTCATATAATGCAAGGAATTTATGCAAAAAATGTATGTTAAACTAGAACGCATACACATCAATTCTATATGTGAATATTTATGTATTGTAGTAAAATACTTTATGAAATAAATTTAGGAAGTAATGTCTACCCAAAGCATAAAAAACGATATTACTTTCAAACTACTTAAGATATTTTCATGTTTTTTTTTGTATGAATAGACTGTTTTATTATCTATAATTCGATCCGTGATTTTTTTCAAATACTCATATTTTTATTACTAAAAATAAATATTCCCTATGAAAGTTGATGGTAGCACGGCGTGAGCGCGACGCGCATTTGTATGGCCAAGGTCAACGGCGATTATCTGACCCTTAACATGCTTCGTTCGAAACTTGGCTTACTTATGTAACTTTGGAATCATTTGTACATGGACGGAGTGATGATGCAATCGGAAGTTGACCAAACGAACTCCTCGACTAAACAAGATAGCCCTGTCGTGACAGGGCCACGTTTGATTTATTTTGACAAGTAATTTAGCCCTGAATTTAGTCCAGGGTTGATAGTGGAGTTGGAAGGTGGCCATAGGATGTTTTTTTTAAACGCACTTAAAATATCTCATATGTACAATGATTTCATAAGTGATTTTATTGCACGTACTGTTTACACCGTTTTGAAAGGTAACTTGCCTTCATTGAGTAACAATTGTACAGTCCGCAAGGCCTAAGCTGAGCTTTGCATTTGTGTGAGTGATTACAGTACAAGAGTTGAAGTGTGGAAGGTGCGCGGCGGAGTTGCGTCGCATTATCGCATACTATACCACGTTACGTTGTTACGTTGTTCTCATACGTCACACCTACACTACCTATGTGCACTCACACAAATACAAAGCTTAGTTTAAGCCTCGCGGACTGTACGTCTTGATTAGACGGTGCTGGTAAATTGTTAATAATTTGCAATTTTCTCCAATTTCATGATTATCAAAAACATTATGTACATTTTTAACTATATCTGCTTCTGCTTATGCTTAATTTTAGACTTTTATATCCCTATAGAATCTTGACTATAACTGTTTTGTAAATTAACATGTCCTATCTAAGAGTGCCAGGTGATCTGTAACTCGGGACCCTCCTACCTCAGACACCTTTATCTATTTAAGATTGTAAATTTTATTAACCAGTGCCTGTAATATGATGTTGAGGTATATAAAAAATTATGATTATGATTATGTTGCTTAAATTTATTGGTAGACCACAGGCAATAAACTCGCACCGTGTAAATTACCTTTAAAAATTAAGCCCTAAGGTGCAAAACATATTATTACATATACACACACATACACATTGAAATGAATTCATGAATATTATATAACGTATAAAAGTGATTTCGATGAGGAGTTCGTGGCTAAGTAAAAACAGCCACGTGGGTCGATCCACCAGGTTAAGCATACGCTTGCCGGGGTTGGTCCGAGGATGGGTGACCGTCTTTACATACCGAGACTCCTCCATGCCTCGGAAAGCACGTTAAGCCGTTGATCCCTGCTGTCATTTGTGGATCTTTGACAGTCGTCGTAAGTCTGACAATAAGTCCTTACCAATGGGTATCGTATTACCCAGTTACTGGTATGTGGAGTTCAGACTTTACTGTATACTTGAATTTTTTGATAACCTATTTACAGAATAAACAATTTCAATTTCCATGACTGTACCTACTGCGAGGGCTTCTACATTTCTACAGAGTCAGGCGCAACCTTAACGTGAAAGAGCACCTCAAAATCTACCGATAAACATGCAATCTAGTACTATCGCGGAGAATGTTAGTTAGAGCTGTCATTACCCGGTGGTTAATAAGAAAGAATGAAAAAGAAGAAGAAGAAAGGAGAAGAAGTGAATGAAGTTTTTTAAAGAAGTTCGGTTTTATAGAGCGTTGTCTTTGACACTATATACCTACTGTTAAGAAACACCTTTTCAGTACGAATATTTCTGTATATAAATAGACACCGACAAACTCGGTATATAGCAATATTTAACGAACTATTTAATTGGAAACTCAATAAAATATCATTATAGAACACAATTAAGACTTCTTGAAGACAAACTTTAGGTTCCCAGGTTCGAAGAGAATTGACTTCAACTACGTGACGCCCCCAAATAATTATCATGTTTTTCATTCCATTCTGTTAAAAAAACCAGTACTTTTACGGTAACTGTCAATCTATATACCTACATAATGATACAAAAATCATTTGAGGCAAATCACATACAATTTTATAATTAGTATTTTAAAATCACTACAAATCTTATTAATATTAGGAAATCATGACATTCGGCCATCTGACACTGTGTTGCCTCCTGGCACACACACAACAATCATATATTTTTTTAAATAAATCTTGACGAGATACAGATTTATTTTTATCCTGTTACCGCCATGTTTAAACAGGCTAAAGAGATGAAAATAAATTTGCATAACTTATTTTTCTTTTTCTTGCAGTCCATACAGGAGGAGGCGGCGACCAAAAAATGATCCACCAATATTATTATAAACTCAACGTGCAATGATATATTTATCAACTATTTAAGTTTATGACTACCAAGACAAACTGTGTCTTCGCATTTGAAGTCCTATTAGTTTTATTTTAGGTAAGTAACAGTAACTTTAGGTACGACAAGTTCTTAAACAAATACCTATTTTTGATGAACGACCTTTATGACGAAGTTTTGATTGCAGATTTTCCTGCAAAGAAGCGTTTACGATATTTTTTAAGAAGGCAAGTGAATTTGTGTGAGTGTATGGCATAGCACGTGTGCCCGTTTTTCAAACATCTACATATATATAAAAACATAGCGGGCTAACTCAAAATGGCTAAGGATCGCTAGTATTTGCCAAAGATGTGTTGGCGAATAATATGAGTTGGTGGTCATGGCTGTGGTGAGTGGGGGGACCGACGTGTTTTTTATTGTTTTACTTATAAAATATAAAAACGCTTGGCATGGCAGTCCAAATACCCGGTTCCTTCGTCCGCGTGTTATAGAAATTATTTATTTTAGTTATGAAAATAAAAAGTTTACTTTACTTAATTTTATTTTAAAATTTAGTTTTTCTATTTATTTTGATTTAATATCTCGTCTAGGTCATTGACAGAACGCGTTTTATTACTCAAAGTGACAGCTAGCACATGTCAGCACCCTAATTACGTAACACAGTTTGAATCGGAATCGGAATGATTTTGAAGTATATGTATTGCTAATCCATTGCTTCATACTCGTATGTTAGAAAACTGTGTCTGCTCAACAACGTAACTAACGCAATGAATGTTGTTGAACTGTCAAATTGAAACCGATTCCTACTGATAGTGTGTTACGCAATTAGCCTACAGAGTACTCCATCTCTCTCGCCGTTTGAGCGTGAAGAAGTAAAAAACACACACACACCCACACTCATAAACTTTCGCTTTTATAATATTAGTTTGTGTTCTGCTTGAGTATATTTTTCGAGAGAAGAACAAGAGATCCGCAGGCGAATCAAAGTAACCGTCATAGCCCGAAGAATTGCCAAACTTAAGTGGCAGTGGGCAGGGCACATTGCTCGCAGAACAGACGGCCGATGGGGCCGAAGGGTTCTGGAGTGGCGACCGCGTACCGAAAGACGTAGCGTTGGAAGGCCTCCTACAAGGTGGACCGATGACCTTGTGAAGGCCGCATCCGCTGGATGCGGGAAGCACAGAACAGGTCGAAGTGGCGGGCTTCGGGGAGGCCTATGTCCAGCAGTGGATGTCTTTCGACTGAAATGATGATGATAGTTTTCGATGTTTTTTTTATTGGTATAGTGGCGTGTGCTTGCTGACATACCTAGCTATGGCAAATTTGTGTTGCGTAATGTAAATTATTTTGCATACTATTATATAGAATCATGTTTTTCTAACTAAACAGACAACTGTGCTGCTGGGGAGTTTGTTGCGCCCTTTGTGCGTTCTTCTTCCCCGCTGAAGCACTAAGAAGTGGTGAAGGGCAGGCGTTTTTGGGGTACTGTCTTATGTAATTTTGAGGTGCAAAAGTGCTGAGTCTCAGCCTAGTTTGGATATATTACTTTTGATTTTGATTTTATAAATATACACTTACGTTAAAGGCTCGTGCATACTGGCGTGATATTGCGGGCGAGACGCGACACTAGTAGCACAACTTCTAAGTCAAAGCCTGTCGCACTCGCGATATCGCGCGAATCTGTACGAACCATATCTCTGCAAAGTTTACCTATTATCGATTAGGGCTAAAATAAAATGAGATCTGACTTGCACATCATGTATCGGAGGGGCTCGAAGTCGGTCGTCTAACTGGCACAATATCCGGGGTTATCACACGACACGCCAGCTGCTACAGTGCCGATTACACTGGACCGTTGCCACCGAAAATGTTTGCTATACACACATAGCAGGTTATAATCGAGTCATATGTAGGTGAACGTGTTCAGTTGTTCATACAAATTGGTACGCCAAAAGTTTTGGGTCGCGTTCGATTATGGGACTCGGCAGAATTGGAATTTGGAAGTTTTTTAATTGACAATTTTATGCGTTCTATGTTTGATTTTACGGTATTGTGTTCACTTATTACATAGATACGTCATGCTTCTGAATAGTTTTGAAAATATCCTGTATTAAAAATTATATTTGATAAAGGAGAAATACTCTTCGTTGACTTAACTTCTTGTATTGATCAATCAAATGCAGTAAGGGTTTGCTAAAGATAGCAACAATAGCATCGCAACGACAAACCCTAATGTTGCTGGACTTTCTTAGTCCACATGCCATCAGGCCAGTCCCCATCTTTTCCTAAACTCAGCACTCGCCAACAAAACGTAATAATATTCGCCATGACAAGCGCCTTTTGGAGCTCAAGGATTTTTTATGCAAAAATTGAATTTACGAATTCGCGAATGTAGAACAAAGAACATGCAATAGTCATACATCACTTGCCACCTGTCTCGGCTCGCTACACGTTACCAACGTTTATTTTACTGCATGAATACAAAACTCCTTTTTGGCGGATATGCTGAAACAGGATGCCAGTTGCATTGTAATACAACTTTCTAAACTTAAAGGGGATGCGCTAAGGTAGCCCGCGAAATTCAACTTTCTTACGTTTTTTGCAATTTGCAGGTCAGTAACAGGTTGTATGTTGATGTAAATATGATTCGCGGCCATAAAAAATATGGCTTTACAGAATTATAATCATTAGAATCAGCATTATAACTCTTACCCCCTCATTACAAAACAAGGGTTATCTTCAGACCCAGGTTTAAATCATGGAGCCATTATTGAATTTCGAACTTTATTCCGACTATGGTAAAGTTCCTAAACACAAAACTGACCACTTAGTACCGAATTAAGTTTTCAGTTTTGTTTAAAGAACGGTATTTCGATCACTGTTACTTTCTTATTACAAAAACTGGCTGCATGGTTTATGACATGTCAAAATATAAATCTTGTTTTGTAATAAGGCGGTCTAAGTTCAAAAAATCCTACTGAATGATAATTTCTGAAATAATAATTCAGTAGAATTTTTGAAATTAGAGAGTTTTAATGCTGATTCTAATTATTATAATTCTTTAAAGCCTGATATGGCCGTGATTTTTTTGCTAAATATTTTCATGGTTTCTGTACCCGTTTTGTAAATAAGTTACAAACATTGATGACAAAACTAGATACATTCTACCACCTGAGTTGCCATTGTTTTCGGTCCAGCACTTTCTTGCTCTATTGATGGCCTCTCTGACCTTGCTATATGTCGTGACCTTCACATTCTCCTTAATTTGGTCTTGGTGTACCTCTTCCTCTGCTTCCTTTAAATTTTCTCTTCAGGATATTCTTTAGGAATGATCCCGACGTATAAAGCGGCAGCAACCTATTTTGCCTCTTCAGTTTTTATTAGTAATACCTGTATTCTTCTTAAAATTTTGCACAAGAGCTCCCTATCGAATGAAAGTGAGCACTATGGAAGGATCTTTGAAAATTAACTGCCTTTTACGGGTTAATTTTCAAAAATCCAATAAGGATGAAAGTTTGTAAGTTCGTCTTTTTGCCCATCATCACATTGCTTGTTGAAGAGATAAGTTGTTGGTAGTCTTCGCATTCACATGCTTATTCTTTTTCAAAAGCTTGAATGAATTGCGTATTGCAATTACATTATAATTATTAATAACCTATACTCCATTTAAATAAACTTTTTTTATAGTCTGTACAACTGATTTTGACTTCTATTGCGTAGGTGACATGACAAATGGCAGCTCTAATAAACAGTTGGTATTGTAACCACGTTTTTGCTTTAAATGCCATCTTTAAGCCTACGGAATAGAAGTCAAAATCGGTTGAACGGACTGCAAAAAAGTTAGTTTAAATTTCTAATCTTATTTCAAATGGAGTATAGTGATATTTATTTTAGAAGTATGTATGTGTGTATTGCATGTGTTTGTATGTATGTTTATATGTATGTTAGTATATTCTCATATTATTTGTTTTATTTACTTAATTAAGTGAATTGTTTTTGATTTTATGTATTCTATTTTCTCATATTATTTGTTTTATTTTATTAAGTGAATAGTTTTTGATTTTATGTATTCTATTTTCTCTTCTACTCATATACACGTTGTCTACATCTCTTTATCTACTTTCCTATCGCAGGTATGCTGGAAGAGATTTGTTTAGAAATAGTCATTACCTTTGTGCGTATTTTTTTTATTTTCGTCTTGTCTGTGTATACATGTGTGTGCATAAATGGTTAAATTAATAAATTGGGTAGTTATTACTCTTATAAAGCTCTAATTATACAACCTTTATAGGTAAAATATCATCCCTCCGCTGATCATACGCTTCAACAAAAGTTAGGTATATAATTGCAACTATATACCTAATTACTCTCAAATTTATCAATCGCACATCAAATGAGTATTTAGGTATTGCGAGCTAAAACGATATTGAATTAATCAACTAGATATTAGCGGGCAGTGTGCGGTCAAATTATTCAATAATTTACATACTTATTGATTTATTTTATGACTAACCTATTTTCTGTATCTAATAAAACAAATAATGGGACACTGTAATGAAATTGTATCAGTTTGCAGATGACATGAAGATTGTGAGTATTTAAACAATCGCTAGAACATGGTCATTATTATTTTTTATTGATTTATTTAGGTTAGCAAACAATTCTTAATAGTGCGTTTATAAGTGCAACCATTACTTACAGCCTAACACAACATGCACCATTTATGGTTTTACATAATATTACAAAGTCAAAAAGTACATTTAAGTACTACTAAAGTTATTCAATAATTTTTGGTAAGTAACTAACGCATAACGATACTAATAACAAAAAAATCATACCAAATAATAAAAAGAACCAAATTGATAATATCAACATTAAAAAAAAAAAATATCACTTCATATAATAAAATTAAAATGAATTAAAATTATCATTCAATAGCGAGATCATTGGTTGTGAGAATAGTGCTCAATAATTATTAATTTATAAAAATTTCCTATACTGTCACGATGTATATCAGTAAGATCACTGCATCTGTTAAGATTTTTTCACAGGCGTGAAATCGGTGAGTTAGCAATTATAAAGAAATGCCGCTTTTTCAAACTTTGACAGACCATGCCTGACAAATCTACCCCACCAAAAACATTTCATGTAAAATGTTGCCAAGACGACCACATAAGGTTTGCCCTCAGTTCGTAGGAATCTTTTTTTAAATTATTATATTAATTTAAAGAAATAATAAATTTATTGCATGTGTTTGTTAATACGGTTATCGTCATGGTATGATACGGTGTAATGGGACGTAGTCCGGCGTAAACCTTTAACTTCATCTATCCGTGAACTTAAAAATACTCTTTTGCTTTCCTCTTTTCATTTCCATATTGAGTTTCATCGATTGTTTCGTAGAAGTTGTTCCATTTATAGGCAGGCGAAGTGCAACCACCTTAACAGCAATCGATGTTATGAGATATCTGTCTGCATTGAAATTGTTAGGTTCCTATCCATATACTTTTGAAACTCATAGTTCCAGCGGTAAAAAAAACGTCCTGGGAAAATACAAACTGCTTGTTCTTTTAATAATTCCCCAGGATATCGAGCGCGAGTCCGACTCGCACTTGGCCGGTTTTTCTTTAATTCCCCAGCTCAAAAAGTTTAAACGTAATACTAAAATATGTACACAGACTAGACAACAAGCGAGTTTTTTTATAACTTTTCTCTGTCACGCACATACCCTGCGGAATAATTAACAGGTGCCTATGCCCTCGCACAGTCGTTGCGGTGCGCCCATATTAAACTTTAAAATTTATTTTCTGGGAGCAGCTCTCCCCGGTGGAATGTATCAACATAGAATCCCACTTAAATGGTAGAAATCCCATGGTATCCAGTTGTTTTCATCCTCCGGAACCAAAACAGGGCTTTAATAATCGAGAGCCTTTTGGATGAAGATAATCGGTGGTCCCAATGAAGGTATTTTTGTAAACATAGTTTTGAGTGAGAATGGCCGGTGTTACAAATACAATTGAGCAAAATGGAGGTGGAGTAAAAACTAAACTTATGAATAATCATTCATCAGTTTTCATAAAGGTATATACAGTTACGTAGGAAAATAAGTACGGGTGCGAAAATCGTTTATTCGATCCAAACCAGCTCCTCAAGGAAGGCCAGCAACGTCTTGGTGTTACTGACAATCTCACGGTTCGGTACCTGGGTTACCGAAATACTTTGCCCTGTATGTGGCAATCATCAGGCAGTTTAGTAGCACATGAGCTGCTGTCTCGTCGTCCTCCATGCAGGCCATGCACAGTGGACTATCTGTGACTCCTATGACAAAGAGGTGTTTATTAAATGGCCCGTGGCCAGTTATAGCTGCTGTTATTGACGCAGCTGTTGCTTAGTTAGTCGGAGAACCTGTTTCGTGAGGCGGCCATCAATTGTAGGGAGTGCTTCCTTGGCCTGCGTGCACTCACCTTGGTCCGACCATAGTTTGTGATGTTGGTCCCTGGTACGTTTCCTTACCAGAGTGCGTAAGTGCCGAAAGGGGAGTGGCACGATGGGTTCAGGTCCCACTGGTGCCATGCTCAACCCCCTTCTGGCAAGTTCATCGGCTCAATCGGTGTGTCCTTCGATCTATTGAATGGTTATGTTGTTGAAGCTTCCCACCTGGTTGAGGCACGTTGATTTTAAACACGTACAACAAGAGACACTTAAACAGTTAAGTACAATGTTTCTAAGATTTATTTAGATAATTTTACCCGTTCGCGTGCATCTAATAGTGTTCTACATAATAATATTCAACAACATTTTCGCAAGATAGCCGCGTTACACAGCTCAAAGCATGATATTTTACAATGGAGACACTGCAGATGGGACGATTTTCTAAAACAAGAATATACTAAACTACATGAAATGCACACAACGTAAAATGGAACGGGCTCCTTAAATATTCTCTTTAACGAATATACAGGAACGTAATTATTTTATAGGTAAGCTGCAGAGTTAGCGGTGGAAATTATGTTTGAAGTTGGGCTTACGTCAATGTTGTTAATTTGGAAATCCAATGAGGGAACTATTTCTGAAAAGCTTGATTGATATGACAGATATTTAATAACAGTCATCAGATCTTATATCAGGATTCTTTGAATGCTTAGATTAAGAAAACTATAGAGGTTCGGGTAGCGTGGCCAGATGAGACAACATATTTTATACATATCCATAAATGTATATAGGACCCAATGATACCATAACCTAACCCTTTACAACAAAAAAAAAAAATCAGCAAATTGATGAATAAATGATGTAGAAAAGTGCCAATATATAAACTTCACAATTGCACAAAAACGCCATGAAAGTCGAAGCTTGATGAGCTACATATGTCGCTGACCTTGAAAAAACTGACACGCACTGAGAGACGGAAATAGTATAGCTTTGTCCTTTTCCTTTGAGTATAATAACTTAATACTAAATCCCTTTCTTGTGAGAATGAAATGTGGCTACTCGCCGTCTTTATATGTCTTTGTCTAATACTTTAATAATAATAATTATTGATCGAAGACTTTGATAGAAATAAATGAAATATTTATGGCGAATGTTTGCAGGTTCGAAGGTTGTGTAGTGATAAAAGTTATAAATGGATACAAAAATAAAATAAGTTTTTGACTATCTTTTGAAGCAATCAAGCTATTTTTCAATGCAATTGGATTTTCAAATCCTGAAATTAAAATTGATATCATTACGGCTCTAGTCCTAATTATTTGTGTCACTCAGTGTCACTGCACAAAAACCACTTCGTATTAAGTATATCATTTGTTAGTAAAATAGGTTCGAAACAAAGGAAGGTACAAAATAATAGCCTGTGTAAAACCATTTTCTTTAATAGATTTGTAGTTTTCAGCCTTTTCACGTCAGTTCTGCCGTCCACTGTATTATTACTTATTCTGTAACCATCTCACCGTGAAACCATAGATTTTTTTTTTGGGTGGGAAATTAGCAAATAACTTTTCCCGTTCTGGGCGGAGCGGGAGGGAGTGTCAGACTTTTACTGACTAAAACCCACCGTGTTCCTTTCACCGTGGCCCTGTGTGACAGGGCCACGATATCCCTTTCGGACAGACTCGTAACCCTGGCAGGTGAAACCTTAGATGAGGTGAGCATGGAACTGTCAGTGTCATCCCACCCGATGCTAGGGATGGACCAAGGATTACATTTACAATCATAATCGAGATTTTGAACAGAAACTCAATTTTGTTTTTTTTTACATTAAGTTGAGTTTGACAAAATTTCAGTTTTGCTATTTTATTTAAAAACCCCTTAAATAGTAATAATGTTAAGACACATAAATACTAGCTTTGAAATAATATAAAATGATAAATAGAATTAGCATAAAATTACTATTGAAATCTCGATTATGATTGTAAATGTAATCCTTGGTCAATCCCTACCATCAGTGGAATGACACTGACAGCTCACTCTATGCAAGAATTCACGGTGAGATTTTTACAGAATGGACATGCTGGTCGAAATAATGGCGAATACAAAATAACATAAAACGTGAAGCCGAGCACTGTAATTATTTCCCACTAACTTCAGCTTACAGGCCATTCTAGTTCCATCAAGTTGCTTTTTTAACTTTACACTTATGTTCGTGGATAGCAACCTAATTTTTGTTTATAGGTATATTTTTAACGTGCCATGTGGTGCCGGACGTAAAGAATAGCACCATCTTATTTCTTCCAGTGGGTGTCGTAAAAGGCGAGGGACTTACTAGAGAATGGGCAGCAGCGTTCTTTATGCATTTGAACAGCATACTGCGATCACCAACCCGCCTGCCAAGTGTTGGGATTATGGCAAAAGATTATGGCCCTTTGGGGGAGGCCTATGTCCAGCACTGCACATCTTTTGCCTGAAATTATATTTTTAACTGCACTGTTTTCTGTGTGGTCTTTATATTATCATGCTTGAATTATCACCCACTTTGTTCTTTTGTCTCTCACCCATGATGTCCCACTGTTGGGCAAAAGTCACCACCCCTTTCTGGGCCAGCCTCAATATTTTAAATACAAAATGTTTATAACATTAAAGCCCTACGGAACCGCATAGTCGCAACTATGTTCCGTACAAAATATATTATAACATTATTAAAAATACCTTTGGACACACGTTTGGTAGATTTTTCAATTCGCTGTTTCAAACTTTTAATTGTTTCACATAGGTAGGTCCTAACCCAGGAATTGAAACGTTATTTTTTAGTTTTACCAAACGGATTATGCAGGAAAAGTTTAAAAAGCGGATTATAGACATTATAATTAAGTAGTATTACAAGCTGTGTGCTCGATGGGATCTTTCGTCGATCTCATTGGAAAAATTGGCGGACTTCCATCTAACCTTTCGTCGTCTATTTAACCCCTTTAGGGGATAACTAAGGAACTGTTGTGAAGAATTTAATTTTTCTATTGACCGATTTCTATAATTTACGACCCGTTATTAGTTATAATTAAGACTCTGTATCTTTACCAATAATGAAGGAAAGACCTCATAGCTTTGCATAGTAGACCATCCCATAATTATGGAAGTAGCTAACTGAGGTAAAATTAGCTTACGAATCTATTAATACGCGCAGTTTGGCATTAAATAAAACTACCATTGGTAAGAATCAACATCATTCATCATTTCAGCCGAAATACGTCCACTGTTGGACATAGGCTTGGGGAGGGGGGGTTGGCGATCGCAGTATGGTGTTAAAATCGTGTATTGCCTATAGTAAATCCCTTAGTCGCCTTTTACGATACCCACGAGAAGAAATAGGATGGTGCTATAATTCTTTACGTCCGATGACTGTGCCAAGATATATCACATTCCTCATTACTGCAGAATATGAACACTTTTTGTACTGTCAATAGGTACCTCCATTCATTGCATTAAAACCCGTCATAGCTCAATATTACTCCGCAGCAAAACCTTTTATAATAGGTATGCAACCGCGCATATCCCGCAATCCTATTCTTGTTTTATTAGTCCACGTAATTCTAAAAGTGCAAAGTTCCTACATTATAGTGTTCCGTATAATTGTGGCGGCTTTCCGTCCGTATTGTGGAAGTGTGCACTGGCTAAATGGCCGAGAACTGCCAGCTACAGTACAGGAGTACACCCACAGGACATGTAGGTAACACGCTGTAGGTTTCACCTCTACTATTTGTGTACGAAAGAAATGGTAGAAGTTTTTAAGTTGTGTTGCACACGGCAATAGTTCTTAGAGAGGATCTTGGTTTTTTTGTGTATGTAGCTTTTCAAATACGGAATCATGGATACTACATTTTACTTTCAAGTATCGGAATGAAGAACATCATTTGAGTAGGTTGCCCGACTTAAACGTTTTTCATTTGCGTTTGGGATCCGTTTAAAATACGTTTTGAGAGTGTTAAACTTAGGATTTTATTTTGATATATTTTTCAGGTTACATACACAATTAAACACCGTTTTGAGTGAAGGAAAACATTGTGAGGAAACCGGCATGTCCTAGAACCAAAAAATCGAAGATCATCTACCAACCAGCTCTGGGCCTGCGTGGAAGATTATGGCCCACTCTCTCTCGAAGAGAGGAGGCCTGTGTCCCAGCAATGGGAACCTAAAAGGAGTTTTAGACCCCTCCGTGACGTCTGAAAGGACGTCCGTCGGGTGCGCGCGTTGAACACTACGCGCCGCCACCTCGGCACCGGTATGATAGGGGGCAGCGGGTCCCTAAGTCCGTTACCTTTTTGTTTTGTTTCCGTGGTGGAAAATCCTCATGGATGTCCTCCGCCCTGGGGTGGGCGGAGGGGTCTGTCAGACTCTTACTGACTAAAAACCACGCCAGTGTTCCCTTCCCACACTTGCACCGGGAGCTAGTATTATTTCCGTGATCCCCAGCTAGTGCCGGCCCGCCTCTGCGGGCCATCTCAAATCCATTACCTAACCTAACCTAGGTCTTGGATTCAGTATCAAATTCAACTCGAAAACCTGTTGTGAACGTATGGTAAGAGGACGTGACCATAAACTAAACTGACAATGTACGGCTTTAAAAGTAGCTTTCTGTCTATGGGTTTGTAGTACGCTCTGAAATACTTTTATTTGGAAACAAATCTTAACTACAAACATGGTGACACCTCGAATTTTTAATTAAAAATATGTTATGTTCGGCCTTTTTCCAGGAACAACCAGTACAAGCTAATACATTTCTGAAAGATTGTATTTGCCTTGTTTTATTTTGATTCGTCGTAATAACTATCAAAGTTAATAGGCTTAATAGACTGTCCAGTCCAGACTGTCGGATAGCGTGTCCAGAGGCAGCTCTGTGGCTGTCGCTCTGTGTAAGAGCGACAGCCACTGTACGTAGCCTGAAACCAGCTTGCAACATTCCGACGGCTCTCACCATCTCTTCTCGTGTCAAATGATGTCGTCGCTACATATCGATTTTTTTTTCAGTTCTTATGCAGTAATTGTAATGGTTTTGTAAAAACACTATTACACACTTTTATAGGAATCCTGATTGACAGTTGATTTTCTATTTTTAATCAAAATTTAAAGAAAATTCTTTATTTAAATAGCGAAATTCACTAAAAATAATGAATAACGATCCAAAAAAGTTAAAATAATAATCCTCGATTGCGGCGATACTCTAAAACGTACTTGATCCCTAAACACTTTTAATCTGTGTATATATATAAAAGGATATATTCTATTGAGTCCACTGATTCACATATTATGTGAGTCAATGGAATCAGTAGGTTGGTATATGTTAGGCACAATACACAATAATGAAACTATCCAATTAGGCCTTTTATAAGTGTTCAGTTATTTGTCACGAATAGTCAAACCGAACATGAATTCTATGGTAGCAATTATGGTAAAATATTCGTGACTGTATCACATAATGTGAAACAAGGGAATACATAACTTTTTTGTTATTAGAGCTTGAAGTTTTAAAAAGTGATTATTTTGGTTTTTATGTTTTATGATGTTATGTTTGGATTAGGCAATTTTTTTTTTTAATTTACTGTTATTATCTTACTGGTTTATATTTGTCCGCGTTGAAATACTTGTCTTTTTATTTTTCCGTACCTCAAACGAAAAAAAAACGGAACTCTTATAGGACCACTTTGTTGTCCGTCTGTCTGTCAGTCTGTCAAGACCCTTTTTCTCAGGAACTCGTGGATTTATATTAAGTTGAAGTTAATGAATATCAATTACGTAGGTCTCTTGGAGCTCTAAAAAAATCAAGCTTCTAAGTCAACGCAATAAAAAATACGGTGATTTATGCGATATTTAATACTCGCAAATAAATCAAAATGTATAGGGTACTTTCCATTGACTTCGAATCATGAAATTTGGCTAGAAGCAATGCCTCATAGCACAAGTATAGGAAGAAGTCCGATAATCGTTAATTTGTAGTATTATCAAATAAAAAATTGCGATTGCAAACTTACAGTTGCAGTTGGAAAATTTACCGTGGCGTATATCGATCTATGAGAGAACATGTAAAACAACACAACTAAAATGAACTACAACTACAATGTGTGTGTGTTGTTGTTGTGAACTACAATGTGAAGCTTGTTTTTGGGATAAATTGATCCCAACTACGGTCCACTTCATTATGCGTGGTCCGACACGCACTTGGCCGGTTTCTTAATAATCTTTTACAAATGAGCAATTCAACAAATGTTCTGAAACTATCGAGAGAGGTTCATCTTCTATCCTAATATAATAGAACTGAAGTTTCAAGTTTGTTTGATCGCGCTAATCTCTGCAACTCCCAGTCGGATTTGTTTTTTTTTTTGCATTTGGTAGGCCTATTCTTGAGGTAGGTTATAGGCTAACACCATGCTACGACCCTCAGGTCCGAGCAAAAAGAAATTAAGTTAAAAAGAATGCTAAGCAAAAACGAAAATTTTAAAATAGTTCGTTTTTTTTTTAATTAAACGGCTCGCGGCGGGTGAAACCGCGGGGCACAGCTAGTAACTTAAAAATGCATACAATAATATTGGTTCTATAATTAATCAAAGTCTTGGTACATTCATAGTTTGAAATTCCTATGATTTCATATACTTGATCTATTATAATACTACTACTGATCTATTATAACTTGTTTGTCAAGTAAATACATAGTTCTTAATTAATTTCACTACGTTTTCTAAACATTTACGTTTATTCAAATAAAGGCCCCTGCAGCCTGGCACGATATCGCGGGCGCATCAAGCAGCGCGACCCTTGTCGCGCCCACAATATCGCCCCAGTCTGCACGAGCCTTAACGGTGTGTTAACGTGATAAATTATAATTTTAAACTTTAAAAGAATGAAACTTAATATTTTAGATTTATTAAACGCTCATTGTTTGAAACTGAGCTGCTTATTGTACCTACATCAAAATCGCGATAATAGTATCTACCTCTCTTTGTTTACTTTTGATATAGCAAGTGTTTACGTCTTCAATTGCACGAGCTTTGGATTTGAAAATAATGATATCTAACTAGCTTTTGCTCGCGGTTTTGTCATCGGAAATTATCCCACTGGTACATATACTTGTCAAAAAATAATAGGCCCGTTTTGACATTTAACTTGAATCGATTTATCGTGAGTATCGAGTACCTAGTCGTATGGTTACTTCACTAGTTACGTCGCGATGGTTAATCGCGACGTAACTAGTGAAGTACAACAAAAATCTTGATAAATGTGATCACACATCTTGACTCCATCCGAGCCTAACAAGATCTTGTCTTCTGAAGCTAGGAGAACTTTGTAAATTATCATAGTTCCGTCTACTAAGTAATAAATTAGTTTAATTACGGGTAGTTATTTAATTTAGCTTAAATGTTGGTCAGTTTAAGGGCCACTTGCAGCAAAATGATACAAATCTCGGTTTAATTAAATCTCGATTTTGTCCTAAACTCGACTTAACTTAAATCTCTTCGTCGCCTGACAAGCAATTTTAATAAGAATTTCAGCAGTTTGGATCTGTTTGCTTTATCGCAAGGAAAGTGTAGACTCATGTTGCTTAACATATTGAGAAAATAATGTGACACTGTTGTTCCACTTACGCGGCACTATTGGCAACTAAGTTATGATGATACTATGCTATTAATATTCCTTTTTTGTTTTTTTGTATTCCTCTTTTTAATATTCCTTTTTTTTATTGTTTACAACGTTAGTCTAATAATTTACCAAATTGTCTCATTGTGTATCTGTGGAGAACGTGGTTGATTTCACATTTATATCATTTCTGTATCCTATCTCTTTGTAATTCTTAATGTGTAATTGTTTGTTTTCCCGAATAAATAAAATAAAATTAAAATAAAAAAATAAAATTATTAGGCATGTCTTGCACGGTCACTTTTCACATTCGATTTAACTAAACTGAGATTAGTCATTATTACATTCACCATTAATTCTTTGCGTTCAGTTTTCAAATAAAAAGTGATGGCAACTCAGTTCTGCGTATAGAGAAAAAAATTGTGAACCGTTACGGGACGCCTGGCAGATGTGAAACATCGAAATCAAATTGGTTGTAGTCTCGTGTTATTTTCTAGTTTTCGTTAGCTTACCAGTAATAAATAGTGCTCTGTGCTATATGCATAACTGAAGAAAGCTTACCTGTTAAAATCACGTGGAAAGTTAAGGATAATTTTATCATAAATGAGCTTTGTACTCTGTTTACTTAAGCAGAACCGTTTCAAAAATTCGCCATCTCTTAATGTATTTAATAAATCGCTTCTAATGTACACTCTACGAGAGAAAAACGGATTGTCTAAATATTTTACGATCTCCTCGTCCTCATCCGATAACAAATCATCATGTGTAAACGAAAAGAAATTCTGTTTCACAAATAAAAAGAGAAATTTAAAATACCACTGTATTGTCTGTCTCTAAAATCGAGATTTAACAACTCTAAACCGACCCTGAAGCTGGTTTAACTTTGACGTTTATTTAAATCAAGATTTAAGCTAAATCGATGACATGCAAGTCGTTAAGTTAAGTTTAAGCCTAAGTCGAGTTTAAATCGAGATTTAAGTAAAAGCTGCAAGTCGCCCTAAGAATGATATAATGCTAACAAGTTGCTTGTTAACATGAACTTAAATTATTATTTGATGTACAAAAGTGAAGAAATGAAATCAAACAAAGCATGTATGATGTAACATGGACCAGTGATTATTCTGTAGGTACATGTCACGTTGTCGATGTAAATAAAATGAGTTTGTTCTGGCAAATATGCTATTTTGTTTATAGTAAATAGATAAATAATTATTCCAAAAATTTTAATTCCATCTAAGAGAAAAAGTATTTTAGTTAGTTTAAATTTTTTTCAGTGTACAATTGCATCACACCGTCGCGTCGCGCCATACCTGTCTACAAGAGCCTTAACATGGAACAAGGGCAGAAAGATGATGACGATGAAGTATGAATTATTATCAAAATGGGTGGTTGCACGGCTTTTGCCCCTGAAATTACTTGTATTGTCTCTTGTAATGATTTTATTCGTAAGTGCCTGTGCATCTTTAACGAATCAAATCTGCCTAGTGTTTTCCCAACAATTTGGGGGTCGGCTTCCAGTCTAACCAGATGCAGCTGAATACCAGTGTTTTACATGGAGCGACTGCCTATCTGACCTCCACAATCTACAGTAACTGGGTAATACGATACCCCATGGTAAGACTGGTTGTCAGACTTTCGGGCTTCTAACGACCCGTAACGACTGTCAAAGATCCACGAATGACAGCTGGGACTAATAGCATAACGTGCTTTTTGAGACACGGAGGAGTCTTGGTATGTAAAGATGGTCACCCATCCACGGACCAACCCCGGCAAGCGTAGCTTAACCTGATGGATCGACCCGTGCGGCAGTTATTATTTAGATACCAGCTCCTCCATCGTGCATCTTTAAAGTATACTCATCCAAAAGGTTGATAGTATCTTCAGTACCTAAGGTTTGCTAAGAGCATTTTCACTAACATCATCAAAGCTGTCACGACGTCGTAACATGAAAGGTTTACGTTCGGATTTACGCTTGCTACGTTAAAAGAGATTGTTATAGTCTGCCATTTTGCTCATGAATCATCTGAGAAGGATCATACATCATGCAAAGAGATGCATTGAGTGCCAAGTATTTACCACCTTACGATGCTCGATTGTAAATAAAGATCATTTTATTAATAATAATTGAATGAAATAAAACGATGATTTAAATTCGTTTAGCGTAAAAGGAATTTAGTGATATATGGTGTAAATGGACCTCTGTGTCGGTGGCTATTTACTATTTTTCTCAAACCAAATCCACCCTCAAATATTGTGACTTAGCTGACCGCGACTGTAAACTGTAACGGTAGAGTGTAAACGACTCGAACTAATCGAGTCGTTTACACGCTCGACCGTCATCCTGTTTAGAGTTCGATAATTGTGTAGTTAAATATCAAAACTTGATAAATCACATCCCTACTCGAAAGTGAATTGTGAATGGGGTCAAATTTGAAATGTAAAAATGCATATAATTATGTTTGTTTTATAATTACAGACAAAGATCTTAAAAATTAGGGAGTGCGCTATGTTTTGCCAATATTGACGATGAGATGAGATAATTTAATTATTGAAGAAACTTCACCGTTACTTTTTAAAAATGTTTTGCAATATATTGTTTAAGTACATTAATTATATGATTATACATATATGTGAAGACGATGCACCTAGGATAAAATTACTATACCACAATAGGTAAAACGAATTAAAAATGAAGCAATGAAAAATAACTTAATTATGAGATAGATACATGGTGCTCACATATTTACAAACATCGTAAAAGTATATGTTTTCCTTAAAAATAATAATAATAATAAAATAATAAGTCAGTGTGTCAGTTTAGGTAATCACAGAATGTAAAATCAATGTCATAAAAATAACAAATTATACAATTAAAATAGCAACCAGTTTGATTGATTTTGTCTAGTCAAATCAATTTAAGTCACTCAAACAACTACTGAAATAATGTTTAAAATCGATGATTTCTTTTTTATATCCCGGTATGTCAGTTCACATGTGTGTTAATCAAAGTCAAGCACGTCCAAAAGGTCTAAGATGGCTGCCATTTCCATGAGTAGTAGTAGTGAGTTGTAGTTAAAATCAGGTCCACAGTGATTTTTCATACTCTGGTACGTTTCGCTATTTTAAATCAAACATCGGCATCGGTACTTTAAGCCAGTGGTTCCCAAAGTTGACTCACCTAACAAAAAAATCCAAATTCGGGACTCACCTCTTGGTTTTCATGAAGGTAAAAGTGGCATAACTATATGAATGAAGGACTGTTGACCCGATTGGTCGATTTGTCGTCCTATTTTTCAGGGCCCACCCAATATTCGCTCGCGACCCACCAGTACAAATACAAATACAAATAATTTATTTTCTGTCACAAGTTATGTACGAGTACTACATCTAGTGGTTGAAGTGACCTTTTAAACAAAAATTGCTTACGTCAGGACATTTCGCTCTTTCGAAGCTAAGAATTACGTGGTGTACCAACAATTTTGAATCTTATTATCTTAAGAAAACAATTCAAAATAATTTACAAAAAGAAAAAGATATGCCAAATTTTGAATTCAAAATCACCAGTGGGTCGCGACCCATACTTTGGGCACTGCTTTAACCCGTTTTTTAGCTTAATCCGTTATTTATATATTATTTTTAATTATATTATAATAAACACAATCGCCTACTCGAGTGTTCGTGTAATACAAAACCTCATAACTTAATCTTCTGTAGCCAAAACCATTTCCCTTCTTTCATTTCCCTTTTTTTCAGCTTGAGTGGACATACTGGGTTTTTATATTTAACTACGCAATTTTATGCCAAAGAAAAAAGGGAAGAGGTTCTCAAGTCGACGCTTATGTATAATAGAGACGCAGAGTTGATCTGATGATGGAGACGGAAGACAATCGAGAAAACTCCTCAAAAGTTTACAGCAGTTATATCGTGTTTGGGCTTATTTTATTCATTTCGATGAGAACTTTAGACCTAGCTGGAGTATAACTGTCATAGAGGGTCGGAGATGGAGGTGAAAGGCTGTCGAGGGAAGTTCCTATTTCAAAAAGAAACTGAAAAGCGTTCAATCAATTTAAAAGAATATTTGAACGACCAATTATTATAATGATGCAATTTTTACCTTAAGATAATAAGTACTGTGCCTATTTATTGTTTTTGATGTATTTGACGTTTCTTTATTCCTGTTCATTATATAATATATATTTAAGCATGCATAATCTAATGACACCTAATGGATCACTTATAAATTTGTACGTCATAATTATGACAAAACATAGCGCATCCCCCTATTTATGTAAACACCTATGTTTCACAAATAAATTGATTGATTAGTTATGCTGCACACGTGCAAGGTATAATATTTATTTTGCGTCTTCTCATTTAAGTACTTATTTTGTATCTTAAGTACAAGATTAAGATTCGGTTGCGCATAACCAGCAGTGTTGGTGTTGACAATTGTCCCAGGGCCGTTGAAAGTGACATGAGTATTTGGTACCTCGTAGTGCAGCGGCGACTTAGAGGTAACGGCCGCGATGAGTCGGGGGTCGTGGGTTCAAACCCAGGCAGACAGGAGATGCCGCAGGAGACGCCTCGGGCGTAGGGAATCGCAAGCTGATTTCCGGCCACCGTAGGCGCGGGGCTGCAGACGGTGAGCGGTGGGTAGCTCGCCGTCCGACAAGGACCAGGCCTGGGTCGATGGCGCGTTCGTTGTGTTTCACGCGCGCCTCAAAGAGATGTCAGCGCCAACTGACGGGGTCCGTTAGGGCCAATGCCTGCCAGGGTTACGAGTGTGTCCGAAAGGGATATCGTGGCCCTGGCACACAGGCAACAGAAGGAACACGGGTGGGTTTTAGTCAGTAAAAGTCTGACACGCCCTCCAGAGACGCTCAGCCCAGAGCGGGAGAAATTTTTTTGGTAATTACCGACCCAAAAAAAAAAAGGCAGGCAGGTAAGCACTAATTACCAATGCTCTTAAAACGTTGACAGAAAAAATCGTCAGAAAACCGTTATGTCCTAGAATAAAAGAAATCTTAGACATGTTACTCGTAAGACCTACACTGGGCCTGCGAAGTGCATTACAGCCCACTTTGGCATAGAGAAGCCTGTGTCCCTACAGTGTATCCGTTTCGACACGGACACAGTGTCGTAGAAGAAAAACGACTACGTCAACATTACATAATAGGCTGATAATGTTTATGCTAAGCTCTTTACCTAAAGTCAAGTTTAGCCACGTTGGTCAGCTAATATAACATTAATTAGAGTTTGCGGTCACTGGCCATGCATGCCCAGTGCGTGACTAAGCATGGGCCACGCTATACTACACGTAAACAAGCCATAGATTAAAATATATAGTGAACACGCAATCCTACATCCACTGTATAGCTAATAACATAGATGCAAATGTTTGTATGTTTGAGTATCAATATTGAACGGATTCAAATATAATTAAAATAATAAAAGTTAGAACCTTGTTGAAATTAAAATTGTAGGTATAATAATGTCAACTGTGAAAAACATTATGTCAGTGAAGTTTATAAAAAAAGATAAAATAAAGTAAAAACAAACATCGTAATTTGAGAGCAGTTAATAGACATTTACATAGTTTTGCCGTTAATGAGGTACCAGGGAAGCCTTATGTACAGAAGGAATTAATGCCAAACTTCCTTTTCTTCAACGTAGTCCTTAATCTTTTAATATGCTTTTTTGATAAGGGCACGTTTGATGTGTAAGTTCTGTAACCGATTATGGCAAATTGTTATAAAAGCGGATACTGTTTACAAGAAATGACTTGCTTGTTTTAGTTAATATAAATATGGGTATCACAATTTCATGTTTACTACGTGTGATATAGAACGACTGCTTCGTTGGTCTAGTGGTCGCAAGCGCTACTGTTGAGCAAGAGGTCCTGAGGTCATTCCCCGACCGGGGCTGTCTGTGTTATTTGATTTTTCTATATGGAATTTGAAAGAAAGAAGAAAGTATGAAAATACATTTATTTGGCACTGACTAAAACGCACACAATATGTAAAATATACAGCAGATAAAAAAATTGAGCCATCACGGGACGCCTGGCAGATGTGAAACGCGTCGCCACGTGACATGCGTCGCCCCGCCAGCAATCGGTTTTACGTGCGCCTATAGATGTTCCGTGTGATGCCGGACGTAAAAAATAGCACACCCTATATCTTTCCGTGGGTGTCGCAAAATGCGACTAAGGGACGTACTAGAGAATGGGCAGCAGCGTTCTCTATGCATTATAACACCATACTGCGATCACCAACCCGTCTGCCAAGCGTGGCGATTATGGCAACCACCCTCCTCATTTTGGGGGAGGCCTATCACCAGCAGTGGACGTCTTTCGGCTAAAATGATGATGAATGATGACGTCAGTAATAACATTTGAACTATTGCCCTTTAATTTTACGAAATCCTGTTCCTGTTAAAGTTAAACTGAATTAAGGTTGACTATTTGTGGGTATAGAAGCACAATTTCCATTTTGTGCGGGTGGAGCCGCGGAAAAAACTAGTTGTAACATTAATAAGAATTATAATTCAAGTAAATGTACGATGAGTAATCTTTTTTAGTGGATTTTAAAGCAAATGACCTTCGGGTGTAATAAATTAGGAAAATATAAATAATCGTGTGGTTACTACTTTTGATAATGATTATAATAATCGTCCTCTCGTGTCGGTTATCCACGAGTAGGGCAGGTATTGATTTCTTTACCATTTTAGTAAGCTTTTATTTACATCTGTTATTGTATTACTGGACTGTCGGTTTTCAGTCAAGATGTTGAGAAAAACTTGAATAAGGAATAAAAATTGGCACCAATGAAGTCAAAACACTCTGTAGGAAAAAATAAAGCTCCGAAAAATATTTTAATGCCTAATGCTAAACTTTTTCCGAAATTAGCATTTAATTAGTGAGTACTTTTGAGCCCTAATCTAAAAACTTTGTAGACACGCAATTTTAGCTTACATTTTCGTTTTTTTATCGCTTAATTACCTAAATTGCAGATGATTACAGTTTTAGCACTAAACCGCATGTGAGCGTTTGGTCATCGACTTAGAGTTTAGTCTATAATTTTATGTAAATTTTTCAAATAGCTAACTTACCTTACGTACAAAATGTAATAAAAATAATTATTGCTGTAATTTTTTGTAAGTACTAGTAATAGTATCCTGTTAAAATAATTATGTCAATTTAAAATAAAAGCCTAGTAGTACCCAAGTACCTATTACCTAAAGTCCTCAAAATATTGGGAACTACGTAGAACTGTTATCGTTTCATTTCAACGCACAGATTCTGCCCACCCGTCACATTTGAAGAGATTATAATATGTTCCACTGCTGGGAACACCCTTGTTTTCTCCCAATCTTTATTCTAACTGAAGACAAATAAGGTACAAAATGCCTTGCAAAGTTGCCTTGAGCCTGTGTGAAAATTGCTAACGTGTTTTTACGGTTACCAATAGTCCTGTAGGAAAAGTCCCAATAATTTACATTCAAAAGATGATCTCAAATATTTCTAGACCGAAATTCGGCCATTGAAAGAATTCTAAAAATAAATATTGAATGTTCCCAAGTTTACAACTTTCTACCTTATCCATTTTATCCTTGAAAGTTACCAGATTCAAGGTTTATTTCCTCGATCTGTCAAACGCAGATTAGTCATTTACGAATTTCCCATTAGTAACCTTCATTACTTGACTCATATAGAAAATAAGTACTTAAAAGCCTACTAAAAGGAGTGCTTGTAGAAACTCATTCAGTTCGACTCGGTCGTTGTAAGCGTACGGACGCCTACGCCGTAGCAGAGCTACGCCGTAGCTTGCTCTACGTGTCGCGTGTTAACTTCGTTCGATTGTTAAAATTAGTACTGTTTATGGTTATAGTTTAGAATAGGTCTGTAGTGTTATAAGAAATTTAAAGTAATATTTTTAAGTGTTTTTTTTAATGAAACAATGTTCAGTGACATTAGAGGAGGGCAGTGACTGAATAGTGCACACGGTAACCTACTTAAATGCTTCGTCATAAAGGGGAGGTAAGTAATGACTTCTATATTATTTAGTTGCAAAGTTATATTAATGTGACAGACTAGAGTTTAATTAGAGGCTAACTTTATAGCCGCAAACTGAATATGTGGTGGTTTGAACATGAATTTAGATTATACAGCGAACATTCTACCTTACAATGATAATTATGTTGAAGCATCAGTAATTATGTTTTTAATTGATAACTTAATTATCGCATTAGAATGTTCAGTAAAAACATTTAAATGGTTTATGTTCCTTAGTACCTATAATAAGTTTAGTAATATGATAGAGGATGAATTGCTAAGATTACGGAAACATTAAAATTTTCAAACCATTTTGTATTGGAAAATCGTTGAGGGTTGTTTTATGGTTTAAAGTATTATAGGCAACACTACATTTATCTAATAATAACTATTTAATTTTATTTATTTTCTCGTTGGCTTTGTTTTATATTTTATATATTGAACTTTTGTGAATGTAAATAATATTAATGTAGGTAGGTAATGATATTGCTTGGAACAAATTCAAAAACAATTAACCTTATTATTTTAATTATTTGCGTAGGTATCTTTGTAAAACATTCAGACACAATGTAAATTGTTCTTGAATAAATGAAATTAAATGAAAATATTAAACATAGCAAAATATTAGACACAAGGCCGATCAGTGATAGATATGTTATTAAAAAAAAAAAGAAGATAATTATTCAACACATATTTAAACTGTTTACTTACATAGTTTCGATTTCAGTTTGTCGTCTGTTTTGAGAAATGCTAATTATTCTAGGACATGTCGTACGTAAACGGACTTTAGTTAGTCTGGATTTCAGATTAGTTTTTCAAGCGTCGCACGCTACTAACGCGTTAACACGGGCCGACTTATATGTCAGCGTTGTATAAATTAAAGGCCATTAACATAGTGAATTTATACAGATTATACATATATGCCAGTTTGAGTGGGAACGTGGATGGCTATAAGAGTAGGGGAACGCTTAAAAAACCAAGGATGGACTGTGTGGAAGATGATATGTCTTGAAAGCGGGAGATCACCGAGATGAACTATAACGATGAACGATAACTCTTAGGGAACTATTTAAAAGGATTATTATTATGACGGTACATTGCCAATTCATTTATGAAAATATGATGTATTTAAGAAGAAATTACATCTTGTTCATAAAATAAGTAATAGACAATTTTGATACTAGAAATAAAGATAAAATAATAATAGTAATCTTTTTCTTTTTTTGTGTTAAATGTAAACTAGTATATTACATATTAGAGGATTATATCCAAGATAAGAATGCTTGGAAACATGCTGGTCCAGCTCCATAGGACAATCTAGACTTTAGACAAAATCAAACTGGTTGCTATTTTAATTGTATAATTTATTATTTTTATGACATTGGTTTTACATTATGTGATACTGATTGTCTTAACTCACACACTGACCTATTAGTTAAGTTTTTTAAAGAAAGCGTATTTTTTTTACAATAATTGTAAATATGTCAGCACCATGTATCTATCACATAATTAATTTATCTGTGAAAGAGTGGAACTCTCTACCTGCGGCTGTGTTTCCGAACGCATACAACCCTAATCTCCTCAAAGTTAGAGTGAACAGGCTTCTTCTGGGTAAGCTCACTCCATCGTCGACTTTGTCTCTGTCACCTCTGCCCTAGACTAAGGTCAAGAGCACATCCATCCTAAAAAAAATAAAAACATGTCATTCCTTAATTTTTAATTATTTTTACATATCACATTACACTAATATTATAAAGGTGAAAGTTTGTGAGTGGTTGTGTGGGTGTTTGTTACTTCTTCACGCTCAAACGGCTGAACCAATTTTGATAAAATTTTGTATGGAGGTAGCTGATATCCTGGATTAACATGTAGCGCATATAAGCTTTCGCCAACCCGCCTGCCAAGCGTGGCGATTATGGCGAACCCCGCTTTGGAGGAGGCCTTTGTCCAGCAGTGGACGTTTTTCGGCTGAAATGATGATGATAATGATATAGGCTTTTATGCCGATATTCCTACGGCATCGAGACTTAAGCGGGTGAAACCGCGGGGCGCAGCTAGTTGTGTAATAAAATTACTATACAATTTTATTCTAGGTGCATCGTCTTCACGTAAGTTCACGATATTTAATGTACCTTCAAATAAAATGAAGAGAAAAATGAAAAGAGTAACGGTGGAGTTTCTTGCCCATTCTTCTCCATACCAAACTACCTTTTGGAAGGGGCGACTAGAATCAATTCAGTTTTTTGTAAATTTTGACGTTCAGAAGTGCCTTTTATGTGCCTATTTGAAATAAATTATTTGACTTTGACTTTGATGACGACTATTAGAGATGTATGAAAAAAACATGTTGCGCCAACCCCAAATAAATTGGGTAAGGTCAGGAAAAAATGATGATGATGATAGCCAACTAGCCACACTTATAACACCACTGTGCCGTGTGGTGCCGGACCTAAAGAATAGCACCATCCTATTTTTTCCCGTGACGTATGGGCAGCAGCGTTCTCTATGCATTTTAACACCATACTGCGATCGCCAACCCGCCTGTTAAGCGTGGCGATTATGGCAACCCCCCCCTTTTGGGGGATGCCTATATGCAGCAGTGGACGTCTTTTGGCTGAAATGATGATGACAATGTTAGAAGCAAAATGGGCACTTTAGTTGGAATCGTAACCTCGTGTTACTACTTCAACTTATTGATTATTATACACTAGATCTGTGCCAGCGACTTCGTCCGGCCTTTCTTCCATATTCCGTGGGAATTTCGAAAAATTCGACCTCCCCGCTTTTCTTTTTCACCTCTCCTACTATGCTAAATATTGCTAAAGCGGTGGTCCCGGCTGTTATTCGTGGATCTTTGACAGTCGTTACAGGTCGTCAGAAGCCCGAAAGTCTGACAACCAGTCTTACCAAGGGTATCGCGTTACCCAGTAACTGGGCTGTACAGGTCAGATAGGCAGTCGCTTCATGTAAAATATTGGTATTCTGCTGCATCTGGTTATACGGGAAGCCGACCCTAACATAATTGGGAAAAGGCTAGGCAAATGATAAACTAAGCTAAATGTTATGCTTGTGGTAGGAGAAACTTCACGCCAATAGTGACCGAGTATTCTTGGCCAGTTCGACGCTTACCAACATCGTTGGGAAAAGACTAGGCAGATGATGAACTAAGCTAAATGTTATGCTTGGGCTAGGAGAAACTTTACACAAATAGTGGAACCTATTCTTGGCCAGTTTGACGCTTACCAACATCGTTGGGATAAGGCTACGCAGATGATGAACTTAGCTAAATGTTATGCTTGTGCTAGGAGAAACTTCACGCCAATAGTGCAACCTATTATTGACCAGTTCGACGCTTACCAACATCGTTAGAAAAATACTAGGCAGATGATGAACTAAGCTAAATGTTATGCTTGTGCTAGGAGAAACTTCACGGCAATAGTGTAACCTATTATTGGCCAGTTCGACGCTTACCAACATCGTTGGAAAAAGACTAGGCAGATGATGAACTAAGCTAAATGTTATGCTTGGGCTAGGAGAAACTTCACACAAATAGTGGAACCTATTCTTGGCCAGATTGACGCTTACCAACATCGTTGGGAAAAGACTAGGCAGATGACGAACTAAGCTAAATGTTATGCTTGTGCCAGGAGAAATTTCACGCCGATAGTGTACCCTATTCTTGGCCAATTCGACGCTTAACAACATCGTTAGAAAAATACTAGGCAGATGATGAACTAAGCTAAATGATATGCTTGTGCTAGGAGAAACTTCACGCCAATAGTGTAACCTATTATTGGCCAGTTCGACGCTTACCAACATCGTTGGAAAAAGACTAGGCAGATGATGAACTAAGCTAAATGTTATGCTTGTGCTAGGAGAATCTTCACGCCAATAGTGGAACCTATTCTTGGCCAGTTTGACTCTTACCAACATCGTTGGGAAAAGGTTAGGCAGATGATGAACTAAGCTAAATAGAAACTTCATGCCAATAGTGGAACCTATTCTTGGCCAGTTCGACGCTTAACACCTTGGGAGATGCCCACTTGAATACTCTTAAGGGCCCTCAAACGTCCACTAATCTATTTAGTTTCCTTATTGCTCTCCCATCTGTACACTGAAAAAAATGCAGACTAACTAAGATACATTATTTTTCTCTTAGTTGGCATTAGAATGTATGGAATCATTATTTATGTATTTATAAGATAGCATATTTGCCAGAACAAATTCATTTTATTTATATCGACAAATGTACATGTACAGAATAATCACCGGTATTTGTTACATCATACATGCTTTGTTTGATTTGACTTCTTCAGTTTTGTATAGCAAATAATAATTTAAGTTCATGGTAACAAGCAAGTTGTTAGCAATATATAATTAATTAAACTAATTCATTACTTAGAACACGTAGATCTTAAGATGCCTACCATCAAGCAGTTTATGAAGCGCATTGCAAAGCGCTTCTTCGAATCCGCGGAACGTCATCGCAACCCCTTGGTTGTGCAGGCCACTAGTTATAGGCCTTCTGCCATTAGTCAGACTCGCCGACCGAGGCATACTCTCTTAGATCCCCCCATCACTCTCCTTCAGGAAAGCAATAGAGCCACGAGTACAGTGCACAAAATACACAAACCGACCTTCCGTCCTCGCCGCCGAGGTACCACGCGAACTTTCCGAGTAAATATTAATAAAAGTCCTCCCCCCCGTCCCTTGAATGTCGATGCGCCAGCCGCCCGGTTAGAGGCTGAGAGCGCCGTAGCAATAAATATAATATCCCCTGATAATAATCATGATCTAAATGTTAATCCAGCCCGTCCCCAAATGACTAATTTTGTGATCCCCCAACGACGCCCTAAGCCGAGGTCCGTACCCCACAGGGGGTGCCCTTAGTGCGCTGTCGCAGAGTTTTAATAAATATATAATTTACGCCCTGGCTGGAGGCTTTAAGCTTAAAAACCTTAGGGCAGCCACAGGAATATCCGGTTAAGTAGCAACGACCTCTCTAGGTCTGCTACGAGATGCCATACAAAAAAAAAAAAAATCATTACTTAGTAGACGGAACTATGATAATTCAACAAAGTTCCCTAGCTTCAGATGTTGTTAGGCTCGTATGGAGTCAAGATGCGTGATCACATTAAACAAGATTTTTGTTAAAACAAACACATTTTTTTCAGTGTAGTCACCTTGTACGGTTTGATTTTATCACCATAAATTAAAGCGAATAAGCCACTGAAAAAGCTGAAAATAAATAAATTTATCTCAGATAAAAATACTGCAAAATCAAATTAAATTCTAAAGTTTTATAAAGTTGAGAAGGGCTTATTGATTTACGATGTCTTATTAACGTCAAACTTCTTAATTATGTCGGAAGCTTTTGATAAGTCTTATATTATTTTCAGCAAATTTTTGTATTGGGTGGATTTGTTTTATAACAAAAAATAAATGCTGTGTTGAGTAATTAGAGAGAGAGCCCAACAGCGTAAATATATGCATTTGGCTATACAACATGTCCCAGAATTAACGCACAACCTATTAAGGGGGCATTGTACTCAATGATGAGAAAAAAAATCAGCCATTCCCTACATTTTGACGAATTATTCGAACATAAATAGTTTTTTTTTCGCAATTTCAGGTTTGGTCCTATAGTAAAAGTTGTCCATAATGATGAGTACAATGACTCCTTAAGAGGTTGTGCGTTAATTCTGGGACATGTTGTATAAGTACATAGTATAACCTAAAGTTGATTTCTTGTCGTTATATGTGACCGATAGGGCTTATGGCACATCCGCACGGGTCTATCGTTCAGGTTAAGCTATACTTGCCGTGGTTGGTCCGTAGATAGATGACCATCTTTACATGCTAATACCCCTCCGTGCCTCGGAAAATACGTTAAACCGGTGGTCCCGGCTGTCAATCGTGGGTCTTAAAAAGTCGCTACAGGTCGTCAGAAGCCCGAAAGTCTGACAAGCAGGTTGTGGAGGTCAGATAGGCAGTCGCTCCATTTAAAATATTGATATTCAGCTGCATCAGGTTGGACTGGAAGCTGACCCAATATAGTTGGGAAAAGGCTAAGCAGATGATGATGTGTGATCGCTTGGATCTACTTAGAGCTTGTCCAGAAAGGGCGAATTCACAGCGATTCTCTAGCGCGTATTACGCGCGACCGTTGCGTTCAGAAGAAGCGTACCAACGCGCGTCTACCAACATTTCAGTATCAAAATTTTGGCGCTCCGTTTCCCTCGATCCGTGCACTCGCTCTGGAGTTCGCGCGTTAACTGGGCGTACAATCTACGTCATTCCCTCAAGTTCCTCGAATATAGCTATATGTTTCTTATATTGAATATCATTATATCAAATAAGTACTGATGTACAAATAAATAATTAAAATAATAACAAAAATATATATTTTACATACATACATAAGCTCACGCCTTTTTCCCTTGGGGCAGAAACTATAGAACGCCACTTTCTACCATCCTTTCATACTCTGTTTGTTTTGTTCACGTTCATACATCTAGTCATTCACGCACGCTGCGCGCTGGCTGCAAGTGCTACGCACCTGAAAATATTTTAATGTTTCTATTAATCCATAGTACCGACATAAGTTTGTCATAACGAGTTTACCCATTATATATGTAGTAAAATCACGCCATTGAACACTCCTAACGACCATTAACAATAGTTATTACTGTCAGGTATGTTTCAAGGCCTATTTAAGTAACATAATGGTTTTTGTCGAAAAAGGGTAAAGGTATAAGTCTGACAGTAAAATAACAAAGACTTTTAGCCGGGAGTGAAACCGCGGAAAAAAACTAGTTTCTAATGATTAAGGTTATCCGTCAATACATTTCCATAGCATGATGCGTAGGGGTTCTTAACGTTACGAGCCGAAATCTAAATACGTACTATAGTGTACACCCTTGCATATACAATATTACAAAAGCATGAAGAAAAAATAAAGGAATAGAGAGAGGAAACTCACCTCTTTCTACAGATAAAAATATATACATGCCGTGGTCGATCGTACAAATGGCCATATCGTGATGTGCCTGGACATTTCACGATACGCCACCATTTCATAATTTGACTAGGTATCTAACATCCGCCATAATGTTCAACGCTCAGCGTTCGACGATTTGCCCAGTGATGCTTGGGCATATCGACCAGATACGTGTAAAAAACATAACCCTGTCTTTGCTGCCACGCAGTCGGGTAATAATTCTTATTCAACCTACTCCTTCTCGGAATAATTCCTTTTTTATTTATTTATTTATTAACATGTCCCTTACGACTATCATTACAGGTGTAATACCTAATGCGATAGCGCGGTCTTATAATTAATTTACAATCTAAAATATGAAAAACGTAAAAAAATAAACTAGTAGTACTTAAAACAACATCAAAAAATAATAACTACTGTGACTAACACAATTTTTTTTTTTAAACAACAACATAATAAAGCCTACTTTAATCCACACTATAACATAAAATAAACAACAGTATTTTTGCGAATTCACTCAAATGGCATGTAAATACATCGATCTTCACGTGAAGTTCGTTAACAACCCGAATTGCGCGGGTCAATGGTGTTTTGGCGAGAGGTTGGTCCTGGCACGTGGCACGGCCAGCAGCGGCGGACGGCGCCGCCCCCACACATAGCGGTCTGGTACACATACACTCAGACGCTGCATTACTCCTGGGTTATGCTCAATGCCACGATGTAACCTAACCAGATTCGCGACAAGCGTGAATTCCCGTCGTACCCTCAGTTGGTTGTACCCGACCATACCGAGTACAAACAGAGTAGGGTACATCAACGGGTAAAACGGGTATACCCCATATAATTTATTGTACAAGTGGCGCGTGAACTTGTTCTGTACGCGTTCCAGCATTACTGAGTATTTGGCCTCATGCGGAGCCCATATGACAGCACTATGTTCTAGGTGACTCCTGACAAGTGCGTCATACAAGACCCTAACTGTTGCGATGTTAGTGATGTGCCTTATCTGTCTCAGAACAAATCCCAAGTTTCTAAACGCCCTTCTACAGATCCCCGTAATATGATCGCGAAACGACAGTTCAGGAGTAAACGCAACCCCCAAATCCCGCACCACAGGGACTCGTTGCATAAGCGCGGCCTACCACGCACTCGTGCACTAGAGGGGCACGCGCGCGCGTAAAACTCATCACCGAGCACTTCGACACGTTAAAGAAAAGCTTGTTGTCCTGACTCCATTCCACAACCCTATCTATATCCTCCTGCAATCGTTCGCAATCGGATTCATTGTTAACCTCAAGCAGCAACTTAAGGTCATCCGCAAATAACAAACAAGATCCATGTTGGCGACTTCCGGCAAATCGTTTATCATTATGATGAATTCGAGAGGCCCCACATTGCTGTCTTGGCTCACACTGGACCAGGTGTAATATGGGTCGGATTCACACCCATTATAATCTACGTACTGCTGTTTATTTCGCAAATAGCTGGCGAAGAAGTGCAATAGATGTGGTGTGCAGCCGATTTCTGCGAGCTTCATTAGTAAGATAACATTGTCAACGGTGTCGAAAGCTTTTTTAAAATCAAAATAAGCAGCATCAACCTGCACACCAGCATCCACCGCCGGCACCACCTGCGCCATAAAGTTCAACAGATTGGTGGCAGTGCTGCGTGCCGGCCGGAAGCCGTGCTGCGCATCAGCCAGTTGTCCGCGCACCTGCTCCATCATGCAGCGCTGGATACCAGATTCGAACACCTTGGCCGGCGTCGACAGCACGGCCACCGGCCTATAACCAGTTATGTCCGATCCCGCCTTACCTTTGGGTACAGGAATGACCCGCGTGATCTTTCATTGAGTGGGGAAAATCTCTCTAATTATCACCAGTGCATTAACGCCTACTGCTTTAACATGACCCTTATTAACATGAGACCGCTTCAATTAATTGTTGCGGTGAGGGAACAACGCTTGGCTTGCCAATTTTGGATTGGCGCTTGCAACGTATTGTTATTAGTACCTACGCAGTATGCTTGTAGTTATCCTCTAGGTATAAAGTCTTGTCTATACGAGGTGTAACATAAATAACGTACAACCTCTTAAGAGGTCATTGTACTCATCATTATGAACAACTTTTAATATAGAACCAAATCTGAAATCACGAAAAAAATCGTGATTTCAGATTTCATTGCATAGTAAAAGTTGTTCATAATGATGAGCACAATGAGCCCTTAAGAGGTTGTGCATTATTTATGTTACATCTTGTATAACAAGATACTTAAATTACAAAGTAAAAATAAATGCACAACCTCTAAAAATAAATAGGCAACTTTTATACGCATTATTATATTCTAGCTACAATGCAACTTTTTAGAATGGGTTTAATAACTGTGATTTAATAATTTTATCGATATCGGTATAAAATTATTGATGGGTAAATAGTTTTCTTTAATTGTAAAAAGTAATTTTAATGGAAACTACAAAGCTATTTCAATACAAAAGTAGCTGGTTGCATCAAAATAGTTCCTACTTTGACAATTACTAATATAAATCGAGGCTTTTTCATCCCAATGTTTTCAACGTCAGTCCAGCCCTACAATTAAATCAACAACTAAAGTGCATTTAAAATATTTGCGACACAACACTAACGTCGATAAGTGTTCGAACAAGCGTGCCACATTCACCGCTCATTCACAGTAAGTGCATGCAGCGACACACTTTTATCACAAATCAAGTGAGACGTCGCGACAATGTTGTATGCTGTGGAACATAACCGGAGTGCACAATGGAGTTATGAACAACGCGTGTCTGTTACACCGAGGTGATACATACTTGAATCCGGAAGGTGATGCTATTGTGTTACTGGCTTTATAAAGTTATGAGTTGTGGTTTATAAAATAAGATTAGAGTAACTGAATGGTTTGGTTTCTGAAAACTCTGAAGACATTTAAGGGCGTATTACAAAACAAGACAATCAGTTTTTTGCATTATGAACCTAGCTGTGATAGAAATACAGTTATTTTTAATATGTTACTGACTACTAAGTGCGAATTTCACCACTGACACTGGACGCGATCAGTCCATCTTAACCGCGTTCAAGAGCTGTGAGTGATTGGCACTCACAAAAAATATCCCTTAAGCTGAATCCGCAGCTATTTGCAGTTGTATATGTTGTCAGGTTGTATCTTGTTCAAAATGTGATTCACGACTTTAATAGATATGTATTTTGAGAATAATAATCATTAGGGTCATTAATACTTCTCTCTAAGTTAGCTTGGTTCCATTGAATAGCTTTTTCATGAAATCGTGACATTGGGGAACAAATGTAACCTAGACAGAGGTATTAATGTTAAAATTTTAGGTTTGTTTTACATTAAATGTTTTCCGATGCATATTCAGCATTTATTTTATTCAGGGACCGTACAACACCGGTTAAGAGTTAAGCCTTTCGAAGGGGTAACCCATTTAATGGGTTACCTTTATCATGATGTAACCCATTGAATGGGTTTTATACTTTAAACCCAGTGAAAGGGTTACATGATAACCCATTCAATGGGTTCTATACCTACTTGAAACCCAGTGACATGAAAAAATCATAATATTATGTTATTTCGATATTGGCCCAGCACGCGTAACATGACTAATTCTATCTCTATTCTACCCAGGGACCATTTTGGTTACCAAAAACAAATACGGTAGCAGTTAATCAAAAACGCATACGGTGTGGGTAATTTTGAATGGATTAAACGAAGCCATTCAAAAGGGTTACCCACACTGTATGGGTTTTTATCGAAAACCCTTTCAACGGGTAACCAAAATTTAATTTAAGCCGTCCAAAAGGTTTACCGATATCGTATGGCTTTTGATTGACCGCTTAGAAAAACCCTATCGAAAACCCTTTCAATGGGTAACCAAAATGGTCCCTGATTGTAATGGTCTCACTGCTGGGGCATAGGCTTCCTTTTTGTAAATTGGAGCAGGCCGTAATCTCGAGCCCAGTGCAGTTGCTGATGATGACAGTTATAACTTATCAAATCAATAGTTGCTATCCTGTTTATCTATAAATGTCGGAACATTAATTTCAACTGCTTTTAACATTAAACAACGTCTTCCGTACTAAAGATTCTTAATAATGTACGTGATCTGACCAATATTATGTCTGGACTTTAAAAGAGACTGGGACCTCTTCCCCCTTATTACAAAACAAGGTTTATCTTCAGACCCAGGTTTAAAACATGGAGCCATTATTGAATTTCGAACTTTATTCCGACTATAGTAAAGTTCCTAAACACAAAACTGACAACGTAGTACCGAACTAAGTTTTCAGTTTTGTATAAAGAACGGTATTTCAATCAGTGTTACGTTCTTATTACAAAAATTGGCTCCATGGTTTAAGCCATGTCAAAATATAAATCTTGTTTTGTAATAAGGCGGCTTGAGTTTATTTCGGTCTTTGTTTACTTCTCAGACTAGCCAGATAGAAAGCACCGAACTGATCTAGTTTTAAAAGCATAATTTATTTTCAAGGTGTGCAGGTGTTTGTATGAGCCGACTTACAGAAATAAAATCATTTATTTATCATTCAATGTCGCAAAGGTTGATTCTTGTCGAACTTCGGGATATTTCACGACGCGACGGTGTAACAGGCATCCATCTCTCCAGCACTTCACGTTCTCTTAGTACATACATCGCACCGCCTTCACATACTACATTGTTGATTGTTAATCAAACGGAAATATGGAAGTTAAACGACTTGTTGAATAACATCAATTTCGTACCAATTAACACTGTACATACACATTGCATTGTCTGTGTGGTGCCGGGCGTTAAGAATAGCACTTTCCTATTTCTACCCGTGGGTGTCGTAAAAGGCGACTAAGGGACTTACTAGAGAATGGGCAGCAGCGTTCTCTATGCATTTTAACACCATACTGCGATCACCAACCCGCCTGCCAAGCGTGGCGATTATGGCAAAACCCCCCTTTGGGGGAGGCTTATGTCCAGCAGTGGACGTATTTCGGCTGCAATGCAATGATGATGATGATTATACACATTGCCGAGAAACGGTAAAAGGAGCGTTGGGAGACCAATAGTCTGGTAGGTGGACCACCTCCAGAAGATCGCGGGGAAGATCTGGATGAGACTCGCACAGAAAGCATGGCACAAAATGGAGGAGGCCTACAGTCAGCAGTGAGTAGAACAAGGCTTCCAATGATGATGATTCCGACTGTACTTTGTGGTTTGTGAGCCTGCCTTGGGATGTTTAAGAGAGCATTGTTGTAGCCCAGTGATAACGGCCCTGACTTACGAGTTAAAGGTCGTGGGTTCGAACCCAGGCAGGTGCATTACTTTGTGTAAATAAGTTCATCACCACTGTTCTCAAAAAAAGGTGAAGGAAAACATCGTGAAAACTCCTAGTACTAAAAATTCGAGAACATGTGACATCAACCAACCCGAACCGGGCCCGCGTGGTAGATTACGGTCCACTCCCTCTCACGGAGAGGAGGCCTGTGTCCCAGCAGTGGGAACATTATAGGCTGATCATGTAGGCAGATCAGATCATGTACCTTTAGTACACACACATAACGCCGCAAGTCCCACGTAAGTGCAGATGATGGGCAGGGCATGTATGGCGAGTCTATTGCCATCAACTGGGCAGAAATCCAGACTCAGGGCTGCTACTAAGAAATTCCAGATGGAAAACCCAATAACACTTTGCCCGACCCGGGAATTGAACCCAGGACATCATGCTCAGCAGTAGCGCTTCCGACCACTAGACCAACGAGATTTTATCCTCTTGAAATAACCCTTGAATTTTTGACTTCCACAGCACTTATACCTATAGATTTTATTTTATTAGAGATATTAGAATCTAAAAGAACTTGCTGAAAACCAGCGCCGGGGGGTTTTCAGCAAGTTTTTCGTGAATGTGACGCATATTTTACCCCAACTTGTTCTTTTGTGTCCGTGTTTTCTTTGCGTTATGTTTATCGCAAATAAACGAATTTTCTTATTTATTTTCTTTCTTTAATTTATTGACTGTTAAAAACTCCCGATCCCATGCTTAACCCTTCCGAACAACACAAGTATGACATTTATGTTTGTCCATAAACAGTTTTACTAAAGCTCGACAACTCAAGCGTTTTCCCGTCACTATCTCGTTAAGGAAAACCCTTAAGTAAGCTATTAGTTTCTTTCAAGTAGTTGATGTTGACACGTAAGGTTCGCTCTCTCGAAAATATGTTTCATGGAAAAAGTTTGAAACCCGCTGGCGTATTATGTTACTTTGTAAAACTTATCATGTTACTTATGCTGCTGCTTATGGTCTGTTTCTCAGCGAGACGTCGAGCAGTCGAGAGTAGTTCGCCTTATCGCAATCATGTGGCCTCAGCGTTAGAAACCAATTATTTGAATAGTAACCTAGTTACACATAATAAAAGTGTATTCAAATAGTATAAAATGAAAACATTGTAGCGGTATCAACATCGCCGTATGCGAACTACGCGTCACATTGACGTCACGCAAAATCCTGCATCGCGCAAGCAGAGTTTACCGCGCAACTAGCATATACAATATATACAACGTCCCTATATCAACCTTCGGGCAGTTGCCCACCAGACACAACACACGTCTGGTCGGAGGGTCCTCCCTTTTCTATAGAGGATGAGTGAACTTTACACACTGTTCCTCATACCTCTAAACTGGTGACCCCGACGTGATAGAACACGATAATCGGACAACGAACATGATAATTTAAACCCGACTTCGATTACTACGAAAAAAAATCAGAAAACTTAATTTCTTATTACGACATCGCGGCCATCATACAGCATGTATCAAAATGTATAATCATATTTAAGGGTGTGGTACATACTCGTATCATCAAACTGAACAACTTTCTCCACGGGACCAATATCATAATCGCAAAAAAAAAACCACTGCTCCATACAAAACTTCAATACCTACTCGATTCAAATGTAGGGGACGGCTCATTATTTTTGAATGACGTCATATCACAAAGTTATAAGGTTGTTATGTTACCGGGTTGTCCGTACAAAAACATGTTAACGGCGCCCCCGCGCCTACAGGGTCGTCTTGTGCTCATTGATAATAATTTAGCAGTAGGTTCCTAACCATACGGCGATCGTATTGTAAGTAATTAAATGGTGATAACATTTTCCATCACACTTAAATATTTTTGGGACAAAATATAACATGGTATAAAAATTATTGAAATCGATTCAGTTCTTTATTCTAAACAAACTATATTCAGGTTTCACGTATACAAAAAATAATGTTGTATATTGGTTTTTTTTGTGACGTCATAAATATAGATTGTGACCTGTATCAAGAAAAGCCTAACAAAGCTTCATTTGTTGCAATCGGTGCGAGGTTTCACGAATTATAACTTTGTTAATGTACCTAGCAACACACACTAAAGTCAAGTTTAAATTGAAAAGGTGGTAAACCAAAAACAGCAATGGAAACTGTACTGTCTGTGATAGATTTAAAGTTCATAATACCTACATATTCCAAATTTTAAGTGGTTACTGCATAGTTTCTTTCAAATTATTGACGTAAATAAACGACGCGCGAGCTGTTTCGTAGGTATACCTACTTTGAAACTCACTGGCTTATTATGTAACTTTGAAAACTTCGTAAATGGCGTACCGCGTCTGTTTCCTGCCAATTATTGTAGGATGTTGCAGCGTTGTAGCATAAAGAGAGCAACAATGCAGTGTTCCGTAGAGCTTGATAGGAGCTGATAGTGTATTCGCTATGTATTCGTAACTTCTCTTTGTGTATATTTAAGAGTTCTACACTTTGTGCACGGAGTAGACGGTATCGATGTGCTTTTGTTTTGGGTTTTCATTACCTTCGATTTTGTTTTGAAACTACAAAAAAAAAACATTTTTCGGTATACTGGAAATTGGTGCGTAATCAGCCTATAGTGTTCCCACTGCTGGGACACAGGCCTCCTCTCTTCGAGAGGGAGTGCGCCAAAGTCCACGATGCGGGCTCAGTGCGGGTTGATGGATGTAACATGTCTTCGAATTTTTGGTTTTATGACATGCCGGTTTCTTCTCGATCTTTTCCTTCACCGTTTTGAGAGCAGTGGATGAAATAATTTGCACAAAATAAAGAGCCTGGCAGGGTTCGTACCTACAACTCGTAAATCGCGGTCGTTACCACTGGACTATCATCGCTCTTCGGACATTGGTGACTTAATGGAATATCAGATAGGTAAGACTGTGCTCATGCTAGAGCCAAAACAGTTTCTTCTTTTTAGAATCGACTTTGAGAACCCAAAGGTATGACGACCATCGTAAGAATATTATGACTTAAACAACATCATTTTTAGTATATGCGAAACCTGAATATAGTTTGTTCAGATTATATAAGGAACTGTATGTTATGTTCAATAGTTTGTTATATTTTGTCAGAAAATGTTATCACCATTTAATTACTTACAATACAATCGCCGTACGGTTAGGTACTTACTGCCAAATTATTATCAATGAGCGCAAGACGACCCTGGAGGTGCGGGAGCGCCGCAGCGCCCGCCGTTAGAATGTTTTTGTATGGACAACCTTATAACTTCTTAACGGCACGGTTGGAGCAGTTAGTTAAGCGATTGACTGCTGCGCTGCGTGTCGCGGGTTCGATTCCCGCACGGAACAAATATTTGTATGACCTACAAGTAGTGGTTCCGGGTCTGGCTGTTTGTGTATGTGAATTTAAATGTTTGTAAACGCACCCACAATACAGGAGAAATTCCTAGTGTGGGGGGGAAAGTTTAAAAAAAAAAAAAACTTTGTGATTTTTCATGATAAATTTTTGAAATGTTGTACATAGATTCTTTACATAAAAATACTAGACACGTGTTTCGGGTTTCGCTTAGTAAAAAACTAATATTGTATATAGAACCAGTCACATTAGTTACAACTAAAAGTATGTGACGATCATCATAATCTGCGTAGCTTTTGCCCAATTATGCTGGGGTTGGCTTTTAGTCTGACCGGATGCAGCTGAATGCCAGTATTTTACATGGAGCGACTGCCTATCAGACCTTACAACCCAGGTACTGGGTAACTCGATACCCCTTTCAAATAAAATGCGACAAAAGATGTGTAAATACCTAACATAACGATACCCCTTTAAAATTATGAAACGAATTGCGACAAAAGATGTGTAAATACCTAACATAATTATATAATCCTTTCTACATTAATTTATTTTATCTACACCCATGCTATAAATCCTCTATAAAAGTTTTTGAAACGGTTAGCTTATTGCCAACATTAAAATAACCAGTGTCATAATAACCATAATATCATCTAATTGAGTGTTATAATGTTGTACTAAATTTCATTATGCAACTCATTTGCTTTTTAAAATTATGAAACAAAATGCGACAAAAGATGTGTAAAACCTAACATTATATTCCTTCCTACATTAAATTATTTTAATACCCCATTATACAACAGTTGCATGAATAACTATAACGAAATGCTTTCGCGTTCATTAGATAATTACTGTAACTTGTCCTCACATTTGTTTATTCACAAGAAAGTCGGTGGTGGCAGTTTAATGGCGTGTTTCCGACAGTAAAATTATGTTCCTGCCTACGTAGTGGGAACGAAACCTGCGGACACAGCTAACAATGAAAACTTTTAATATCATCGGGGAAAGCAATGACAATAAAACTTTTTATTGGTTTTCAGACTGGAATAATGTAATCTGCCTATTTATAGCCAATCTATTTTCGAACAGCTAAAACTGCTAAATACTAAACGTTGTTCAGGATTTTAGCTTGGTTGGTTCTGCTTCTTTTTCTCTTTTTTACGGTTAAGGGTTCCGTTTTTAGGGTTCCGAACCATAATGGTAAAAAGGAACCCTTATGGTGAGACTAAGTCTGTCTGTCTGTCTGTCACACCTGGGTATCTCAAGAAGTACTAGTGCTATCAACTTGAAATTTAAAATAGTTTTAAATGACATTTGCCCAACTATTTTGCAAGCAAGAAAGAAATTAAAAAAAATATATTATTTATTTTGCAAAAAGGACTGAAAGGGATCATAAAAATTCGGAATGGGGCTACTAGGGCATGTGGGGTATCATATGAAAGAAAGCTGTTTGCGCATTCTCAATACATTTTTTTTTTAGCCAGCATAGTTTCCGACTTTTGATGAAAAATGTAAAAAAAAATACTGTTCCCCCCCTTATCTCTGAAGTTTGCAGAGAAAAAAATCTGAAATGATTCTATATAATAGAAGCTTATGTAAAGATTACAGGAAAAATAAAACGATGTCTCTAAATAGCACAGCTTTTCAGAAATCATCAACATCATATATTCGTACGGAACCCTCGGTGCGCGAGTCCGACTCGCTCTTGACCGGTTTTTTCCTATTAAGGGACGGCCTCAATAGGAAAAATGGAACCTATATAGGATCAGTCGTGTGTCGGTTTGTCTCTCCGTCTGTCACAGCTAAGTTTCTCCGAATCTACTGCGCCGAATAAGTTGAAGTTTGGTACACATATGAATTTCTGTGGCTTGCTTTGGGTAACGAAAATATGCATTTTGAATATAGGGGCACTTTTAGGGGACGAAATAGAAAATAAAGTTTGACAAACTGTACCGTATCACAAATTTCAACAAATGAAAGGGCTTGTTGTAAGGATTTCAGAAATATTTTTTATTATTTTATTTTATTAATAGTTTATTATAAAAGTTATTTAAGAAAATTTATGATAATTAACCATTCCCCCTTATCTCCGAAACCACTCAAAAAAATAAGGAAAATAGTTCTTTACTCATAAATTACAGGAAAACCTATAAGAAGTCTATGGTTTTAAAATACATAGTAAATATTGTGCGTACAACCTTACATTTGCAGTTGGAATGTATGAGGGAATCATCATCATTCCACCGGCCCCCTTCTATTATCGTACATCTAGACGCAGTGCAGGTTACCATCCCTTCCTGGTTGCTATTCCACCAATTCGCACTAAGCGTTTCCAAATGTCTTTTATAATGCGCACAGCAAAAGAGTGGAACTCTCTACCTGCGTCTGTGTTTCCCATACAAACCTAATCTCTTAAAGTTAGAGTGAACAGGCTTTTTCTGGGTAAGCTAACTCCATCGTCGACTTTGTCTCTGTCACCTCTGCCCTAGACTAAGGTCAAGAGCAAATCCATCCTAAATAGAAAAAGGGAACATGTTTTACAACTACAATGTTAAGTTTTTTCTTGGGATAAATTCATCCCAACTACGGAACTCTTTTTTATGCGTGGTCCACACGCACTTAGCCAGTTTTTTTTTAATGACTTAATCTCGTTTTTCAGGTTAATAGTTTTGAAGCCATATTTATTTAGCACCATGTAGAGCGTGGAGATGATCCTTCCTTCCTTCCTTCAGCCTTTTCCTATCACATTCATGAAAATCGTATTCATCTAATCTAAATCTAAACTAATATTATAAAGAGGTATAATAATTGTTTGTTTGTAAGTTTGAGGTAATACGCCGAATGCCGAATGGATTTTTAGAGTTCCGTACCTCAAAAGGAAAAACAGGAACCCCGTATAGGATTATTCGTGGTCCCCCAAAACTCCCCACCCTTCACCACTTCCTAGTGCTCTAGGTAGGAAGAAGAAATGGCGCAACAAACTCCTCAGCAGCCTGTCTGTCTGTCCGTCTGTCACAGCTGATTTGCTCCGAATCTAATGGACCGATTAAGTTGAAATTTGGTACACATATGAACTTCTGTGACCCAAACACGGACGTGTTACGTAAATAAATTAATTTTGAATATGGACATTCTGTCACTTTTGGGGGCAAATTAGAAAAAAAAAAAAAGTTTTGCTAACTGTACCGTGTGATATATCAAATGAAAGGGCTTATTTTAAGGAGTTTACGAATATATTTTTTATAATTTTAAAACTCATAATTTTGAAATTATTTAAGAAAATAGATGAAAAATTACCATTCCCGCCCCCTTATCTCCGAAACTACTGAGCCAAAAATTTTGATAAAAATACAGAAAATGGTTCTTTACTTATAGATTACAGGAAAACTTAAAAGAAGTCTGTGATCTTAAAATAACATGGTAAATCACTCAATACTGTGCGTACAAACTAACATTTGCACTTGGAATGTATGGGGGATCATGTTTTTCAACTACAATGTTAAGTTTGTTCTTCGGATAAATTCATCCCAACTACGGAACCCTTGATTGTGCGTGGTCCGACACGCACTTGGCCGGTTTTTTATTTCGAGGATACATTTGACTTCCACGCGTACGAAGTCGTGGCAAAGTTGCTTAAAATGATTCAGGCAATGCGAACATCAGTAACAGACAACAGTAATAGATTTCCAGCCAAGATTATTCCCATAGGGAATAGTCTCATAAAAATAAGTAGGTACCCATTAGGTTATTAAAGTTACAGTGTATTTTACTATTGTAGTGATTATTTAGCCCCCGTACAATTCAGCCACTTGAGACCGGGCTATAGTTATTTTGTTTATTTTACCTGTCCAATACTCCGACTTGTTTTATTTATAAATTGTTGGAAGCTGGGAAATTATTGTTCCATTGTTACTTTAGTTTAGTTTGGTGATTTGCATTTGTTTACATTAGCCATTTTGGTTAGATTTCGTTTTATTCAATTAAGAGGACCCTTCCCGGACCGTCTATCGTCAACGCGAGCTTGGTCGAAAAGCTTGTTGTTTCATCCAGCGCAAGTGAGAACTACTAACAAGCAAGTGAGAACGCGATAACATTGAACGAAAAATAGTGTGCGGAAATTTTATAAAACTTGTTCCAGGAAATACGTGTTTTTGAGTAAGAGTAAGCAAGTTTGTCAAATAATTTTTTGTCATTTAGAATCTCAATTACACATGTGCAAGGTTTCTATGAAAATGTTTTCTTTACTTTTACAATTTATGAGTACATATGGCCATAGTTCGGTGAAATTTGTGCAAAAAAGCAGATTTTTGCGGGTATATACTGAATTTGTTTCTCCAAATTTGTCTTTTTTGCTTCAATATAAACCTAGTTATAGTGCACAAGATACCTATAAGGCCAAACATTTCTAAGAAACATGTATTACAACGCCATAATCCCGTAGGAGCATTTTGTATGAAAAATATGACGGGTTGGCCGCTCTTAAGAATTCGTCTTTTCATACACGTTTAGCATCGATGGTAAATTCAAATAAGTAGCTAACAGCTGAATTCAGTACCTGCGTATTATTTTTAGGAATGTAAATCAGAACTTGTGATGTACTTCACAAGTAAAGAACCTCCTCCTTTTTTTCGTCGGTTTAAAATTGGGCAACTGATCAGACTAGATTTACAATCAGCATTAGCAGACTAAATTTAAGATAAAAACGAATTAACTTCAATGTCAACATACATATTTGAATGTTCCCAAAAATTCATAACTTCAGAAGTTATGACTAACACTATGTATTGTTCTTGAAATCCTCCATCAGTTCTCTCAGCTTCTGTTACTGCTATCCTTTAGACGCAGATATATGCCAGTGACCTTGACTGAGCTTGCGTGTTCTGTACTGAGCTCACACAACACGTCGTACGCTCACTCAGTAATAGGACTCGCCCATCAAGGAGCGCTGTCCCCAATTTGACGCATTATTAATTTATTATACACAAAACAAAAGGTATTTTAATAAAACGCGTATACTAAAAGATCAATAATTAAATTATCTTTAAAATGGTGAAGGTTTCAGAAAAATACGCTTGGTAGATTTTGCGCCATTCTCAGTTTTTATCCGCGTTAGACATAACTTTACAAATTAATTTCACTATGTAATATAAACATAATCTAAAATATCCACGTATTAAGTTATTGAGAAAATGCTCTAATTAAACATATATTTTTTCAAATCATTAACACTACTCGTTTAGACGTGATCTTCAGTACCAAAACATTAAAAGTCGGTTATCGTCGCCTTAAGGGAAACTACAGAGAAACACATGTATTTACTAACCTTGTCGTGTCTGACCGTAATCTGACACCGTTGGACTAACTTCTCAGTCACTTCGCCCGTTATCGGGGGTAGGGGACAGTTTGCGTCTCGGATTGGGGACAAACAGCGTAGTTTGAGAAGTGTGGGGACTTCAGGTGTATCGTATGTATTGTTGGACTGCTGTTTGTTTAAATAGACATTGTTACTGTGTGTAGTGTGATATTTTTAAATAGGTGTGCCGATCGAAAATGTTCGCATACGTAGTCCGTAGTAGTCTAACCTTCCAGAACTGTGGTTTGTTAAGAATCTGGCATCTTATTCATTTATTTATTTAAGGCAAAACAAACAGTAGCGCAATGAAATAATCATAATATCTTAAATATTACATTTTATAACAATTATGCTACCCACTACGTTCTACACAGATTATAATTTAAAGTATTTAAAAACTAGCTAATAACACAGAAACAATAACTATAAAACCGACATTATCCTAGAACTCATATCTTGGCATAAAACTTTCAAATTGGTGTCTTTCGTTTTCTGTGGGAGCGATTTCGTAAAAGGGACGTTGTAAGGTTTGGGATTGAGGTTCGTGTGTAACAGGAAGTGAGCATGGAATAAGTAAGTACTTTTTAATACCATGAAATTAGTAAGTATTTTGTAATAGTATGGAATTAGTAAGTACTTTATAATAGCATGGAATTAGTAAGTACTTTATAATAGTATGGAATTAGTAAGTACTTTATAATAGCATGGAATTAGTAAGTACTAAGTATACAGATTGTAAGTAGTCGAATTTCGACCAGTGGGCGATTAGTAAGTACTTTATAATAGCATGGAATTAGTAAGTACTTTATAATAGCATGGAATTAGTAAGTACTATACAGATTGTAATTTCGACCAGTGGGCGACCACTAGTAATGAATAATTATTCGAATAAATATTTCAGTATTTAACTTTTTAAATTGTGAGGTTAATTTTTGTCGCTGCTCAGATGCTTTTAAGTGAGATGTCAGATGTTACACATCATATTCGACTACTTTAATGCTAGCTCGCTTTTTTTTTCTTGTGCTTATTTAGAATAATTGTAATTTAAGTTTAATTGTGTTTAACTAGCACGTCCCAGAACCAAAAGTGAAGACATGTGACATCTACCAACCTGCACTGGGCCCGCGTGGTGGATTACAGCCCACTCCCTCTCACAGAGAGGAGGCCTGTGTCCGAGCAGTAGGAACATTATAGGCTGATTTAGTGTGTGTCGCTGCAGTTATCTTTGGTATCCTTGTTCTTTTGTTTCTTTTATAAAACGTTGCCCCACACTAGGAATTTCTCCTGTATTGTGGGTGCGTTTACAAACATTTAAACTCACATACACAAACAGCCAGACCCGGAACAACTACTTGTAGGTCATACAAATATTCCCTACCTATATATCCTGGTTGATTGTAACTTTTAGCCACTTCCAATCGCAGTTCACTGCTAATTAGGAAGTTGCAAAGTCTAATTAATAACTTCGTCAGGTAATAAATAATACATTTGCGTGGGAATGCAACACTGAATTTGCCAACGTCAGCACACGGTTCTTTTTTTTAATCAGTGCAATGTATAAAAAAAATCCTTTTGCTAATTTTTCACGATTGCATTTCATCACACGCAAGCGTCGAGCTACTCAAGTATACCGAATGGTTGCAAAAAATGGAATGACTTCATGAATATCCGAGTCCCCGGAGTACTCGTAACGACATACTTTAAAAAAAATAATGTAATCAGCCAGGATGGTATCGATCCTGCATCCTTGCGGTGTAGCGTGTCTGCGAATATTATTAATGGATTCTAAATTGCCTTTAAAGCATACTTCCGCGACGAGCCGAACGTGTCAACAAGGTTACTTTCACAAATGGATTAAATTAATATTTGTGTACAAGCGCCGTCTGCGACGTTGCCTGGTTTTGTGAAATAGTGAAATTTGGATAGTGTTTCAAGTTTTAATATGACCTTATGTAATGCTTATTATGGAGTACACATAGGGAAAAAATATAATATAGTTAGCCGATAAATCGTTAATCGTAACAGTTATTGTATCTAAGCACTGGCGGTCTAAGGGGGTTCAGTCCTTCCCGGGCCCTTGGTCCCGAGAGGCCCTAAATCTCCAGAAATAATTTTAAATAAAATCCTATGCAAGACCAAACTATGTTCAGTAAGTAAAAGGTAGTTTGTAGTTAGGGGTCCCTACGCTTTATATAAACGCAGAGTACTAAAATTTTCGAGCTCGCTTCGCTCGCTCTTGCAACATGCATTCTCTTTTTTCTCATAATTCTCTACGTAAGTCGACAAAGGAAAACCTATTTATGTATGAATAGCCAAAAAAAAAACCAACCTATCCGGGGCAGGGTGCTAAAATTTTGCGAGCTTGTTTCGCTCGCTCTTGCATCCTAGTTTTTGAAACTTTTGTGTATAAGTCAACAAAGTAATTCCTATTTCTGCATAAATATTCAATAAAAAAATTTAACTATTTGAGTGTAAACATATTAGAGCTCCTCTATTCGGCTGATGCTCTAGCTTTTCTGTTATCACGTAGTATCCTATTTCTGTAAAATGGTCAAAAGAAAACCTAACATTTTCGAGGCAGCGTGCTAAATATTTCGACGTTCATTCCTTGGCGGGGGGGCCCCATTTAGTTTTGTCGCCCCGGGCCCCCGACAGGCTTAGTCCGCCACTGTTTGAAAATTCCATTAATTTAATTTGATTTCACTCTGAACAGTTGAATTCAAAAACTTGTCCACCAACAGCACTGATTTAAGGCTGACGCACACTACAGGCCGGCCGCAACTTCCTTGTTTGTATTGAAATGCGCAGCACTGCGGTTATAAGGTGCGCTTAGCTGTGCTAAATGACAATATACAACATTATTTTTAGTATATGCGAAACCTGAATATAGTTTGTTTAGAATAAGGAATTGAATCGATTTCAATAATTTTTTCACCACGTTTTTTTTTCCCAAAAATATTTAAGTGTGATGGAAAATGTTATCACCATTTAATTACTTACAATACAATTCCCGTACGATTAGGTACCTACTGCCAAATTATTATCAATGAGCGCAAGACGACCCTGGAGGCGCGGGAGCGCCGTTAGCATGTTTTTGTACGGACAACCCGGTAACATAATGACCTTATAACTTTGTGATTTTTCATGATACAGTTTTGAAATTTTGTACATAGATTCTTTACATAAAAGTACTAGACACGTGTTTCGGGTTTTGCATATACTAAAAATAATGTTGTAAATGTAGATTACATTATATACTTACCCTATCATTTATATTGACATCCGGAAAAACAGCTGGGTTGTAATCATACAACCCAGCCTATTTGCTTTTAATATACAGTCAGACAATCACTTCCAGAACTAAAGCATTTATTAACTAAATGTGTATATTATGCGTGACCGTAATTGACGCAATCACATATCCGTATATCATGCACATAACACAATAATGGCGGGTCGTGTAAAGTAATTACACATAGTTTGATTTAGCTGATGAGGGTGGCTAGAAATGGTCGTAGTATAAACACAAACAAATCTCAAAATTCATGTGGACCGCACGTTTGTTCATAATCCTAATGTGTTAGAGGCTTTATAATTTACAGTCACATATTGCATGAATGGTATTATGGGTCCGACTAACGATAAAGTTTTGGTGAAATGTGTTACGGCTCCATTCTAAAGTGTGATGGAATTGAATCTCACACAATAGGGTATATGACTGTTTTTTTTAATTTCGATTTTTCGAAACCAAAAAAAAAATTAAGTCACGGTAAACATATTTTTTTTCAATATCTCAAAAAATGCCGAAGTTGTATGCGTTTTAATGCGTTACTTTGTTGTAGACAGAGACAGCACTACTACACAATACAGAAAATACGCCATAGTAACTTCGCGCCATTCGGTACAATGATCGTTTTGCGTGCCATGACAAGGATAGTAGAATAATTTCAAAAGCGTGTAACTTTTCCATTTTTTCGTTGATTCAATTTAGTTTTCACTAATCGTGTTTTTTTAAGTAGATAACACCTTTAAAAATAAGTATTGTTTAATGTATATTTTTAATAGCAGTAAAATACCCTGTTTAGACTGGAAATGTGTTATAAAAAACCACTCAAACTCAAACTCAAACTCAAAGCATTTATTTCAAATAAACCAATTACAGGCACTTTTGAATTGTCAAGGGGGTCGGTCAGTCATCAAAATGAAGCTAGTTGCCCATTCCAAAGCTTAGTAGGTACCTATGGAGAAGAACGGGCAAGAAACTCCACGGACACTCTTTTAAATTAACATATGGTTACAAAATATTGGTTACATCATTCGTGTTGAAATTAAACATGTGAGAACGATGCAAAACGTCAAAGGCGTCCGTAACAAAAATATAAAAAAAAAACAATTCAAAACTTAAATTAAAATAAGCCAAGGCCGCTAAGAGATGACCAGTCCCTACTGATGGCGCCCGTTCACGAACATGACGCATGGATTAGCACCATTCAACTCAACCATTTTGAAGGGAGCTAAATGATCCAACACACCCGCCACCATCAGCGAGACATTACAGTGAGCATGACATACTCTCAGCCGCCATTGCACATTCAAGTCAATGAAAGAAGTACTCAGTAAATGGTAGCTTTATAGTAAGTACATAGTGCTCACACATGTTCTATGCAATTATATAATACTAAGAGATTGAATTTATACAAAGCAAAGATAGTTTTTGAAATCTTCAGCAGCTCCAACAGTATTTTCAAATGTTAATCAATTAGTTGAGGTTGTGGAGCTGGACCAGCATTGAGCCAAGCATTTTTATCAGCGATGTAATCCCCCAAATTATAGTATGCCTGCTTGGATAGTGTGCGTTTTATACAAGATTTGAATTTCGTCTCATTCAGTTGAAGTATGTGGGGAGGAATTATATTATAACATTTTAAACAGTACCCCATGAAAGACGAGTCTACTTTTGCCAGTCTGAAACCTGGTTGAGCTAATAAATCCCTACTTCTAGTACTATAATTATGTCTTTCGCCTCTTTTACTAAAAAGATGTAAATTTTTTCTTACGTACATGATGTTTTCATAGATATATTGACAAGGCACCGTCATGATGTTAATATCCTTAAACATTTCCCTAAGAGAATCGCGCCTGCGGAGATTATATATGGCTCTGATGGCTCTTTTCTGCAGAATAAAAATAGACTCGATGTCTGCAGCCCGTCCCCATAGTAAAATACCGTATGACATAATACTATGAAAGTAACTAAAATAGACCAGCCTCGCGGTATCTACATCAGTAAATTGACGGATTTTTCTCACAGCATAAGCCGCCGAACTTAGCCGTCCTGCAAGGGATATTATATGAGGACCCCATTGAAGCCTTGAGTCGAGCGTGATCCCCAGAAAAACAGTTTTATCGACGAATTCTAGTTTCTCTTGATTCAATATTATCTCACAATTACTACTTTTGACATTTGGTAACGAAAATCTTATGCACTTAGTTTTTTTCCCATTTAATACTAAATTATTAGCAGTGAACCAATTTTGGACCTGCAATAGGGCATTATTTACGTCGTCAAGATTTAATGATATTTTTTTAATGATATATTCAAGAATAACAAACAAAAGAGCATCAGAATAATCACCAACTGATGTGTAAGTTATGTTACAACTGCCAAGGCTGCCAAGTTAAATTGGAATTGGGTGGGTCACGTCAGCCGCAAGCACAACAGTCTCCGCACGGTGGGTGCCTGAGAATGGGCGGTGCCGCCGAGGTCGGCCTAGGAATAGGTGGCGAGAGGAACTAGACGCGTGTCACAAGGGTTGGATCGAGGTGGTTCTGGAAAAGGATGCCTGGGTGGATTTGGGGGAGGCCTTTGCTCAGAACTTGGACAGCACAAGCTAACTAAACGAAAAAAAAAGTTATCACTTATAATATGTGACTGTTATGTGGGCGACCCAGCAAAATGGCTCCAGTAGTTGGGTCATCATTTCAGCCGAAAGACGTCACTGCTGGAAATAGGCCTCCCCCAAATGTATGAGGGGGGTTGCCATAATCGCCACGCTTGACAGGCGGGTTGGCGATCGTTGGCGATCGCAGTAGTGGGGTATTGAGTTAATACTAGGTTCGGTATCTAGAATAGTCAATTGATAATAAGGGTTAAAAAAATATAAAAATCTGGCACATTTTTTTAATCAGACATTTGAAGTTGAAACTTTCAAAAAGCTTGATTTGAGAAAAAGCATTTTCTTTGACCACTGGTACTCTTTTGCTAAACTTTCCTCTCAAAATTTCTTGTACTTAGAAACATAATAATATAGTCATTTACTATACGAACTTGTAAATAATTAAGCATTAATTAATAATCAATTAAAATCGTGAAATGCAATTTTTTCACCCAACTTTACAAGACTGCGTATATCTCGGAAACTAAATGCTGAGAACTGGACCCCGTTTACTTGGACGCCCACATATTATTATGAATACAAATGGCGAACAGACTACGCAATGATTCATCCCATGATTTGCCGTCAATTCGATTGGATACAGATATAGAAAGCTAAGCCGACAGGCCTTGATTGATACAATGTTTACTCATAATATACATCGGATAATCCATAGAATTCGATTTTATGAAATGACTAGGTATTTGTTTATGTTGGCACTCACCACAGAAGATAATTATATAAGGCAAACAGCCTGAATTCTGAAATTCAATTCAACAAATGTCAAACGGTAAAATGGGTTATTTTCGAGTAATTGAAATCAAACCCAAATTCGATTTAGTTTAAAGTATTGACGTGACAATGCATTGGAAACTTTCGTATAAGCAATTAAAATCAAAATTCGGGTCTGTTTTGATTGAATAACTTCTAAACAAATTTTCATTTACTCAGCTAACTAAACTTGGGTTATAAAGTACTTTTGGATATTTAAATGTTTGAATAAATTAAGGAAGTTTCTAACTAGATAATCTAAGTATTTGTCTACTGATGGAACGTTAAGTGTTATTACGAAATTAATCTTCATTGTTCAGTTTAATTTTATCTCCTCAGAAATCAATTAAGTTTGCAAACTATTCATAACTGTTATTATAAATCAGTAGAGAGTTGATGGATGAAGGACTATCTACTCGAACTTTCTTCGAACAAAATGTAGCGCCCTCTAGGGCAATGTCTGCTACCTTGTTTAAATTATCTTCCTGCGTGTAGGTGATAATTTGATTTTGACATACTTATTTATACGAAAATGTGTAGTACATTCTCGTATAAATAAGTCAAGCCAGATTCATATACTTCTTTATAGATTGAGGCTAAATTTATATACATAAGTATGATTATAAAAATAATTATCGCATGTTCAGTCTTTAACTTAAATCCTTTCCATGAAGAGACATCATCCTTCATGGAAATCCTCCATAGTATTCTAGAGCTGAAACCGTCATCATTTCAGCCGAGAGATGTACATAACTTACCACTGCTGGACATAGGCCTCCCCCAAAGGACGGGGGGGTGTTGCCTTAATCGCCACGCTTGGCAGGCGGGTTGGCGATCGCAGTACGGTGTTAAAATGCATCTGCTGCCCATTCTCTAGTAAGTCCCTTAGTCGCCTTTTACGACACCCCCGGGAAGAAATAGGATGGTGCTATTCTTTACGTCCGGCACCAAACGGACTGCAAACGGAGATGAAACCATATGGAGCCACAATAGCAAATAAATTTCATTCAGATGTTTAATCTCGTTTATAATTACGATACTCCTAATTGACGGCAGCGGTGACCTGATTGACGACGACGCCTACTTAAGGAGGCGTCCTCGACTTTAGGTCGGTCAAAGGACATCATCATCGATTACCCGATTATAAGCAGGGATTCCCTAAAAATAAAGTTCCAACAGTTTAAATTACTTTAAAAAATATCTGCATAACTATGAAACAGGTAGAGACAGTTGAGGGAAAGTACGCGCAGGAAACATTTTAAAAGCAAAATAATACCCCAACTTTAGATGGTTCAACATAGTCCTCAATATCAAGTAGTGCTGTTTTTAATAGGTTGCCATTGGACTTAAAAACTGTAATTTACAAGAGCTTATTAAGTCAAGCGTTCCTATTGGAGAAATTTCTGTATTCAATAGACGATGACATAATTATCACCATTTTAAACATTTTATATTAGTTATTATGAGACTGGGTACCTATAGTATGAAGTAGCTTGTAAATTTCTTATCTTGTTAATTTTTAATTGCATTGAATGTGTTAGTTTTATAATGTTATTGAACGTGATTTTATTTATTTATTTCTGATTTCAAACACAATATGAATTTTTCCTGAATAAAAATTGAATTTGAATTAAACGGAGCCTTCCACACTAGATCAAGTTCTTGTGAAGACCAAAAGCAATAGTCAAGACAAGAACTCATAACGTAAGAATATGAAACATTTAAAGTTGAAATATAGGTTGAAACAAAGGTACTAAGACCGTTAAAGCACTTGAGAGACCAGTGCAGAGAAATATTTCACATCTTTCATCTACCATTGTCCGGAGAGCGAGACATAACCCTATATGCCTTGGCAGGCAGGCTGCCAAATGCACTAAAGACTGTGCCGGCGATTCTGCCCTGTCTAAATAAATTATTGTTATGCTTTATTGCAGGGTTGACACTGATTTTATATATTTTACGAGTTTTATGGAACTGACCACTAAACACTAACTGAGGACCGCAATAATTATATAGATGCGAGAATTACAAGACTGGATGATGTTGTGTACCTTAGGCCTTTGTTCAGAATTTGATGCCTTTCGGCTGAATGATGAACGAATTGTATAGAACCCGGTCACTACCTATCTCAATACAATTCGTAACTTCTGGGTATTCTAAGGCACTACTTACAATACTCAGAAGTTAACATGACACATCGATACAGAGAGAATATTACACTACTTTTGGTAAAAATAGATTCGCCGATTGCGTGAGTACCAAAAAGTTAACATTTATGTAAAAGCACTGATTTAATTTTCATCCATTTTTCCCGAATGAAAGAAAATTAATCATGTATTAAAAGCATCTGTTGCTACCCACGCTTTTGTTCAAGTAATTGTGGTCAGTTACCTCAATAGTGAAGCAGGGCCATTATAGGTATATGCACTTTGGTCATTTCGAAATTACACATACATAAACTCACACCTTCTTCCCATGGGGGTAGGCAGAAACTATAGAACGCCACTTGCTACGTTCCTTACATATCATCCTTTTGCTTCGCCTACGTTCATACATCTGAAGGCCAATTCTCGTAATTTAAAACGGTCAAAATCTAGTCGCAATCTCATCTTGGCAACAAACAAACGTCAAAAAATTGTCAAAATGTAGGGAAATAAGAGGTATTGTTGACAGATTGAGACTGAGATCAGACTGTGAACGTTCTTAAAATTAGTAAAATTGTCCCTCTGGTCATACACACACGCCGGTTGCGAGTACTACGCACCTGACCTTTCTGAAGAACATCGCCAATTTGGCCACTATATGTCCTTCTAGCTAGGGCGTCCCCTCCCGGCGTTCCCACTCACTTCTGCTTTATAAATACCTTTTGTTAGTCGCCTTTCACTCATCCTCTCCACATGACCAAACCATCTAAGCATATTCTTTTCGAAATTACATTAAATGAATACCTAAATTAATACCTCATTAACTAATTTCGGTTTTATTCAAGCCACAACACATCAAGCTAGTCGATGGAAACGACCCAATACGGATGAACAAGCACTATTTTAAACTCTTTGTCTTTTCAGTAAAATCCACCACACGATCACAACTATAGTAATCTAAAAACTGTACCTAACATTTTAACTTTTCGTAAAAATTAATGGTTGGTAAAATTTATTTAATGTCTGTCTTTAGCAGACAAAGACTAGAGAAAATCCACAGTGCAGCTTCCTGGCTTTAGCAACACAAACAGAAAATGCAGACCACCAAATTCAAATCCGTACCCGCTCGCAGGTAATACTACTCTCACATTAATGAACACGAAAATCTTTCTATCCTTTGTGTAATGCAATCATATCCCCTTTGTTTATACATTATGCAAATTATTTTATCCAACAAAACACAACTGTGCTGTCAAACCTTTATTTGTGGGTTCCATTAATCAAAGACAAAATTCGAAGGAATTGGATTTCAGAACGCATATTTCTTTATTTTACTTTTCTTATGCCTTTCGTGGTACGGACTCGTAATTACGGGAAATGCGTACCAAAATAATAGATCCCGTGTCGAGTTACGAGTTCTTTGAAGACGAATATGTTTTTAAAGATACCTATTCCGATATGTATAAGGTTATATTTGGCATCGATACGATGGATACATATGAAAACACTCCGACTCCATTTGATTGTCAGTTTATTTTTGTTCAACCTTTGAATTTTTAAGTATTGGTATCGATTACTTGTGTACTTTCAGATACCTTTATAAAAGGATCCAATACGCTATCGCTCACAAATATAATATTTCCACTAGATTATGTTTGAGGAACAGATTGCATTTAAGTCAGATACTTTTTAGAGAGACTTGAAATTTTACATCGATATAATTTTTGAAGGTGAATTTTGGCTTATTGGCATAAGTATGTAGTTCTTCAGAAGTTTTGTATACATTATATGATTTTTCCAAAACGTAGCAATAAAAAATCTACTCCATTTCAAGACACCCGCACGATTGCGAAACAGTCATACATACATATTTTGTCTATATCTACGTTCAATATTGATTCCTCTTTGTCTTCCAATGATTTTTTTTCTGCCACAGTTGTATGAATTGAACGGCAGAACCACAAAGCAAATGAATGCGGAGCTCGTGAAACAAATTGAAAGAAAAAAGTACGATTCGATATTGAAACAGGGAACGAAAATATGCGCGACCGCTGCGGTTAGGAACGATGAGACTATAGAAAAGATTTTTGACAGTTTTTGCACATGACTTTCAATGGTCTTTATTCTTGTTATATTTAAAACATTCCCATGTTTGAAAACAGCATAAATGTCAAAACAATTTTAAACCAAACCATTAAAGACAAAGCGTCAAGCAAAGTGTTGCAGAGTATCTAACTACATATATTAACTAATTATACTGACTCTGGCTCACTCAAATCTGTATGGTGCTTTCTTCAAAAGACCATCTCAGAGTTCTCAGACATTAAACCTGCAAGGTCCTCATTGGGCTTACCAACATTGTCTGGACTTTAAAATCGCACGCTGTAAATCAGGCTTTATGTAGAAGAAGAGCTGAATAAGGCTCTGAATAATGCTGATGATACGGTGTTACTGATGTATCCTTTAAAATATGTGTGGAGTTTCTTGCCCATTCCCCTCCATACGAAACTACCTTTTGGAAGGGGCAACTAGAATCAATTCTATTTTTTGTAAATTTTAACGTTCAAAAGTGCCTCTTAAGTGCCTATTTGAAATAAATCATTTGACTTTGAATATACAGGGTCAAATTAAAATAACTAGCGAAACTCCGCCGACACCAAAAAAAAAATCATCAAATCTATTTTATTTTATTTTGTCGTTTAGATATCGTCTGCCCTATCAAGTCTGCATAGTTTGGCTAGCTGATTTAATTTGACCCTGTATAGGTAAAAACATACTATTCTTTAGAACTGAATGTTTTGTTTTCCCAAAAGTATAAGTAGTTATTACCCATTTTTTTTTAGGTGAGAAATTATCAAAAATTCAGGAAGAGGTGTCAGACTTTTACCGATAAAACCCACCCATGTTCCTACAGTTGCCTGTGTGCCAGGGCCACGATATCCCTTTCAGACAAACTCGCAACCCTGGCAGGCATTGACCCTAACGGACCCCGTGAATATGTGCTGACATCTCTTTGAAGCGTGCGTGGAAATCAACGCGCCGTCGACCCGGGCCTGGTCCTTATCGGACGGGGAGCTACCCATCACTCACCGTCCGCAAGCCCACGTCTGCGGTGGCCGAGAATTGGCCTGCGACTCCCGACGCCCAGGGCTTCTCCTGCGGCGACTAGGGGCGTGAATTTTGCTTCTCCCTCACGCGCTCCGCTTCCTTCTTCGCCAGCATTACTGCCTCGCAGAAAGCGGAGTCATTACCCATCAGACTTTTGCCCGCTACAACGTTGCTATCCTCGCAATAAGAGCTGAGTCTTTCTACATGGTTTTCACATGTAAAATTTCAACATGAATGGTGTAACAATACTTTGTAAAAATATTTTGATTCAAGAGTGTCCATGGAGTTTCTTTGAATATATCTACAAATGTATTTGTATCATGCTCATCATTTCAGCTGAAAGACGTCCATTGCTAGACATTGGCGTCCCCCAAGCACCGCCAACCGGTTCTGTACTTCCCGCATCCAGCGGATTTCTGCGGCGTTTACAAGGTTATCGGTCTACCTTGTGGGAGGCCTTCCAACGCTACGTCTTCCGGTACGCAGTCGCTTTTCCAGAACCTTTTGGCCCCATCGGCCATCCGTTATGCAAGCAATGTGCCCTGTCCACTGCCACATAAGTTTAGCAATTTTTCGGGCTATGTCGGTTACTTATTTATTTATTTATTTAATACTTTAAGCACAGGAATGTACACAGGCGGACTTAATGCCATAGGCATTTCCTACCAGTCAACCTTTGGGCGATGCAGAGACAAACAGTGGTAGGTGCAATAGTGAGAATTGAGGAATAAAATAATATTATTTAAATATAAAGATATACATATACCTATTACAACTATAAATATAATATATAAACCTAATTATATATATAAATCTATGCACAAATGGTTACCTTGGTTCTCTTGCGGATCTCTTCATTTCTGATTCGATCAATTAGAGAAACTGCAAGCATAGCCCTCTCCATTGCTCTTCGGATAAGTTTTAGCCTTCAAATAAGGCTCATTGTGCAATTTGTATAGCTACGCAGGCAGGGCGGAAACCTATTTTCTTTACACCTTATCTTTTACCTGCACACAAAGCTACCTACGCGTGCGCCGAGCTCCGAGCACCAATCCACTATCGGTTAGCATCCATACCACTCGGGTCGCGACGCGTTTTTAATACCTGGGCTTATATCAAATCGCTTTGCTTTGTTGTGTTCTATTTTGTAATTTAATTCCAATAATATAATTTGAATAATCGATAATAATATTATTCATTTCTTATCTCGTCTAAACTCATTATATCATCCTTCCGCTACGCTTCACTCCTATCTAATATAAATTAGGTACCGGCGATTCCCGATTCGAGTAGGATTGGTCAACCTGACCAATTTCTACAAGACGAGAGAGAGCCAGAATGTAGCCTATCTTATCATTTACATAAAAAAATATTTCCATAACAACATGAAAGTGGTTGCAATTGCCAAACGCAATGAACGTTCCCCTTTGATACTTATTCGAAGACTAGGCGCATAGAGTGCATTTTGCCTCTCAAGTTGACGACACGACGCAAATAAATTTTCAAAGCGGCACACTTGACATCGAAGGAAGTATGCGGAATGTTGCCAGTCCTTTTAATTAGGTTTTAATCTAAATAAAAATTAAATGTTTTTCGTTGATAAGCGCATCACTTGAGAACGGCTGAACCGATTTGGTTATTTTTGTTGAAAAATCAGTAAAATTTCCCGGAAGATTTTCAATTTCGGGAAAAACTGCGTCCTTCTCTATTGGTACCTATTTTTGTATGAAATTCTGGACCGGACAACGTCTGTCGGGTTTGCTAGTTCTGTCATTAAACTGATTAAAAAAAACTGAGCTATGCATAAACGTATTTTTTTGTTGTTATGGATATAATAATAATAATATAGCCTTTTATTCTGATCTAACTAGTATTCTATTACATATAAAAATAAACTACTGGTACAAAATCAAAATATTTTATTTCACATAAATTTACATGGGCACTTATGAAACGTCAGAAGCTAGGTGCACGGTTCCAACTAGTCGTTTCCTATGGAGAACAATCGGCAAGAAAATTCACGGTTACTCTTTTAAAAATAATTAGCTTTTACAATGTTTTCAAATTACAGTGATAATAGGTATGGGAGGACTGTGTAGGCCTTTCAACAAGTACCAGGTACTTAACAACATAGAAAATGGTCTACAAATCTACAGTCTATTAAGCTTACAACATTCTCACATTCACAAAATATAAAATAATCTATATATAATAATAAAAATAAAAATCTAGTATATAAACCAAATGACATGATTGCCATACACCTCAGCATTTTTTTTTTTTTCACGGGTTGGAAAATCCTCATGGATGTCCTCCGCCCTGGGGTGGGCGGAGGGGTCTGTTAGACTCTTACTAACTAAAAACCACCCCAGTTTTGCCCTCCCACACTTGCACCGGGGATCTTGGGATCTATTATTACTTCCGCAATCCCCGTCTAGTGCCGGCTTGCCTCTGCGGGCCACCTCAAGACTGAGGGGGATGAGGTGTTTGACCCCCCCCGTGACGTCTCAAAGGGGCGCGCGTGGAACACTACGCGCCGCCACCTCGGGTCCAGTGTGATAGGGGGCGGCGGACGTCCCCAAGTCCGCCGTCCCTGGACCCATTTAGGGGGGCCGGAAGAGGGCGTTATCAGCCCTCTGCTGACGCCCAGTGCGCCTGCTGCGGGCCGGGTGAGCAGACGAGATCTGATGCACTATTTGACAAGCCTTTTACCATTTAAATTGCTTCGTAAATATTCTTTTTTATTTTTTCTTGATTCACTCTCGACTAAAAGTATCCCGTTTACGTTGCCTTTGCAGCTAGTGACAATGAAGTGTTTTGCAAGGAGCTAACGTAGGTATTTAAGTTGCAGACACCTCTTTGATGGATTTTCTAACGTTAAAGAAAGATTTGATAAGATTATCCTTGTTGAACATTTTGTATTGAATTGCGGATACGCATCGAAGAGAAAATATACAACGTGGATTCACTTTGTTGGCTTTAAATCCACAGCATGAATAAAATGCTTTTTCAATTGGTTTTCAATCGAATGGCGTGATTCTAAAATCAAAATGAACATAGTTCTAACACGATCCGCTTGAAAACAATACACAATTTTTGGTGCGAGTTATATCGAATCGTATTCTCGTAGAAATTGATATGTAATATTGTTGTGAGGGCCTCACAAACAAGATTAGAGTCGGAGACGTGCCTTAGGCCGTCAGCAAATCTAATTGTGACTCGTGTCGGGCGACGATCGACGGATGAATCCACCAATGGACGCCTGTTATTATTTACATTTTATTTCTGATTTTCCTTTCATCTCTTCGATTTGGGAGCGATTGGACAATGCCGTACTATTTGAACGCACGCTTCGGTGACATTGTGAATTTCACCGAAGCGTTCGCATTTAGGGTTATTTGTGCGGCTCCCTTTATGTAACTAATTGTAAATATTAGGTTCTCAATACTGTTTACCTTTATAATCAGAACATATTTTACATCTTAAGTAACGATCTATGCTGTTAGCTTGGTAATTATACAGGGTGTTAAACAAACTGCGTACCATAGCTTAGGGGTAGGTTCAGTATCGATAAAGGAACCCAGGAAAAACATAAAAACTTATATAGTACCTACTAACTCAAAATAGCAATTGTTTAGAATTAAAATTATTTTATTTACCTATAAAAAAACGCTTGAAAAAAACAAAATAAAAACATACTTAAAAAAAATAGTGCAAGATCAACCCTAATTAGTAACCTACTAACTTAAAATAGCAATCGTTAGTAGCTACTAAATTAGGCTGATCTTGCAATATTTTTTTTTATGTTTTAATTTTTATATATTTTTTTGGTATTTTTTTTATTTATACGGGCTTTCTTTATCAATACTGAACCTACCCCTAAGCTATGGCACGCAGTTTCTTTAACACTCTGTATAGGTTAAGGACGCTTACTGCTGTTACATTTAATTTGCGACTAATGTTAAAGTATCAAAAGACAGAGAGTAAAGTTAATGAAAATCTTCATCGTCTTTCAATTGTTAATTCCAGCAATTGAACCTTATTTCATTTCAATTCACCTCTCTATTCTCGACAACTCTTATCTATTCGAATCATACAAAGAAATATGCGATTACGTTGACTCTAAAGAGTCTAAAGAGACAACAGTCCTAAACAAACATACTTGAGGTCCCTTATGACGTATGGGTTTCCTTGGCACTGAACATTGAACAAGTTTCGCGGACAAACCGGCTGAGGTCGAACGTGACGCGGGTATGAACGAACAAACCGATGCTTCCCGCTCTTCGTTCCAAAACGGTGGAATAAGCCCTTAGGTACCGTGTGGAGCTAAGACGCGGGCTAAATGGATTACAACTTGGACAGAATAAGGGTAAATGTGTACTGTGCTCTTGATTGAGTGTGTGTTACTGTTGATACTTACGAGTTTCTGAGTTATAAACTTGTTAAACTTACTTCTGGGTGGGTTGGTATCCGGCAAACGGCAATACTATGGCAGTAGGTATAAAGTAAATAAAAGTGAAATATTCGCGCATATAGAATGATTCGAATTCTAATACTATCCACTGAACCAATAAAAGCCAATCGCAGTCAACTGGAAAGTTAGAAAATGAACACAAAATATACAAATACATGGACGCTTTTTGTTTCCAAAGCTGATTATAACAATAGAAACAAAAAAAAACTTGTTATTTTCTCTTTGACATAACGTGTTTCAGAACTTATTTAATATCTGAGAGAAAAATCAGAAAAACTTCGATGTCTAAGTTCTGAATGGATGATAACAAGAAAAATTATCCCTTTGTGGTCAGCCCTCGGGCAACGGTTTACAGGGTTGGTACTTTCAAAGAAAAAGTACCAAGTTAAAATGCGCGATTTTAGTACTTCCCAAGGCGGAACTAGGACGGGAGGAATATTTAAAATATAATAAAAATAATCCGCGAAAGTAACAAGGTTGGGAAGGGATAAATTTATGGCTTCCAATTGGCTGCTCTGCCACTTACCCCAGTTTTTCACTTGTTTAATCTTTTTTAGGTCACTTAGGATCGTACACGGCTTTGTTTTACTGATCCGGGGTACTTTGAAATAGATACGGTTCGGACATGAACCCCATTTTCTAAACTGCATCATCCATCTAATGTGTCAAAGAGGAGCTATAATTTAGCTTCTCATAAAATGTTGTACTTCAATTAAGTACTTGTCATAGACACCTATTTACCGTCTATCAAAAGCATAACCAGCATATAATGTTCCCACTGCTGGGACACAGGCCTCCTCTCGGTGAGAGGGAGTGGGCTGTAATTCATCCCGCGGGTCCAGTGCGGGTTGGTGGATGTCATACGTATTTGAATGTTTAGTTAGAACTAACTAGGACATGCCGATTTTCTCATGATGTTTTCCTTGACCGTTTTGAGAGCAGTGGTGATGAAATAATTTACACAAAGTAAAACTCCTGTCAGGGTTCGAACCTATGACAACTCGTAAGTCGCGGCTGGGCCACTGGGCTACCACTTCTCTATTTACCGTTTGCTGCTGCCAATTTGGTTATACTATAAACCTTATTGTCTGTGTGGTTCCGGACGTAAAGAATAGCACCATCCTATTTCTTCCCGTGGGTGTCGTAAGAGGCGACCAAGGGCCGTACTAGAGAATGGGCAGCAGCGTTCTCTATGCATTTTAAACACCATACTGCGATCGCCAACCCGCCTGCCAAGCGTGGCGATTATGGCAACCCCCCGCCATTTTCGGGGTGGCCTATGTCCAGCAGTGGACGTCTTTTGGCTGAAATGATGAATGATAAACCTTATTATAATGTTGTATATCTATTTTTAAGTTTCGTCTTTTGAAAAGATTCGCCATAAGTTGACGCGGAAGAATAAAATGGTCGTGGGAGGTAAATGGTGTTTTTTTGCGTTATAATTAATATTGCAGTTGAAGACTCTACTTGTTCTCAGTTCTCACACACTATTGTCTACATTTCTTTTTAACCGACTTCAAAAAAGGTTCTCAATTCGACAGTATGTTTTTCTTGAGTTTGTTACGCGATTACTCCGACAATTATGAATTGATTCTTTTTTGTTTGGTAGTTCATACTTCAGAGGTGGTCGGTCCAATATAAGTTTTATTAACTTTGCTTGGGTTGTTTTTAGTTAGCTTCAATACTACGTATTTAATCTACTCGGTGTATGTTGATGATGTTATAAAAGTTCCTGGCACCGTTGTATACATAGCAAGTAGTGGTATACGAATTGGGGTAGTGTAAATAAAAATTTAAAAAATAAAAAACTTTTATACAAAAAAGTTTTTTTCATTTCTCCTTTCGCAAGTCTGCTGGAAGAAATTTCTTAAGAAATAAGCTGTACTTACTTTAGTATTCAAAATTATATCGTATCTCTGTGTATTTTACTGTGTGTTCCTACATAATTTAATAAAATAATTAAAGAAATGAATAAAAATGTTCTTATCCCAGTTTGATCCCACATAAATCTATTAAACTGGATCGAATAGATGCGTTGTTGGTTTTACCATAAGACCAGTAGAAATACGCTATACGATACTATACTCGTACATAAAAGTATCTATTCTTTTGTTCCCCTGTTCTTTTGTTTTGCTAGTTCTTTTGAGCCACTGAGCCCTCATTAGTGATTCTTTATGGTAAATCATTTTCATAAATCATTACCACATAAAACAGCGGTGTACACATGGCAGACGTGTACCGGTAGTAGGTACACCCACATTTCGCCAGTTATGTTTAAATCCCATGTAATAGGGAGCGAGCCTATTGCCATCAACCGGACACAAATCCGAGCTGCTACTGAGAAATTCCAGATAGAAAAACCCAATATCACTTTGCCTGACCCGGGAATCGAACCCAGGATCTCATGCTCAGCAGTAGCGATGGCGACCACTAGACCAACGAGGCAGTCAACGCGAGGCTACGTTACCAGTGTAGGCGAAATGATTGACGTCATTCTTCGTCGTCATTTATATTCTACCCGTCCCTGCTTCCCATGGTTTTTGCGACTTGACAAAACATAATTTCTTTATTATTGGTAAGTTTCATATATATATTTATTCTACATAAAAACCTTCCGGAATAAATTCTCAAAATAAAACCCGCATGAAAATCCGTTTACAGAGACATACACGAATAGCGACTTTTATTTATAACAAGTTAATACCTGACTAGCTATTGCGTTACAATGCCATTTTTTTTGTTATTATTATTATCAATTTATTTATTTTAGACATAGTCCATAAATTATATAAAAAAAATAATTTAATAAAACACATATCATTAAAATAATCAACAATAAATAAAATTACATATACTTACACATTAAAAATTATATAACCAATGTCACAATTAAATTAAATGTATAAATTCAAATATTACACATTATAACAATCAATAGCAAAATTAGACATACCGTCACCGTAACTTGACCGTCTTCTCAATAACTGCATTCGATTCGTTTTCAATCTGCGTAAATATGATCACATCTCTGCGCATCGGTCGCTTCTTAAGTGGTTGCCCATACGCCAGCGCAGAGAGCAAAGGGCGCTGACCACCTTATTTTTATTTCTTGACTCTCCCTCTTCTCCTAGTTATCTAGCCCCCCACTTTCAGTACATTTGCGCCAACCACAATAAAAATCTACGATCATCACACAATCGTCTTCTTCAATGTCCCACTCACCGCACTGACTTCATTCACTCTTCCTTCTTCGTTCAGTCTATCTCTCTGTGGAATGCGCTCCTCCAGGAAATCAGGATGGCCGATTATCCTTTAAAGTTAAAGTTCGCGAGCACATTCGTAAGAAGCTGGCAGTATCATCACAACGGTAATGTTTTCCCATTGATTGTTTGGTTTGTTAGTATATTCGTGTATTTATAAGGTCTTATATTTATTTATAATTAGGTATATATATTATATTTAAAGTTTTTAATAGGTATATATATGTATGTATATCCATAAATTTAAATAAATATTTATTCAACAATTTTCGTTATTGCACCTACCACTGCTTGTCTCTGCATCACCCAAAGGTTGACTGGTAGAAAATGCCTATGGCATTAAGTCCGCCTCTGTATATTTTTGTGTGCTTAAAGTGTTAAATAAATAAATACACAATAAAGTCGCATGTCAAATAATACTAGGAGAGCCGCTAACAAGAAGCTGCATCCACCTCTGTATCAGGGACAGGTCCCACCGCTCGGACAACACCCTCAGGAGACTGTTCGAGCTGCTTCGTAGGCAACTTAATAGTGAAGCGCCCCGCTTCCTTATGACTACGAAAAATCATCGCTCCGCGCCTCAGCAGTAATGAAACATCTCCAGCGCGCACACAACAACTTACCAAAGTTTCATCACAATCGGTTGAGCGGTTTTCCAAACCAAACCTGAAATCGCGAAAAAAAACCGGCCAAGTGCGAGTCGGACACGCACACGAAGGGTTCCGTACCATTATCTATAAAAATGGCAAAAAATCACTTTTGTTGTATGGGAGCTCGCTTAAATATTTATTTTATTCTGTTTTTTAGTATTTGTTGTTATAGCGGCAACAGAAATACATAATCTGTGAAAATTTCAACTGTCTAACTATCACGGTTCATGAGATACAGCCTGGTGACAGACGGACAGACAGACAGACGGCGGAGCCTTAGTAATAGGGTTCCTGTTTTACCCTTTGGGTACGGAACCCAAAAACGGGAAAAAAATCACGTTTGTTGTATGGGAGCCCCCTTAATTATTTATTTTATTCTGGTTTTTAGTATTTGTTGCTATAGAGGCAACAGAAATACACCATCTGTTAAAATTTCAACTAGCTAACTATCACGGTTCATGAGATACAGCCTGGTGACAGACGAACAGACAGACAGACGGCGGAGCATTAGTAATAGGGTTTCCGTTTTAACCTTTGGGTACGGAACCCTAAAAATCAGATGTTTCCCACATTTTCACGAGTTATGAGAACATAAATATAGGGAACAGCTGATTATTTTCTCGCGATTTCAGGTTTGGTCCCATAGTAAAAGTTGTTCATAATAATGACCCCTTAAGAGGTTGTGTGTTATTTATGTTACATATTATATATATACATTATTATATAGAAGTTTACAAATGTACTCGTATATCCTTTATCCTAAGTTTGAAGCTAGGACTTAGATATATGAAGAGATCCATCCATCTAGGTAATATTTACACAAAATGTAATATGAAAAGGTCTTATTTGATACTTGAAATAAAACTCGGCTTAGTTCAGCAATATGCTGATTTTTCAAGTCGTCGATTTCAGACCAGATTTAGTACACTTTTTAGACTAATGACAATGAAAAGTGATCTAAAAAGGACATTGAAGAAAAATAAATCAATATTTAATACCTCTAAACTACATTATTATTCATAATATCCAAACAGTTTCAGTAGTCAAGCCACATACAATTATTTTCGGCACTCTCATTAAATAATCATAAATCTCAAGATCTGAGAGAAAACGAAGTAACACATAATTATATTATTATTGTGAATTCGTAAATAATTTATTTATAATATTATCTTGCTGTTATTATATCAGAGGGGAAAGAATATGAATACACTGTGGCTTAGAAAGCGTAAGAGACACTAGCCCTTTGAGTCCCGTAATGTCGATGCGGGCCTGACATTTCGATATGTCAATCAGACGCGAAGCCTCACATAGGAAGGATAATCTTGTCATTTGGTTGTGATGCCTCTGTTCAGACAGGTATTATTATATTTACTTACGTTTCAAGCCAGTCTTACCATTACTTGCCTTCATGATTACTTGACGGAAAAGTTACGGTCACATAATATGGGGCATTTTTTCTACCTATGTGACTCAATGTGTATTTTTATCCCTGTTTCCTGAAATATAGCAGGGAATTTACTTTGTGTAAATGATTTCATCACCACTGCTCTCAAAACGGTGAAGGAAAACACCGTGAGGAAACAGGCATCTCCTAGAACCAAAAACTTCGAAGACATAAATATGTGACACCACATTGGGCGCGCGTTGTGGATTATAGCCCACTCCCTCTCACAGAAAGAGGAAGCCTGCATCTCAGCAGTGGAAACTCTATAGGCTGATCCTGCTTTCTCAAATAACGGGCACAAATACTTGTCGGTTGTTTGCCTGATATAAGCCGAAATAAATTTTGCGTGTTGGATGTTACCTTTGAGAGTAGAGCGATAATTTGTTTATATAACCGTGTAAACTTAAGATCGTTTACGACTTACAGCATTTCATACAAACTTTCAAACCCTTGTTTTTTGAAATGATTGAACCGATTTTAATGAAACTTCATACGCATAAGCAGGATACAAAGTTCTAAAAAGTTAATTAAGAACATTTTTGAAAAATAGTGTTACAGCCATACTAGACCAATTTTAAATTTTCCATAGAAACAGAGATTTTCAGTTACCTTTTTTTAAATAAAATATGTCGAAAATGTTCTTAACTAACTTTTTAAACCTTTGTATCGTGCTTATGCGTATGAAGTTTCATTAAAATCGGTTCAGTCATTTCGAAAAACAAGGGCTCGAAAGTTTGTATGAAATGTCGTACGTCGTAAACGCACTTAAAAATAAATTTGTTTTAATTTCTTATCATATTTTCTGTGCAAAGTAAATTCCTACGTCAAAAAACAGGGCTAATATTATCATAAGCAACCCAATTTTCCTTCCAGTAAATCTGTTTATAATCGACTTCAAAACAGGAGGAGGTTCGCCTTTATATTTTTTTTATGTATGTTCGTCGGTATATCCATATAATTTATTTTTGAATGGCTTTTAGTTCTAAAATCCTTTGTGTATTTTTATATTTTCCTGTTTCGTGTCACGGGGTTCGATGTTTTCTTCTCATTGACTGCTCATGGAGGCATGTGACATAAACTGCGAGCTACGGTTTTTCTTCTTCATGATAATGTTAGATGTCCGACTTTTTTATTTTTGCTCAATTACTTACTATCTTTAGAGGTATGAGGTGTAAAGTTCACTCATACTCTATAGAAAAGGGAGGATCCTCCGACCAGTCGGTGTCTTGTCTTGTCTGGTGGGCAACTGCCCGAAGGTTGATTTCGGGATGTTGTATATATGCTGGTTGCGCGGTAAACTCTGCTTGCGCGATGCAGGATTTTGCATGACGTAAGTGTGACGCGTTGTTCGCTGTGGCGATGTTGATGCCGCTACAAATCTTTCGATAGTAATGAAGTCTTGGTAATTGGATTTAGATGTAAATTGAAGTTTGGGTCCAACTGTTTGGTAATGGACCCTATCAGAATACCAGCACTGAGGCAATTATTTTTTATTGTCGCAGCATCATGCTGAGATGCTGCCTTTTGGGCTCGTACAGGAATTTGTTTTTATTTTCATTTAACTTTGTTTTTTTTTATTATTTTAGTTTTTCTGTTTCTAAGAGTGTCATCATCATCATCATCATCATCATCATCATCATCATCATTTCAGCCGAAAGACATCCACTGCTGGACATAGGCCTCTCCCAAAAGGGGGGGTTTGCCATAATCGCCACGCTTGGTAGGCTGGTTGTCTAAGAGTGTGTTTTAGTTTAATTTGTGATCTCCTATGTTGAGTCCCAATAAATATTTTTCTTTCTTTTCTTTATTTCACTCAATGGTTGAGCAGGACATTTCTTTGCCATCTAGTGAGAGGAAAAACGATTCATTGTAAACGGGTATAATTTCTCATAGTTGTAGTGCTGGCTGGCTTAGGGTTATTTCAAGAGCAACTGCTCTTGATCAATAACTGCTCTCCCTTATGTTCAAGAGCAACCGATTTTGAACAATAACGGCTCTCCTTTATGTTTGTGCATGAAAATATACTGCGATCAGTAATATGCAACCTGGAGTTAACTCCAGGCTACATATTGCCAGGGTTGCGGGTTTGTCTGAAAGGGATTTCGTGGCCCTCGCACACAGGCAACTGGAGGAACACGGGTGGGTTTTAGTCAGTAAAAGTCTGACACCCCGAGCTCCACCCAGAGCAGGAGAAGTTATTTGATAATTTCCCACCTGAAAAAACAGGGTACATAAATTACTTTACATCCATAATATAAACAGGCCCCCTTATTACAAAACAAGGTCTATCTTGAGACCCAGGTTAAAACATGGAGCCATTATTGATTTTCGAACTTTATTCCGACTATGGTAAAGTTCCTAAACACAAAACTGACAATTTAGTACCGAATTAAGTTTTCAGTTTTGTATAAAGAACGTTATTTCAATCACTGTGACGTTCTTGTTACAAAAACTGGCTCCATGATTTAAGCCATGTCAAAATATAAATCTTGTTTTGTAATAAGACGGCGGATGTTCAGCAGTCAAAGTACCACGACACTAGAGAACGTACTTTAAAGACCAAGTTGTATGCTAAGAGAAAGTTTCTGTTGATCAGTATGATAAACTACTGGCGTCATTTCCCTTGGGGATCGTGTGGGGCAACAAATTACTGTATATCAGTACAACGTTAATTAAGATATCTGTGAACGAATAGTTATATAACTTGACAATGCAATTGCTACTGAACTGCATTATCACTAAAAACATAATGCTTTATAATAATTGGGAATCTACTTACTAGAAAAAAAGAAAAAAGTTATTCCTGAATATGTTTTAAAACTCTGAACATGTCACGTCAACAATGTGAAATTTTCAGCGTCTTTGTGTCGTTGCATGTAAGGGCGGTTTTCGTAGGTTAAATGATACCACTGATGTGCGTACCGCACGACAGCGACGAACCAATAAAAAAAACCGGGCAAGTGCGTGTCAGACCACGCACAATGAAGGGTTCCGTAATTGGGATGAATTTATCGTAAGAACAAACATAACATTGTAGTTGTTTAGTATTTGTTGATAAAGCGGCAACAGAAATACGAGTGTCCGTGGAGTTTCTTGCACGTTCTTCTCCATAGGAACCTACTATTTGGAATGGGCAACTAGCTTCATATTTGTAACTGACCGACTACTTGACAATTCAAAAGTGCCTGTCAATGGTTTAATTGAAATAAATGCTTTGAGTTTGAGTTTGAGTTCACCTGTGAAAATTTCAACTGTCTAACTATCACGGTTCATGAGATACAGCCTGGTGACAGACGGGCAGACAGACGGACGGACAGCGGAGTCTTAGTAATAGGGCCCCGTTTTACCATTTAAAAATGGAACTAGCATAAATTAGGGTAAGTATAGTATTTTTATAACACGATGCAACGCGCGCTTTTCTCATGGTCACCACCGTACAAGCACGCTGTGAGTGTGTGCATGAAGACGAGTAGCGTCAGCACATAACACACACATGCAGTCGCGCACACACACACTTCCGACTTCACCATTGCTTCTGACGGTACCGAGAGCTCCTGCTCTTACACATGCATTCACAGCGTGTTTGCCACCACAAATAAGGCGCCTGTTGCTACGTGAAATAAAAATACTATATAGTGGAACTTGCTCCCCACCATCCAATCTAAAGTTTTTTTTTTTGGTTGGCAATTTATCAAATAACTGGTCCTGATCTGGGCAGAGCGGGAGGGCGTGTCAGACTTTTACTGACTAAAACCCACCCGTGTTCCTTCATTTGCCTGTGTGCCAGGGCCACGATTCAGACAACCTCGCAACCCTGGCAGGCATTGGCCCTAACAGACCCCGTCAGTTCGTGCTGACATTTCTTTGAAGCGCGCGTGGAACACAACGCGCTGTCGACCCGGGCCTGGTCCTTATCGGACGGTGAGCTACCCATCGCTGACCGTCCGCAAGCCCACGCCTACGGTGGCCGGGAATTGGCCTGCGACTCCCGACGCCTGGGGCGTCTCCCGCACCAACCAGGGTCGTGAGAGCACGAATTTTGCCTCTCCCCCACGCGTTCCGCCTCCTCTTTCGCGAGCATTACTGCTTCGTAGAAGGAGGTGCTCTCCATTTTAATCATCTCTTTCCCGCACACATTGAACCACGTGAAACGTTCGGCATATTTATATAGCAATACACGTCAAGCGGGCCAGAATGCCTGATATCCTACTGTTAGCGCTGTAGTTAATCTTCTTAATGAATTTTCATAGACAATTCCAGTTCATGCACAATCCATTCGTGACTGGCGTTCAGTGTCGCTGAACAATGGGGACGCGTATTTCAACGATGGATGTGGAGACCTTATTCTGGATACTGGGATTAAGTATTCACAATAAAAAAAAAACACAAATTGTAGGATAAAAAAGAAGTTGCCTGGTCTTGTGTGGATACTCAGATAAGGTTTGAAATTACTTGATGGATTTAGATAAAGCGATTTTCACCATCCACGTCGTTTCTTGAAGAAAGTGATTTAGAATTACTGCGTCATAGTTTTAAGTATGACACTGATTTATTAAGATAATATAAAATAGATACGTCACTGCTCATCCTTTTTTCGTCTGTTCGGGGGGAGGGGGGATACCTGCTATTGAAAAGGAGGTCAAATTCGTGACTTCACTTCAACACAACATAAATAGCACAGCTCAGTGCACTTACAGATTTAAATAGATTTCCATTGTTTTGGCAACGTAAGCAAAGCATTATTTCGTTTGGCTATCTTGGTAAGAAACAATGATAATGTAGTCTAAGTAGAGAGAATTAAATAAATGCATGTTTTCCTTCTATGTCTTAAAGACGCCGTTAACTTTGAACTTTTCATTTATTATATTCTACCTCAAAAAGATTTTACCTTTGTGAGGAAGAAAGAAATTCGCATGTGATGTTTTGATCCCTTTAAGGATTTACGTAAAGGGTCCGCATTGAAAAAATCCGCAAGACTTTCCTACCGGAACCCTAATCTTTTATAAGACTCAGAAGCGATTTATCGCAGAGAATTCTCTTTAAATATTCCCCTTTCAACATTCCACTACCGAGGAAGGTCTAGTACAAATACTGGATACACATACAATTTACGTTCATTTATAATCCATTGCTGTATTTCTGTGACATCTCCACGAACGATTGCCTTAAAAACAAAATTGGATTTGAAGCAAATACAAAATAACGTTTTTCTTATTAGTGTGGAGTTCAGAATAGTTCGCCTCGTTGATGTTACGTTTCTAGATACAACTTGACATTTGCCGTAATATGTGTTGCTTTGCGAAACTAAATCTTATGACAAAAGCATAAGAATCTTTTAGAATTAAGGTATTTTAATGTGAGAGGGAAGATGTTCGAGTTAATCGAACACTCAGCGAAAATGCATAATTGCATCGAACGCAAATATGCACATTCGCTCGTTCACCTAAATGTGGGCCAGTTCGCGTTCAGATCTCATTAGAGACACCACGACTCAAAACCTACCATTACCATTTTACCATACATTTCACCAATAAGTTAGTTATATAGTTTACCTTTTTTTACCAGTTCTTGTAACTAAGTGTTAGTGATTTAATATAGTTATTTCCCTTATAATACGAGACTTTAACTTTTACCATATATACCATATCCTATCAATACGAGAAAGGTGTGTTTGGTCACCATAGCGCCGAGCACTACTTTCTACATGGTCCTTCGAGCATTTAATTACCAGTACCTACCAAGTGAAACAGCGCCCCGCGAACCAGAAGATCGCAGAGGCGGTTGGAGCAATAAGGTCAGATCGAACCATTTATTTATAATAACCATTACCAAAAATTTACAAATCAACCAAATATGGATTCAGATTCTCTGTTCATCAGCCAAACGGAGCTCTATGAAATCCTGAACAAATTTTTAACCAACGTAAAGAAGGATGGATCCGAGAGGAAGACCATCGATAATTACAAACGCAAGGCTAATATTTTGGAAGCATACTGGCGCGATTACCAAGAAAACCATAAGAAAATGTGTCAGTATGCGAATTTTGACCACATTTACTTCAAAAAGGGTTGTTTCGATACAGTCCAGGAAGTTTATTTTAAAATTAAGGAAATTATAGTTAAAACCATGGAGCAGTTAGGCACAACGCAGCTGCAGCAAGAAAGCCCCCGTAGAACAAAAGAGGAAGAGGTACTACAACCATTACCAGGTATCCGGGCTAGGCAACCACTAAGCGCTGACAATCGACAGACGGAAGATGACGCGACGCAGCCACAACCAGGTACGTCGTCTCGCTATGAGGAGCCCTCCCAGCGAGAGAATTTTCTCTATGCAGAGAGAGAGTCCAGCAAGCTGAACGGGTTAGTGAAGAAGCAGCACATTAATTTCAAAGCGTTTATGAGAACTGTGAGTAATATACAAGTTGATAAGTTCGAGAATCAATGGCAATTCGAGAACGCTCTAAAATCACTAGATAGCCGATGGGGTCAGATTGACAAACTTCATTGGGAAATTGAAGGTGAGGATGGAGGCGACGATATTACGTACCAAATAGAATTCTGCAAGCACGAGGAAAAGTACAGTGAGTTGACAAACGAAATCAACAAAAAGATGTGGGCAGTGAAGCACCGTGAAAAGTCAGCTCCAAAGATGGACATCCCCGTGTTCAACGGGACTTACAACCAGTGGATTCCGTTCAAAGACTTGTTTAGCGAAGCGATCGATAAAAGCCCGTCCATGTCTAAGGCGCAAAAAATGCAGTTTTTGAAGAGTAAGGTGGCTGGAGAAGCCGAGCGTCTGATTCACCATTTACAGATTAGCTCTGACAATTATCAGGTATGTTGGGAGATTTTAAGCCACAGGTATGGTAACAAGAAATTGATTTTCACGTCCCATATTAACATTCTACTGGGACTTCCCAACATACAACAGCAATCGCTGGCCATGATCAAAAAACTGCATGACTTAACCAAGGAGACGTTACATGCTATTCAGAATCTGGGAGTGGATATAGCAACTTGGGATCCACTTTTAGTGCACCTACTAGCGCAAAAGCTTGATAACGATACCTTCACCGAATACATAGAATCGGTCAAGAATCCTCGAGAGCTACCCGATCTACAGGAATTCCTGGAATTCTTAGAGACGAAATTTACAGCGCTAGAAGCATCTCGTCGCAAGCAAGAACCAGCTAACCAAAAGACTACGCCGCAACAACCATCGAGAAACGGCAACTACTACCAAAACCAGAAGAAAAGTTTTCACCGAAATAATCATCAATCAGACAACAAAGATAATTCGAAGTCTAAAATGAATGCGTTACATGTGACACGGTCGATAACCTGTGCATTGTGCAATTCCGAACACGGATTGTGGCGTTGTCCTGATTTTTTACAAATGACGCACGAGCAAAAGGTAAACAAAATTGAGCAATTAAATTACTGCCAAAACTGTCTATGCAGTCATAATAACGAACCATGTCAATCGAACAAACGATGTCGTAAATGCTTAGCCACACATAACACGTTACTTCACGATACATTGACAAGACAAAGTCAAACTGCGTCAGCGGGAGAAACTACCAATTCTGTTGCATCCAAAAAGAGCGCATCAAGGTCATCTCACGTGTCATGGGATGACATGTCTGAAATACTTTTAGCCACCGCTATCATAAAAGTAAAGGGAGCTGATGGAACTCAGCACAAGATGAGAGCTTTAGTTGACCAGGGTTCTCAACTGTCGTTAATCAATGAAAACGCAGCCCAGGTCTTAGGATTGAAGAGGGCTCATTTCAAAGGTCAAATTTTCGGTGTCGGTGAAAGAGAAAATAATGCGAAGGGAATGTTACAGGTGACACTACAGTCTGCAAATAGTGAATTTACTTGTAACACGAACGTTATTGTTATGAATAATTTGATCAAACGACTGCCAAATAACACGTTTACCAAACCAACAACGTGGAACCATATCCAAGGGCTACAATTGGCCGATCCAGAGTTTCATATAAGCAGACCCGTAGACATGCTTCTAGGTGCAGAAGTTTACAGCAAGATAATGTTAGGAGGAATCTTGAGAGGAGATAAGGACAAACAACCAATCGCTCAACAGACGCAACTAGGATGGCTACTCTGTGGATCTATGAGACCACACTACCAATGCAACGTAGTTCTCAACAACACAGAAGATCTACTGAAATATTGGGAGAATGAAGACATAAACCAGAAAATAGAGATGTCCAACGATGACCATGAGTGCTTACAATTTTTTCTCAAAACCACTAAGAGGCTTGAGGACGGAAGGTACGAAGTTCGACTACCACTTAAGCCGGAACATAAAGATAAGTTGGGTGCAACTAAACCACAAGCATTAGCTCAATTTAGAAACTTAGAGAAGAAATTTGAGAGAAACAGCGAATTGAAAGCAGATTACAAAAAATTTATGGACGAATATTTCACATTACACCACATGATACCATGCAACATTAACCAAGCGACCGAATGCTACTTACCACACCATGCAGTCATTCGGGCTGAATCTACCACAACCAAACTGAGGGTAGTTTTTAACGCCTCAGCAAAGTCATCATCAGGGTACAGTCTCAATGACGTCATGTACAGGGGCCCAAATATACAAAAGGATCTTCAAGAGCTTATCCTAAAATGGAGACAATTTCAATTTGTATATACTTCCGACATCGAGAAGATGTACAGAATGATTCGAGTACACCAAGAAGATCAAGCTTACCAAAAGGTAATATGGCGAGAATCAAATAACCAACCTATACAATCATTTCAACTCGTCACGCTTACATACGGAACCAAACCAGCAGGATTCCTAGCGATGATGTGCTTGAAACAATTGGCGTCTGATGAAAGGCAGAAATTTCCTGATGCAGCAAAAGAATTGGAAGGCAGCTTCTATATGGATGACTTTTGCGGAGGGCGTCATTCAATAGAAGCAGCAAACAAGCTGAAATCCGATCTCATAAAATTATGCCGGTTGGGAGGATTTAATCTTAGAAAATGGACCTCGAACAAACCAGAGCTATTAACTGATTTAGAGAGAGGGCAATGTGACCAGTCAACATACGAGTTCAAGCAAAACGATTCTATCAAAACATTGGGTCTCTGTTGGAACCAACAGAAAGATAATTTTACTTTCAACTCAAAAATAGAACCCGAATTACCAGCAATAATTACCAAAAGAGCTCTACTGTCGGACATTTCCAAGTTGTTCGACCCATTAGGGTGGTTAACCCCCCTGAGCACTACCATGAAACTACTGTTCCAAAATGTCTGGTTGTCTAACTTAAAATGGGATGACCGTCTACCAGAGGCAATGAACTCCGAATGGATGAAATTAAAACAAGAATTTAGAGACATAAACAGTATGGAAGTCAACAGATGGCTAGGAATGGGAGAAAACCAAAACATAGAATTGTACGGATTCTGCGACGCCTCAAACAAGGCATACGCGTGTGTGATTTACTGCAAGGTAGTAAAGAAAGAAGGGACAACCATTACATTAGTTGCGGGGAAGGCTAGGTTGGCACCCATGAGCAAAGTCTTATCTATACCGAGACTAGAGTTAATGGGCGCTCACCTGTTAGCTCAGCTAATGCAAAAAGTTCAAAGTTGCTTATCAGATTACCCTACAGATGTCTACTGTTGGACCGATTCAACTGCAGTACTAGGATGGATACAAGGAGATCCAGCCCGATGGAAACCATTCGTAGCAAATCGGGTAACAACCATCACCAAAACCATACCATCAAAACATTGGCAATATGTGAAGACGACAGATAATCCAGCTGACTGTGCAAGTCGTGGTTTGAATGTCAAGCAACTCAAAGACCACAAGTGGTGGCAAGGGCCGTCATGGCTGCCGTCATACACAAACCAAGAAAACCACCAAACCATTTATGAGACGAGTTTAGAACTAAAGCCGTCTATTTTAAAACAAACCAATGCGGTAGTCATTGGACAACCAAGAGAATCGCTGACTACCGATATTATTAACCATTTATTATACAAATACAGCTCCATTACAAAAATCATACGTATTTTTGCGTGGATACTACGATTAGCTACCTTAAATAAACAAGTCCGCCGACCCTATCTCGAATTACACGAGCTTCGTCGCGTTAAACTGCTGATAATCAAAAACATTCAGCAGGTAGAATTTGCAAGCGACCTAGATTATATAAAGAAACACGGAAGAGTGCACTCTAAAAGCAAGATTTTGAGTTTGAATCCAACCAAAGATGAACATGGGATTTTACGTGTGGGCGGGAGATTGGAAAACGCCCACATGAGTCTTGAGATGAAACATCCCATCATCTTACCTCACGACCATATGCTAACCACATTACTCATCAATCAAGCGCATAAATTGACTTTCCACGGCGGAGCACGTCTAACGTTAGCAAACCTTAGACAACAGTTTTGGATTATCGGCGGATATATGGCAACTAAAAAGTTTATAAGACAATGTGTCATATGCAGAAAACAGAATCCCGTACGGCAGTACCAGCTCATGGGAGATTTACCAGAACCAAGAGTGAATCCAGAACATACGTTTTATCACTGCGGCATAGATTACACAGGTTTCGTAGAGGTCAAAGCTAACAAAGGACGAGGAATCAAGACCACTAAGGGGTACATAGCAGTTTTTGTATGCATGGTCACGAAAGCAGTTCACCTAGAACTTGTGTCAGACCTGAGCAGCTCCGCTTTTTTGGCAGCTTTAACCAGAATGGCAGCCAGAAAAGGGACACCACGACATATGTACAGTGACAACGGCACTAACTTTGTGGGAGCAAACAGGATGATACAGGAAGAATTTAACCAGCTTCAAGAAGTATTCAGTGAAAGTTTTAGGACCGAGATAACGGAGATGGGTATAGAATGGCACTTTAACGTACCTAGCTGGCCTAATGCCGGCGGTCTGTGGGAGCGAGCAGTACGCAGTCTAAAACATCATCTCAAGAGGGTCATCGGTCAACAAAGACTAACCTTCGAGGAGTACACCACATTGTTAGCTAGACTAGAAGCGTGCCTCAACTCTCGACCTCTTTGCGCGATATCCGAGGATCCTGATGATGTAAACTTCCTTACACCAGCTCATTTCTTATCAGGAAGACCAGGAACAACTATAATAGAAACAGAGCAAGATGCTAGAACCAGATGGCATCTAACCAACAAATTATTCCAAGATCTTTGGAAACGATGGAAGACTGAGTACTTGGTACAACTCTCATCAAGAAGTAAATGGATGGAACCACAGAAAAACATCAGAATTGGAGATCTAGTGGTGATTCATGATGAGAATCTACCTCCAGGAAAATGGGCTCTTGGACGTGTGGTTGACACACATCCAGGAAACGATGGTTTAACCAGAGCGGTTTCACTAAAAACAAAAAATGGGGTCATGAAACGCCCTATTGTGAAACTCTCCGTTTTGCCCGTAAACCAGAATAACACAACGATATCAAAACCAGATATAAAACCAACAACCAAATTAACCGAAAGGAAAAGAAAACCGAGATCAAAAACCGCAACTGTAGCAGCAGTTTTACTGAGTTTTTTCATGTTGATTTATCCATCTTACGGTTTAGACAACGTCAAAACATTTCCAAGCAACCAGACGCTTTATTTTGACCCTATTTCAAAAGTACAATTAATCAGAGATAAATGGACATTAGTTATGTACTACGACATGGGACCCTATTGGACAGGCATAAACACCTACAATAAAATTGCAAATTATCAAGAAAAAATATGTGCCACCATTGAAACACAAAGCCATTGTAATACGATCGTGCAACAAGCCCGACACGATTACCAGGAACTCGAATACTACAATGAACTTTTGCTAACACAGCATTTTGATGTCCACGCTAGACGGCGACGCGCCACATGGAAGACGGGTCGACGCCGACGAGGCCTTATCAACGGTATCGGCTATCTAGCGAATAACTTATTCGGAGTGTTGGACTCACGTTTCGCAGACCAGTATGAAAAGGACATTGAAACCATACATCGCAATGAGAAACACCTTTCAAATTTATGGAAAAATCAAACTTCCATAATTGAAGCAGAGTTCAACATTATGAAGAGAATGGAGATCACTGTAAACAAACAGCACAAGTTAATAAACAGGAAGCTTATGGAATTGCAAGACAACGCAAGCACTCTCCAAAGAGAATTACAAAATATTTCATACGTCAATGACTTCACATTGTCAGCGATGTCTGGAAACAGCTTGCTGCAAGGATTAAGGCAACTTCAAGACACGTTGCTCGATGCATTAACAGACATCTACCACGGTCAAATTAGTATACATTTACTGCCACCAACGCAACTAAAACGTGAGCTCCAAACCATATATGGCCAGATGCCAAACGAACTCACACTACCAATCACTAATTTAGACACTGAACTTCAGTATCTTTACAAACTACTGAAAGTCAAAGCCAGAGCGACACAAAAATATGTTATAATCGAAGTTACTTTTCCACTTATATCCAGAGAAAGCTTCAATCTGTACAATATAATACCTGTACCGCACCAAACAGACACCATCATGACCACAATAATACCAGTCTCCGAATATGTGGCAGTGAACCTAAAGAAAGATTCCTTCTTTAGCATGTCCACACAGGAACTGACGGCATGTCTACACCATGGACCAACTTACATCTGTCAGCTGCTAAAACCAATTACAGACCTGCAAAATGACGAAAGTTTTTGCGACAAGAACTCGACAGCCAATAAATGTAAAGTAGAAAAAGCCAACTGCGCTAACGTCTGGCTTGAATTACATTTGAGTTTTCAGCACTTTTACTTTTGTTGTGACACCTATACAATAAAAATAATATGCGGCGATCATGTAGCAGTTCGTCAGCTGAGCCAAGCCGGGGTCATTGGCATAGGTCAAGAGTGCGTTATCAAAGGAAAGGACTTCTCATTATATTCAATACGACATCAGTCCAACCAAATGAATATTTCACCAACCATTTACATGCCTGAATTTGATCAGATTAATCATTTGATTAACATCAAAATCCCTGACGAAAAACAGACTGATGACGGGAACATAACCATATCCATGACCAGTCTGGGAGAGGCGATAGAAAAACTGAAGAAAAGCGATTCAGAAATTGACGATATATCACCCCATGATATCCACCAATATGTAATTTGTTACGTGTTGATGTCGATCGCCCTATGCGTGGCCGCAATCTGGTCGTGGCGGACCGGGCGATGTCGCCTGTGTCAGAAAGCCGCCGCTGGGCACCGTGGCGAGGGATCCCACCGGCAGCAGACCGCGGTGACCCCGCCACCTCCGAGACCTCGACGCCGCAGCGAGAGTCGCTGCCAACAGGAGTTAGCAGCGGCTCCGCTGACACCGAAACCAACCAGAAGACAGGAATCATATAGTGAAGTGCTCAGTGCCAGAGATCTTAAGAACCAAAGTGACGGTTTTCGTTTACACAATTATGCCAAACGCTGGCCTAGCGCGAACTATAGTGCGATCAAACGGGACAAAAATTCTAACACTGGCAATCAAAATATTGCTTTTACTGTGGAAGACTCAACAGTGTAAATTTAAATCGTCGTTAATGTTTTTTAATAAGTATAATTATTTAAGTAGACTTTTTGTTTACTATGCTTAATCAATGTTTTATACCTACCAGTTATGATTACTAGAAACGAATGTGTTAAGTAGTTTAATGTTTTTTGTACACACCATATCATGTAGCTTTAGCTATCATCCCGCATTTCTTCTCGCTCTTGGGAATATGTTCGAGTTAATCGAACACTCAGCGAAAATGCATAATTGCATCGAACGCAAATATGCACATTCGCTCGTTCACCTAAATGTGGGCCAGTTCGCGTTCAGATCTCATTAGAGACACCACGACTCAAAACCTACCATTACCATTTTACCATACATTTCACCAATAAGTTAGTTATATAGTTTACCTTTTTTTACCAGTTCTTGTAACTAAGTGTTAGTGATTTAATATAGTTATTTCCCTTATAATACGAGACTTTAACTTTTACCATATATACCATATCCTATCAATACGAGAAAGGTGTGTTTGGTCACCATAGCGCCGAGCACTACTTTCTACAGAAGATTTATTTTGAGTTTTTAAGTGTAAATCCTTTGTTGGTGGGCGTGTAGGTGTATCACAAGGGTTACAGATTCGAGATGCCGTGTTAGTTATAACTTATAATTATAACACTTTAATGCTATAATGATTTCAGTGCAATAGAGAGACGGAACTATAGATTACCGATAGCACCATCCCTTTTGCGGACTGGAATCATGATGACATTACAACTTTTTATAATATCCCAGATTTGTGTTTTCGTTTAGTAGAACAAAGATTTAAAAAAATAGTGAAATAGTGCTAGTAATTTTTTTAAGTATGTACTTACTTAAAAAAAAATTAATTTACTCCCATTAAACCTTGAATTATTGATACGTACATCAAAATAGAACTACCGGCAATCACTTTTATAAAATGTTTATCCACTGTTTTATTATTATTATTACTTTTATCAGGGAAATTAATTGTTATGCAAGTTGACTACCAACTTAAATTGTCCGTATATTCCAACCATAACTGTCATTCTTTGACAGTTGTATGAAATGGTTTTAACACGGCAAATTGACGTGGGTTGTCAATTCGCTTTACTTATTAAGACGCTAACAACAACTAAAGTGCGGTCACTGTCGGACTGCATAGAAAAGAAAGAGAAGCGCGATGACACAACGCGTCTAATTTATTTCGAAATGTGAAGAAAATATCTATTTATTCAAAAATTATTTGAGTAATCGAAAATAAAAAAACAACCAAGTTCTGCGTTCAAATAAGACGTTCTTGTTATTAATTAAATATCAACGTAGGTTGATATTTACAGATAGCTTGTATTGAAAATCAAGGTAAAAAGTTACTTTGCCGTTGCTTTGTATCGAGATTTTTTTTGAGGTCAATACGTCTTTAAACTTGCGTCTATAGTGGGCGGCAATTCGGAAAACTGATGATAACAAAATCGGGGGATACAGTTTGGTGTGGCAGCTACATAGCTATCATTTACATCCAAAATGTATATCCATATCTATCATTACACCACTGGATAGCTAAAGGATCAAATAAATCGTTACAAAGAAAATATTACCCGTTACGTACAATTCATGTAAAACACACGGCCGTATCCACGACACACCCACACCCCGATTTTACCAAAACGTGTTTTGGTAACAAACAAGTTCTGAGAAGTACCATATTTCAATATTAACATATATTTTTTCTGCTACCACAAACTATATAGATTTGGCAATTTTTTTTTAAGACTTAGACAGGCTTAATTTTTCTGACCGTAATCTCTCCCAAAAATCGCCACACTTTGTTATCATAACGAAGTGTGGCGTCCAATGCGTTTTGTTCAAACTCAAACTCAAAACATTTATTTCAATTAAACCTATTACAGGCACTTTTGAATTGTCAAAGAGTCGGTCAGTTAGTCAGAAAGTTGAAGCTATTTGCCCATTCCAAAACGTAGATCTCTATGGAGAAGAACAGGCAAGAAACTACAAGGACACTCTTTTAAATCAAGATATTACAAAATCCTGGGTACATTATTCTTGTTGCTTCTTTATGTGAGAACAATGTAAACAATTATATTACTTATTTGTTGGTATTGGATACCTACAATGTAGGAATGTTATCTATTCCGTTCAGCAGGCTTGGCACCAGGAACCGTAGAGAAGCGTTTTGTCGACGGAATAGTAGACAAAAATGACGTTTGCACATTGTGCTTTTTTTTTGGGTGGGAAATCATCAAATAACTTCTCCCGCTCTGGGCGGAGCGGGAGGGCGTGTCAGACTTTTACTGACTAAAACCCACCCGTATTCCTTCATTTGCCTGTGTGCCAGGGCCACGATATCCCTTTCGGACAAACTCGCAACCCTGGCAGGCTGCAGTTCTGTCTATGTTTGTGAATAGAAAAATGCGTCGACAGTGAACTGTGAACTGACCGTTGTGTTTGTGACAAGAGAATGTATGCGAAACTGATAAATGAATTATGTATGGAGTAGGTTCATTGTTTGTGTTGTACTGTGGTGCATGTGTCTTCTATTGTGATGCAGTTTACGTATGTTTTTCTTAGTAAAAAGTACCGACTACAATCTATCAGCATACACCTAATTCTTATTTTATAAGTCAAACTAAAACTCAAAGCATTAATTGCAAATAAACCTATTACAGGCACTTTTGAATTGTCAAGGGGTCGGTCAGTCTGAGTGATGAAGCTAGTTGCCAATTCCAAAGCGTAGATTTGCTTTATACGTGATATCTATATTTTTTTTATAATGCATGTTGACATAATTTATTATTGTATAGCACTAGGCAGAACATAATGGATTTGTAATTTACCTAACATCTGCCTGTATGCCCACAATAAAAAGATTTGATTTGATTTGAGAGAAATATACGTACAACTTTGGAAGAGTACCAAAATGAACAATTAGTACTTATTCTGCTACTTTCAGAACGCCAGATCGTCCAGTAATTGAAGGTGCGCAGCGTCCAAGCAAAGCAAAGTATTATTTACTAGCTGCGACCCGCGGTTTTACCCGCGTAAGTCTCGATCCCATGGGAATATCGGGATAAAGAGTAGCCTATAATTATGTTAATCCAAAAAAAAAAAAAGGTTGTCAGCTTCCTCCATACAAAATTGTATCAAAATTGGTCCAGCCGCTCACAAACCTTCGCCTTTATAATCATAGTGTGATGATATGTGTGATTAAAAAAAAAAATTCAGACTAATAACAAACTTAATAATCATGCATGGTCCAGTTTGCTGATTACAACGTTGTATGTTGATCAAAATATGATTTGCAAATGTAACAAATATTTAATCGTTTAAAGGGTTCCGTAGTCAAAATACATTTTTATTTAAAATGGAAAGGATTCAACTAAAATCATGATAAATCCAACAGTATGCGGATTCAAAAACCTATGAACCAAAAATAGAAATCAATAACGTTATAAATTGAAACAGTGACTACATTTTAGGCATCAAACCACTTCCGCGGTTGAAATATTCATGACTATACGTTTGTTTAGAATTGAAATATTGGATTTATGTTATTGACTGTGATGCGATGTGTGTGGTGTGTTAATGCTTAATGGGTACACGTAGTGATATGTACACTTGTACAGTCGTATAGAAAAATCGAATACGTTTTCAATGCATCTACAGTAATACCCCGCTTTTCGCGAGGTTATATATTATAAGGTTATACGTTCCGGACAAAATCTCCAAGTATCAAAAAATGATAAGAAGTAAATCTATAGGTATTGTAGGAGGTGAAGCAACAGTAGTGCATCGCGATATACAAAAACGGTTGAAAATGGCGATGCGTATGATTTTAGTTGTCTGCCAATAATATGAAAGTTATTTCGCAGTTTAAATTAAACAAAAAAAAAATACACCAATAAGTTAAGACATTTTTATTTAGTTGATTAAATTTCCTTTTTAGGGTTCCGTACCAAAATAGTAAAAAGGAACCCTTATGGTGAGACTAAGTCTGTGTGTCTGTCTGTCTGTCACACCTAGATATCTCAAGAACTACTAATGCTATCAACTTGAAATTTAAAATAGTTTTAGATGACGTTTGCCCAACTATTTTGCAAGTAAGAAAGAAATTAAAAAAAAAAATATCTTTTTTGCAAAAAGGACTGAAAGGGAGCCTTAAAAATGAGAAGTGGGTCTACTAGGGCATGTGGGGTATCATATGAAAGAACGCTGTTTGCACATTCTCAAACATTTTTTAATTTTTTTTTAGGCTTACATTTTTACATTTTTCATCAAAAGTCAGAAACCATGCTTCTGACTTTTGATGAAAAATGTAAAACAAAATACCGTTCCCCCCCCTTTATCTCCGAAGTTTGCGTAGATAAAAATCTGAAATTATTCTATGTGATAGAAGTATATGTAAATATTACAGGAAAAATAAAATGATGTCTCTTAATAACACAGTTTTTCAGAAATCATCAACATCATATATATGTACGGAACCCTCGGTGTGCGAGTCCGAATCGCTCTTGACCGGTTTTTTATTTATGGTTGCAAAAATAATAATAGTTGTCGCTCAATATATTGAGCACTTTAAGACTAAAAAGTATTAGGTATACATTTTGTGTTCTTTCTTGCGATTTTTTTTGATGATTTTTACTAGATTATTTCTTTAAAATATCTTTGTCTAAGGCTTTTTTATGTACTTGACTATACACATTTTTTTGCCCTGCAGTTGGACAATAATAGGCTGGTTTTAGTGTTATTATACGTCAATTAAAAAGGTAAGATTATCGCCCCAATGTCTCAAAAAAAAATTAAAACCAAATGATCTCCTAAAAACACTGCCTTATCAACACGGATACTCTGCATTACTTAACTCTTCCACTATCTAGCATACAAGACTATGTACTTAAAACCGTCTGCATCGAAACTTTCTTAGCATATACAGCAAGAGCATTTTCTTCTTAATTAGCGAGGGCGAGTCCATTGTTTTAACGTTCGAGCCACTTTCCATTCGCATTCGCTTCTGTTCCCTGCCAAATGGTTTAAATTTTTTGTTTTTATTGCTGTTCAGCTAATTTCTCGTTCTCAAGTTTTATGATATAATATTTTAAGTTTTTGTTAGCTCTATTTAAATTATGGGATATTACTGTTCAGAATGTTTACACCTATGTTTATTTTATGAGCTATAAAATTAAACGTTGGTGCGGCTATAAAACGATGGTTATCCAATTTGTTCACGGGATCCATGCTTGTTCCATAAACTCATCTCTATGTAATTTCATTTGTCGTCATGTGAAATAAAATTTTCTGTCCCGTTACTGCAGCTAAGTTCGGGAATAAAAATTGAACAAAAAATTGCTCCCTTTTATACCCAACAAAGACATAACACACTCTGTTAAACACATTCTTCGAATACTCGTTACAATTCCTCCAGAAAAACTTGGTCATACAAATAGTACATTCCCGGTTCGTTTCTAGGTCGCAGGCATAGTATGTCAACAATAGGGAATGGCTGGAGATTAAGAACGGAGGCAACTGTAGCAAGAAATGCAAGGAGTGGGCCATGTACAGAGTGGGCCACGCATGGCAAGTACTCCGCGTTAAACTTGTGTGATATCCGCTGCCGTGCCGTCAGCCCTAATGAAAGGAGCTTTTTATGTTTTCTTCGAAGCGCTACGGGAAAATCTTTTGGAAGATTACTGTTCATCGCAGGAGACTACGTTTTGCGTAGGTGTATTTTCAAGTTTCTATGATGTTCATATTGAGAGAGCTTTTACGTTCGTTTTGATGCACCATATAGCATACCTACTGCAAGACATCTATCTGTGTTGTGATTGCATGTACTTCTAAGTAAGAAGCATTGAACAACAATCGTTCAAAAACGTGTGTGTCAGGAGTCCCCGTCAGGAACGAAGTTCCTTCTCACGTATGATTTAAAACCAAAACGAAATTTTCGCAGCCGCCATCTTGGATTTACATTTTAACCTCACGATCGGCTTTAGCACTCTCGAAAACTATGAAAACGACACCCATGATGAAGAATCTTGGATTTTCATTTTGTCAAAAAATGGGTCTTATTTATACACTTCTTAGTATATACCTATTCAATGCATATTCAAACATTTTTGCACCGGTTTTGCTAAGTAATGGGGTACCTTAGTATGTAACGTATACCTACTCCCCTCACGAACGTTTAACTTTGCGATATAATGGTAGAAGGCCTTTGTTCAGCAGCGGGCGTATACGGTCTAATATAATGATGATGACGTATATAATGTCAGTTTTTAGGGTTCCGTACCCAAAAGGTAAAACGGGAACCCTATTACTAAGGCTCCGCCGTCTGTCTGTTTGTCCGTCTGTCCGTCTGTCACCAAGCTGTATCTCATGAACCGTGATAGTTAGACAGTTGAAATTTTCACAGATGATATATTTCTGTTGCCGCTATAACAACAAATACTAAAAAATTGAATAAACTAAATATTTAAGGGGGCTCTTATACAACAAACGTGAATTTTTTGCTCGTTTTTGCTCTATACTGATAACGGCAACAGGTAGACGCTTGAAATATTCACAGAATATGTAGATATATATTGACTTCAATAATAAATAATTAAATTAAAATAAAACAACTATTTAAGGGGGGCTCCCATACAACAAACATGTTTTTTTGCCATTTATATAGATAATGGTACGGAACCCTTCGTGCGCGAGTCCGACTCGCACTTGGCCGGTTTTTTTTTGTTGTACAGGTCAAATAATATATGTTAAATTATTTTCGCCTTTGTGCCACAATTTATGTAGGTGCGTGCACGTTACCATGTACTCGTAGATCCTCATTAATTAGTTAATTAATGAGTGAGTTAGGTTGTAAGGGAAGGCCGCAACATGTATCTTTCCCAATAGGTCAGCATTACCTGTTCAATGCGTACTTGGCTGCGTTATGTTATAGTTTATACAGTAAAATGGAGCTGGAATACAGAAACTACCAGCTCCACAAATGCGCACACATTTTCAATCACAGTCTTAATTTTGAAGGAAAATAATCTGTCAACGTCAAATGTTTGAAAAATTTGTCTGCGCGACCACATACTCGTAGATGACTCAATGAACATTGTTGAATGAATGAATGCGTGAAAAATGAATCGCATTGGAATTGCAAATGTGTTGTGCAATTATCCCATAGGTTTATATTTTAGTGTAGGTACTGTTAGGTGTGTTATGTTGGTTGTGTGCTGTGTTTAATACGGAATCCAGAAACGAGCACTGGGGCTCTGCCTGGTATAGGGTCGCTGCAATTTGCTGAGCGATGGCCGTTTTGCGTGGATGTAACGCATATTTTCCCACAACTTGTTCCTTCGTATTTGGAACCCTTATAGGATCACTTCGTTGTCTGTCTGTCTGTCAGTCTGTCAAGACCCTTTTTCTCAAGAACCCGTGGAAGTATCAAGATGAAATTAATATCAAATACGTACGTATACGGTCCCCAAGAGCTCAAACAAATCAAACTTCTAAGTCAACGCAATACAAAAATACGGCGATATATCCGACATATTTTGATACTCAAAAATACCTAAATCAAAACCTATAATAGGGTATTTCCCGTGGACCTAGAACCATGAAATTTGGCAAGGTCTCACAGCACAAGTAAAGGAAAAAGTCCGAAAATCATTCATTTGCAGTTAAAACTGCAAATTAATGACTTACTCTACTTACTACGGACTTTTCTTCTTTCAATCATATAAAAAAATTACGATTAAAACTTACATTTACAGTTGGAAAATTGACTGTGGCATGTATCGATGTATGGGAGAACATGTTTTTCAACTACAATGTTAAGTTTGTTTTTGAGATAAATTCATCCCAACTACGGAACCCTTAATTGTGCGTGGTCCAACACGTACTTGGTCAGTTTTTTTTCTTTGCGTTATGTTTACCGCAAATAAATGTGTTTTCTATATTTCTTTAGAACCAAGACAAGCGTTAAGACGCTGACAACAGCTAAACCGCGGTCACTGTCAGACTGCATACGCAAGAAGAGAAGCGCGATGACACAACGCTTGTAATTTATTTAAAAATATGAAGCAACTATCTATTTACTTAAAATGAGTTGAGTAATCGAAAATAAAAAACAATCAAGTTCTGCATACAAATAAGACGTTCTTGTTATTAATTAAATACCAAATGTACGTTGATATTTAATACAGATATTTTGTATTGAAACTCAAAGTAAAGGTATAGTTTACCGTTCATTTGTATAGAGATTTTTTTTTCTTAACGTGTTTTGGTAACATCCAAGTTCTGAGAAATATGTTCAAGAATAACGTATATTTTTCCACTACCATATAAAACATAAGCCCAGACTTCGGTATCGCTTGTTGCTGACACAACAATATACCTGACCACTTGGCTGTCCTACTTACCATCGATTTGTCGCTGTCTAAGCACATTAGCAGACCGCTTCAAAAATGTAATGTAGCCTTGAAGATGATTTAAGCAATTTTTTGTTTCAACCTAGTTTAATAATACTGCAGTCGCAATCATAATCGTGTAACTAAGTGCTAACATTTATTTTCCTTTGATAATATAGAAATTATCTACATGTTTAAGACCTTAATTATTAGTGTATAAGTAAATTATAAATAATAAATTAACTAAAATGTCACTATTCTTAAGATTTATGTTAAATATTGTTAAGAAATCAGTTGTCCTAATAGTAATTGTAAGAACTCAAGCCGCCTGTTTATCCTAGTACAGGCATCATACTTTGTAATACCTACATTATTTCATAGATTTATACTGTATTTTACCCATTTTTAATTTTTGAATAAATTTTATTATTATATTATTAAAGATTACACAATTTTTTTGTTTAAATCAAGCCTACTTTTATCATTTGCCTCTTGTTAGGACCTTAGAAATCAAAATAATATCACAGACTGTGCCACACCGCGCCCGCGTAATAGATAAAACACCATTTCCATGCGGTAAAAGTAAAAGTTGCACCCAGTTCAAATTTCCCCCATCAACATTAACACGGGAAGGAATACCAAACTTGTTTACTTAATTCGAAACACAAACGACACAAAATAAATAAAGGAAACAAATAAAGTGGTTTGGCAACTCTGGTAAGCTCACAGTGGATGGAGTAATAAAATGTAAATAGCTACAGAAGTGTTAAAAGGAGTCGCGGTAAAAGTTTAGCTCACGCGAACTTAGCACTTGATGGCGTCCCTCGGAGTAAGGGGGTGGTCTAAGTTAATAGAGAGTGTGGTGGTGATGGACTAAGAGAGCGATTAGGAAACGCGAAAAAAAGGCGCTCACGAAGATGCTTGAGTACTTTAGTCGGTGCTACTTTTTGAGTTAGAAAGAAAGAAACGTCAGAAGCTAGGTAGGTGCACGGTTCCAATTGGTCGTATCCTATGGAGAAGAGCCGGCAAGAAACACCACGGTTACACTTTTGAAAAATAATTGGCTTTTACAATGTTAATAGGTATGAGAGGACAGTGTAGGCCCGTCAACAAGTACCAGGTACTTAACACAATAGGAAATGGTCTAAAAATCGAACGTTCTCACATTCACAAAATATAAAAACAAAATCTTTATAAAATTTAATTAAAATAATAAAAGTAAAAACCTTGTTGAAATTAAAATTGTGTATAATGTTAAATATTAATTTAATATTATAAATATAATATTAAGTTAATATTATAAAGATAATATTAAGTTGGTTTTGCTTTTGCTTAGTGTGATTAATAATCAATGTAAACTAAGATCTGTATAATAAAAATTAAATGCTGTTCATTGGTAAGCGCATCACTTCAGAAAGGCTGGACCGTATTGTCAGTTTTTTATTTTAAATGTTCGTTATATATTCCTAATCAGGTTCTCACGGAAACCAAAATTTGAAAAGTTATCGGAATGGAAAATTCGGGAAAATTGAAAGCACATTATCAATGTTTTTTTTAAATGAGTTATAACATTTTGGACTGTACAACGTCTGGCGGGTCAGTTAGTGTCTTATAATAATTTCGTAGAAAGAACCATTTCAATTTTGAGAAAAATTGCATGGCCTGTTGCATTGTAATATGCATAGAAATATCTATTGAAGAGATAGTCAATCTATCAGCCTTTCCCCAACTATGTTGGGGTCGGCTTCCAGTCTTACCGGATGCAGCATACCAGTATTTTGCATGGAGCGACTGCCTACCTGACCTCCACAACCCAGTTACTGGGTAATACGATACCCCTTGGTAAGACTGGTTGTCAGACTTTCTGGCTTCTGACGACCCGTAACGACTGTCAAAGATCCACAAATGACAGCCGGGACCAACGGCTTAACGTGCTTTCCGAGGCATGGAAGGGTCTTGGTATGTGAAGATGGTCACCCATACATGGACTATCCGCGGCAAGCGTAGCATAAACTGATCGGTCAACCAGTTTTTTTTTTTCGGTTGGGAAGTTATCAAATTACTTCTCCCGCTCTGGGCGGAGCGGGAGAAGTGTCCCAGGGCCACGATATCCCTTTCAGACAAACTCGCAACCCTGGCAGGCATTCGCCCTAACGGACCCCGTCAATTTGTACTGCCATCTCTCTGAGGCGCGCGTGGAACACAACGTGCCGTCGACCCGGGCCTGGGCTTTATTGGACGGCGAGCTACCCATCACTTACCGTCCGCAAGCCCGTGCCTACGGTGGCCGGGAATTGGAGCGACTCCCGACGCTCCGACCCGTGCGGCTATTATTACTTAGCCACAAGCAAGCAAGAGACAGTAAACGCTCTGAATTATAACTTGCACCAAGACGTAAACGGTTCCCCCTAGCTGGTGAAATCCGCCACAAATGGTTTCAGAGAGAAATATAAGTATTAGAGTTATATTGAGTCAGAAATTATGACGATTGTATTAATAAAATCTCATTACGCTCTCGTGTTTATGTTGTGATTAACGTTTTATTGTTTAGAGTAGGATTAAGTACCCTTTCTAAATAATTTCAGACAACATCATAAATGAGTGAAAAATATTTAAGTTTTCAAGTTAGCGTCTCCAAGGTCTTTAGTTAATTTCAGCATGTAGGTACTTTATTATTAAAATATTTTCTGTTATCAAATTCATTATGATGGCATCTGTAATGTCATAGATTGAAATAAATGGCGTTCATCGCCTAAAACAATGCGCTCAATTATTTTTCTGACGGAGAGTAATCTGTTCAATTATGGCGGATTAAAAATACATTTGGCAAATGGAGAGTAATTTTGATGTTCTAATGAAAATTTTTTTGGATAGAGTTTTTCATTTGGGGCTTTATTATTATTAACTTGCTAATGCTGGACTTGGGTTTCTTGCTCGGTAGTTATATATCATATACAATCATATAACATCACACCACACCACACCACATCACCACACACCACACCACACCACACACACCACACCACACATCACACCACACCACACCACACCACACACCACACCACACCACACACCACACTACACACCACATCACACCAGTCCACTACACTACACCATACCACACCACACTTTACCCACAACTTTGTCTCCCTCACAAAGGATTCATTGGATGTTATATTATTATTTTTTTAAGATGCCTCTGTGGATTAAAAATAAAATGTTTATTTATTTATTATTATTATTGGTTGCAGATAATTATAGCTAATGCCATTCGTCGATTCCTAACTAATATTATAAATACGAAAGCGAGTTTGTTTGTTATGCTTTCAGCTAAAATAGCTGAACGGATTTGGATGAAATTTGGCACACAGGTAGAACATGACCTAGGTTAGGTGACGATATAGGCTAATTTTAATCATGGATCGAGAGACGAATTCGTGGGCAACAGCTAGTATTTATATAATCTGTTAATGTTAGGTAATTGATATCATCATAATTCATAATTTCAGCCGAAAGACGTCCACTGCTGGACATAGTCCTCCTCCAAGCACCTAGTGCTTTTGTCATTTGACAGGGGGGGGGGGGCTTGCCATATTCGCCACTTGGACTTGCTATCGCAGTATGGTGTTACAATGCATAGAGATCGCTGCTGCCCATTCTCTAGTAAGTCCCTTAGTCACCTTTTAGGACACCCATGGGAAGAAATACGGTGGTGCTATTCTTTACGTCCGGAACCACACGGAACATGATTGATATGGCACTTACTAAATCCTTGTTATCGTTTTACCGAGTTACTGGGTTGTGGAGGTCAGATAGGCAGTCGCTCCATGTAAAATACTGGTATTCAGCTGCCGGTTAGACTGGAAGCTGAACCCGACATAGTTGTAAAAAGGCAGGCAGATTGATTGATAGGGATATCCTTGATCAAACAGCTCCAAAGTTAATTAATATCATAACATCACTCCTGTAATTCCTGAAGGGTTATCGCAGTCCACTGGTGTATATAGGCCACTCTCAGGCTGTGCCACAGCACCCTGTCCTCCGCCTTCCGCATCCAGTCTGACCCAGCCACCTTCTTAAGCTCGTCGGTCCATCTAGCTGGGGGGCGTTCCACACTACGCTTGCCGATACGTGGTCTCCACTCTAGGACTCGTCTGCTCCATCAGCCATCGGTCCTTCGACAAACATGGCTAGCCTACTGCCACTTCAGTTTGCTTACTCTGCAAGCTATGTCGGTAACTACGGTTCTTTTCCGGAACCCTAATCACCCTGAGGAGGTGTACCCTAATCAGCCACATTTGACCAGTTATATTTAAATCCCATGTATTGTTGAGGCGAGCCTATCGCCATCAACCGGGCACAGATCCCGACTCCGGGCTGCCACTGAGAAATTTCTGGAGTAAAAACCCAATAACACTTTAACCGACCCGGAAATCGAACCCAGGAGCTCATACTCAGTAATAACGCTTGCGACCACTAGACCAACGATGCAGTCAATCGATAATAATAGTCGGTTAATCAATAACAGTTGATAAATCACTAGAAAATGGACAATGCATCACACTAAATTTTATATGGAGGTAGCTGACACTCTCGATTAAAATTTAAGCTACTTTTATCTATTATAGATATTCCCACGGGATCGAGACTTATGCGGTGAAACCGCGGCGAGGCGCAGTTAGTAATAACAATCCAGCCGTTTGAGCGTGAAGAACTAACAAACACACACTCACTCACAAACTTTCATTTTTATAATATTAGTGTGCCTCATGCATCCAACATTAATACTAACAACAGATTGTAAATTGCTTGACATGACGTCATTGAATAAATATGACGTAGTAAATTATACCGAGGTTCACTGCGAACCACGGCAATAGAACTAACGGTAACGGTATATTTTCAGGAAAGCGTCGTACATAGCTACTCGAATGAGATTCCCTTTGGGAATTGTAAGAACTACAACTTATAAGAGTTTAGAATCTGGAGTCTTAAGGGGAAGAAAGTTTTGTTCGTATGGATTACTTACTCTATTTTCTTTTACTGAGTAGACAGTACTGTTTGGGAAAATTGGTATTTTATTTTATTATTATGGACACACGTAAGGTTTCAAACTTTTGTTATACTGCAGTATTGTCTCTCCTTCTCCCTTTAATCCATCCAAAGGTTGTCTGTAAAAGATCGTTTCTAGCGATAAGACCGCCTATTGTGGCACCTTATGTAAAATTTCAACATTTTTAAGTATCTGTAACTTTTATGGTGTATTTAATTAAGTGAACTTTGATCTTAGTTTAGGGAAATAGTAAAAAAATATTTTTCGTTTTTATAGACAAAATAGCCAGTCGTGTCCATGAACTGTTAAGACGCTGACAACAGGTAAACCGCTGTCACTGTCAGACTGCATACAAAAGAAAGAGAAGCGCGATGACTTGTGATTTATTAAAAAATATAAGGCAATTATTTATTTACTAAAAAATGAGTTGAGTAATCGAAAATATAAAAGACGTTCTTGTAATTAATGAAATATCAACCGTACGTTGATATTTAATACAGCTATTTTTGATTGAAACTCAAAGTAAAGGGTTAGTTTACCGATAATTTGTATCGAGATTTTGTGTCTAAACGTATTTTGGTAACAACCAAGTTCTGAGAAATATGTTAAAGAATAACATCACAAACTATATAGATTTGGCGATTTTTTTGTTTAAGACAAGTCTACTTTTATTATTTGCCTCTGGTCAGGGCTTTAAAAAACCTTTTTTTTTTCATTTAATTCAATAATATTGTTGTATGATCAAAAGGACTATTAATCAGTGTGTTAAATGTACCACTTTTTTATTGTAAGCAGGAGTCAAGGGTTAAAGCTGAAAACCAGCGTTTAGCAACCCGCTAGGGAGGGGATCTAAGCATAATGCCGACGCTTAACCCTTTTGCTTCCAGTATTATATATTTTTTTTATAAATACCACTACTACTAGCTGTAATACTGGAGACAATAAACGTTATTCTAATATATTCTATTCTAAATAATAAATTACAACACAGTTATTATTATTAACAGTGCTACTGCAGAGCATGAGGCCCTAGGCTCGATTCCCGGGTCGGACAAAGTGTTACATACATACTTATACTCACGCCTTCTTCCCATGGGGGTAGGCAGAAACTATAGAACGACACTTACTACGCTCCTTACATACTCCTTTTGCTTCGCCTACGTTCATACATCTGTAAAGAATAGCACCATCCCATTTCTATCGGGCATACACGCACGCCGGTTGCGAGTACTACGTACAGTGTTATCGGATAATAATTATACAACATGTCTCGGTATTAACGCGCAACCTCTTAAGGGGCCGCTGTACCACATCATTATGAACAACTTTTACTATGGCACCAAACATGAAATCGTGAAAAAAAAAATCTGCTGTTCCCTACATTTATGTTCGAATAACTCGTCAAAATGTAGGGAACAGCTGATTTTTTTTCGCGATTTCTGGTTTGGTCCCATAGTAAAAGTTGTTCATAATGATGAGTACAGTGACCCTTTAAGAGGTTGTGCGTTAATTCTGGGACATGTTGTATATAGTGTCTGGAGTCTTACGTTCGGTTGATGGCAATAGGCTCGCACTTTGTTACATGGGACTTAAACCTAACCTTCTGAGAATACAGGCGTAATGTTATGTTAATAACAAAAACTTATTTGGCTTTGAAGACGCTTGAAGACGCTGGGCTAAAATGTTTAGCGACAATTTCCAGGCAAGCAAGACATAAGAGCGTTTATACCTTACAGCATTTCATACAAACTTTCAAGCCCTTGTTTTTCGAAATGACTGAACCGATTATAATGAAACTTCATACGCATAAGCAGGATAAAAAGGTCTAAACAGTTAGTAAAGAAGATTTTCGAAAAATAGTGTTGCAGCCATATTACACCGATTTTAAATTTTCCATAGAAACAGAGATTTCCAGTTATCTGTTTTTAAATAAGACATTTCAAAAATGTTCTTTACAAACATTTTAGAGCTTTGTATCTTGCTTATGCGTATGAAGTTTCATTAAAATCGGTTAAGTCATTTTTAAAAACAAGGGCTTGAAAGTTTGTATGAAATGCCGTAAGGTGTAGCGCGCTTATGTCTTGCTTGCCTGGAAATTGTCGCTCTTAAGGCACAAAACACAGGAGTGTTACTTATAATTTTGATAACAATTCGCAAAAGTTTAAAACCTAACAAGACATAACACGTCTAGAAAAGGCACACCTCATTCATTTCAGCCGTAAGACGTCCACTGCTGGACATAAGCCTCCTCCAAAGGGAGGGTTTGCCATAATCGCCACGCTTGGCAGGTGGGTTGGCAGGTGGGTCGCAGTATGGTGTGCACAAAATGCATAGAGAGCGCTGCTGCCCATTCTCTAGTAGTCCCTTAGTCGCCTTTTACGACACCCACGGGAAGAAATGGGGTGGTGCTATTCTTTACGTCCGGCACGACACGGAGCAAGAATGCACAATGATGATGACTTATAATTTTGATAACAATTCGCAAAAGTTTAAAACCTACCAAGACATAAGACGTCTAGAAAAGGCACACCTAAAAAAAAAAAGCAACAAAACGACACCGTGCATTTTCCAGTCAATTAACTCCGTTGACACACTGTAGTAATGAAAATGCTAACTATGTGAAATGTCAAGCGCATGATATATTGACGTTCAGTCGCTGTCCATCCGAGCTCACTATTGTTCCCAATTTACAACATGGCCGCGTTAAAATTGAGAATAAAATGCCTCTTTCAATTTTCTAGCGGATAAAAATCGTTCTTATTGATTTCGGTTCATGAAGCGAACCGTATTTACGGTTATGTTTTCTGTATGAAAATTCTATTGGACTATCCGAATATCAACACGAGGATATTCTGTTAATCTCCTATAAACCGAGCAGCTAATGGCCACATTTATGGTGAGTATTTATTGCATGTACGAAATAGATTTAATTCATTACCCATTTTTGGCGGTAATGGGTTTAGACATGTTATTTTTTTTTTGTATATTGGTGTGTGCTAGCTAGCTTAAGGCAAATAATTTAATTTAATGTTTTGTGTTGCGTAATGCAAATTATTTTACATTTTATTGTATAGATTTGAGTTTTATATGTGAACAGACAGCTGTGCTGCTGGGGAGTTTGTTGCGCCACTTCTTCTTCCCAGCTATAGCACTAGGAAGTGGTGAAGGGTGAGCGATTTTGGGTGACTGTCTCATGTATTTTTTGACGTTCGAAAAGTGCTGATTCGTGCCTAGTTTGAATAAGAGACTTTTGATTTTGCTTTATAGTTCATTAGTGATCTGATGACATGATAATAAAGAATAATAAGTAATAAAAAATAATAAACATACACATATAAAACGCAGATAGGCAGAAACTACAGAACAGGAGGCGTTCTGTAGCTACGGTCCTTACATACTCCTGCGCTATTGCTTCGTTTACGTTCATACATAGGGTCATTCATGCACGCCAGTTGCGAGTACTACGCATCTGACCTATTTGAAGAGCGTCACCATTAAGTACTTTATTTATGCATGCGGATATTTTTTTTATGTAATTTAATCATATTTATTCTTATAATTGGTTGTATAGGCATTATATTATGAATACTGTTTATTTTATTTTATTTTGTTGTTCAACTCATTAAACCTGACTTGAGTTCCGTACGTATTTTTTCGGGTAACCACTGAAAATCAGCGCTGTGTTGTGGGTTCCCCATAGCACAGCATCATGCTGAGTGCAAGCTTGTCACAGTCATGACGTGCAGTTGCCGACTATTTGTTATTTTTGTGCTCGTGATTATAATGTAGATAGGTTTTTTTTTTTTAATGTTTACTTGCTCGAGTTTGTGTTTTCCTAGGCACGTGTTTCTGTGACGAATAAAATTATTTTTCTTTTTCTTTCTTTCTTTCTTTATAAGTCCTAGGGCGTCCCCTCCCGGGCGGCGTTTCCATTCACATCTGACTGGTAAATAGCTTTTAACATAATTAATTATATAGTAAAGACATTCTAATAAAGGGCCAAAAAAGTAAAACCATTGAAATTAGATTAAAATATCGAATGTAGCTGTTATGGTACACGTACAGTCGGTAACCACCTACTCAAGTAAACTGCTTCGTAGGATGAATACTTTTTAGGGTTCCGTACCAAAATGGTAAAAAGTAACCCTTATGGTGAGACTCTGTATGACATTTGCCCAACTATTTTGCAAACAAGAAGGAAATTAAAAAATTATATCTTTTTTGCAAAAGGGACTGAAAGGGGGTCTTTAAATTTGAAGTGGGGCTACTAGGGGCATGTGGGATATCATATGAAAGAACGCTGTTTGCACATTCTCAAACATTTTTTTTAAGGCCGCATAGTTTCCGACTTTTGATGAAAAATGTAAAAAAAATACCATCCCCCCCCTTATCTCGGAAGTTTGCATAGATAAAATCTGAAATTATTCTTTGTGATAGAAGTTTATGTAAAGATTACAGGAAAAATAAAACGATGTCTCTAAAAAGCACAGTTTTTCAGAAATGATCAACATCGTACGGAACCCTCGGTCCGCGAGTCCGACTCGCTCTTGACCGGTTTTCTTTCTATGGAAGCCAAGACTAAGACCATACCTAGTTTAAGTTCATAGTAAATATCAAGGACTTTTCAACGCAAGTCAATGCCCCCGATAAACTATTTCGTCTGCTTTCGATCATAAATGAAAGCAAAATCGAGCATGAAGATAGATTTTACATATCAAAATGTATTCTTTAAAACACCACCGTCATTTTATGCAAAAATATTGAGCATTTCTTAAGCTATCTAGATTACACAGTCGAATAGAATGAAATGCCTCGATTCCGAATTTGCCTACTGTATTCATAAACGGAGAGTTTTCTCATTTCCCCTTGATAACTAAATTATACGTCGAAAATTGCGTTAGCTCTGTTCTCAATAATGATAATCAGATAAAACTGAATTCGTTTGTTTGTAACGTTAATTTTCAGCTGATTATACACATGCCTACCCCACGTAAGTACAACTCACGTACATTTTGATTTCACCCTTCCTTATCAATATTATCTGGAGAATTATCCAAACGTGTATTTTTGTAATTAGGAAAGAAAGTTACAAACTGAACTTTGGGACTTAATCAAAATGCTTTGCAGTTTTAATTTTGTACTCAAACATTGTATTACCACCGTAGAACACATAGATAAATAAATCATTTCCGAGTTAAAATGTATGAGTTTTCATACTATTGATATCGCTTCCGTGATCCTTCGGAAAATGTGCATTGAAGTGAAAACGTATTAAAACTAGAGATATCTGCAACAGAACAAATGACAGTTACTATAATAATAATAATAATACTGTTCCACGTAGGTGTTTGTTTGATTACGGTTCCTTAAGCACATTCCTTCCACAAAGCAAATAAATATTCAAAATGTATAATAATATTCATGAAATTTACGAAAATTAGAATATTTTAGCCCTATTTACAGTATCTCTACCGCAGTAATCATCTTCACAGCTAAAACAAATGAAAGCTTGATAAATATTTCACGTCAACTTTCATCTGATAATGAAATATTAAAGCCCCAACATTTGTCATAGAAATTAACCCTCGCTTAAGTCCACAAAGGTGTTCTATTTGAATTTACAACTGGAATGTAGGTCGCTTTAGAATGAGAGCTATGAGCTACGTAAGCAGCATGAGCGTACACCTGAGCTGTTTGAGAACTATAAATAAGTCGTTAAGTTAGTCCATTTATGTCAAGCTGACGATCGAATGAACTTTGGTTGTATCGATAACGTCTTTCATCGACTAAACTTTACTGATCGATCGTGTGTTCTGTTCTACAAAGGCCTGTATATTTTTAGCCTTTGCACGAAGTGGTGTTCTCTTTTTATTTTCGCTTTGCAGCAATTTTAGAATAGGCGTCGAGCGGTGGTATTGCTTGATTTGAATCTTATAATGGTTCACCTTTGTGGATATTCAATTGAAGTCGGATTAAGCTGTGTGCTGTTATTACCACACATTGGAGCCCCGATGTACTAACTTGGAATGATTTTTTTTTTGTTTACGGAGGGAAGCCTTCAAAAGGCACCTGGACTTTGGGGAAAAAAACCAGGGAGTGTGGGAATTCTTACCTCACTAAAACCACCCCGGTGATCACCATCAGCACATGGAAGGGATCCCGTTACCTCTTAATGCAACGCCTGTTAAGGCACGTCTCTGGGGAGGCTATAAAGAGGTCTCCCCCGAGCCTCGCTGGAATGAAATACGTCGCGCAAGCTATGACTGGATGAGACACACAGATGTTATATCAAACAAAGCAGTTTGAACACAAAAATGCCTGCCAGCGGCAATTGATTAGCTGGTCCATCATCATCTGCCTGCCTTTTCCCAACTATGTTGGGGTCGGCTTCCATTCTGACCAGATGCAGGTGAATATCAGTACTTTATATGTGTCTGTGTGGTGCCGGACGTTAAGAATAGCACTTCCCTATTTCTTCCCATGGGTGTCGTAAAAGGCGACTAAGGGAACACTAGAGAACATGCAGCAGCGTTTCTATGCATTATAACACCATACTGCGATCGCCAACCCGCCTGGTAAGCGTGGCGATTATGGCAAACCCCCCCTTTGGGGGACACCTATGTCCAGCAGTAGACGTCTTTCGGCTGCAATGATAATGATGATTACTAGATGCGACTGCCTTTCTGACCTCCACAACCCAGTTACTGGGTAACACGATATCCCTTGGTAAGACTGGTTGTCAGACTTTCGGGCTTCCGACGACCCATAACAACTCTCAAAGATCTACAAATGATGGCCGGGACCAACGGCTTAACATGCTTTCCGAGGCACGGAGAGGTCTTGGTATGTAAAGATGGTCACCCATCCACGGACCAACCGCGGCAAGTGTAGCTTAACGTGACCGATCGACCGTATTGTGCGGCTGTATTACTTTACCACAAGCCCCTCCTTGATTGGTGGGTCCACCGCTTCTTATTTTCGGGTTAGTGGTACTAATTTTATATAAGAGACTTGAGGGGTTCGTGGTTGGTCACGTTTGTTGCTAATCCTGCATTGGGTTAAACTTTAAAGCACAGCTTAAAAATCACGGTATCAGTGACCCACCTTAAATAATTTAACGAAAACTATTTCCTACATTCTATTTTCATTTAGCCAATACCCCATTAATTGACTACGTAGAAAACAAACCTGCTTCAGAATCTATGTGGGCGTTTAATTACTAGTGGTGAGCGTGAACACCTGAGGTGTTCCAGAACTATAAATATCTACTATGTCCATTTCTGTGGAAGCGTGGCGGTGAAACGGCTAGGCCGCAATCGGAAGGTCGCAATTATATCCACTCGTTGACTATAACGCCCTGAGGCGTTACTATGGGTTCGCCAGAACTTTTTTTAATTGAATTCTTTCTAACTACTGTGAAAATACGCTAAATACCCCCACAACTCCTGTACCGTTGTAAATATATAATAAAAGTCGTTTTCCAGCAATATTTTTTGCTCAATGTCACTAAGTTAGATCTTAGATGTATAAATAATGATAAAATATTTTTATTTCTGTAAGTAGGTTTGTACAAACACGTTTAAAAAAAAACTAGATGAGGTCGGCGTTTCCTATCTGACTACTCTGAGAAGAAAGGCCGAAACAAACTCAGAGGTCACAGTCTCTTATAAAAGTTCAGACATAATCTTGGTCAGATCATGTGAAGGCCATGTAGAGTGGTGTCTGAAATGGTCTTTTGAGGAAAGAACAACACAGACTGAGTGGGCCTGTCCACTGTAGGCAGTGCACGCATTTGTCAGTAATCGTGCAGCATTCGTCATGCATGGTAAATGAATTCAATCATTTACCATGCATGACGAATGCTGCACGATTACTGACAAATGCGTTGGTTAAATGATGGGTCTTTTTACACCCTTTGTTTTATAAGGTCTTTCTGGATAATGTAACTAGATGAAGTAGCTTTTTCGTTTCGGTAGGATCATCATCATTATCATCATTTCAGCCGAAAGACGTCCACTGCTGGACATAGGCCTACCCAAAGGGGGGGTTCGGTAGAATCTTAGTAACAATTTCCAAAGATTAGCAATGATCCATTGTCGCTTTTAAGGATATGGAGGCCACAACCATTTAACACAGTGCCTAATAAAAGCTATTAAACTTTGTCAAGTATTCGTTGTAAAAATGTACTACCAAATTAAAAGGTCGAGTAACTTTAAAGAGAGTTAATTTCCCTCAAACATGCACCTACAAGCCACGAGTGCTCATTTTTTCATAAAGAAATATTTTTGTATCGCCAAACAAAACCGAAAACTTTACTCGAAGTTTCAAAAGTTCCAGATTTCGAAGAGTTTCGTGTTGACTTTAGAGGATGGTTAAAATATACACCTGTGTTATTGTATTCAACTTTATACAAACCTCCTCAGAGTTTTACGACAAAGTAAGCAATTCAAATATGTAAAGAATTCGAGTCTTCCTTATCTAATTCTCGCTTCCTTTTCACGCGAACATTTTCGCATCGAAAAGTTTAAATAGTCCTATAGTAGGGGTATTGTTATGCCTGAATGAACTTTCGCACCCTCAGTATAGACCGACCAAAATAACTATATGCACATGAAAAATAGGCAGTTGGATTTTGTTCTTTACACCTTTGACTTAGAATTCTATTTCACTGGCTGTGTAGGAATATACTTGTATCTAAGGTTAAAACCGACTGGCTGACCGTAATGGTTTCACATTATGGTGGTAGTTCTTTTGATTCGGAATTGTTCTGCTTTGTTTGTGGTAATTATTTTTCTATTTCATTTTGTATTGTTTTGTTTTGGGCGGTATTGTTCATTTTAATGAAAAACGACCTCGTGAAATTATCATAAAATATGGAAATCAATTTTTATTTCTCACAAAATGACCAGCGATTCGCTTAGTAATTACGATTTTGAAGTGCCGTTTTAAATTAGATGTGAAGGTGAATTTGTCGAAACAATTCGTAAAAAGATTTTGATTAAGGCCGCGACCGCCCATTTTTAGGTCTCTTGTTAATGATTCTGATTAAATCAAACAGTAAACACATCAGAAGCAAGATAAATAAGACCGTACTTTAAAAACCTTAAATTATTTTAGTACCAGCTGAACATTTTATATGCTAATTGAAATCACTTTAAGACGGCGAAGGCCCATAAAAAAGGTTGTAAAGCTTGTCTGAAATTCTTTGTGAAGCGAGATATACGATGCAATAGACGTGTTCGTATATTATAGCCATTAGTTATTTGCTTTTAAAGCCGGGTTTAAAGTCGCGAAGGAAGTAATTAAAGATATCGTCTAATGGTTCGTTATTTTTGTAATTAGGTGTTTTGCTCTACGATACACTATAGCTACATACAAAAAATAATACTACAACTAAAATAGTCAAAAAAATATTACTTTTCAAGCAGTCTGATGCAGTTCGTGACAGTTATTTTAGTTTAATTTCAGCAAGCAACACATAAGTCAGATAACAGTATAAAAATGTACTAATAAGCAGTTTAAAGCTTAATTGCATATCTATTATAGCTTTTGGCACAGACAAAATATGCTGTATTGAATGGTTGTTGGGCTATTAATAAGCTTTAAGCTTAATACATTCTTGATAGCACTGATTTCCTTTTTAAAGCTTAATATTGGTCATGAACAGAACTATTACGTTATTATTAAGATACGCTATTCAGTTTAAGTTTGTCGACGGGCCGTTGGCCAGTGGAGCAGACGAGTCTTTCTTTTCTTTTTTGGGTGGGAAATTATGAAATAACCTTTCCCGCTCTGGGCGGAGCGGGAGGGCGTGTCAGACTTTTATTGACTAAAACTCACCCGTGTTCCTTCTGTTGCCTGTGTGCCAGGGCCACGATATCCCTTTGGGACAAACTCGCAACCCCGTCAGTTGGTGCTGACATCTCTTTGAGGCGCGCGTGGAACACAGCGCGACGTCGACCTGGGCCTGGTCCTTATCGGACGGTGAGCTACAGACGAGTCCTGGAGTGGAGATCGCGTATCGGTAAGCGTAGCGTGGGACGCCTTTCAGCTAGATGGACCGACGACCCTAAGAAGGTGGCTAGGTCAGACTTGATGCGGAAGGCGGAGGACAAGGTGTTTTGGTGCAGCCTGGGAGAGGCCTATTTCCAGCAGTGGACTGCGATAGGCTGAGTTCATTGATTGCTTGATTAGAATGTATGCCATAGGGAATTGATGTGCGTGACAAGTGCTGCCCATTAGGAAATTATTCAGTTTAGTATTTTTTATCAATATAGATTTCTGTTAATCCCATGTGAAAAAAGAACTTTGTACTTTCCCAAAATAAATACAGCTCGCATAAAGATAATCTCGTTTACTTTTGAAGCTCCCGCTTGAAATGTTCAATGAAATCTTGATAATATAGATGGCAAATTCAAAGGCTTTCTTCGTATTGGATTATCAAAACCTAACTTTTTTGCAGATTAATGATAATACAACAAGCGTTGCTTCGATTTTGGTTAGGTTATTTTTTTTTAATGTCCTTTGAGTTTGTATTTTGTTATTAATTTTGATCACTGTTTGTTTCTTTTAACCTTTACCTACCCGGCTTTTTTAATCCTTTTGTTGATCTTAAATCAGTTTTAACATTGCTTATTTGCTTAACTTCTATAATTATTATATTCAGCTCATAACAGAAATATTGCCTATCTAGGTTTTCTTACACATATTTCTTTAACAATGCAAACAGTTAAAAGAGAATGCACTACATGGTTTACAAAAACAATTTCTTATAACTTTATGTACACTACCTCCTATTTAACACAAAACGCTTATTCTTTTCTTAATGAACAAGCCCTAGTTAATTAGTTTCAAGTTATAAAAAGAGTAATATAAAAGCTTTATGTAATAACATAGTTTCATTTACTGGGTAGCGCACGCGATTGACGCCCAACACTTTGCCAAAAGTGCGTGCTTATTATACTGAAATGGGTGCGGACGACCAAGTGAATTTCCACGTATACCGTTATAATGAAACTCCTCACGCAACGATTCATCGACATTAGCGAACCTAGCCTTTAGAACATGGTGGATATTATGCTTTAAATTGCTCTATTTTGAACCTAATGCGAGGAATCATAAAGGCCGGCTTTGATTGATAGGTGTTCTTCAAGAATTCTTCGCAGTCACGAACAATTATTTTCAGAATGCCGTTGTTTTCTCATGTTGTTTTTATGCACGTTAACTTTCTTTTAATTATATTCGTTATCTCTTACCTGCCAAAACCTTTGTTGTGTACTATTTTGTAAGTAATTTAATTTGTTTCTCCTCTCATCTCCGAAGTATTCAGTTCTCAAGCGCGGCGGACCTCAGGTAACACAACGGTCACGTCTAAACGAAATAATAAATTAGAATATTCAAACCTTAATTTGGAGGTAAAGTGAAAAATAAACGAAATTAGCTTTACCGTTAACTTAGTGCAAAGTCGACCCTGTTAGAGTGAACGCGAAAGGACGGGGTTTTTAAAGGCTGGTACACAAGTATCGACACGACGACGTCGTCGGTGCGGCAAGGATTTAGAATGGCATACGACGCGCGGCTCGTTTTGCATAGGTTTAAACCAGCAGAATACGAGAAAAGCATGTAAATTACATCTACCGCGTCATACGTGTATATTTTTGCTTTTTGACGCCATTATCGGAGTTACTTCGACATTTGCATGCCCGTTTTGCTTCCTAACGTGACTTTGGCTTTGTATATTCACATACCTGTATGTTCCAGAATCCTGCTGAAATATTATTTGCACGCACAATTCCAGCACACACATCACATTCACCCAGTAGTTTGCTTCTTAATCGTTGTTTGTGTGTCTCACAAAGTGAATAATCAGTACTTAAGAAGGTACCTTGATGTCAAATTAACCAGCTGTATTAACTTGTTTTTTATGTAGCTACCTACACTTTTGCTTTGTTTGCTGTTGATCTCGTCCGTTGTTGATAAAGTTTTACTTATTCTACATCTGCATGCTTCGATATACGACGATTATTTATATTAAAACTCATCTATGTGAACTGTATCATGTTCTTATGAGAAATAAAGATTCTTATAACATAATATTTTTGCTTAAGCATAGATCTGAATTTGTTTCTTTCAACTATTCCATGTTCTTTTGTTAAAGTGAATTGTAGTCCAATATCGTTAACGTTCGTCGGTGCTGTTACCGTGTAAGTTCAGTGTGCAACACGCCTTAGTTGTAAAAGAAAATCCACTATAGCGACACACTAATTGGGTGCTAAAGTAAATATTTAAAAAGGTGAGCGGGAAAACGTGAGGTTTTAACTTTTCAATTACGTCAATTAAGAGTGCCGTGCGCAGCTGTGAACAGAATTATTAGGTGTAGCCATTTTTGTGAAAGCACAATTCATTCGATAAAACGAACGACGGGTCGCGTACGTTTAATTATGTGACTGTTCTTAAATGAACTAATAATTCAGGAACAATGGCTACATTTTTATTGCTTTATTAAAATTTATTGTATTTTTATTGGCGTCGTGACTTTGCAACTTTGGAATAAATCTTGATTTTATGTTCATAAAATTAGTTAAGTAGTTGACATGACTCAACGCTAATTTGAAATCAATTTTAAAGATTTCAGAAATTTCATGTTTATTTTATCGCGATTTAAAATGGGATAAAACTAAATGCAATTTTCAGAATAAACGCTATACGAATTTCACTGTCCAAAGTTTGGCACGCTTGTTGGAAACCTATGCTTTTGTTTTCTCTTTGTTTTGAGCATATTTTAAACACTTTACAGCTTTTTCTCGAAAAGAAAATCGTCTACCATACGAAACACATACCTACCTACTTTTATAAAACTGTAACTTTATCAATAGAATGAATGGAATAGAATACTCTTTATTATGTACACCATACGGATTAAGGCTCCCGCAGACAGACGAGACGGACTATACACAAGGTATAAAATGCAAAACCTGGAAACCTCTTAAGGCGCCATTGTACTTATCAGAACAACTTTTACTATGGGACCAAACATGAATCGCGGAGAACAAATCAACTGTTCCCTTATACATTTATGTTCGCTTATCTCGTCAAAATGTAGGGATCAGAAGATTTTTTTTCATAATGATGAGTACAATGACCCCTTGAGAGGTTTCCAAGTTTTGCATTTACATATTGTAACAATAAAATGTATAATTCGCTTGAAGCAAGGGCAAGGAACGCAAACGAAAACGCATTTAATTACTTTCAACTTATAAAAGTGCTCCGAAATATCACGGGACGTTTAATAGCGAAAATGTTCTTTAACACCAAACAATACGTTAAACATATCACTCATTTCGGTCACGTGAACCAACGAATTGATTTCCATTTACATACAAAACGTTTTACCGCGATTACTTTGTATACTCTTTTATTATTTTCCCAATGAACTGTGAAAAGAGCTCTTTTTAAATCTTTTTTTTTTATTCGATATTTTTATGGCGAACGATTGAGTTTTTGTTCTAAAAGGTAATACGGGTGTTAGCTTTGATTGTTGTGACTGGTTAAATAATAATAATAAAGAATAATAATAAGATATTAATATAATTTATATGTATTTAATTAAATAAAGGAAATAATAATAATAAGACATTTATTTCAGACGTAGTCCATATACTGTTAGTACTTAACACAAAAAAAAACTAAAACAAACACAAAAACAAAGCCACAGGAAGAAATTAAAATATACATAAAAAATAAAAAAAACTGAAACTTTTATACACATGGATTGTATACATTTTAAAGACGTTGGCTTAGTGTTAGACACAAATGGGTGGCGCTACATATGTAGGTACTAATCGGAAAGTAGTTTTTTTTGTTATTAATTATATAATAAAACAAAACGTAAAAGGAATCATTACGACAACTTCAATGGGTTTATCCGAATATGGAAACACTTTTAAGGTAGGAATCGTTTCTTGTTCTTTTGGAGTTACTGATGATGTAACAAATTGTCATATATTCTGCAAAAGAAAAACTGTAGAAATGTGTTTTTGCCGTTTACGAGTACCAATGTAGTTTCCCCCAACTACATATCGCACCTCCACTCAAATATTGTCGCAACTCAAAATGATTGATTCCTTTTTCGGCACATTCCTTTTTGGACATATTCCGTTTTCGGCATATTCTTGTTTCCGCACATTTCAGTAAATAAATTATACTATGAAATACTTCAATCCTCAAAACATTTGAAAACTCTTATAATGTTCCATTCGTTTCTGAAAACTTCAAAATCTTATCTAATAATAATAATTATGACTGTTTTTTTTTGACTTACGACACTATTTGAGCGGTAGTTCGATATGTAACCGGTAAAGACAAATCCGTTACAGATACTATCGCGGACACTGCCGCCTGACCACTTTTCAACCTTATGCTCCTGGTAATAAGGTTGAAAAGTTGTCAGGCGGCAGTGTCCGCGATGGTACATTTCAACTGTTTTCCTTTCTCGTCTGGTTATCGATACCTGATAGAATTGCTGTGCGCTCGTCGGGCTGTCAACATTGCTTACGCAAGCAATTTGTCAGATTTGCAGACACACGGGAATATGGTGCTTACTAACACATTTTTTCTTTTATGTACGACCGGCAATGCTATTCTGAAAGAACCACTATCGAGCTCAAGTTAGCTGGGAGTGACAATGACATGCAGAAGTTTTGTATCTGCAGTGTCAGTTTTAAAATTCTGTTTCCACGGAGAATACAGAGTTCGCAGTTTTTACAGAATTGATTGCTTACCTATAGTTTTGGACGATATATGGAAGAGACGCTTGCAATACATAATCAATCAATCAACTCAGCCTATAGCAGTCCACTGCTGCACATAGGCCTCTCCCAGGCTGCGCCACAACACCCTGTCCTCCGCCTTCCGCATCCCGTCTGTCCCAGCCACCTTTTTAAGGTCGTCGGTCCATCTAGCTGAGGGGCGTGCAATACACAAATACGAACAAAATACTTTAGTTAGAGGCAGGGAAAAAAAATCATCACTTTAACACGTATATTACTTTAAAGATAATAATATAAAGAAAAATATCGAACAAGAAAATATAAAAAGTTTAAGTAAAAAACATAACCATCCCTTCTGGGGCAGACGGAAAAAATGATCAAAACAGTTACTGAACTGTAAATTTGGCATAATTGAAGAGAGATTACGAGAAAACTTAAGGTATATCAGATGATTAATCTTAGTCACGCATTTGGTTTACTAACAACGGAATCGATTACAATCGGTTTTTAGGTTCGCGACCACTAATTACGTAAACGGCACGTGAATAATATGTAATAAAGATGAACTTATGTTATCACGATATAAACTAAAGAGCGTAAGGGTACTGATAACTATAATAATTGAGTGTGATAGTTTAAAATAATTCGATTCTGACAAACTGCGTCGTCAAAGCATAAAACGCCGCGACAGCACCATAGATGACATGACGGTCAGTAAATCTGGACCCTCAGGCGCACCAAACGTACTCATCGGTATCGAATTTTAAGCTATGCGACTAGTAAAAAAAAACCAGAGGCACCAGCTTGGAGGATATCCGGAAAAAAAGGCCAGAAGCGTCCTTTTCAACAGGTTTTATACCTACGACAAATAAGAAAGGTATTATTACACCAGATAAAAAACTATGACTTCCGTTGAGAGAGCGATGGGGAATAATACGTACCATTAGAAGAAAATTCTTACACCATTTGCAGAAAGTCTTACACAGTTGGCATCAGGGTTTGCAGAACGCAATTATAAAATACGTAACTTTTACTTGGTTGACTGCAGATAACACGACATCGTAACTTGATCGATAGGAACAAAATTTACTGGGCACAATTTAGGATGAACAGGCCAAAATTATAAAATTTACTTGATTCAATACATATTTTTGAACGAATGATTTTTTTTTATAGAAATAGAAATATGACAGCTTTTTTTCGACTCCAAATAAAATTTGAACATCAAAAAATATTATTAATAAAAAAAATATGAACAGCTAGAAACCAAAAAGTTGCAACCACAGAGGGCACGCTGCAATGTGTATTATTATGTTACAATGGATAGTCTAGTAGCCCTTTAAGCAGAAATCCTATTACTATTCAATATTGAAATGAAAGCCTCAATATCAGCTTTCCGACTATTAAACGGATAAGAATTCTATTGGAATTATATTTTCTGATAATCAAAGATTTACATCGTAGATTCGCCCTACCGCGTCAAAAGAGGGTCGCGTTTTTGTTGCGTTTTAACATCTCTGACATACACAATGTGGCAGAGATTGGCTTGATTGTCATGGAAACCCCATTATTATCTGAGGTCACTCTTCTCGGTAGGAAGGTATTGACACTTTTTCGCGCGACTTAATACTGCGAGGACAAATCTAGTGATTTAATTCTTTGATCGCAATTCAATTATGAAAACTGACAACTGAAGTCCATTGAAGACATTGATCATATGGCGAAGGTTTGTGCACTTTTCCTAAACCCATATTTATACTGAAACCTTTTGTATTGCTATAACGCACAGCTATAGAAGAAAGGATTGATGTAATCATCATCAAGGGATTAATCCGTGGTCGTAACCGGTGACCAAGGAGGTTCCCTTTTACGAAAAACCCCTGAAAATCAGTGACACCTAAATGTAAACACAGGCGCTGTTGTCGCTAATCTTAGATTTCAACGAAACCTACAGCCATAATAATGATACTCTCTACTACGGGTCTACCCTTTATGGCAGAACTTTTTTTGCCATAATATTATTTTGCATAACAGCTAAATTATAACAGAAAATCGTTTGGCAGACACTCATTTATCATACATTCAAAACTCACAAGTTTGTAAGTCACGATCATCTTTAAGCATAAATTTTATATCCATTATAATTAAAAAGTAGAACCATCATATCGCAGAAAGTTCACAGTCAGAATCGTCTTTTGGTATACATTTCATATCGACAGTCATTAAAAGGCAGAACTATCATTTCTCAGAAAGTTTACAGTTAGAATCATCTTTTGGCATACATTTCATACCCACAAAATTGAAAAACTCATCAATCACATTACAGAAAATTTATAATAATATAAGATTATGCAGCAAGCATGCAGCATGCAAACAAGCATACACTATGCATGCAAGAAAAAAAATGCGGAATTTTAACATTGCCAAAGGTAATTATGCCAAATAAAATTCTGCCATCTTTACGGTATGCCATTGTAAATTCGGACATATAAACATTCGGCCAAACAATAATTATATTAAATAATGTTTATGCCCTAATAATATTTGTTTAAAGAAAATTATGCCAAGTGTGTTATGCCAAATAAATTTTGGAGCATCAAGATTCTGCCAGATAGAGGAAACCTCTCTACTGCATGTGGTTTTTAAACCGTAGTTTCATTAAATGTTTTTTTTTTTATTGAAAAATATCGTATGTGGCGGCATTAACATCACCACATTGGGCACGCCACAATTGTGGCAATAAGTCCCCTCTTTGAGGAGTGGCTAGAGAGGCGCTACGGCGTCCTCACCTTCCGCCTGACGCAGGTCCTCACCGGACACGGTTGTTTCGGGAGGTTCCTGTTCAGGATAAAGCGGGAGGAAACGCCCGGGTGTCACCACTGTGTGGATCGCCCGGAGGACACGGTGGAGCATACGGTGGAGGGCTGCCCGGCTTGGGCGGAGCACCGCCGTGTCCTCACGGAGGCGATCGACGGCGGCGATCTCTCGCGTCCGGCCCTGGTTCAGGCCATGGTTCGGAGCGAGAGTGCATGGGAGGCCGTCACCTCCTTCTGCGAAACAGTAATGCTCGCGAAGGAGGAGGCGGAACGCGTGAGGGTGAGGCAGAGTTCGCGCCCTCACGCCCTTAGTCGCCGCAGGAGACGCCCCGGGCGTCGGGAATCGCAGGCCGATTCCCGGCCACCGTAGGCGCGGTCTTGCGGACGGTGAGCGATCGGTAGCTCGCCGTCCGATAAGGACCAGGCCCGGGTCGACGGCGCGTTGTGTTCCACGCGCGCCTCAAAGAGATGTCAGCACCAATTGACGGGGTCCGAAAGGGCCAATGCCTGCCAGCGTTACGAGCCTGCCTGAAAGGGATATCGTGGCCCTGGCACACAGGAATTTGAAGGAACTCGGTGGGTTTTAGTCATTAAAAGTCTAACTCCCGCTCCGCACGCAAAATCCTGCATCGCGCAAGTAGAGTTTACCGCGCGACTAGCATATATACAACGTCCCGACATCAATCGTCGGGTAGTTGCTCACCAGACACGACACCCGTCTGGTCGGAGGATCCTCCCTTTTCTATGGAGGGTGAGTGAAATTTACACCCTTTGTTCCTCATGCCAGAGAGAGAGGCCAGTATAGATACTGGCCTCTCTCTCTCTGGCACTTTTAGCAGTTTCAGTGTGGTTACCCACACGTACAAAATGATGCTAAGCTCAATAAAATATCATAAGTAGACAGTAGGTACAAATCCTGCTGAACAATGTAACCCCTAAACAAAGGCAATCCAATATTTTCATAATTACATTACAATAACAAAAGAACAACACCTACGTTAACCTACGTCTTTGTTTGGTAATTATTGTACTGCAACATCGTGTTTGATAAAATAATAAAGTAATTAGTAAAAGATATACAAAATAACTTAGCGTTTCATTATTATTCCAAACGTACCCGGGAGCGTTAGCGGTACCTACTTGTAACATTCACTAGAGGTTATTGTAAGATCGTTTGTATGCATCCCACGAAAACTAGTCTAAATAAAAGATGAATGGAAGTTCAAACATCTATTTTTGAAATAGATTTTGCAAAGAGCCAGCTTTGAAGCAATAAAACGAATGGCCCTTTAGCCGAGTTTGAACTGAATTTGGCGCGAATTCTAGTTTTACGTTTATGCAAACCTGTGAACGAGTATGGCGACCTGAATGACACCTATTCGGGAACATTAACATGCATAACATTAGACTACACACTACTTAAATATACCTACGTAGTACATAGTGTGCACTTGTGCGTTTATTTATTTACCCGTGTTTATCTTTTGTTTTTAGCTGACAGTAGCTTGTGCCAAGAGCATGTTTAATTTTGATATTTTTATTTAGATATGTCAAGAATAATTTAATAACTGCGTCGTATCTAAGTATTTCTTTTAAAACAATCATAGAAAATGCCACAAGAAATTTTCTGAGAGATTACTTTATGTGGAATTTATTAAAACTTTGGTGATGCCTGGTTTGTACTTGTTTGTATTTGAATTTGAATCTCCTGTAGTAAGTATACGCAAAATAATCAGATGAAACGGATTTATTCAATGTGTCCAAGTATGATCGCTGTGTAAAAGTAGGTATATTATTCAATATAGTATATAATTATATATATATATATATTATTGTACGTTCGTGAATCTGTTACCGATGCTGGTGGGTCCCTATTTTAAACGTTTTTATTTAACTGAACATAATTATTTGTCAGTTGGCATTGATTAGAAAAACCGCGCAAGTACGAGTAGAACTCGCGCCCTGAGGGTTCCGCCTCAAAGACAGCCTATGAATTTCCAATTCCGGATTGAAGGACAAACTTAAATATGCAGTAAAAATTAACTTTTGGTACAACTTCAATTAAATAAAGACTAATATTACTTCAAGATTTACGGCCTATACATTTTTGATTCTGAATTGAAGGAAGAACTTAACTATGTAGTTGAGAAAATAATATATTTTTTTATGTAAACGATTTTTGGATATTTTCCTGTATTTGTGCTGTGACACCTTGAAAAAAAGACATTCTTGCCAAAATTCATGATTCTATGATTTTATGTTTTCATAAATTGAAGAATAGAGTTTATATTGGTATAAACCACTGTCATTTTAAATTTATTTACGACTGTCCAAATATGCGAGATGATCGGTTAACGTCTTAGAAGATTGATTTTTAAAGTGAAAACTTCTTTCGGCGCGTTGAGCACTTTTTGGGTGAATAAAAATCATGGAACTCGCGTCATCGTCACCGAACGCATCGATACAATTCACAAGTTACTTAGTTTTCAGTTCTGACGTGCAGTCCTACGACTGACAGTTTTACAGCTCCAAGGGACCGTAGATCTAAATATTTGATACCAATTTTAATTTTATACCTCCACACATTCCTGATAAAAAGGTTCAGACAGATGTACAACGAAGTGATCCTATATGGGTTTCGATTTTTCCTTTTGAGGTATGAAACAAAAGCGCTTCCGTTTAAGATTTTTGTTCAATCAATAAATTAATCTTTATTGCAATCCATAATGTACAAAGTGACATACAGGTGGTAAGTATTAATAAGTAGAAACAATTAGACCCAGCAGCATTTTGCAGCATTTTTTTAATGTATATACTATTGATACTACATGAATCATCATGAAAACAAACTCAATAAACTTGCTATTTTGATGATATGCCAGCGAATATAATGGCATCACTTACTTTCCGCTTTTTTACTTCGAAGTAATGAAACCAAGCCTGTTTAGAACGATGACGGTATAAAGTTCATGTTAAGGACGAATATGGTTGAAAAAAAAAAACAATTATCTTAGAATATTTGTTGGACCGCAGTGATCAACAACCCTGTTCCTCGAAATTGTTTTTCAATTACAATATTTAAACGAAATAAATGATCATTGTCTATTCCCTTTATTTTCAATAAACATATTTTTATGTAAAAACATGTTTATATTGCACTAAGCTCGCCAACCCGACTGCCAAGCGTGGCGATTATGGCAAACACTCCCTTTTGGGGAGGCCTATGTCCAGCAGTGGAGGTGGTCTTTCGGCTGAAATGATGATACACTAAGCTTGAATTCATAATCTTAGATCATATTCATGGTTTGGAATTAGAAGCTCAATGTTGAAGTGACAAAGTTCAAATAATAAAAAAAAATATTTAGGACTTTGTACAAGTTGGACCTCACGACGACCTCTTTGTGGAAAACAGGATTTGCAGGATCGTGTAAAGTCAATTAGCAACAGTGTTACCCAAGTAAAATAATAATTATTAGTTTCGTGGATTTTGCACTATGTCGTGCAAAGTAAAATCGCAAGAAAACCTTTACTGCGCGAAGTACGATTAGAAAAAAAACTCTTGCAAACATTTGTGAAAAAAAGAAAGAAGAAAAAGAACTACAGGATTGTCGGCCTTACTGATAAAAGAATTGACATCTATGTAAATCGGTGCCAAAGTAAGTCGAAAGTTTATTAGGCTCCTCGTTTGTCACTTTTGAAACTTTAGCTTTGAAAACTTGCCAAATTACGTTATACACTTTAGATTTTCTTTCAACTCTATAGAACTTAGGTCCGTTCAACTGACGGGGTCCGTTAGGGTCAATGCCTGCCGGGGTTGCGAGTTTGTCCGAAAGGGATATCGTGGCCCCGGCACACAGGCAACGGAAGGAACACGGGTGGGTTTTAGTCAGTAAAAGTCTGACACGCCCTCCCGCTCAGCCCAGAGCGGGAGAAGTTATTTGATAAATTCCCACCCAAAAAAAAAAAAAGCACCCATTTAGATCTCAGTTATTTTATCACCGAAGCAAACAATCCTAAACATTGTGATCCGTCACAACCTTTACTCATCCCCACCATAAAAAGGCTAGTCATAAAAAAAAAACTAAAAAAAAACTATCTGTATGAAAAATTTCAAGTCCCATGGACACCGTTTTGTAATTTTGTCCACAATAAACCCATTACCTATTTTAGTTTTCCAAACCATTTTTTTTATATTCCAATAATAGTAATAGACCAATAACCTACCTCTATGCTAAATTTCAAGTATTTAAAACTTGAAATTTAGCATAGAGGTAGGTTATTGGTTTAGGGGATGGTCAAAAGTCGCTCCAAATGATTCGTGTAAGGGTTACCTTACACGGAGTTTGTCAACAAAAGTGGGAGTAAACGAATTTGTATCCTGAGTTAATCGCAATAAGATCTAAAATCGAACGAAAAAAAATGACTGAAATGAAAAAAACGATGAATGAACGAAAAAAATTTTCTCCACAGCAAAAATTTTCCGAAATGTAGAGCGCCATTTGTATTTCATCTTGAATTTTCAGATATCAACGTTGAATTATTATAATATTTTTATTTTTTAGTTTAGCCTCGATATCTATTTAGTTGATCAATTCTTAAGGATTTTAATAATTGCTGTTTCGGAAAGGGTTTTAGTAGTTTATTAATGTTTTCTATTTCATAGTTTCTTTCCTACAATGTGATAAATTAAACTGTACGTAATTGAAAATTGAACCACAGTCCCTCATCTGAATAAAACGACGGCAACTGATTTATGAAACGAAAATATGCTTGAAGTTCTCGCAACGTGCGACGGAAGATGACTTCTTTCTTCCACGAACTAAGATCGTCGTAAGTGGTAATCGCTTGTAGTCGTAATAAAACCACAAAATAGGAATTAAAAAATATGCCTGCATTACTCGCCTTGTATTGATACAAATAATCATCAAGTTGTTATCCTAATAATCATTAGCATTAAGTACAAATCGAAAATGTATTTTTATCGAGAAAGTTTTAATATTTTGTGTTTCTGTTCCACAAAAAGTTTGGAAATACCGTCAGGTACTCATATTATTTTTATTTTATATCTAAGTCATATCAATTTCATGAAAAATCAAATTGAAGTAAGGCAATTTTGCTTATTTCCACCTCTTAAGAATATCGATAGACGAATAAATTGGAACACCTTTCCGGAAAATTAAAACCAATGACTTGATAATTTGTCTTGCTCATTGTTGTTCAAAAACAAACGACTTACCAAAGAAAGGGCGTAACGACCTTTGACATTTTTACAAATTCCTTTCTGATTAAACAGTTTCATTGTGAAACCGCAACATTGTTCGTTTATATGAAGTGATTTACCAAATTTCCTCAATCGTTAAGGCTTTCATGTCGATCGCAATTTGTGTATTGTTGGAGTCGACACGCGATACAGAACTGAGTTTTATTATTTTTTAAGCATTTCTTTTATTGTGAATCATCGTGAACTAGTTTTTGTACAAGTTCAAGTATGCTGTTCTAGGTCTGTGGTATAATAATAATGGATTTATTAAGGCCATTGTTACTTATGAAAATGATTTATTATGAAATTGTGACTCATCGTATTTCTTAATGTACTATGTAACGTTTGATATCAACGTCTGCGTTGCTATATCCAGTTTGTATAGTCACAACTCAACTACGCTTGGTATATTGAAAGAAAGAAAGAAAAAAGAAATATTTGGGACATGCACAGGAAATTCGACCAGACTACTTACAATCTGTATTATAGTAATTACTAATTCCATGAGTATTACTTACTTCCATGGTTCCATGGTCAAGCTGTCACTTCTGTCAACTATCTATCTTCATGTCATGAGGCCCTGTGTGTGTGTCCAACGCTTGGTACTGTGTGAATTTTTTTTTCATGCTTATTATATAAAAAATATTAGCTTTCTGCATTCCTCCATAAAAAAATTAACTGTGCCAAATTTCATACTCATACAAAAATGGGTACAAGTAGAGTTGTAAACATTTTTCAGATGAAATAAAAACATGAAATAAACAGTTTTTTTCTGGATTAGGCTTTTTTTCAAAATTACGTAAATAAAAATATAATAAGATGGTTATCGTTAATTATGAGCTGATATTAGATTTATTCTGGTTAATAAAGAAATACCATTTATTTTTTGTTAAACATAGTTAATAGTTATAGTTGTTTGTTGTTTTTTGTTAGTCTCAAAATAATTGGCAATACTCTTTGAAGTTTACATTTACGGATTGGGATTTCCCCAATCTTCGTTTGGTTTATGTTTTATGTACATACCACTATGTATAATTTCTAATTTTATTGATTTAAACATACATGACGTGAATTTAAAAAAAATGTTTTATTCTATTTTATTTAATGAATTTCACTGTTTCTGAAAAAAAAACAAATGTAGAAAAAAAATGACGATGCCAAGTTTTTTTCCAGACTGAAAATGATCATTTGGTTTTTTTTTTCAATTTAGATCTCTAGGTACAAGGTTTTTACAGAATTATTATCATTAGAATCAGCAATACAACTCTCTAAGTTCGTAGAATCCTATTGAATCACTATTTCATAAAATAGTCATTCAATAGGATTCTACGAAGAGAATTACTTGTATTGCTTATTCTAATGATAATAAATCTGTAAAGCCATATTTGTTCCGTCCACGAATCATATTTAGATCAACATACAACCTGTTGATCTAAATATGATTCGCCGTTATTCTGCCTGCTGCTGAAAATAATTATTTCAAAGTTGCATTTTTGTATGCAACGATAATTACTTGTAGCCTTGTATTATCGTGTATGTATAAAAAGAATATTGCTTGCATTCTATGAAAACAACGCTGGAAAACAATCCTGCTAATGTACGCTAGAAAAAGTTAACAGCAAACGAAGCAAATTAGATATTAGAATAGAAACAAAGAGAACACATTATACTTTTTTCGATAATTTTAACCGTGAATCACGAATACTGCGAAAATTATTAAATGGCACCTACTATGTTGGATGATACTGAAATAAGAATGTTTAGAGATGAAATTTATGTAAGTATTTAGAGCAGTCAAACTTGTTTGACAAAATCAACTCCGAAGACTTTCGTGGAAGCGTATTTTTTAATTTCGTTTAAATCTGTTCCGCAGTTTTATTTTAATCCTCATTTGACAGTTAATCTTTCTGAGTAGGAATACGACCTAAAATTGCTCCAGGAAAAATAATTTGTAGCCCAACGTTTCAAAATAAAAGTATTTGTAATATTAGCTGTCAATTATAAAACAAAGCTTTAAGATGTAGAGTATACTATAGTATTTATTTAGAATGTAGTGGCATCAACATCGCCCCATGCGAACTACGCGTCATACTGACGTCACGCAAAATCCTGCATCGCGCAAGCAGAGTTTACCGCACAACTCGCATATAATATTATACAACATCCCGACATCAACCGTCGGGCAGTTGCCTACCATACACAAAACCCGTCTGGTCGAAGGATCCTCCCTTTTTTATAGAATATGAGTGAACTTTACACCCTGTTCCTCATACCTCTAAAATAGCAAAATAATTTAAATTAATATTTACGGCACAATTGAATGATTGAAAAGACAAATTGTCCAAACTTAAAGTTAATACAACGTCCTATCAGTTAAAATGTGAAGTCCGAATGAAAATCACCGATATATCGATACATCGGAACATAAGGTAAACGATACAAAGTAATTGTACCATAGCTGTTCGGATGATCGCAAATAATGTCGCTCGTTTGTCATTTTTCCATTCAAATAAACCCTTTACGGTTATAAAATCTGAAGTAGAGATGGGCGACATCGAACGTTTCATTCGAAAATCAGTAGTTTTCAAATGATTCGATCCATGTAAAATCATCTAAATTGGACCATGTATCTAAATAGGTTTTGTATAATGCAGTGGCGAAGGGTGATTTTATTAGAGAGTTAAGCCGGAGCAAAAAAAATCTTTTCTATAAAAAAAAAAACTAGCCATGACGTCGATTTTGAATAGAAATTGAACTCACTGGGTTATTTTAGAGCAAAATGTTTTGTTGTTGGGATATAAAGGCAAAAAATGTAATGTAGGAGCTTTGTAATGTTTTAATTGTATGGTGTATTAAATACCTACAATGTGATTATTATATTATTAAACACTACTGACTGTGTGCCATTTTTAAATAATGATAAAGTGGTTGTGTTCCGAAGGGAAGCCGGTAGGAATCGTATTATACGGTACTTTCGCCACTGGTATAATGATTGGGGTTTGCTTAAAATTTGTTCTGTAGTGATTTAAAAAATAAAAATCAAACGGTAATGTATTGATTAAATTTTTTTTTCTCATATTATCATTTCATATAATAATCAATACGCAGAATACTTACTTTTAAGAAATTTAAATCAATGATTTTTGTTATAAATAAAACTTGTATGTTTTAATACTCATTTCATAGAATAACAAATCAAATATTCTCTAACCTCATATTGCTTGGTTAATATCAAACTTACGAGTATTACCAAGAAAAACATTGCTGCCGCGGCAGCGAGCGAACCTTCACGCGTTAATGGCACTGTTCTAACTTAACCTAACCCAAATGATTCAATAACATTAGATGGTATCTGACGCAGATATGAACATTTAATAAACTACAGTTTTAATTACCATATTTTCATTTCACCAAACGCCTAAACAATAGAGGGGATCTGGCGCTCGGCGGCCGCTGCCGAGGCATGCTCGCTTCGCTCGCTCGCCTTCACGCGTTAATGGTAGCTGCCCTAACCTAACATAACCCAAATTATTCAATAACAGTAGATGGTATCTGACGCAGATATGTTAATTAAAACACTTTGATTCTTTTATTATTTTACTTATATATTTCTTAACCGCTTAATTAATCTTACTAAATATATATATTATGATATTTATTTATAAAAGGATAGCATAATGTCTATTTTAACATTTTCGTTGAAAAAAAAATACCATGAAAAAATACACCAAACAAAAATATTTCTAAAAAAATAATTCTACTGTTTGATAAGTTTGTTCTAAAAAAAAATGTTACTATGAAATTCATTGAATTGTGTTTCTGTGAAATATGTTTCATTCAACTAAATAGTCGTTGAAACAATATTATTTGAAATCAAAATACATGGACCAAATATTATATGAAACATTTTCTACGAAACAAATGAAACAAAAAAAAAAAAAAAACTATGCGCACCCGTAAAAGGTGACTAAGGGACTTATTAGAGAATGGGCAGCAGTGTTTACTATGCATTTTAATACCAAACTGCGATCGCCAACCCGCGTGCCAAACGTGGTGATTATGGCAACCCCCCCCCTATTGGGGAAGGGCTATGTGCACCAGTGGACGTCTTTCGGCTGAAATGATGATAATGATGATCATCCGAGCATATTCCTACCAAACAATCGAATAATCTGATTGATATTTCGTTAGACCCATCACTATTTGGAACATTTATCACCAATATGTAATTTATGGGCATTTTGTTATTGATAAATATGCTACCTGCTGGTGTTTACCTCAACGATATTATGTTGGATTCCTGACCATTGTGTATTATCGCATTTACCAGTAATGGAGTACACTCGTTGATGATCCGATTATCGGCTAAGAATTTCGCTGGTTGAGTGACTTTGATAGTGCGTTGTTTATTTACGTATTTAGACGGTAATGTATATTGTCGGATCAGAACAACATTACGCAGTTTAGAAACGAAGGTTAGTCTGAGTGTCGTTTATCTCGAGTACCCAATATTTTGGACAATTCTGGCCCGTTTTAAAATATCTACCATAACTTTTCGTCTTAAGGGTCGGGTAATCGCCGTTGTCGTTAGCCATACAAATGCGCATTTGCGCTCACGCCGCACCGCCGTGGGTTTTATAGGGAATATTTATTTTGAGTAACGAAATATGAATATTTGGAAAAAACAGATAGAACCATAGATAATAAAATACTCTATCAAACAAAAAAAAAACATGAAAATAACTTAAGTAGTTTGAAAGTAATATATTTTTTATGCTTTGTGTAGACATTACTTCCTGAATTTATTTCATACCTACTTACCAAACACCCAATATCCTGCAAAATACGTTCTGTAGCATGAACTTTTAACTGAACCTCGCCATAATTTCAAGAATAATAGTTGCATATCTAACTTAAGGGTCAGATAATCGCCGTTGACCTTGGCCATACAAATGCACGTCGCGCTCACGCCGCGCAACCATTAACTTTCATAGGCAATATTTATTTTTAGTAACGAAAATATAATTATTTAAAAAAATCACAGATAGGATCATATAATTATAATAAAACAGTCTATTCATAGAAAAAAAAGACATGAAAATATCTTAAGTAGTTCGAAAGTAATATTGTTCTTTATTGGGTAGACATTATTTCCTGAATTTATTTCATAAATTCATTGTACTTCGGTGAGTGTGCTCAAGAACTCCACCACCTCATTCCACCAGCCACCTTCTACTATCGGATATATAGACGCACTGCAGGTTATCATCCCTTCCTACTGAATAGTAGCGCATTTGGAAACGCTTAGTGCGAATTGGTGGAATCACCAATTCGCACTAAGCGTTTCCAAATGTCTTTTATAATGCGCACAGCAAAAGAGTGGAACTCGCTACCTGCGTCTGTGTTTCCGTTCGCATACAATCCTTATCTCTTCAAAGTTAGAGTGAACAGGCTTCTTCTGGGTAAGCTCACTCCATCGTCAACTTTGTCTGTGTCATCTCTGCCCTAGACTAAGGTCAAGAGCAAACCCATCCTAAATAAAAAAAAAGAAAGTATTTTACTACTGTTTATGATAAATTAAACAAAGATTTCTTGATGAAAATAGGTTTACTAAGGTCTTTTTACAATTTTTTATAGTTTTTAAATACGTATGAACAGAGAATTTTGCAAGATGAAGATGAACGAACGTAGGAATGAATCTATGAATGAAAGTTAAATTGAATGAAGATAATTTGGCGAATGTGTCGTAGACAACTACAATACTCAAATATTCACATATAGAATTGATGTGTATGCGTTCTAGTTTAACATACATTTTTACATAACTTACTTGCTATATGAAGGTTTATTAATAGATTTAAAGTCACTAAAATCATATATCTGCGCCTTAAGTATATCTATACTAAATCGGATCGCGTGCGGCAGGCGTGACTACAAACTCGCACCGCATTCGCTGGAGCGAGTTCCTAAACATTTTTAATTGTTAGGTCGTTAGCTTGCGGATTATATCCTTTCTATTTTTGTTTAACAAAAGGTTATTAACATTTGAACCCTTGATAAGTAAGGCTTAAGTCGGACATATAAACATCACGCCTGTAATCCCCGAAGAGTTAGGCAGAGGTGTACATATAGTGCACCCAAATTTCGCCAGTTATGTTTAAGTCCCATGTAATACGGGGCGTACCTATTGCCATCAATCGAGCACAAATCGAAATCCCGGGCTACTACGGAGCGGCAGCGGCGATCTCTCGCGTCCGGCCTTGGTTCAGGCCATGGTTCGGAGCGAGAGTGCGTGGGAGGCCGTCACCTCGTTCTGCGTAGCAGGAACGCTCGCGAAGGAGAAGGCGGAACGCGTGAGGGAGAGGCAGGGTTTGCGCCCTCACACCCCTAGTCACCGCAGGAGACGCCCCGGGCGTCGGGAGTCGCAAGCGGATTTCCGGCCACCGTTGGCGCGGGCCTGTGGACAGTGAGCGATGGGTAGCTCACCGTCCGAAACGGACCAGGCCCGGATCGACGGGTCGTTGTGTTCAAAGAGATCTCAGCACGAATTGACGGGGTCCATTAGGGCCAAAGCCTGACAGGGTTGTGAGTTTGTCCGAAAGGGATATCGTGGCCCTGGCACACAGGCAAATGAAGGAACACGGGTAGGTTTTAGTCAGTAAAAGTCTGACACGCCCAGCTCCCGCTCCGCCCAGAGCGGGAGAAGTTATTTGATAATTTGCCGCCCAAAAAAAAAGGGCTGCTACGGAGAAATTCCTGATAGAAAAACCCAATAACACTTTGCCTGACCTGGGAATTGATCCCAGAAAGGTATGCAGTTTCAAAATATTTTTTTACTTAAGTATTTTTTTTTTGGTTTCAGGATTGGACAGTTTAAGGCGATGTCGGGTCGCCATGGAGCGAAGTGGTAGTGCGATGGAGGTATGTACTGATTTTTTATCACTAAATGGAAGTTAAACAATGTATAAGGACTGTACTTTGACTTTTCACTGAACGGACTGTTTTTATGAGGTATTTACTGAGTTTTCGTCACTAAACGGACGTAAACAATGTTTTTAAACTGTAATCTGTCTACTTTATAATTTTGAGTCGTTTTATTTAAAAAAATATCTGTACAAAATAATCATATTCTGAAAAAACTATAGAACTATATCAAACGATTTAATAACACCCTACTACTCAAATTATGGCCGATGGAGCAGACGAGTCCTGGAGTGGAGACCACGTATCGGGAAACCTCACTACGCTATCCGGCTATCGCGGCTATGTGTGGGATGCCCCCCAGCTATATGGACTGATGACCTTAAGGTGGCTGGGTCAGACTGGATGCGGAAGGTGGAGGACAGTGTGTTGTGGCGCACCCTGGGAGAGGCCTATGTCTAGCAGTGGACTGCGATAGGCAGAGTTGATTGACTGATTGACTTAAATTACTTGTCGCTTGCTCGTTAATAAGCAATTTCACAATACAAGCCTTTAAAGGAAAATATTAGTACCCCCCCTGTGTCCTTTGGAGTCGAGAATTGATTCTTTGTCAAAGCTATTCGCTTCGGTAATTGGTTGCATCGAACTCCACTTTCATATCCGATACTCAATTACTTACTAAAGTACACATAGATGTGAACTTTGTCAACTGTCATACGTTCACATTCTAATTAGGCATCGTAAAGTTCCGTTCGTTGGAGATGTAGCAAACGAATCAACTCGCTATAATCGATATTCCTTTGTGCATCTAGTATCGATTAATCGTTCGACATTTGAAACGACGAGTGGTAATAATTTGGTGGTTGGAACTTGCAAATTGAGATGATACGATGTGTTTAGCGACTCATAGTAAGTTGGAACGGCTGCATTAGTTGGTTACCAGCTTAGAGGGTACGAGTACGAAACTAGTGTAACTACCCAATAAATACCATTGTATTCGCTAATCACATTCAAAGACAAAATCAAACTGGTTGCTATTTGTTAATTTATTATTTTTATGACATTGATTTTACATTCTGTGATTACCTTAACTCACACACTTATTACTTATTTTTTTAAGGAAAACGTATAGTTTTACGATGTTTGTAAATATGTGAGCACCATGTAGCTATCACATAGGTAATTAAATTACCTGTCATTACTTCATTTTTTAATTCTTTTCACCTATTGTGGTATAGTAATTTTATTCTAGTTGCATCGTCTTCACATAAACTTAGATATTTAATGTACCATAAAAATATTGTAAAACATTTAAAAAGAGTAACGGTGGAGTTTCTTGCCCATTCTTCTCCATACGAAACTACCTTTTAGAACCAACTAGGAACAATGTTTTTTTTTGTATTTTTTGACGTTGTTTTTTAAAGTCCCTTATATGTGCCTAATTGAAATAAATATTTTGACTTTGATTGAAACATGGAGAATGGTTCGGCACCATTTCACTTAGTAATATGTAAAAATATGTACGAGTATAATGAGTACATGCACCATGCATGGTAGTGCACAGACAAGTTCGCCAAAAATCATAATGAAGATGTAAAGCGATACTCGTATCTTTTAATTAACAAGAATATTACCAATTCAATGAATCATTACTTCTTAAATATTTCTAGTGAACTTTTTTTTTTTTTTTTAATAAAACGTTGACCCACACTAGGAATTTCTCCTGTATTGTGGGTGCGTTTACTTTGTCATAGATGGTAGTAAAACTATTGTCTATAGGTACACACAAAAATGTATTTATCATTATTTTACCCATTAACAACAAAGCAGTTTAATATATTATTATAGCCTAGCATATATTATTGTTAATTTTCTTCCCATCCTCTTATTTTTCCTACATCACTATTATTTTGCGACGAATACGGCTGACATAAAAGTGGTCGTTACAAGACCATTAAATGCTGACATTGTCCGGCGTACGATTTTCATAGATGCGATAATAACATTCTACTTTTATGGAGTATTTGCATGAGGAAGTGGTTTGAATTTAGAATGTTAGTTTTTTTTTCTTTGAAGTTCTTACATGAGCGATCCGCCATTCATTTGTTCGGAAAACTTGAACGAACGCTCTGTCTGCGCGATAATAAGTTAGGATTCGCAGAACAAAATGAACGTGATGTTCGCGTAATTCCGTGACAATCGCTTAGATTAAGAAATAGCTACAAAGTGGGTTTAGACAAATATAATCAACGTCTTTCCAAACGATCAAGCTCATTTACCTTGAGCAGCGTAGATTGAGCTGTTTTTATTTACCCTTGTTATTTGATTGATAGAAAACAATTACGAGTCTTCAAAATTTGTTGAAAGCTTCTTATTTTATAAAAGATCCAACCACTGAATATGAAAACACTGTCTTACAGAATAAAACATTCACAAAATAAACAGACCGTTCCAAGTTTCAACGTTTTATTTCTCAGGGAAATATGGTTGAATATAATGTATCATTATTAAAATGTCTCTGCACATTGAAATGAAAAAAAAAAAACGCATAACTGAACGTATTCCAACTGCATGTTTGTTGGAATAAAGCCAGTTACTTATAACCAGTTTAAATGCAGTCCTTATGGGTTACCGACGCGGGTCGCGAACTTGGCCGCCCCTCTTTTTCCTTGCGAAGCGAGTGGAATGTGAATTAACTTGGTACTTTGAATCCGGTCAAAGCCAGTAAGGTGTTGATCTAAAAAAATTATTTTAGACAGGATCTTTGACAACATTAGTTAAGTAAATGTTTGTAAAATAAAATTGGAACCGGTCGCTTGCCATAGGCGACGATAACCGACTTTTAATGATTTTATACTGAAGATCACGTCTAAAAGACTAGTGTTAATGATTTGAACAAAATATATGTTAAATTAGAACATTTTTTCAATAGATTAATATGTGTATATTTTAGATTATGTTTAAAATACATAGTGAAATTAATTTGTAAAGTTATGTCTAACGCGGATAAAAAACTGAGAATGGCGCAAAATCTACCAACCGTATTTTTCTGAAACCTTCACCAATTAAAAGATAATTTAATTATTAATCTTTTAGTATACGCGTTTTAATAAAATACCTTTGGTTTGTGTATAATAAATTAATAATGCATTAAATTGGGGACAGCGCTCCTTGATGGGCGAGTCCTATCATTAAATTTTATGGTTACTAAACTTATTATAGTAAAGTTAGAATAACTGAAACGAAAATAGATAGGCAGGTACAAGTATTTTCAACATAAAAACCAATGTTTCGGAATTCTGTAATTAGAATCACAAGTAAATTCTTTTCGAATCCATTATTTATCCTTCGTTTGAAACATTTAGAACATTCAGCCTATAAAGGTAATCCTAAGTTTTAGGCTTTAGAAAACTATTAACATCCGTAACATTTTCGGCATACGTTCAAATCATTAAACTCACATACTCGTAATTATATTTACAACTAGTAGTTTTGCAAACATTCGATCTAGCGGCACAAACTTATAAGCAACAATTAAACTTACCCCGCCTTATTACAAAACAAGATTTATATTTGACATGGCTTAAACTATGGAGCCAGTTTTTGTAATAAGAACGTAACAGTGATTGAAATACCGTTCTTTTTACAAAACAGAAAACTTAGTTCGGTACTAAGTTGTCAGTTTTGTGTTTAGGAACTTTACCATAGTCGGAATAAAGTTCGAAATTCAATAATGGCTCCATGTTTTAACCCTGGGTCTGAAGATAAACCTCGTTTTGTAATATTTTTTGTTTTTAAAAACATGGTAAAGAAAAATGATTACTAAAAATTTGTAGGCCAGCTAGAAAATGTTACTAATAGGTTTTAATTGGCAGAGGTAACACTGCAGCCTAGTTTTGTGATGAAAAGGTGGTCCATCAATCCCTACCTAGTAGTTAGTTTAAGAGCCGATTCCATTGGTAGAAATCTAAAAGTGAGCAATTTACAAAATGTATTTTGGGAGCTATTCTGCTCATCACGCCGAAGATCCTCATCAGATCTTCACCAAATTTCTATGAGACCAACTTAAAGTTAAGAACTGTGGTAAAAACCGTGTGATGCAGGGGCCGGCCGCTAGTTGACCGAGTGAGCGAAGCGTCTCAGCTTCAAGTCGCAAAATTTGTTTTCCTCTGTCAGTTTGTTGCTACTACTGTACAGGGCCCCAAGTCTGCTATTTTTATAAATTCAGTCATTCCAACACGATCCCATTGTCATTTTCCTAAAAGTTCGTAATCTTCTGTGTTCAATATAATAACGCATTCAGATGCATACGAGGTTTGCCGTGGCGGTGTAGTGCTTCCGGCATGTTTGCCGAAAACAGGGTAAATGACTTTTACGCAGTCATGAGAAAGTCACAGGCGTCTTTTATGTACCGAATACATAAATCTGACAATGGAATATTGAGGGCCATATACGAGGTAAACTATTTCTTCGTATATGGCAATTAATATTCCAGCTAAACTAATACTGCGTGTAATGTAATGTAATGTTATCTAATGTAATAGTGTTGTTATTGATTGATTGATTGTTTTGTATAATTTAATAATAATGAATAATGTGTTATTTGTAATTTGTAATATGGTGTTTTATATGGGTGTACCTACTTATACCTGAATTAAAAATTATTTGATTTGATTATTGAATTTCGAACTTTATTCCGACTATGGTAAAGTTCCTAAACACAAACTGACAACTTAGTACCGAATAAAAATAATAAAAACAAAAACCTATTTATACCAAATGATATGAATACCATTATAACCTTTATGTTAGTTTAATATAAATTTAGCATAGCATAATCAGCCTATCACGTTCCCACAGCTGGGACACAGGCCTCCTGTCTGTGAGAGGGAGGAGGGAGGAATATAAATGTATATACACAAAAACCATGCGGATTCAATTCTCTAAATGATGGTGAAAACATCATCAAAAAGAAGAAAAACAGAGACACACAGCCGGACATGAAAAGTGGCTTAAAGGCTTCTACATACTGGCGCGACTTGTCGCACGACCGGTAGAACAAAAAAATCAAGAAAATTGTTCTACCGGTGTCGCGTCGCGCGACAAGTCGCGCCTGTATGTAGAAGCCTTAATTTATAATATGTATAGACGTATAGAAGCACAAGTGTGCTGACCACCCGCATACTAAAAGAAAAAGATAAATAAGAAGTAAAATAAAGTTCACTGAATAAAAAATGTTCAGGGAACATTCCAGAGATAAAATTACTTCTTGAGAACTTTCGATTGGGCCAAAAACTTTTTTAATATCAACTTTAATGATCTCGATTTTCGTACAGTTTTAATGAGAATTTATTTCAGTTTATTCAGAATCGATTGGTGTGTTTTATAAAAAAAGTATTTGGTCATTAAATTGGAAAAGGTTATTTTCAAGTTCTGGGTATGGTAATCCGTCTGTTAATTCAACAAGAAAAAGAAACGCAATGCTGCTCAATGATCGATTATGGAATATTATACGGGGCATGTTTATTCGAAACTCATCTGTGGGTATTATTTATATTAAATAAACAAGAAATTAAAAATAATACATCAAGAAAATAAAAGGTGATTAAAAGTAATGTTTTTTGGAAACTAAGAATACATACGTAGGTACCTGCATGCCTGTGGTATATACCTGAATACCTATAGTTTTATGCCATTACCCACAAATCCATAATCTGTTTCTTTGCTCATTTTAAAGCAAAGAGCAAAGTGCTGATTGCATCTCGTTTTTTATGGACAGGTTTATTTCGGAAACCAACAGTGATCGAAAATACCACTGCCCCCTACTTTTTGATACCACATCAGAGCCCATCCTCTAACATATTCGTTTGATTTTCTACATCACAGCCATCTAATTGGGGCTCCCATACTTCGACCATACAAACACAGGCACCAATAAACTCTAAAATCTCAATTTCACGTGTACCTTAATTGTGGGATTAATTGAGAAAGGGGTTCGGTTGCAAATAAACGTGCGAATTTGGTTCGTAGTCGTAATTCAAAACATAACGACTCAGAATATGTAGCTACAGAAGGTCGACTCTATACAACGAGTGAACATGCATATACGCACGCCTGTGTACAGCGAGCGCAAGTCAAACTCAATCTCAAACTCAAAGCATTTATTTCAATTAAAGCATTGACAGGCACTTTTGAATTGTCAAGAAGTCGGTCAGTTACAAATATGCAGCTAGTTGCCCATTCCAAATAGTAGGTTCCTATGGAGAAGAACGGCCAAGAAACTCCACGGACACTCTTTTAAATTAATATATTGATACAAAATATTGGTTACATCATTCATATTGAAGTTAAACATGTGAGAACGATGCAAAACGTCAGAAGCGTCCGTGATAAAAAGATAACAATTCAAAACTAAAATAATTAAAAATAAGCCGTGGCAGCTAAGAGATGACCAGTCCCAACTGACAGCGCCCGTTCACGAACATGACGCATGGATCAGCACCATTCAGCTCAACCATTTTGAAGGAAGCTAAATGATCCAACACACACGCTACCATCAGCGAGACATCTGAGTGAGCATAACATACTCTCAGCCGCCAGGGGCACATTTAAGTCAATGAAAGACATATTACCCGGTAAATGGTACTCGTAGCTCTATTGTACATAGTACTCACACCTGTGATATGCAATTATATAATACAAAGTAGATTGAGTTTATACAATGAAAAGATAGTCTTACAATCTTCAGCTCCAACAGTATTTTCAAATGTTAATCCATTAGTTGTGGTTGTGGAGCTGGACCAGCATTGAGCCAAGCATTTCTATCAGCGATGTAATCCCCCAACCTATAATATGCCTGCTTGCATAGTGTGCGTAGTAACTCGTTTTATTAGAAAGCCGCGCGCCGTATGCATGTGTCTATGTGTGCGTGAGCCTGTTTTCACTCGTTGTATGGAGCCGGCATTCTGTACCTATCTATTCTGTGGTAACGAGCTGTGTAAATTACATTGTTTGTCAAAAGACGTATTCGGGTCACGGCAGTTTTGTTTGGTTTCGCATCAGTTTGATGTGTTGTGTTGAAACCACGTAAATAAAGGTGTCGTTCTGCGTGTTTTCGGGTTGGTCAGGGCTTTTTGATACTTGGGTACGGCTCGGCCGGAATAAATGGATTCGTTTTTAGCATGAATTTTCATGCTAAAAACGGTGTGCGCTGATAAGATGATGGGTGATAAGGCACCAGAGCATGACTATGGTACTCGAGAATGGGCAGCAGCGTTCTCTATGCATTTTAACACCATACTGCGATCTACCCGCCAGCCAAGCGTGGCGATTATGGCAAACACCTCCCTTTGGGGGAGGCCTATGTCCAGCAGTGGACGTCTTTCGGCTGAAATGATGATGATGAGGTATGGTTTATATTCAACTACGTCTAAGATGCCTGATACCCGTTGACATGTTAATAAAGCTGTTTTTTTTAGGCTGATAAAATGTAAAAAAAAAACAGTACATCACCAGGCGTTACAAAACTAAAGAACCACGGAAGTAAACAGAATATACCTAATAAAGGGAACCCCGACAGAGTTTCTAATTAAATTGTCCAATATTTGGAAAACTAAATGTCCACGGACGTTGTAAGCGTGGGCTTGGCGCTTGAGCATTTAGAAGTTTGCGAAAAAGTGGTATAAAATAATGGTGTAGAGCGGCGCTTGTCAGCGGGACATCCTCGGGTTCTAGTTATGAAACTGTACCGAGAGAAGGAACATAGATACTGCAATGTTTCTGGGACAAGTTTGTAGGAGATAGCGGTCTGAACAAGTTTGTAATGGAATACCATGACCATGACGGGGACTAAACATATTACGAGCCACATCACAGCATATTATGCTCTTCGCTATAGTCGCCAAGTCGAAACAGCAATAGGTAGTCATAGTATAGCCAGAATCGGCATGGGAACGTATTATAGTAAGCATGAGGTGATAATACTCGTACTACATTATATAAAAGCATTCAGAAATTCAGCTTAATGCTTTGAGTCCAATCGAGTTCGAATCTTGAATTGTCAAGATTTGAACTCGATTGGACCTCAGTGATCCTGACATTTCACACCGAACCAAGTAAATCCGTAAATTTTTATACGTATTTTTGACTGCGACCCACTATTACGATATATCACATCACGCCTTATTTCCCTGAAGGATTAGGCAGAAGTATACCTAAAGTGGCCCAGTAAGCAGTGGTGGCCTATGGCAACGACCGCGACTTACGAGTCAGTCGTAGCTTCGAACCCCGACATAGGTGCTTTAATTTGTGTAAATTATTTCATCACCACTGCTCTCAAAACGGTGAAGGCAAAGATCGTGATGAAAGCGGTATGTCCTAAAACCAAAAATTCTAAGACATGTGGCATCCACCAACCCGCAATGGGCCCGCGTGGTTGATTACAGCCCACTCCGTCTCATAGAGAGGAGGCCTGTGTCCCAGCAGTGGGAACAATATACGCTGTTTATGTATATACCTATAGTACACCCACATTTCGCCAGTTATGTTTGAGCCTCTCGTAATAGGGGGCGAGCCTATTACCATCAACTAGGTACTAATTCAGATTCCGTGCTGCTACTGAGAAATACCAGATGGAAAAACCCACTACTACTCGTAACAATGTAAAAACTAGTAATTTTTTTATTATAACCCGAAGACAGAAGACATACGGTGCAGAAACGTGGACACTGACAGTCGGGCTGGTCCACAAATTCAAGGTCACTCAGCTTGCTATGGAGCGGGCTATGCTCGGAGTTTCTTTGAAGGATAAGATCAGAAATGAAGTTATCCCGAAGAGAACCGGAGTTACCGACAAAGCCTGTAGAGTAAACAAGCTGAAGTGGCAGTGGGCTGGCCATGTTTGTCGAAGGTCCGATGGCCGGTGGAGCAGACGAGTCCCAGTGTAGTAGTGTGAAACGCCCCCCAGCTAGATGGACTGACGACCTTAAAAAGGTGGCTGGGACAGACTGGATGCGGAAGGTGGAGGACAGGGTGTTGTGGCGCAGCCTGGGGGGCCGAGTTGATTGAACGCGAAGCATTGTCATATCTCTCAAAATACCAAAACCGCTAGATCTCACAACTTGTCCCTCACTCCAGAAGCTCGGCAGCGCAGTTCAACGTTCGACAAACAATACTCCAAGTTCCAAACTCGGTCCCGCTCCGTTTTGTTTGTCGTTAAAAACACTGGACCAGATGAAATTGTTACAAAAACACTTAAGTATTTTAATATTTTTCATCTTTTTCACTAGTACAAACTTCTCTTGTTAATGTTTCTTTTTATTTTTTTTCTCTGCTTAGCTACGAGCAGAACGATATACTGCAGTGTAATGATAATTAAACTAAGCATTATATTTTTGCGAGTCAGAAAGGAACAGTAGTTATTCGTTAGTGCAAGTTTCGGTAGATGAAACGTGAGTGATCAGAGAGTGTCAGGATTTCCGGACCTTTTTAGGTTTTTCTACTCTCAAAAAGAAAACACGGTAGCCATAAAATATAATTTTGTTGCCTGTCTGTCCGTCCGTCTATCAAGATCATTTTTCTCAAGAATGGGAAGAGCTGTCTAGTTGAAATTAATATCAAATAAAATAAAATAAAAAGGACTGCGAGACTTTTTTTTAAACTTCTGCTTCTAAGTCAACGCAATCAAGAGGTACGGTCAATCATGTCACATATTTTGATGATTATTATTGATTGATGATTATTTCTGTATAATTAAGTGAAAACACTCTTAGATTTGCACGCATTTAATGCTAATGTAAATACTTTTTATTACCTTTAACTATTAATTTCAGTCACACTTGTCAAGTCACAATTTTTTTATTTAATATCACAGCATAGTTTCAATCAAAATTACGCCTAAAATAGTACCAATTGTTTTTATTTTCAAAACTTTTGTTATCTACAATGATTGATCAAAGCGAATTCCGTGTTGTTGTGCTTAATTGATTTTGCCATGTTTGTTGTTGAACGGATTAGAATTTAACCCATGTTTATATTAACAGTGCGTTGTGTTGATAAAATAAAGTGTTGTTTGTTACTGTTTTTTATACCAACAACTGAATTATAGCCGTTTTGATGACATTCGGATTTACTTCATTATTTTACTACGGCATGTAGATCGAACCTCAAATAGGTAATTACTGTTCGAATGAAATAAATGATCCCCTTTTTGTGATCCTGAATTAATCCCCATTTTTGTTTCCTTAAAATACTAAATCGATACCCTAATATGCTAGATTGTGATATGCCCTAGCCTAGTAACTGCGACCCCTTGGATAAAGCGTTCGACTTTGAAAGAGGGCCAGAAAGTCAAAAAGAGGCTCATTTATAAATAAAAGGCGACCATTATAAAAAAAAAATATTAGACAACCAAAAGTTTTTAGAGTATCACAGTAAGGCGATCATCATTAGAAGATCTATATTTTTTCCCTTTTTACTAAGCTTTACGTTTTTTTTTTTGCGTTGTATCTACTAACACATGTTTATACGAAGTAAACGGCTACATGTAATGTCAGTTTTGATATTTAAAGCTCGAGAATTTCTTGGTAGATTCAGATTTTAAAGGAGCTTATAACTTGTCCTCTTAGATTAGCACAATCCCCCTTACATTGTAGGTGTTCATAAATGGAATAAGCAATCAAATGAGTACTTGTACCATCGCCGAAGAGGAAGCGACAAGCTATCAAAAGAAGAGAGAGAGAAAGATACGTAAATATATTTAGTTGATCGCCGGCGAGTACTCGTTTGTCGCTACTTCAAGAGTTATCAAAGAAGGTACTCGCTCAGCAACGCTCACTTGGTGGGCAAAACACTCTCTGGGAGACTCATTTGAAACATAAATGCATACCAGCGAGTAATCGCTCGTCGCCGTGTCGTGCACTCGAAGGTTGCTTGTCAACTCGTTTGTAGTTGCCAGCTCTACTTGCTTCTTTAAAAGTTCATAATACCTCAAGGCCACCTCACTCTTCATCTCGCTTGGCCACTAATGTGAGCAGGCGAGACAGCCCGGCTGGGAGAAGGCTCCAAGGCGCCGATAGTTTAGGTAATTTCTTTAAACGGTGAAAATTATGGTAATTAATCTGCTTTATATTCAGTTCAGTTACTATGCGAAGCTTCATGATCTAATATAAAATGTTTTTTTTAATACGAGCGGTTTATTGTTCGGTTTGGAGGTAGTTTTGTATTTATTTTTTCTGTCGAGAAAATTTTATGGAATCGTGTTTTCGGCAAACATAGTACTTAACAAATATCCTTAACTTTACCATATTGTATTTATTTCAAAACCAGCTTTTGCCCGCGGCTTCGCTCGCGTTCAGTGTCGATCCCTCGGAAACAGTACTTTCTTTCTGAATGGAAGGTACTCATGTCCTTTTCCGTACCTTTGACGTGTATGCATTTCATGATATTGTAGACCCTCAAAAACTTATTTGAAGAAATCAGCACCAACATTATTTTCTTCTATTGTTTTAAAATTTTCTTTGCCTAAGGGAGTCTCCCAAGCAGTTTAACAAAGGTATTATTATTTAACAGTCAAGGGTTGTTTGAGGATGTTGAAAGTGACAGGTTGTAAGCCCTTTGTAAGCCTGAACTGAAACAGATATAATTAATTTTGTTAATTATAAGAGAAATGTTTTTGTACGTTAGTAATATTAGGAGTCAGGAAATTGATTATGAAGGGTCTATAATACTACCTACAGCGCCACCTCACTCTTTATCTCGCTCGTACAAGTAGCTGGCGGTCACTCGAGCAAGAGAGACGGGGTTGCAGGGAGGCCCCAAGGCACCGATATTTTAGTTTATTTCTTTTTACGGTGAAAATAATGGTAATAAAAAAAAATAACATAAGACCTGCTTTATAGTTAGTTCATATTATGCAAAGTTTCATTATTTAATTTAAAGTATTTTTTGAATACCAGCGGTTTATTGTTCGGTTTAAAGGTAAGTTTGGATTTTTTTTCTATGAAGAAAATTTTATGGAATCGTGTTTTCGTCAAACATAATACTTAACATTAATCCTCAACTTTACCATATATTTATTTCAAAATTAATGCTGCAGTATTTTCGACATAACGGAGGATCATGCTGAGCCAATTGAGGTAGTCTAGGCTCATAAGTGGGTGTCAAAAGGATTCGTAAAAACTGTAGAGATAATTCTCTTAAAATACATACCTTAGCAGCTTACAAAATATTTTATTGTATTTTTGACTCATATTAACTTAGTTTTCTTAAATAAAAAAAATAATGATGTACTGAAATCATGTAATGAAATGATGAAATGTAATGATGAATTGATGTTTATTTCTGTAAGAAGATATTTTAAGCCACTTTTACACGTCAATTTATTGTATATATTTTAAATTTAGATGGCGCCGGCGTTTCGTAGCTGACTGATACCTGAGATAAAATACTGAAACAAACTCAGAGGTCATGGTTTTTTAGTATCACTTCCAAAACAGTATTTTTAAAGCAGGAGACAAAAGTGCTTACTTCTATTTATGAAGACCAATTTTAGAAACATGGAACGCAGTACAACGAAAGCATATTTAATTCTGAGGATTTCACATTCATGAGAACAAATAATGAATAATAATGATGACATTATTATTGACATAACGGTCCCTCATGACGGGAACCTCGTGAAAGCCGAGAAAGATAAACAAATCAAGTATCTTGACTTAGCTCGAGAGGTTGTCTCAGCAATCATTGTGCCGATTGTCGTATCAGCCAATGGCTTAATTGCCAAGAGCCTCGACCAACACCTAAGAAGGCTCTCTTTGGGCAGCTGGATTAAGGGCCTGATTCAGAGAGCGGTACTTCTGGACACGGCTCGCATTGTTAGGAGGTTCCTCTCTTTGGAGCCGGTAGCTTGAACCCTGTTCCCGATACCGGTGGGCTACTATAATATTTTTGAATGTTTATATATTTTTTTTTACAATAATTAAAAATATAATTTATATGTATTTCATGAAATAAAGGCGATGGCAATATTACCAACAAAATTACTCGAATCCACGTCAAAATTAACATAAGTGGGTTCTCACTCAAACCGCAACTTCCACAGTTGTAGTGACAAAGGAAAAAGTTGGCCCACTGAGGGATTTCCAGACGAGACAATTCGACCCAATTTAACATTCAACAGAATTACCACACTTATAGAGTTTATCACGAAGTTCTGTTTGTAGACGCCTTAAGTGCTCGGATTTTACGATGGGCGCGGCACATTCAAAACTTCGTGTAGGTTAGTTAGTAACTTAGTCAATTTTCATATTCCGTTTATTGCGATGTTTCGAAATTAAAGTACGCGGGTGGAATTAAATTTTTGCTGTTTTTTAGTCGGTTTGGCAATAGTATGGGGAATACTCGCCCGGTGACTGCCAAACTTATTATTAATTATTATTATTCATTTTGTTTTCTCAAGTACACAACACACTACTACTACTTCTGTGTACACATAAGCGTACATATATTATAAGTATAAGTTTTGAAGTCACAGGGTGAACTTATTCGTGGGTCGTTTCATTATCTTTTGCAAATTATTCCTTTAGTTTTTGACGACGGCTGTTCTTCCCACAGCGATCGAAGTAAGTCATTCTCACAGTTAATCAGTCTCCACTACTATTTACATTTTCTACTATTACTTACCTACAACGTGTCCCAGAATTAACGCACAACCTCTTAAGACGCAGATATATGCCACTGACCTTGAGTGGTTAGCTTGCGTGTTCTGTACTGCGCTCACGTAACGCGTCGTACGTTCAGCCAGTCAATACTCGCCCTTCAAGGAGCGCTGTCCCCAATTGGACACATTATTATTTTTTTTTTCTAGCCTGCGCTGTCCCACTGCTGGGCAAAGGCCTCCCTCCACTCCTTCCATCCTTCGCGAGCCCGCGCGTCCTCCTTATTATATTATATTAATTTATTATACACAAAATAAAAAGTATTATAATAAAACGCGTACTTATACTAAAAGATCAATAATTAAATTATCTTTAAATTGGTGAAGGTTTCAGAAAAATACGCTCGGTAGATTTTGCGCCATACTCAGTTTTTTATCCGCGTTAGACATAACTTTACAAATTAATTTCACTATTATAAACATAATCTAAAATAGTCACATATTAAGTTATTGAGAAAATGCTCTAATTTATCATTTTTTTTTAAAGTTATTAACACTACTCGTTTAGATGTGATCTTCAGTATAAAATCATTAATAGTCGGTTATCGTCGCTTTTTTGCTATGTTACAGTAACAAGTTGCTGAAGTTCAACAAAGTTATTCCCATTCCAAAGCTATATCGTATCTTAACGGTCAATAGTAGGTGCATGCTCGGTTACTAGTCGCTTAACAAGCCCCTCAACGTAAGAGCGGATTAGGCATCTCATCGTATCGGAGGCCAGACCATCTACAGTTAGTAATGCCATAGATTAATAATCTATAGAAGCGACATCTACATTGTAGTCACCTACTGTTTTTTGTGTGTTCAATGATGATGCGTAAAAATCACAGGTCTGTTGTGCCTCATCACGATGCAACAGCCAACGTTCTCCAAAGTCAAAACAGAGTTATCAATATGGTCGATGATCAAGCGTGGAGTGCATAACATGAGCATCGATACAATACTGACAGTGTTATTTATATGTCGGATCCGGTCATTTGTACGGATACGTAACGAATCAAGCGCGCTACTACTGGCGAAATCACGTGATCTACCCACACCTCTAGCGCGCTTCTGCAGAGTCGAGATGTTTTGAGCCGATGGGCGAGGACGACATTCAAGATTCAGTGTCTGGTCCGATCGCATCGGAGTTAGGACGTCGTGGAACTGTACTCGATTCGTTATACTCGGTTATTGTGGTGATTATAATTTGTAATCATGGTGTCAATTTGTGATTTCAATAAACGCTGTGTATCTCACCCAGTGTGTTTTCATTGCACGAAACCCGACTTCTGCCCACATGATGTCCGAATCTAACTGAGTAAAATCCTGACGATCCGACATATATAAGATCTCCAACAAAAGATATACATGACACTTATATAATAGACAAAATCAAGTATGAAGTAGGTGTGCTCCTTCACTTATAGGAGACCACAGCATGCACAATTAAGTTAACAACTAAGCTCACAAAGTGGAAGTGTTTTGAACGTATCATACGCCCTGAAACTACTAATTATACATACTATTACATTATACACATACATTATAATATATACTAATAGATGTAGAAAGAGTATTCAGAACTGGAGTTTCACTTCTATTAATTTTTATTCTGTGGTAATGCTAAGCCTGAACTCAGTTGTTAATGTTACAAGCTGTAGTCACGTATAATGTTCCTTGAATACATATAACAAAACGAAATATCCCACTTTCAGTCATAAATGTAAACGATGTTTAGTTGTTTTAATACTATGTTCCTAACTTACACATTTAACTAGTTTTTATTCTTATCAATTATGTAGTCAACGGACAAGCTTGTAAATCCTATATAATTGTTAAATTGTAAAATGTTGATTAATTAATAGAGATCAGCAACAGCAAAAATATATCTCATCATCATCATTTCAGCCGAAAGACGTCCACTGCTGGACATAGGCCTCCCACAAGAGGGGGTTTGCGCTTGGAATGCGGGTTGGCGATCGCATTTTGGTGTTAAAATGCATAGAGAACGATGCTGCCCATTCTTTAGTAAGTGCCTTAGTCGCCTTTTACGACACCCACGGGAAGAAATAGGATAGTACTATTCTTTACGACCGGCACCACACGGCACAAAATATACCTAAATAAATTTAAAAGAGGACAGCAGAAATATTCATAGCAAAGCAATAAACAGATTCCCATAAACTTCTACAGCAGAAATATGAAATAAGTTCAAATCGTGGCGCAAGCCATACTCCATTTAACAAATTAATTGCCGTTGCATTTGCCGAGAGTGGACGCCGCCATATTGAATCTTGTGACTCGATCTCGGAGACTTGAACATCAACTACGATAGTTTTATCAACGACGCAAATATCGTTTGTTTTGTAGTGTCATGTATTTATTTATTTGGTTCACCAACAATTGTTTACACTAACATCTTGATAAAAATAAGGTCTGAAAAACTTTAAACAGTGTAACAATTACTTAAAGGTAAACACTACATGAACTAAAATGATGCTAATTTGTAAGCCTAGGTACATGTATCGTCTACAAGCAACTTAAAATTAAAGAAAAATATGTAGCCTAAATAAGATTTAAATAAAGATTTAGTTTTGAATTTGGTTGCTGAAGTTAAAGTTATATGGATGACTTATATTGGTCTGAAAATACATAAGAAACATTGCTTGGATTATTTATTTACGTCGGTAATTATTCGAAATTTAAGTAACTCACCTATATAATCTTAAGAAGTAATGTAACGTCGGTGTTTCCAATATTTTTGTTCAATTACGGTAATAATAATTGTCCGTTAGGTTTAATGGCCCTTTTGAAGAAAATACTATTTTTAGCTTACGGAAATTGCACATACATAAGCGAAAGCTTTCGTTCAACCGTGCATATGCCTTCAATATTTGTCCCCTTCAAACTTACCTTACCTACGAAACAAGATTAAGTAGTTTGTGAATTAGCACCGGAGCCGGATCCAACCGAACAACCCATAGATTTTCTTCCTCATTTAACTTTCTCCGTTTCGTCACGATGTCTAAGATAAATGGGAGGAAGGATGTGCCAACTTTCGTATACACGCTTATGAATTACATAACATATTTGCTGAATTTTGTGAGTGTTGGCAACACAAAATCTAGTTTATGATTTATCTGTCATTATCAATGTTACTAACGTCATTAATGTCACTGTACAAGAGAGCATTAAATGAAGCACACGTTTTTGCATCCAATCTGCATTTTTTTATTTTTAGGGTTCCGTACCTCAAAGGAAAAAATGGAATCCTTATAGGATCACTTCGTTGTTCGTCTGTCTGTCTGTCAAGACCCTTTTTCTCAGGAAAGTGTGGAGGTATCAAATTGAAATTAATTTCCAATACGTAAGGTCTATGGTCACTTGATGCTCTGTTTTATAATAGCTTAGCTATTCAAGTGCCTCAACAGTGAGTTACGATATCTTACAATTTTATATGAGAAAATAAGTTTAATACGCATTCATTTATCAAAAGAAGTGACGCTAAAATAGGTAATGCATAAGATTCTCGATATTTCTACCTATAAGTAAAATAACTCTCGCGCGTTCTCTATGCGTTTTAAGACCATACTGCGATCGCCAACCCACCTGCCAAACCTAACGATTATGGCAACAAAATAATGTTATCATTCTGCTGATATTCCTTTTTCAAAGCTTAGCAAAATAATGTTATCACTCTGCTGATATTCCTTTTTCGTTGTCACGAAATTGTTGAACATGGTATAGCCATGTACTTATTAAAAAAAACTGACCAACTGAAAATATGGTAAAATAATGACCCTGTGGGAAAAACTCCTAAATAAAAGCTGAGCAGTCAATTTACTGTCTGTTTACTATAAAATATTCATACACACGAGGGAAACATAAAACGTGTTACTATTAACTTGCTTCTACTCTACTAACACACAAAATAACGAGTTTGCAGTCCATTTCATTATTTGGCTTTGTAATATAGAACAATTTTATATTAGAAAGAAAAAGAAAGAAAGAAAAAATGTTTATTCTGCACAAACAAAACACACATTACAAAAATAAAATACAAATTGACGAAAAAAAAAAAAACACACTCTAATACAAGTAGCCAAATCGCAATCATATTTAAGACTATGAATAACCAGAAATAAAAATAAGAAAAATAATAAATAATAATTGCTAAAAGCCTAGTATTCAAAACCTTAAAAGTTAAAAGTTTGACAATGTTGTCAATTGCTTGATGTCAGTGTCAGGGCTTGTCAAGGCAGGCCAAAGACAAAAGACAATAGTTGCGATTTCGGTATTAGTAAATGACAACAAACAAAATCCAAACAAAACAAAACAAAATGCGCATTGCCGAGTGGAAATGTTCTACCCTTGTAACAATTACAAGTAAGAATAGCCGTGTGTCGCATCTGTGCAAGACAAGCAAAGATAGGTAGGTACTCGTAAATCATCACACTAATATTGCTAAGGCGAAAGTTTGTGAGTGTGTGTGTGAGTGTGTTTGTTACTTCTCCACGCTCAAACGGCTGGACCAATTTTGATAAAATTTTGTATGGAGGTAGCTGATACCCTGGATTAACCATAGGTATAGACTACTTTTTATCCCGATATTCCCACGGGATCGAGACTTAGGGCTTAGGGCGCAGCTAGTAATCTATAATAATAAGTAGTAGGCGCAATTTGTTTCTTTTTTACGCTTTTGAGTGTAACAAAAAAAAGTGAGTACAGCATTACATATCGTTTCTTGATGGCCAGTCAATAGCAATTACACATTGTTAATAGCAGCAAGCAAACGATATTTTTTAATTTGGTAATTACGCAGTTGTGAATTATGTCGGGAAGTGAATTCGTACTATACCAAGATATGCATAGGGAGCATGTCCTAGAACCAACAATTCGAAGACATGCGACATCTACCAACCCGCACTAGGCCCACGTTGTGGATTACGGCACAGTCCCTCTCACCGAGTGGAGGCGTATGTCCCAGCAGTGGGAACATTATCATATCGCATCGCTTAGCTTTTCAAGGCATACTGCCAAACTTTCTACACCTGCAGCGGGTGGGTGAAATATACGCAGAAAGCCTACAACGTCCTGCGCAGTGTGCAGTATAATTTTGTATTTAGGATGTTAATGGGGTTTCCGCGCTTCTGCAGCGCTTCGCAGAAGTCCGCGTTGACGATTTTCATGCCATTATGAGGAAAAGAACAGCGTCAATAATAGGTAGGTTGCGCGGAAGCTCCAACAGCATCCTAAAAAACATTATTAGAGAAAGTGGACAGTCCGTTTATAAGGTACTGGGTACGGAGGCGCGTGCCAACGTGTGTTGGGCCACGTCGTTATTACCTATACTCCGTTTGAAATAAGATTAGACATTCAAATAAACCTTTTTTACAGTTCGTTCAATCGATTTTGACTTCTATTGCTTTGGTGGCATGACCAATGACAGCTGTAAAAAAACAGTTGGTATTGTAACCACGTTTTTGCTTTCAATGCCATCCTTATGCCTACGGAATAGAAGTCAAAATCGGTTGAACAGATTGTAAACAAGTTTATTTAAATGTCTAATCTTATTTCAAATGGAGTATAGTTGTATTAGTTTGTACAAGTTTACTAAGATAGTTGTACCTACTTGTATGTGTAGTTAGAATTAAAGAATATATTATTATTATATGTCCAGCAGTGGACTGCGATAGAAGATATTCTTGCAAGCATAGTGATAAAGAGCATTCCATCTTTTTTTGTCTTTTCTAAGTAATTCGTCGATGTGCAGGGACATGGTCTAACTGAAAAATAGTGATGACCGTATTTAGGCATATGAGGAATTTGCCTATGTGCTGCTAGCCTTAGCAATACAATAACATTCATACAGATCTGGTAATTGAGCTGAGATCTACGACAGCAAACACCGAAACTAGAGTGTGAAACATTCGCTATAATGGTTTTACTTTTTGAGGGTAAAATCAAATTCCCACGCCGAAATCCCTTGGGTCCAAAATAGAGCTAGTATCGAATGCACAAGGCAAGTTATTTCCGGACAAACTGAATGTTTTAACGGCTCGAGGCGTCCCCAACTTTGCGCCAACGGCAACGATGGTGTTGCTATCCGAAACTTATATCTCGTTTTCTGAATACGGACGAGCACAGTGCAGATTGCGAATGTTTTGTTTCTTTTTTTTTAGATGCTAACATGAATATTATTTGTTTCTTTTTAGGGTTCCGTACCTCAAAAAGATTGGAACCCTTATAGGATCACTCGTGTGTCTGTCTGTCTGTTTGTATGTCTGTCTGTCTGTCACAGCCGATTTGCTCCGAATCTACTGGACCAATTATGACGGTTAGTGACTGGTTCACGTATGACGTGTGACCCAAAAACGGACGCGTAACGTAAAAAAATGAGTTTTGAATATGGGGGTCACTTATAGGGGCAAATTAGAAAATTAAAAAAAAAAGTTTAATTTACAAACTGTACCGTGTAACATATCAAATGAAAGGGCTTGTAAGGATTTCGGATACTTATATACGTTTTTTATAATTTTAAATTCAATACTTTTGAAATTATTAATGAAAATAGACCATAGTAAAAAGAATACTTCTATACTTATAGATTACATGAAACCCTTATGAAGAAGTCTATGGTATTAAAATAACATGGTAAATCTCTCAATATTGTGCGTACAAACTTACATTTGCAGTTGGAATGTATGAGGGAACATGTTTTTCAACTACAATGTTAAGTTTGTTCTTGGGATAAATTAATCTCCACTACGGAACCCTTCATTGTGGGTGGTTCGACATGATCTTGGCCGGTTTTTTAGATACAAGTTTTGTTACTATTTGTGCATTTTTCACGAGGGGGAGAGAGAACTTTGTATTCTGCTACCGACTTTGCTTTACTTGATATTTTTAATTCTGACGACCATACGTACTCGTATAAATTATTCTCTCCATCTTTTATTATTATTAATTCATTTATTTCAGACATAGTCCAAACATTATATAAAAATGAAAATCCAATTAAACACATTACATTCAAATAATCAACAAAAATTGAATTACACATACACATTAAAATTACATAGATAACCAATGTCACAATCAAATTAAACAATATAAATTAAAATATTACACATTAAAACAATCAATAACAGAATTAGACATAAAACAATACACAAACTCACGTCAAATAATACGAGGAGAGGCGCTAACATAAAGCAGCATCCACCTCTGTATCAGGGACAGGTCCCACCGCTCGGTCAACACCCTCAGGAGACGGTTCGAGCTGCTTCGCAGGCGACCTAATAGTGAAGCGCTCCGCTTACTCATGATCGCGAAAAAAATATCGGTCCGTGCCTCAGCAAAGTCAAAATCGAAGTCAAATTGTTTATTTCATATAGGCCCATATAAGGCACTTTTGAACGTCAATATTTACAAAAAATAGAATTGATTCTAGTCGCCCCTTCCAAAAGGTAGTTTCGTATGGAGAAGAATGAGCAAGAAACTCCACCGTTACTCTTTTAAAATCTTGTACAATATTTTATATAGGTACATTAATTATATAATTATACGTGAAGACAATGCACCTAGAATAAAATTACTATACCACAATAGGTAATAAAAAGAGATTATGTGATATATACATCGTACTCACATATTTACAAAAATTGTAAAAATTTAAAAAATATACGGTTTCCTAAAAAATAACAATATCAGTAAGTTAAGGTAATCACATAATTAAAAATAAATGTCATAAAAATAATAAAAAACCATTAAAAAAGCAGCCTGTTTGATTTTGTCTAGACTCTAGATTGTCCTATGGAGCTGGACCACCATTTTTCCAAGCATTCTTATCTTGGATATAATCCTCTAATTTGAAATGCTTCTTTACAAAGAGTTCTTTTAATATGAGTTTTAAATTTTCTTTCATTTAGTTGCAATATATCACAAGGTATTTTATTGTAACATTTAACACAGTACCCCATAAAAGATGTACTTTAGATAATCTGAAAAATAGTTGATCTATTTTGTCTTTATTTCTAGCATTAAAATTATGTCTATCACTTATTCGAAACATATTCGAAGCACTATAAAACCACGGAAGCCCCAATAGTGTCTAAGGATTGGTAAATGCATTGATGCAATGATGAGATGCATTGTTGTACTGCACGTGCAGTGCGCTGTACGCCCGCTGCATAAAGTTTTAGAATATAAAAATCTTAAACACTTCTAGAATATAAATTGAATAATGCTAATTTAATAGGACTTAGGTACATTTTAACGCGCTATAACATTTGTTTCCCTGTGTTAGGACAGGCGTTATCTTAAAATATTTCAGTTTCCCTGTGTTAGGAAAGGCGTTATCTTAACTAGTTTCATTCCAAAAACTAAATTAAATGACTGTTTTAATATCTGTACAGCGTGAACAACATCCTTTGTTAATAACGATTGTCAATTTGGGGTCCTAATGTTTAGTATTTGCGTGACCATCCGGTACCAACGGTTCGCAGGAAGTTGACCAGCCTTTGTGAGTATCAGGCTCTTTGTTCGACTAAATTTAGATTGGAATTAGGTGTTATGTTGTCCGATAACGTGTTTGATGGACGGAATTAAATTGACACAGTGTTTGCACTATACCTTGTCCTGGACGTAGACATACAAACCTTATATACATTAAATATATCTGCTCTTAAAAGTAAATAGGAGAGTTTACTAACTGAAAGAGCATATTACAGTATAGCAGAGTTTATGAAAGAAGACAATTTTTCTTCGTTTTTGAGATGACGATGTTGTATTTTATTGATATGTTATTGTAATCTATTGTATTTTGTGAAATAATTGTAATGTGTAATTATGTATGACAGTAATTCATAATTTTTTATTGACTAATTTAATTAATAATGATGATTTAATAAGTACCTACATAATTTCCATAATTTAATTTTGATGAGTATTTTCACGGTTTGTGCACCATCTCGTCCTACCAATTTGTACGCCACGATATGCGGCTGAACATGTTAGAACTTTTCTCTATCTTTTAATATCTTGCAAGCAATGTATATAATTACCATGTACACCATGGTTAAACCAATAAAATTTTACTTACTTACTTACATAATGTAGGTAGAAGTGCCTCGGAAAGCACGTTAAGCTGTTAGTCCCGGCTGTCATTCGTAGATCATTAACAGTCGTTACGCAAAAGTCTGACAACCAGTCTTACCAAGGGGTATCGTGTTACCCAGTAACTGGGTTGTGGAGGTCAGATAAACAGTCGCTCAATGTAAAATACTGGTATTCAGCTGCATCAGACTGGAAGCCGACCCCATCATAGTTGGGAAAAGGCTGGGCAGATTGATTGAATGTAGGAAGTTGAAGAAATTAAAAGAAGACTGAGTAGACAATTAAAGGCACAGTGGAGTCATGGCAGTTACCTAACTTTTTATAGCTCAACCTTTAAGATCGTTTACGACTTACGGCATTTCATACAATCTTTCAAGCCCTTGTTTTTCGAAATGACTGAACCGCTTTTAATGAAACTTCATACCCATAAGCAGGATACAAAGGTCTAAAAAGTCAGTTAAGTACATTTTCGAAAAATTGTGTTACAGCCAAATTTTCCATAGAAACAGAGATTTCCAGTTATCTGTTTTTAAATACAGACATTTCGAAAATGTTCTTAACTAACTTTTTAGACCTTTGTATCCTGCATAGGTGTATGAAGTTTCATTAAAATCAGTTCAGTCATTTTGAAAAACAAGGGCTTGAAAGTTTGTATGAAATACAGTACGTCGTTAACGCTCTTAAGTCATAACAGCCCCAATGGAAAGAAAGAAAAATAATTGAATTTACAATGCTGTGTTCATTATATGTAATTATTGCGATAAAACAATATTCTCTTCATTAGTATATTTTCCAATAAGCCCTCGTCCTAGTTACCGCGCAGAATCACAAAATAGCTTAATTCCTTTCTTCCATTTCTTTCAACGGAATAGGACCGAACAAATAAAAAAAAAACGAGTATTTAATGATCCAAATAAAAGTCAGCAGGAAAAAGTTTAAGTTAATTATACGTCCGCACCAATTATTCTCTTCTGTGACAGCCGATCACTCTTCAAATTAGGGACAGCGTTGAGTTACGATGCTACTTAAGTAAATTGTTTTAAGATCCATATAATTGTAACAAAATTCTACTGAGTTGATTTGATGTAAAATTCCTTCTAGACGTCACGAGGAATTTTATAATAATCGAATTTGTCTGTCAAATTGTTAGATATAGGTACCTAAATAAGTTTTGATTTTCAACATATTAAAAAAACTGTCTTTTATTCTTTTTATTGATAAAATTCCGTTGATATAAAATTTCGTTCCGTTTGGTGCCGGACGTAAAGAATAGCACCATCCCATTTCTTCCCATGGGTGTCGTAAAAGGCGACTAAGGGACTTACTAGAGAATGGGCAGCAGCGATGAATGAATGCATTTTTAAAACCATACTGCGATAGCCAACCCGCCTGCCAAGCGTGTCGATTATGTCAAATCCCCCCCTTTTTGGGGGTGGCCTAAGTTCAGCAGTGGACGTCTTTCGGCTGAAATGATGATCAATGATTGATAAAATTCAAGTTAAAAACCAGTTTCGACTTACTATATCTTCATGAATTTGCATGAACATAGTGAACGTATAGGTACATACCGTACATTACTAAAAAGTCACAAAAATCATCTTCAGAAAATAAATTGCCTATTATGCCGAGATCGTTTTTATTACCATATCTATTCACCCTTACTTCAGAACATCTCAATCTCGAAAATAACGTACCCAATTCAAAAGTTATTTGAATAAAATCTTCAAATAACCCACAGATGGCAGACATTTTTAATTAACCCAAAAAAAAACGAATCGTTCTCATAAAACTGCATTTAGAACTTTGAAGTCGCTTCAAATGATCGTTATACCTACTGGAAAAATTGATGGCACCACTAACTCACGTTTTTTTCCTGAAAATCCCATATTTTATAGGTAACACTGATTCAGCTGGTAGTGAATCAGTCGACATGAATATTCATCGGAATAAATTCCAGGTAGTTATATGTCAGACAGTAAATTACATTAAATTTATTTTTGTGAGAAAACTTTTGTCCCTAACAGCTTCCTTTTGCGGTTTTTTTACGGGTAGCACTAAAAGATTGGGTGTTAAAATATCGATGTATCACTCGAAGCTTCATCGTGACGCCTGTATTCCCTGAAGGCAGGCAAAGGTATTTAAACACAAAACAAGTCAGTAAAATAATTACTATGCTTAAATTGTTTTACGTACAATACGTAGAACAATTTAAGCAAAGTAATTATTTCACAGGTAGAAAAATGAAGAAAAATGGCTAAAATTACCCATTATGTATGATGTAGTTTATTACTGAGTAAATGAAAACCGAGTTGTAATGGGTTTTAGCACCGTGTGTACACTCTACTTTTCACTACGATTGCGAGAAAATAAAATAATCCAATACACATTGACGGCAACACATTGAAAATTATTTATTTTCCTTTCTCTTCCATCTGCAAATTAGTATCTCCATTCTCACTAGATGATGACATTTTCAATGTTGTAAAATAAATTACGTACACTAATTCAATTTGTACTTAGAGAAAAAAAATTAAGATTTCGCGCCAATAAAATATGTTAATTTTTTTTAATTTTTTTCAGACAGAAAATCCATAGGCAAAGCAAGGTTGTTAGTAACAAGAATTTTGCTTATAACTAATGTTATTAACTAAAAAGTATAAAGAAAAAACTAGACAGACCGTCTACCCCTGCACAGTATCCTAATCGGTCTCGCAACACATTCCCCCTTATTACAAAACAAGGTTTATCTTCAGACCCAGGATTAAAACATGGAGCCATTATTGAATTTCGAACTTTATTCCGACTATGGTAAAGTTCCTTAACAGAAAACTGACAACTTAGTACCGAACTAACTTTTCGGTTTTGTATAAAGAACGGTATTTCAATCCCGGTTACGTTCTTATACAAATATAAATCTTGTTTTGTAATAAGGCGGTAAGAGTTCAGTGAACCTTCTGAGCAGAACAGTATTGTTTCTCTCGCAAATCATCCTTAGGACGCTATTCGGGCTCCCCCGTACTCCTCTGTAATTCCAATGCCTTTTTAGGGTTCCGAACCAAAATGGTAAAAAGGAACCCTTATGGTGAGACTAAGTCAGTCTGTCTGTCTGTCACACCTGGATATCTCAAGAACTACTAATGCTATCAACTTGAAATTTAGAATAGTTTTAGATGACGTTTGCCCAACTATTTTGCTAGTAAGAAAGAAATTTAAAAAGTATATCTTTTTTGAAAAAGGGACTGAAAGGGGGTCTTAAAAATGAGAAGTGGGGCTATTATAGCATGTGGGGTATCATATGACTGAACGCTGTTTGCAAATACTCAAAAAAAAAAATTTTTTTAGGCAGCACAGTTTCCGACTTTTGATGAAAAATGTTAAAAAAATATACCATTCCCACCCTTATCTCCGAAGTTTGCATAGATAAAAATCTGAAATTATTCTATGTGATAGAAGTTTATGTAAAGATTACAGGAAAAATAAAACAATGTCTCTAAATAGCACAGTTTTTCAGAAATCATTAACATCATATATACGTACGGGACCCTCGGTGCGCGAGTCCGACTCGCTCTTGACCGGTTTTTTCTTCTTTAAACACGGAATGCACGCATTCTAGCGAAGACACCGCCGCTTTTGGTTCCATTTTCAAAAATAAAATGTTGTTCTTTTTTTATAAAACAGTAATTAGTCGAGTCTTTATTCATGATTATTCTACTTATGACTAGACTTTTCGTTTTTGTAGGCTCGTTGGTTGACAAAAATTAAAAATGATATACCTTTTCCCTTAGACGAAAATATGCCATTTTATCCCCGCTCAGGTACGCTACAATGACGGACTTTTTGAGCAAGAGGAAAAAGGCTTTTTATTTTTAGTTTTACTAGCTTTTGCCTGCTGCTTTTACCCGCGTGGATGTCTCTCTAGTCTTCATGATTTTTTCCGACATCTTCAACAATCATCGTCATATTTCAGCCAATTTACCCAAACCCTAATGAAGTATACAATTAAACCGTCTTCAAGAATCACTCCGTCCATTGGTGAAAACCGTAGGAAAATCCGTTCGGTAGTTTTTGAGTTTATCGCGTTGAGATAGACAGACGCGGCGCGGCATGGGCATTTTTTTATAATGTACTAGCTGCGCCCCGTGATTTCACCCGCGTAAGTCTCGATCCCGTGGGAATATCGGGATAAACAGTAGCCTATATGTTAATCCAGGGTGCCAGCTACCTCCATACAAGATTTTATCAAAATTTGTCCAGCCGTTTGAGTGTGAAGAAGTAATAAACACACACACATACATTCGCCTTTGTAATATTAGTGTAATGTGATAGTGATTATGATTATGGCAAATCCCCCCCCTTTTTTTGGGGGAGGCCTATGTCCAGCAGTGGACGTCTTTCGGCTGTAATGATGATGATGATAGTGATATTTAAGTCCAAATTCCACGTAAGAAGGGGCGAGCCTAACAGTCGCATTTGCGGTCGCTAGAACAGTAACGAGGCAATTACAATAGTTCCCTACTAAAGTAGTTGTTCTAGTTGTAATAATTGTGACACTAAAATAGTATCACTATTTTATTTATCTACTTTTCTAAAATTTTGTTCCTTTTAATCTTTAGTCTCTTCAACCTCGCCTCGTGTATAATTTCAGGGTTATCAATAGTCCTAAACAGTGCTGGATGGTGCAATAAATCCGTATACGTGGCTATGTCCATACGGGGCGATATTTTATCATGCGGAGCGCGCTTTTGTTAGCACAATGTATGTCACTTCTGTATTTCGGGTACATAATAGACGTGTTTGTTACAGTGTGTTATTTATTTTTTTCTGTCTACTTTTTACGGAGGTTAGGCGTTGCGCAATTTATACGCTGAATGAGTGTGTGACTGTGTGCCGTTGTTTGGGCAGAGCTACAAACATCCGGTTTCTGATTCCGTGAAATTCAACATTTCTTTGCCTTTTATTTTTCGAGTAATTAATTCATTCTAAAGCATTTCCTTTGTATACACCATGGCATTTTAGTCGTCTTACAACAGCAGCCCACTTATCTCCATTACACAAATAAAAAAAATGAGCACAGTGCGAGCCTTGTACTCCATTCCGCGCCGCCTTTGAAACGCTAGGCTCGTAACAGGGTGTTTCAAGTTGCGTCATGTGTAATGTTTATTTTTATTTTTCAATTGTTAATAAAAAAAAAACTTTATGATTGATTAGTTGTCATTGGATACATGAAGTGGGCTGCCGTTGTAAGACGACTAAAATGCCCCGGTGTATTGGCTTTAAATAATAATAAAATAAATAAAACCTTAATTTCAGACCAAGTCCATAACAAAAACAAGACGGATTACAAAATTTGGACACGAATAAATGATTTCAGGATATTTGAGTCCTGTTTATCTGAAATTACGTGTAGGATGCTGTTAGTGCTACCCCGGACTCTGTTAATAACGGCGCGAGCCGCTTGCGCATGATGGCATGAAAGCCGTCTACCCTGGTCTCCGCAAACATACCGGAGGCACTACAAAAGCGGGGCAGCCCTAATAACATCCTAAATGCATTGTTGCATGCATTTAAGCAATACTTTTACTAAATTAAATAACAGTGCAATAAACTTACATTTGCGTACCAATACTGATCAACTGTAGCAGTAGGTATTTATTTCTGAAAGAAAATTATGTATTCCACTGTATTTAGTATATTTGACATTCGACATTAACATATCATTCCGTTATCCATGGCAGCTGATTAGATAATGATAGGAACCCAGTATCAATAATTAAGTTGATAATTCTAGGTTTGCCCTAACTATAGTTTACACGTGGCAGCACTATTCGTTCTCACCTCTCTCCTCGTTTATTATTTACATGTTGGCTTTGTCACGCTGAATTCTAATAGTGTTTTGTGTAGGTGGTTTAATGGTTTGGGCCTGAAAAGTTAGTTAGTTGACACCGATAACATAGTTTCTATTTTTTATATTTACGGGCTCTTACATTCATAACTTTAAGTAGAAAAGAAAATACCGGCCAAGTGCGTGTTGGACTACGCACAATGAAGGGTTGCGTAGTTGGGATGAATTTATCTTAGGAAATGTCGGCTACATCTAGATTATTTTTTATATGACGTGTAAAAGTGATTCTAATATCCTATACACAAAATAAACGATTTCATTTCATTTCATATCCTAAGAACAAATTTGTACGCACAGTATTGAGAGATTTACCATATTATTTTAAGACCATAGACTTCTTATAGATTTTCCTGTAATCTCTATCTAAAGATCTATTTTTGGTTTTTTTTACAAAATTTTAGGCTTTTAGTTTCAGAGTAAGGGGTAAATTTTCATCTATTTTCTTACATAATAAAAAAAAAAATATATGTAAGTAATGGTCGATTTTCATATATTTTCTTAAATAATTTTAAACGTATTTATTTTAAAATTATAAAAATAAATGATTTATATGAAATCCTTACAACAAACCTTTTCATTTGATATGTCACACGGTACAGTTAGCAAAACTTTTTTTAATTTTCTAATTTGCCTCCCAAAAGTGACCTCCGTATTCAAAATTCATTTATTTACGTAACACGTCCATGTTTGGGTCATAGAAATTCATGTGTACTTAAACTTAATCAGTCCAGTAGATTCAGAGCAAATTACCTCTGAAAGACGGACAGACAGATAGTCACATGAGTGATCCTATAAGGGTACCATTTTTTCCTTTTGAGGTACGGAACCTTAATTAAAACCAAATTCAAAAATGTATTGCTCAACACAGTAAAATATTTTTTTTTAATTTGAATTGAATTTGAACCCTAATTAAGATTTTCTTTAAGTAAAAGAGTAGTTAATCTCCTATAAATATTTTAGATTCTGTTTATAAATAGGTACCATCTTATCAAGCTTTCCAAGAATATCACTGCACTTCTTGAAATAATAGTAGTTATTGTTCACTGAATAATCTATTGTCTGTCTTAATGGGTACCTATTTCATTATTCTCTACCAAGTCTACAAGTTCATTGAATTATATCTAAAGTGAGGAAAATTTATCAAAATTACTTTCATTGGGTCAATAACCTGTCCACTAGGTATAAAAATAATAGCTTTAAGCTGGTGATGAACGTTTATATTTTCAACCAAAAAATATCTTACAAACGAACACATCTTTGGGAAAATTTGGAACGATTCAACTAGGTCCCTAAAACATGGACTACACTCGGTTCAATAACCCACAAATTCAAAACGATCTCTAAACAACTTCCAGCCAGCTAAAACTGGAGCCAAAACATACAAAGTCTACTAAAATCAGGCTGAGTATATTCTTGATGCGTCCGTAGCAAGTTTAAAGCCGACATGATGGCTAACATTAGCCGCGAGGAGACATTATCGTGTTGTAAAACGGAGATTTAACGGCGTCAGGTAACATACTGGTATACTACTCGTATTGTACTAACCTCTGGGGATTCCACCACGGAGGTTAATTCAAGCAAATTGTACAATGAAGATTTTAATCATAGAAGCGTGTGAAAACGGTTGGATATATGTTTTGGTAGTGTTTTGTTTCTGGCTAGGTAGAAAGAAAACCGTACGATTTCCTACGTACTAAAACATTACTACTCGTACACAGACATTAGAAAGAAAGAAAGAAAGAAGAAAAAAAAATTTATTCGTCACAGAAACACGTGCATACGAAAACATAAACTCGAGTAGGTAAACTTTACAAACACACTATACACACTTACACCACTACCTACATGACTTCCTATTCTAAATAAATTAATAAGACGATCTAATTAATAAAAATGTATTTATATTATTATTGAACTATAAAAATGTGTATATATTATTATCTAAATGATTGAAATTATTAATGTAAAATCGTGACAATAGCATAGTTATTTTAATTTTGAATGTTAAATAACCCTCAAATTTGCGATGCCTGCAAAAGGCCGCTAAGTTGTAAGTACCTACCTATATTTTGCAATCATGCGTAAAAGATCCGCGTCACTGCTGCGTCGAATGCGAGACAACGACAACAGTCTCCTGAGCATTGTTGCTAATAAATCTGAGGGCCACCTGATGGGACACCTATGCGCAGTGCATATGTTATTGCCGGGGGTCTCCAGGTGGCATAATAGATATAATGTGTAGTGGGTGTTTCATTTTAGTTGTGTTGTGTTGTATTTTATCATTGTTTATGTTCTTGTGTCTTAATTAATTTATTATACATACTAATATAGTTTAAGTAATAAGTACTAACACTTTATGGGTAATGTGCCTGAACTAAAGATAAATAAATAAAATAAAATATATTATAAAATAAAACCAAAATGTACAGTCAAAGTCAAAGATTTATTTGCAAACTAATGCAAATAAATCTTTGACTTTGACTTATTATAAATGCGAAAGTGGGTTTTCTTGTTTCTTACGTTTTCACGCTAAAATGGCTGAACGCATTTGTATGAAATTTGGCACATGGGTAGACCATGACTTGTGCTAGGACATAGAATACTTTTATCCTGGTGGTACGTTCCCATGGGATAACTTCCAACCTGTACGCGGGCGACGCCGCGGGCAAAAGCTAGTTTAAAATAAAACATCACGTGATTTCTGTAGAATTTGATGACACTGTATTGTTTCTTGGACATGAATGAGATCGGGTTCGAATATAGCAAGAACAATTTATTGTAACAGCGGTTGTGAGAAGAAACATCGTCAGGAAGCTTCGACTAATAACAATCGAAAATAGCCAAAACAATGTGCAAGCGTGATAGTTTGAAAAATAATTGATTATTATTTTTCTGCATGACAAAAGAGCTTCGGTCTCCTGTGGGACAAGTACAGGTCAGAAATAAATAACAATAAAAATAAAAAAAATTAAAGTATTATAAGTACATATAAATAAATAAATAAAAAAAAATTAGTAGGTTGAAGAATGATAGCTTGAAAACCGTCGTCCACTGTCCCGCATATTTGCTGAATTTGTAACTAAACATCTCATTATTACTGCTAGAATGCAAGTCGTTTTGATGCAAACTTTACTTGCACCATACGAGAAAAAAACGTAAAAAGAAATATCTCCTTAGGAAGTTTCATACAAACTCAAAAACTCTTTGTAAAAAATATTTCAGTAAAATACCTCAATCAAATAAATCGCTTCGTCCATTTCGAGGGCCTCTCTACGATTTCCTGTTATGAAAAAAGTAATAAATTTTGGTCCAGTTTGTGCTCTGTTGTTACTAAAGATGATTCTTACAAAAGATGGAAGGTTACACAAGGAAAACCTAAGAGATATGTTCAATGTTGGTGTTTGAAATAAAACAAAGAAAGAAAGTAACATAATTATGGATTTCACTTATATTTTTATAGAAATAAAAAACAATAGCCAGTTACACTGAACGTTTTCGCTTCTGTTTCATAAATATTTTTAAGGTATTCAGTTGGATTGTAAATTATTATAAATCACTGCAATTAATTACATTAATTTATAATATTTCAGAATATCAAAATATATGTTCGCATTGAATTGAACAGGTGGAATTATTTCTCTAAGGTTTTTATTGCTGGCCTTATTCAATATTTTCACTTGTATCGTGTTAACCAGTAACTGGGTTGTGGAGGTAAGATAGGCAGTCGCTCCATGTAAAGTACCTCCTGGTATTCAGCTGCATCCGGTTAGAATGGTGGCTGACCCCAAGATAGTTGGGAAAAGGTGAGGCAGATGGTGTTCAGTGCTGTTAAGACGGATATATATGCCAGTGACCTTGAGTGGTTAGCTTGCGTGTTCTGTACTGAGCTCACGCAACGCGTCGTACGTTCAGCCAGTAATAGGACTCGTCCATCAAGGAACGCTGTCCCCAATTTGACGCATTATTAATTTATTATACACAAACCAAAAGGTTTTTTAATAAAACGCGTATACTAAAAGATCAATAATTAAGTTATCTTCGCAGTGCAGAGTCGCAGTGGTTAAGCGATGTGACTGCTGCGCTGCGTGTCGCGGGTTCGATTCCCGCACGAAACTAATATTTGTATGACCTACAAGTAGTTGTTCCGGGTCTGGCTGTTTGTGTATGTGAGTTTAAATGTTTGTAAACGCACCCACAATACAGGAGAAATTCCTAGTGTGGGGCAACGTAATAAAAAAAGAAAAGAAAGAAAGACGATCTTTAAATTGGTCAAGATTTCAGAAAAATACGCTCGGTAGATTTTGTGCCATTCCCAGTTTTTTATCCGCGTTAGACGTAACTTTACAAATTAATTTCACTATGTAATATAAACATAATTTATAACATTCACATTAAATTATTGAGAAAATGCTCTAATTTAACATATATTTTTTTCAAATATACCTGAATATTGATATTAATAAAAAATTAACACTACTCGTTTAGACGTGATCTTCAGTATAAAATCATTAAAAGTCGGTTATCGTCGCCTTAACATGAGGTTTAAGAGAATCAGAGATGAAATGCCATAGTAAAAAGATTAGCCAGGCAAGAAGGTTGGACATGAGGCTAGCTGCATATAAGGAGTGCCTGACGCTGCCGCTGCTGTCGCTGGCTATGTCCAATTGGATACTAGGCAACGATTCGTCAAATTGGGAACCTCCTTACTTTTTCAAGTGAATTGAGTCGATCACCAGCTAGATTCCTATAAAATTAAATGCTTTAGTAATAATTTGAAAACTTAAGAAATAATTATATTTCAATTAATTTATATTAAAAATTAATTAAATTATAATAATAAAATGTTAACCCCTAAAAATAACTATTTTAATTATTCTCCTTTTTACTTGAAATAAAAAAGATTCAAGGCATTCTATTTAAAAAAAAAATTAAGAAAGAAAGAAAATACTTTATTTGCGGTAAACATAACGCAAAGCAAAAACACAAGTTGGGGGAAAATATGCATCATATCATAACTTATAGATTGTCTTCAGGTATCTATTACTATGTTCCGGTACTCGCATCTGATTCGAGTAGCGGAACATGACGCGAACCAGTACAATTGAACTTCTGCGGTTTCGCTGCTATGGTTTCGCGGCGGAGGTGTGCTATCAGCGTAACTGATTTTTTTATTTAAGATTTGACTGTTGAGGCTGTAACAAATCTCAACATACTTTGTTGATGCCACTTTCAGGTATTTTCCCATTTTAAGAGAAAACGAGTGTAAAAAAGAAAATATATACAGGGTCAAATTACATTAGCTAGCGAAACTCCGCAGACGTGATGGGTATCGATATCTAAACATGATTACACAAAAAATAAATTAGTTAGATGAGTTTTTTTTTTTGGGGTTTGACCGCAGTTAGTGTTTTCACTTGAAAATTTTTTTTTTCTATTGTATACTTCACTGACGTCATGGGTACCGATATCTCAACATGATGAAAACAAAAGCAAAACAGATTTTGTCAACTCATACTTCAAGTAACAACAATAACAGCGGTACGTTGACCCCAAAAAAAATCATCAAATCTTTTGTTATTTTATTTTATCCTTTTTAGATATCGATACCCATCACGTCTGCGGAGTTTCGCTAGCTAATTTAATTTGACCCTGCATAAAATATGTGTAAGTATAGAGCGCGTTACAAAAAAAGGTAGTGGTAGAGAAATGGGTACTGTGTGAATGGGTAATGGGTACTTAGAAATACTAAACAATGAAATTGAACTGCGGAAAGTTCGGAGCGATCCCACAGACAACTTTACGTGGTTCTTCAATGACTCCAGCTACTTCAGTAATTCCTTTTTATTCTGAATCGAGTTTAAATGATTTCAGTCGTAAGATCTATAGAACTAAAGGTGATCGGTAGAGACCTTAAGAAAAACGTAAGGACACGAATAAAGACAAAATATTTAAATGCGCAACAAAAAAAAGATTGAAAAAAAATATCGTGATGGTCACATTTTAAGATTCCGTACCTCAAAAACGAAAAACGGAACTCTTATAGATCCTTATAGGATTATTCGTGTGTCTGTCTGTCTATGTGTCCGTCTATCACAGCCGATTTGCTTCGAATCTACTGGACCAATTACGTTGAAATTTGGTACACGTATGAATTTCTGTGACCCAAACACGGACGTCTAACGTAAATAAATGAATTTTGAATATGGGTCACTTTTAGGGGGGAAATTTTCAAAAAAAGTTTTCGGACTGCACCGTGTGACATATCAAATGAAAGGAGTTGTTGTAAGGATTTCAGATATATTTTTTATATTATTTTAAAATAAATACTTTTAAAATTATTTAAGAAAATAGGATCCTGAGATCTTGTGCGACTTCCGCGATCTCCGGCTGGCACCTCAAGTCTGGGGAGTGTTTGACCCCCGCGACGTCTAAGAGCGGCGCGCGTGGAACACTACGCGCCGCCACCTCGGGTCCGGCTGCGTGGGGGGTGACGGCGCGGCATACACTGGCAGAGTGTGCCACTTGGGAGGAGCCGGGCCGTGCTCTTATCTCAGGAGTAGGCAGCATCCTGTTGCTGCCGGCCATGGGCAACTCGATGGTCGGCAGCTATTAGTCCTGGGACGCGGTGGTATCTTTCTGGAGAAACAGTCATGTTGCATAATGAGGCAGCGGATAGGGAGCGGGAGATCTCTTCCACTCACCTGGCCCGCAGCAGGCGCACCGGGCGTCGGCAGAGGGTACACAGTGCCCTCTTCCGGCCTTCCTAAATGAGTCCCGGGACGGTGGACTCATGGACAAAAACCCCCTCTGCACCATGCGAGAAAAAAAACGTAAAAATTAATATCTCCTTAGGAAGTTTCATACAAACCCCCTGGCCCCCGGCAGGCGGGTTGGCGATCGCAGTATGGTGTTAAAATGCATAGAGAACGCTGCTGTCCATTCTCTAGTAAGTCCCTTAGTCGCCTTTTACGACACCCGCGGGAAGAAATAGGGAAATGCTATTCATAACGTCCGGCACCACACCGATTACTGTACTGTCTGAGATGTCTTTGACAAAATTATATTAGTTCTTTATGGCATGGTTCCAACATAGAAAACAACAAGAACAAGAAAACCATGCCCTAAAGAACTAATATAATTAAAACCATGCCTTAAGGGACTAATATAATTAAAACCATGCCATAAAGAACTAATATAATTAAAACCATACCATAAAGAACTAATATAATTAAAACCATACCATAAAGAACTAATATAATTAAAACCATGCCATAAAGAACTAATATAATTATGTAAAAGACAGTTACCAGCCAGACAGTACGTAAAATTATTATTCTTATATTTTGTTTTTTTCTAAGATAAATGTAACTAAGCAATCGTTTTCTTTTATATTTCTATGAGCAGCCACGATAAAATTATGAATCTGTACCTAAATATTTTACTGTCTCGAACCATAAAACTAAGATTCAAATGGATTATTCGAAGTTTCATCATTGAAACACAATTTGGCCAGCTAAGCCCATTACTTAGTGAAAATGAAATCATATCTCAATAAATTCTAGAAAAAATAGGTACTCATCTGAATTAAATATGTTTTTAATCTAGCTTACAGACTGCATCGTTGCAAAATTAACATTTAAATAATGTTTTAGTATTTCACTTTTCTTTCACTCTTGCGATAATTTTCAGACAAAATAATTATGATATTTATTAGCATAATTTAATTGAAACTCGTAGTTTTAAAACTTCCAAAATAAACCCTTAGGAATAACACTACATATAACCCACCCGCCGCGTCTGTCTGTCTGTTTGTCTGATCGTGATAAAATCAAAAACTACTGAACGGATTTTCATACGATTTTCACCAACGGGCAGAGTAATTCATGGACCTTCCCCATTAGGAGTATAATTAATTAAGGTTTTGTTTAAATCGGCTGAAATATGACGATGATTGTTGAAGGAGTCGGAAAATTTAAACCAATAGTTATATGAAAACAATGTGTTACGGAATAATTCCTCCTAAAAATATCACTATTTGTATATCTAATTGGTGATGTTCTTCAGAACGGTCAAGTGCATAGTACTCGCAACCGGCGTGCGTGTATGACCAGTACCCCGAGTGTAAGTTTGCAAGTGAGTAAACGTAACTAGCGCGTTTGCGTTAAGATTTTTATTCTCACTCTTATACTCTTAGCATTGTGATCTATCGGTCAAATTTTAACGCAAACGAAATAGTTACGTTTACTCTCTTGCAAACTTACACTTGGGTTACAGATGTATGAAAGTAGGCGAAGCAGAAGGAGTATGTAAGGAGCGTAGCAAGTGGCGTTCTATAGTTTCTGCCTACCCCCATGGGAAGAAGGCGTGAGTTTATGTATGTATGTATGTATGTCTATCTGCATTTTTCATTTCTCTCTGGACCCAATTCTGAAGTCTACGCAAACGAAGTCGCGGGCAGAAGCTAGTTAAAAATAAATTAAGAAGGCTTCTAATATATAAGTTTTTGTCCTATTTAGTTGGCGCTCCTCCTTCATAGGTATTATGCGAATGCCAGAGGGATCGTGGTTGTGATACAAATATAAAATAGCTTACGGTATGGAATCACAAATATTCGTGATTATATAACCTAGAATTATTTTATGAGGCATTTTCTACGAATTTAGCTATCGAAGTGGATAGATACCTAATAAGAAATATCCGATATAATATATGTCAGGAGAAATACTTGGTAAAATATTAACCTTTGATCATAATCAACTTGTATTATTATAACGTGATATTCCATTAAATTTAATATCTTAAAATATATATTTCAATGTCAATCTTGATTTTGATAAACCATGATTGTATACATATTTCATGCCTTATGGTAGAATCACTTGAAACTTTTGAATTTAATAACACCATCGTAACAGTGCTTTCCGCAAAAATAAATAATTTGATTAATTGATTTATTTATGTTATTCCAAAATCAAAAGCATTCGATATTTTTGGGATTGGAATTTTATTTTAATCACCACTAATTTACTGGTGAAGAAAAAGGTCTTGAAGAATCCGGAATTATAATTTTTTTGTCAAATACACTCCCGGACTCCTAACTCGAGCCATCACGCATTTCTACTTAAGGCTCCCCGCAGACAGGCGCGATGCGACACTAGTAGCACAATTTCTATGAAAACTTCATGGTAAGTGTCGCGCTGCGCGTCGTGCTGCCCGTCTCGCCCGCTATATCACGCAAGTCTGTACGAGCCTTAAGGTATAAACGCCTTAAATATCAAAATAGTGACGTGTGTTTTTGAGGTACTATAACATATTTTTAAGACCATGCTATATCACCAATAATCGCATTAATAAAAACTTTGACTTTGGCTTTGAAAGAAAAAGTTTTTATGCAGTTTTGAAGCCGACATACTGGCCATCATTTAGCTGTAGTCATTGATCCAAATTTGAATTCGCGACCATTTAAAAAGTTGTAGATCTTTAAAAAATAAGGCTTTCTTTAATTCTCCTAGCACAGGTATATCTTTTACTTAAAAAGAGGGCCGTATGTAAGATTTACTGTAAAACTTGTACAAGTTTCTGCAATAAACATTTTTTATTTATTTAATGCCTCATTCGTTCTCGTTCGTTCATTCGTATGGCTCAATTTAGAAGTCCGGGAGTGTATTTAAATGCAAACACGCAGTGAACAAACGTGGTTATCAATGCTTCGTTCCTGCCTGTATAAAAAGAGGCCTGTGCCCTGCAGTAGGACAATTACCGGCCAGTATTATTAATCCTTTGTTATAAAGCGCTCGCTCCCTCCCTGTTCCGCAAAGCGTGTATAAAAAATTCATACACTTGGTACCTAATCCATCATGGCGGATTACTTTATGAAGCAGCGCCGAATGATTGAAACTGAAAACAAAATGTTCTATTAATCTTACATATTAGGTACATTTTTGTATGAATATAAAGGCTTATGAGAATACAGAGGGATTGAAATGAAAGGCATGTTTTGGTTAAATAACTTATAATATTAATATTTGGTAAGAGGAGATTTTTGTATTATGAAAAAAAACTAGAATGTAGGGTTTGTTCCTTGCTTATATTTTGTGTTTGATATTGTAATTTTTGAAGTGAAAACTTCTAGGCGCGTTGAGCACTTTTTGGGTGAACAAAAATCATGGAACTCGCGTCATCGTCACCGAACGCTTCGATACAATTCACAAGTTACTTAGTTTTCACTTCTGACGTACAGTCCTACGGCTGACAGTTTTTTTTTTTTTGAGTAGTTATGTCTCGCAGTTTACAACTGTGAAGGCTGAGTTGACTCTCATTTCGCTAATATCATCAGCATCATTCTCTTGCCCTTATTCCAATTTATTTGAGGTCGACGCAACCTGTCTTTCATTTTATATTTCGCTAATGAATATTACATTAAAAAAAATATATAAACAGGATGTCGTAAAGAATGGATAACCTTGAAATTGCATATTGCCCTTTTGGCCATTCTAAATAAATATTCTGTGAATATTTCAGGCATCTATCTGTTGCCGTTATCAATATCGAGCAAAAACAAGCAAGAAAAACACCTTGGTTGTATGGGAGCCCCCCTAAATATTTATTTTATTCTATTTTTTTTGTATTTGTTGTTATAGCGGCAACAGAAATAGATCATCTGTTAAAATTTCAACTATGTAACTATCACGGTTCATGAGATACAGCCTGGTGACAGACGGACAGACAGACAGACAGTGGAGCCTTAGTAATAGGGTTCCCGTTTTACCCTTTGGGTACAGAATCCTAAAAAGTACGTATTCTTTTCAAAAAAATCTTAGGTAAGCTAGGTACCTACTTAAAATATTTTTTTGTATTTTTTTTAGAATGGCTATAAGGTTTACTATATGCTATTTCAAGGTTATACATTCTTTACCGGACAACCTGTATAATAATAATAAAATATATTCATTAATAATTTTGATTTAAATTATTCAAGAAGAACTAGAACTAGGCTTTTTAGCCTGGCAATAAATTTCTCGTAATTATCACTGTGAAAAATGCTACATCAACACGAAGCAATTTTCCGAACATTATTATTTATCAGGAAAACATTTATGTACTCAGTGAATATCAACAGTCTCACGTGTACCCGTGTTCATGTGTGTTTGCCTACTCGGCAATGCTTGCCGTTTCAGGTAGGAAACGACTATACATTATTTAGGACTAAGCTATGCCGTAAGCCAAGAATGAGTTATGAGTATTAGTTTTTGGTTATACCTACATTATTTTAGGACGTGGTAAATACAAACATTTTTATTATTTATTACGTTCACGAATGTAATAAATAATCAAAATGTTTTATTGACTTATAAAAGGTGTTACATTTTTAATTGAAGCCCGGATTCTTGAGCTAGGTAGTATCTGAGACAGTGTCTTCACTCGTTTGGAACATTAACAATTTATGCAATAAAACTAAATTATGTGAATGCAAACAGCAAATTATTTTGATTTTCAGCACTGCTATTGCAAATTCGCGTAAATTCGTAACTCAAATTATGACGATCCAATATGAAATAATTGGCATGTTTCAGTTACTAGCTGTTTTATTTGTTTCGATGGGTTTCTATTTATGAATAAAGTTGAATGTGCTTTGTAAAAAGCAAGCAAAAACATAATAATTTAAATATCTTTGTTTGTTAAAAATATCCGATATGTTACTTACCTTACCGTTCGAATTGTGTTTATTTGCGACGGGACTATGGCCCAATTTTCCGCTAGTGTGCATTTACTTAATGTCTGTCTAACGTCCTGAAAAGGGCCTGCTGAACTGTGTACTGACCCATATCCCTGAAAGTAAAAATATGTTAAAACGTTTTGAAACGCAGTTTGCAGTAAAGTCGCTTTCAAACAAAGTAAATAATATTGATCTATGATAAAATCTTAGTCAAAATTGTACATTAACATTTTTGAAAAAAAGTACTTGCTACGAGGTCTGGGATCGATTTCAGTGATATATAATTTATAGAATGTTTGTCTGTTTGTCTGAATGAATGTTCCAGCATCACGCAAAATAATAGATAGTTAAATTGATAATCGATTGATCCATTGAGGAACTTTGATGCACCAGACAGACAAAGGCTTCAAACTTATAACACCCCTCTTTGTACCTCGGGGATTAAATAGTTAATATTTATTCTTCCTCTATATTCTAGTTTTTCTCTATATCTCAAGTACTTTACCTAAAACCGTAGCACTTGACATAAAGCCAGAAACTTGCCTCCACGTTAACGAAAAAACTGATTTAAATTACTTAAAAAGCTCCCCGCAGCACCCAATCTACTTAAACAAAACCCACCCAATTTAAATACGTCACTGTATGAATGCGGGGCTCAAGGAACGGAGCGGCTCCTTAACTCTGCATGCTAACAAAGAGTACAATAAAGACTTTAGTCAGATTATCTACATAAAACAAAAGCCGGGGTAATGAGCTAGCTCAGATTCAGTGTTGCGTCATCGATTTTCTTTTGTTTTTACTTATACGATCTTGGAACAATGTAGTGCTGTACATTAACAATGCTTGTACTGTTGCAGTAGAAAGTATTTGCGACTCTGGCTATTTTTAATTAATAAAGGAACATAGCCCAAACCAGGAACCGAAGGAAATGAATGCAGGAATCCGCTGGATGTGGGAAGCACATAACCGGTCGAAGTGGCAGTGCTTGAGGGAGGCCTATATACAGCAGTGGACGTCTTTCGGCTAGATGATGATGATGTTGATAGCTCAAACCTATATCTTTGGCATATTACTACGGTTAAGGTAGCTGCCCTTACTGCCCCATCTCAAAAATCCACCTTGTATATAATATTAGTTAGGAGCATAACACGAAAAATTTACGTAGAATGTCAATTTATGCAGATAATTATATGACAGTGACCTTGAGTGGTTAGCTTGCGTGGTCTGTACTGAGCTCATACAACGCGTCGTTCGTTCAGTCAGTAATAGGACTCGCCCATCAAGGAGCGCTGTCCCCAATTTGACGCATTATTAATTTGTTATACTCAAAACAAAAGGTATTTTAATAAAACGCGTATACTAAAAGATCAATAATTAAATTATCTATAAATTGGTGAAGGTTTCAGAAAAATACGCTTGGTGGATTTTGCGCCATTCTTAGTTTTTTATCCGCGTTAGACATAACTTTACAAATTACTTTCACTATGTAATTTAAACATAATCTAAAATATTCACATATTACAATATATATATATAATTAATTATTGATAAAATGTTCTAATTTAACATATATTTTTTTCAAATAATTGACACTACTCGTTTAGACGTGATTTCAGTATAAAATCATTAAACGTCGGTTATCGTCGCCTTAAGAGTTAAGTAATTTCCCTGACTGTAACTTTTCTTATTTTTTTTTGTTGTATCTTATATTTTTGAATAAATTTTATATATTTTTTATATTTATTTTTATTTTATTTATTCGGGAAAATAAACAGTTACACATTATATTATTACATGAAATTTGAGCTGTAGAGTGAGTAAATGTATAACCCACGACATTTTCCACATATTATAAAAACAACTTATAAAAACTAGGTACGTATACGTTCGTGTATAATTAAATTATGCTGATAATGTTAAAACTAATACATGACACACACAAATAGGTTAAAAACAAGAGATTACAAAGATATAGACTTAGAGTTAAAAATATTACGGAGCAATATCGAACATATTTCCACGAACAAGGCCTCTAAATTTATCAGTTGGCAAAGCGAAGATGTCAATATTCTGAAAGAGATTGTTATATTGACCAGTAAGACGACGTAGCGGTGCTCGCAAGCCTGCGTTCGTACGACTAGAAGATACTGCAAATACAGGTCGTGCGCGAACCCCACGGCTTATGGTTGTTCTAGGTACTACGTAGCTAATCTTATTAGTGATATCCATACAATCACTTGTGTTATTACATATATAAAATAAAAACATTGTCTTAAATAATACGTCTGGCTTTAAGATTATGTAGCTTATACCTATTCAGAAGATCACTATAAGATGCATAATTGCGAAAACAACGTAAATGGATGGCTTTCAAAAACTTACTTTGAACTTTTTCAATCACATCTGAGTATTTACTCCAGGATTCCATAAAGATAGGGTTTTTAAGGATTCCATACCGCGACAGCGTACTCTAACTGGGACCTGAGGGCAAATTGCGTAACACACTATCAATAGGAATCGGTTTCAATTTGACAGTTCAACAACATTCATTGCGTTATTTACGTTGTTGAGCAGAATTTTGTTTCTACCATAAGAAGCAATGGATTAGCAATATACTTCAAAATCATTCGGATTCCGATTCAAACTGTGTTACGCAATTAGGGTGCTGATTAACGATTTGTAAAAATATGTATACGGGCGGACAAACTCTGTGGCTGATCTCATTACAAAACCGTACATACGGTAGGCATTATTTATAATTTGTATTAATGTTGTTTATGTCTTTCCTTATTGAAGATTCTTGATACTTGAATGAAACTTAACTATGTTATAAAAATGGTGTTGTTATTTATTTCATGCGTTGTACCGCATTTCCGCATTGTTTCACAATACAATTGCTTTCTACCACAGTTTATTTTGATTGTCAGTTTTTATGGAAAATTGAACTATCCCCAATATTATTGTTTGTTATGCAAACTAGTTTTTGGATGCGAATTTCTTTAACCTAAACAAAATACGGTAAAAATGATGCAAAACTGTGACATGTAAAAAAACTATTTACATTTTTTTTATAACTTTCCAGTAGTTTTACGTTTTATCTAAGTTTATCCAAACGAGAATATTACGTTCACGCTATCTTCAGTACCTTTATTTAGACCATAAGCTATTACTGCTTTTAAGTACAATTATTTCTGAGTTAATCTAAATTAAATAACACGTGATGTTACAATCACGCTGTTAATCCGCGAAGGGTGAGGCAGAGGTCTATAGTACTGGTGTACTCCGTTGCCTAATGTGGGCACATTTTGCCAGTTATGTTTAAGCCCCATGTAATAGGGGGCGAGCCAATTGCCATCAACCGGGCAATAATCCCGACTACGGGCTACTATTGAGAATATCTACTAAAGAATAACCCAATAAAAAATTGTCCAACCTGGGAATCGAACCCAGGACCTCTTGGTCACTAGCACTAGACCAAAGCGGCAGTCAATTAAATATTTAGCCTTTATCACTTTCTCACTGCTGGGACTAATGAAAGAAAGAAAGAAAATAGGTTTATTTGCGGTAAACATGACGCAAAAAAGAAAATAAACACAAATAATCATAAAAGGTGAATCGATTTATCGTGAGTGACAACTATAAGTCCCTAAGCAACGTTCGTCAAATCCACGCAAAGCGGCTATTGCTCAGCATTATGCTGCGACCCTATGCGAGACAGAGCCCCAGCGCTGGTTTTCAGCGAGATCCGGCGCTGTCCTAATGTCGTCGTCGGGTATAGCTAATCATCATCTCTATGACAGTGCACTGTGTAAAGTGCAATAAACACTATTGTAAGTTTTAAAATGGCAATCACATTCAAAATTTGGTTAGATTAAAATTTCTTATCAGTCATATAGGCTAGATTGTAATTCAGTAAGAACCTGGTTCTTTTTAAGCCGAAAGACGTCTACTGCTGGACATAGGCCTCCCCCAAAGGGGAGGTTTGCCATAATCGCCACGCTTGGCAGGCGGTTTGGCGATCGCAGTATGGTGTTAAAATGCATAGAGGACGCTGCTGCCCATTCTCTAGTAAGTCCCTTAGTCGCCTTTTACGGCACCCACGGAAAGAAATAGGATGGTGCTGTAACATGTTGGCACGCAGATTTGCGAGGTGTAGTTTAGGGATAAAGATCACTCTGTTTAAAGCATTCTGCCAAACTCTCTACACCTGCAATCTGTGTGTCAACTACACGCAGCGGGCCATCAACGCTCTCCGGATACAATATAATAACGCGTTCAGGGTGCTGGTGGGGCTCCCACGCTGCTGTAGTGCGTCTGCAATGTTTGCGCACGCGCACACAGACGGCTTTCACACTGTACTGGGGCGCCGCATCGCTTTGCTGATGTTCCGCACGCGTGAGAGCGCAAACACCATCCTGAGCGTGCTCAGCCACAAGCTAGACAGCCCTCTTCTGGGGCACTGGGTTCAAGCACAAGTGCGTGTGCCCGGGGGCCCAGAGGGCGGCAAACATTTAAATTTATTGTGGATTTAGTTTTATTTAATTCATTATGATTTAATTTAATTCGATTTAGTTTGTTTTAGTTCCACTACCTACAATATTATGGACCAAACATGTCGGAAATAAAAAGATTTTATTTTTATTTTTTTTTATTTTTTATTATTAACGTCCGGTACCACACAGACTCGCGGGCCTATTGCCTTTGTCCAAATATTCTCCCTAATTGTAGGGATGGATGTAATATCTGTCAGATTAAGCATGAGCCCTCGACTCGTTAAGCTCAATTACATTTTCTCATTGTCTCTTCGATAAAGTGCGATAATAATACACGTTTCCTTATGTTTTCTCTTCTAGTGTTTCCAATGTTTTCGGTAATGCTACACAAATCTCACGAACATATTTCCGGGTTGAGGACAAACATCTTCTTAGCCAATAAAGTTTTCTCATTCAATGGGTCTGAATAAAAGGCACTTTAGTTGAGTTGCAATTCCGCTATAATAGCTAGCAGTGATGGTCCAGTGGTAACGGTCGCGACTTACGACTTGTAGGTCGTCAAAAAGGCTAGATTGTAATTAATCATTAAGAACAATGGTTATTTTTAATAAAACACAAAAAAAATCTTTATGACAGGGTAGACTCATAGTACACCACGCGGGCCCATTGCCATTATCCAAATATTCTTTTTAATAAAGCACAAAAAAAAAATTATACCACGCGGGCCCATTCATCATCATCATTCATCATTTCAGCCGAAAAGACGTCCACTGCTGGACATAGAGGGGGGTTTGCCATAATCGCCACGCTTGGCAGGCGGGTTGGCGATCGCAGGGCCCATTATTGCCATTATCCAAATATACTCCCTAAATAAAGGGATGGAGGTGATATCTGTCGCATTAAGCATGAGCCCTCGACGGGTTATGCTCACTTACATTTGCTCATTTTCTCTTCTTATAATTTTTTTTATATATATTTATAATATAAAAAAATATTCTTAGGCCTAGAGTCAGCATGTTAAGCAAGTGACTGGGTTTGTATTTCAAAATTAATAATCAAATACATTTTAGAAATACCAATTGTATTTCATTATTTATCACAAAAATAACATGAACATATCCAATAACAAAACAAAGATTACAATCTTGCAAACTTAACTCGAAAAATCTGACACCTTACGCAACATAATCTTCCCTCCATATAAATCAGCAAGCCGTCATTATTAAGTGAGACGCAGAATGTATGCAACACAGAAGGTACTCAGAGGGCCTGTAACTGGGGTAAGTGTGGACTCATTAACTCATGCCTAATGATGTGCCGCTGTCTTAACTTACCCTCTCGCTTTAGTATTCTATTAAATCACGTCTGCGCGGGTTTTGAGTGAAAAATGTGACCCGTTTTGTATATCATTTCAATGGAGGCGAAATAATGGTTATTTTATTCATTTTTCGGAGCTGTTTTCGGCTGGTCTTGACTTTGCAAAATGTTAAATTGTAATTAAGAATTTCAGCCGAAAGACGTCCACATAGGCCTCACCCAAAGGTTAGCCATAATCGCCACGCTGTGCCAGGCGGGTTGGCAATAGTCCGGTGTTCCACAGGGATCGGTCCTAGGACCACCGCTGTGGAACATTGGATTCGACTGGCTCCTGCGGGGGACCCTCCTCCAGGGCACGAGCATCATCTGCTACGCAGATGATACCCTCCTCGTTGCCCGGGGGAGGAACTTCAGGGAGGCGGCCATTCTGGCCTCTGCTGGCGGAACCTTAGTGGCTGGAAGGATCCGCCGCCTAGGGCTGAAGGTGGCGCTGCACAAGACGGAGGCCGTATATTTTCACGGTCCTCGGCAGCGCATCCCACCTGACGGACACATTGTCGTGGAGGGCGTCAGGATCGGGGTCAAGGCCCAGATGAAGTACTTGGGCCTTGTACTCGACAGCAGGTGGCGCTTCGGCCCACACTTCAGCGGGCTATCGACGCGCCTGCTGAAGGCTGCGAATGCCCTTTCCTGGCTCCTCCCGAACCTGGGAGGTCCGAAGGCGCGATGCCGGCTTTTGTATGCCGGCATCCTCAGGAGCATGGCCCTTTACGGGGCCCCGATTTGGGCGGACTCCCTCCACAGAAGGGAGAACGCCACTACCATCCGTAGGCCCCAAAGGGCCATTGCACTGCGAGTGGCGAGGGCCTACCGGTCGGTGGGCTTCTCGGCGGCGTGCGCTCTGGCCGGCACCCCTCCTTGGGAGCTCGAGGCGTGGGTGCTGACCAGAGTGTACGAATGGACGGCGCGGCGTAAGGCGCTCGGGGAGCCCCCGCCGCAGAAGAGCGGGAGGCCGTGCGGCAAGAGGCGAGGGACGCAATCGTCCATCACTGGACGGAGGACCTCGCCACTGCCGTTTTCGGCCGCCGAACTCTGGACGCGCTCGGGCCAGTCCTGAAGGATTGGCTCGAGCGGTCCCACGGGTTCCTCTCTTTCCGTCTGGTGCAGGTGTTGTCCGGCCATGGGTGTTTCGGATCGTACCTGCACCGGATCCAAAGGGAGGAGACCCCGTCGTGCCACGACAGTGGCGCGGCGGAGGACACGGCTCAGCACACCCTTGAGGTGTGCCCAGCCTGGTCCGAGCTGCGACGCGGTCTGAGCGCAGCGGTCGGGCAAGACCTCTCGCTTCCCAGCGTCGTCAACTCGATGCTGGAGAGCGAGGGGGCCTGGACAGCGGCCGCCTCCTTCTGCGAGGACGTAATGTCGCAGAAGGAGGACGCGGAGCGCGCGCGGGAGGACGACCCTCTCGCAGCGCCGCTCCGCAGACGAAGACGGGGCATGAGAAGGCGATTGTACGATCGTCGTCTTATGCCCCCTGGTGGTGAACAGCGGGAGACGGGTGCGGGGGCGCCTTCTCCTGCATTGCACAGTTCACCATCCACGTCGGGCGGGAATGACAGAGCGCTCGCGGTCATTCCTGGGCCCCTCCCCGACGGGGGGGGCGTGTCGGGCCCGCCTGCAAGGCGGGCGGTCGTTAGCGGGGGACTGGATGTTATGGCTCTGCCGGATTCCCAGTCCTCCTCCTTGCAGACGAGGTAGGAGCGCCGCTGGGTCGTTTAGTGGGTATACCGGATTTTCCGGGGAGTCCCACATACCCCTCCCATCCCCCGATGGGTGGGCATGCGTAATGCATTTTTCCCAGCGTCAAAAAAAAAAAAAAAAAGGCGGGTTGGCAATGGCAGTATAGTGTTAAAATGCATAGAGAATACTGCTGCTTATTCTATATTATAGTTGTCAAAAAATAATAGGCCCGTTTTGACATTTAACTTGAATCGATTTATCGTGAGTGACAACTATAAGTCCCTAAGTCGCCATTTACGACACCCACGGGAAGAAATAGGATAGTGCTATTCTTTACGTCCGGCACCACGCGGAATTGTAATTAGTACAAGTGCTGGATTATGAGATCATTCGACGCGTCAACAGATAATATTGAACAATTGGGAACTTTGGGCAGCTTTAATTGAAATACCTACTCATCAACGATGATATTGACGTCATCACTGAACTTGCAACACCTAGTCGCAAACTGCTCTATCTCGTTCCTAATTTATCATTTTAAACTCGATAAGCGCTTCCATAGTAGAGGAATATAAAATATTTCTCAGATCCAACGGTCTGTTCATATCTACAACACCACATAACTTACACTGTCTGAAAACTCAAAATATCTGACATAAACATTATATTGCTCTGACAGCAGATACAGTTATATTTTATTTCCCACATTGCTGTATGTGCGTCGACCGTCAAGGGACCGAGATACATGAAGTCTAGATGAGCGAGGAAGTTGCCGAGTAATGTAACGATGCGGTACGTGGGTTGAGTTACTAAAGTTAGAAATATTTCTATAGGAAATGGAATAAACGAAAGAGTTAATGTGTGCCTTCTTGGTCACAGGCGAACTGAGAATGTTGGTCAGTGGTGTTGGTGTCTTGAACTCAACCTAATCTTAATCCTCAATCTAATCTTAAACTCAACCTAAACTTAATCCTAATCTTAATCCTCAACCTAGTCTAGGTATGTAAAGATGGTCACCCACCAAAGTCAAAGTCAAATTATTTATTTCAAATAGGCACTTTGATAGAGGCTTTTTTTAACGTCAAAATGTAAAAAAAAATTGAATTGATTCTAGTTGCCCCTTCCAAAAGGTAGTTTCTTATGGAGAAGAATGGGCAAGAAACTCCACCGTTACCCTTTTAAAATGTTTTACAATATTTTGTTTAATTACATTAATTATAATATGATTATATGTGAAGACGATGCATTTAGAATAAAATTACTATACCACAATAGGTAAAAATAATTAAAAATTAAGCAATGAAAAAATAAAAAACGAAAAAATAAATAAAAAAACGAAATGTTGAATTGATTGAATTGAAAAATAACTTAATTATGATATATTTACAAACATCATGAAAGTATGTTTTTAAAAAAAAAAAAAAAGTCAGTGTGTGAGTTAAGGTAATCACAGAATGTAAAATCAGTGTCATAAAAATAACAAATTATACAATTAAAATAGCAACTATTTTGATTTTGTCTAGACCAGTTAGATTTTGTCTAGGACCAACAATCCACAGACCAACCCCGGCAAGCGTAGCTTAACCTGGGGGATCGACCCAAGCGGCTGTTAATACTTAGCCACGAGCTTAGTCTCCTTGAACTAGGGATGCAAGAAGTGCCAAAAAGTATCGATATATATCGTATCGATATTTAAAAAAAATATTGATATCGATTTCAATATATCGAAAAAAAAGTATCGATATATCGGTGAAATTTTCTAAAAAGTATATGGTACTAGGTATATGAAATTGTATTGTTTGTTTTTTATTCATAGAAATACCAAACTAGAATCATCATTTCTGATGTAAAATCTTAAACTAATAAAAATAAGTTTACATTTTTACGGCTCTGAATTCTAGCGGTTTAGTCAGTGGGGACAACGGTGTTGCTGTTGGAAATATATCGTATTTGATACATTTTCGATACTTGATATTTTATATCGATATATCGATGTATTGAAATAATAGATATCGCCGAAAAATATCGATATATCGAACAAAAAATATCGATATATCGATACATCGATATTTTTTCTGCAAGCCTACCTTGAACTCCACCGAATAAACGACGAAAATGTATCTGAAGCTTGACTAGAACATACATTATAAAGAGGATTTTCGTCAGAAGAGTCGTTAAAAAAAAACAGATAAATAGTTGGCCCAGTTCACAGCAGGCACATAATATTTGAACAACGTGTTTTTCATTAAACTGGTTGAAGGACACTGAACGAGGCACAAGTTTTACTGTTATGACGTCTATGGGCGTTTAGTGTCCTTCAAAGTGTTAATTTATAACAATTACCTTTGTTATCAAACATTACAATGTCTTAGACATAAAATGTTTTATAATCCTCTGTGACTAAAACTTTATTCATTATGTTTTGACACGGTAATAAAACGGACATCACAAAACTAGTAAATAGAAGTAGTATAACTATCACAAGTTTACGACAGTACAACAAATAAAACTGATACAATCAAAACTAACTAAAACGTCTTCATTTCGACATTTCCAATTGCAAACAAAATTATCATTCGTTACACTGAACTTAATATTACAATACTGGATAATACTCGGATCACACTTTACGTGCACTACCCGAAATGATCCGTTTATTATACCCATTAACAACCGTATTTCTGAGAATGGAAATGACGGTAGTTGCCATCATACGTATTTATGGATCCGACTGTACCGTCCAGGCCAGTCAATGAAGATTTAATTTTGGAATTCCCTTTGTATTGAATGTCCGTTTCGATGTTCTAGGAGTTAAATAAAAATATGGCTGTTATTTGACTTTTATGACTGCTGCTTTTTATTTATTTATTTTATTTAACAGTTTATGTACATACATATAAACAGACAAGAAGAAAGGAACAGAAAAATACGTACAAAGGTGATGCTTATTTCTAAAGAAATCTCTTCCAGCATACCTGCGATAGGAAAGTAGATAAAGAGTATAGACAGCGTGTGTAAGAGTAGAAGAGAAAAAACCAACAAAAAATTTAAATAAAATACTATTCACTCATTTCAATATAAACATACAGTAAGAGAGTATACTTACATACATACGAGTACTTCAAAAATAAATATCACTAAAATATTCATCATAATATGCATCTATGACTAAGTGGAAAGATAGTGTTCTTTCACTCTTCTTTTAAAAACCGCTAGCTCACTAAGGGGTATCGTTTATCCAGAAGAATAGAAATGAATAAAAAAAAATTTGGGACACACAAGAAATACAAGGATCACATTTAAAAACTAACAATATACAAAAAAAAAAACAATCAAGACTTGTGTGATGCCAAAAAGGCGATCTTAATGCTGTGATATTTAAAAAAATAAATACCACAGCGCTGGTATTCTGATAGGGCCCGCTGTGATATAATAAATACTCTTTAATAAGTACACCATAAAAGTTACAGATATAAATGTTGAAATAACAGAAGACGGAACAACAGAAGGTAACTGACGACGACGCCATGATGAATAGAATATGGCAATAATATGAAAAACTGTTATTTTTTGTGCCAAAGTAATCAGAAAAATATTCAGGAAAGACAATTTTTCCTGAATTCATGGATTTTTTTTCATTAGGTACCGTACACTTTATGGCCGAAAATGAAAAATCTCTTTTATCTTACTCTCCAACTATTTCCAGCTTAACCGGCTTCCAGTCTTACTGGATGTAGCTGAATACCAGTAGGTATTTTACATGGAGCGACTGCCTATCTGACCTCCACAACCCAGTAACTGGGTAATACGATACCTCTTGGTAAGACTGGTTGTCAGACTTCGAGCTTCTTACGACCCGAAACGACTGTCAAAGATCCACGAATGACATCCGGAACCAACAGCTTAACGTGCTTTCCGAGACACGGAGGAGTCTCGGTATGTAAAGATGGTCACCCATCTACGGACCAACCCCGGCAAGCGTAGCTCAACCTGATGGATCGACTAGTGTGGCTAGCCACGAGCTCCTCCAAAAAAAAGAAGCTCAAATAAAAAGAGAACATAAATAATACGAAACCTGAATAATTTAAATTGTTTCATTGCTTGTCTGGAAAAAGAAAGGTTGGTTTTCCGCGCAACTGTTGAAACAAGCAATTGGTTGTTACAACTCTACTACTGCAGAACTTAATTAAATTTTAAACTGAGTTAAATGGTGTTGACGGTGAAACAGGAATGTTCAGATGTTTTCTCCTATATTTGTATCCAATACCTACTTTTTATGAATTGAATATTATTCTGACGGTATAGTTTGTTCAGAATAAGGAATTGAATCGATTTCAATAATTTGTACACCATGTTATATTTTGTCCCAAAAATAATTAAGTGTGATGGAAAATGTTATCACCATTTAATTAGTTACTATACAATCGCCATGCGGTTAGGTACCTACTGCCAAATTATTTTCAATGAGTGCAAGACAACCCTGGAGGCGCAGGGGCGCCGTTAGCATGTTTTTGCACGGACAACCCGGTAACATAACAACCTTATAACCTTGTGATTTATCATGATACAGTTTTAAAATTTTGTACATAGATTCTTTACATAAAAATAATAGACACGTGTTTTAGGTTTCGCTTAAACTAAAACTAATATTGTATTATGATGTCTAGATAGACAGTCAAAGCTGTGAACTCGTCGAAAAAAAATGCGTCCAACTGTTGGCCGTAAAATGTACGCATACTAGAATACATACTACATAATGACAGCACAATGACATGGCGCAGTGTAAGACGCAGCTGTCACGCACACCAGCCTATAAAAGTTGGCCTGTTTTAGTTCTTTTGCAGCGCGACACTCTATCTAGAAATAAATAATAAAATTATAACGTTATACAGCTGCAGTTGTTTGACAACATCAAAATGTGGGCGTCCAAACAAAAAGTGTCCATTCTCGGCATTTAATCATCATCATCATTTCAGCCGAAAGACGTCCACTGCTGGACATAGGCCTCCCCCAAAAATGGGGGATTTGTCATAATCGCCACGCTTGGCAGGCGGGTTGGCGATCGCAGTATGGTTTTAAAAGTGCATAGAGAACGCTGCTGCCCATTCTTTAGTAAGTCCCTTAGTCGCCTTTTACGACACCCACGGGAAGAAATAGGATGGTGCTATTCTTTACGTCCGGCACCAAACGGAACAGTCTCGGCATTTAGTTTCCGAGATATACGCAGTTTGGAAAGTTGGGTGAAAAAAATGCATTTCACGATTATAATTGATTAATAGTTAATGCTCAATTATCTACAAGTTCATATAGTTTTTCTCAAATCATGCTTTTCAGAGTATCAACTTCAAATGTCTGATAAAGAAATGTGCCAGTTTTAAAATATTTTTTTATAATCCTTAAGTTATCAATTGACTATTCTAGATACCAAATCTAGTCTTAACTCAATACCCCACTACTGTACCCTTTTTGCTTGCCACAAATAATTTCAGCCGAAAGACTTCCACTGCTCGACATAGGCCTACCCCAAAAAGCGGGAGTTGCCATAATCGCCACGATTAGCGGGCGGGTTGGCGATCGCAGTATGGTGTTAAACGGATAGAGAATGCTGCTGACCATTCTCTAGTAAGTCCCTTAGTCGCCTTTTACGACACCCACGGGAAGAAATGAGATGGTTCTATTCTTTACGTCCGGCACCACACGGAGCCCACAAATAAGGAAACATAATATTTGCGGGCTTCATGTAACTTTATTATCATTAACATTAGGTTTCAATTACAATAATTTACGAGCGCTCGTGAAATGCAACAGCTATACCAGTAAAAAGATATTGTAATGCACAGCGTTGAAACCTACACTGCAACAAAGATATTTTGGGACTCGAAATGTATTGTTTAACATTTATTTTGTGCAATTGTTTCGTGAAATGTATTGAAACACAGGCCAAGTGCTAGTCAGACTCGCACACGAAGGGTTCCGTAACACCGTCCAATATTTAGCAAAAAAAAACACCGTTTCTTGAATGGGACCCCTTTTAATTTTTAACTTTATTTCTATTTAATATTTTTTTGTTATAGCGGCAATAGAAATACACAATCTGTGAAAATTTCAACTGTCTAACTATTACGGTTCATGAGATATAGCTCGCTATCAGACAGACGGACGGACTGACTGACGGACAGCGGAGGCTTAGTAATAGGGTTCCGCTTGCCACACTTCGGGTACGGAACCCTAAAAACTAAATGGTGGCATTAGTTTCGATTTTGACCTAGTGCCGAGAGATCCTTGTACGTCTATAGCACGAAGGATGGCACATACTTGTATTAATAATTTATAATAATATGTCTTAATAAGTCACTAATATCAACAATGTCATTTGGTTTAAATAGGTTTTTATTTTTATTATTTTATACAGATTATTTTTTAATTTGTGAATGTGAGAACCTTGTAGGCTTAATAGACAGTAGCTTTGTAAAACCTTTTTTTATTTTGTTAAGTACTTGGTACTTGTTGACGGGCGTACACTGTCCTCCCATACCTATTAATACTGTAACTTGAAAACATTGTAAAAGCCCATTATTTTTAAAAGAGTAACCGTGGAGTTTCTTGCCAGCTCTCCTCCGTAGGAAACGACCAACTGGAACCGCGCGTGCACCTAGCTTCTGACGTTTCATAAGTGCCCATGTAGGTTTATGTGAAATATATTATATAATATAATTTATATTTTGATTCTTTGATTGAGAACTAGCTGCGGACCTCGGTGTCACCCACATAAGTCTCGATCCTTTGGGAATATCGGGATAAAAAGTATTTTCTGTTCAGGTCATGGTCTACCCATGTGCGAAATTTTATGAAATGAAATGAAATGAAATCGTTTATTCTGTAAATAGGATATTAAAATCACTTTTACACGTCATATAAAAAAAAAAAAATCTAGATGTAGCCGATTATCCAAATATGTTTAGCCGTTTTAGCGTGAAAGCGTAACAAACAAATTCACTTTCGCGTTTATAACATTAGTTAGAAGTTAGATATTATACAACATGTCCCAGAAACCGGAGATAGTATTGAATCAAGAGAAACTAGAATTCGTCGATAAAACTGTTTTCCTGGGGATCACGCTCGACTCTAGGCTTCAATGGGGTCCTCATTTAACATCTCTTGCAGGACGGCTAAGTTCAGCAGCATATGCTGTCAGAAAAATCCGTCAATTTACTGATGTAGATACCGCGAGGCTAGTCTATTTTAGTTACTTTCATAGTATCATGTCTTACGGTATTTTACTTTGGGGACGGGCTGCAGACATCGAGTCTATTTTTATTCTGCAGAAAAGAGCCATCAGAGCCATATATAATCTCCGCAGGCGAGATTCTCTTAGGGAACTGTTTAAGGATATTAACATCATGACGGTGCCTTGTGAAATGAAAACATCATGTACGTAAGAAAAAAATTACATCTTTTTAGTAAAAGAGGCGAAAGACATAATTATAGTACTAGAAGTAGGGATCTATTAGCTCAACCAGGTTTCAGACTGGCAAAAGTAGACTTATCTTTCATGGGGTACTGTTTAAAATGTTATAATAAAATCCCTCCCGTCATACTTCAACTGAATGAGACGAAATTCAAATCTTGTATAAAACGCACACTATGCAAGCAGGCATATTATAGGTTGGGGGATTACATCGCTGATAGAAATGCTTGGCTCAATGCTGGTCCAGCTCCACAACCACAACTAATTTATTAACATTTGTAAATACTGTTGGAGCTGATGAAGATTGGAAGACTATCTTTTCATTGTATAAACTCGAATATCCTTTGTATTATATAATTGCATATCACAGGTGTGAGTACTATGTGCAATAGAGCTACCATTTACCGGGTAATTATGTCTTTCATTGACTTAAATGTACCCTGGCGGCTGAGAGTATGTCATGCTCACTCAGATGTCTCGCTGATGGTGGCGTGTGTGTTGGATCATTTAGTTCCCTTCAAAATGGTTGAGCTGAATGGTGCTGATCCATGCGTCATGTTCGTGAACGGGCGCTGTCAGTTGGGACTGGTCATCTCTTAGCTGCCACGGCTTATTTTTAATTATTTTAGTTTTGAATTGTTATCTTTTTATCACGGACGCTTTTGACGTATTGCATCGTTCTCACATCCTTAACTTCAATATGAATGATGTAACCAATATTTTGTACCAATATTTTAATTTAAAAGAGTGTCCGTGGAGTTTCTTGCCCGTTCTTCTCCATAGGAACCTACTATTTGGAATGGGCAACTAGCTTCATATTTGTAACTGACCGACTTCTTGACAATTCAAAAGTGCCTGTCAATGGTTTAATTGAAATAAATGGTTTGAGTTTGAGTTGAGTTGAGTTTGAATCAACGCATAACCTCTTAAGGGGTAATTGTACTCATCATTACGAACAACTTTTATTATGGGACCAAACCTGAAATTACGAAAAAAAATTAGCTGTTCCCTTTTTTTATTGGGTGGGAAATTATCAAATAACTTCTCTCACTCTGGGCAGAACGGGAGGGCGTGGCAGACTTTTACTGACTAAAACCCACCCATGTTCCTTCCGTTGCCTGTGTGCCAGGGCCACGATATCAGTCTGGCAATATGTAGTCAGTGTACTCATCATTACGAACAACTTTTATTATGGATGAAAACCTGAAATTGCGTAAAAAAAATCAGCTGTTCCCTACATTTATATTCGAATAGCTCGTCAAAATGTCGGGAACAGCAAATTTTTTTCGCGATTTCAGGTTTGTTCCCATAGTAAAAGTTGTTCATAATGATGAGTACAATAACGCCTTAAGAGGTTGTGCGTTAATTCTGGGACATGTTGTATACATAGGATAATGAGAGAACAAAGAACACGAAACGAAAGACGAAAGAGAAGAAATAAAATTCGAGTATGTTTCAAAGGCTAAAAACATTTGGTGTAACGAGGCAAAGGATTTGTATTGAGTCAATCAGGCTTATGTTCTTAACTAGCCCCTAACTAACTTCTTAGCGTTACTGGTCAGGTTTCTCTGACGTCGTGTCTTTCGTAGAAAGTAATAAAATAAGGAAAACTTTGTTAACTGTTGAGTGTTATTACATTTTGTTGAGAAACCACGAGATAAACAGAACAATTTTTTCAACTTAGCTATTCTTTTATAAATAGGTTTGGTTTTATTAAAGAAAAATTAGGTAAGTAACAAAAACCAAACCAAAGACCAAGACTCATCATCTTATTTATATTTTATTACTAGCTGCGCCCCGCGGTTTCACCCGCGTAAGTCTCGATCCCGTGGGAATATAGGGATAAAAAGTAGCCTATATGTTAATCCAGGGTGTCAGCTACCTCGATACAAAATTTTATCAAAATTGGTCTAGCCGTTTTTACGTGAAAGAGTAACAAACATCCATCCATCCATCCATACTTACAAACTTTCGCGTCTATAATATTAGTAGGATAGTAGGATTATTTATAGAACATCATTTTTAATATAGGTAAGTGAAACTTAAATATACTCGTAGTTTGTTCAGAAAAATGAACTGAATCATTTCAATAATTTTTACACCATGTTATATTTTGTCCCAAAAATATTTGAGTGTGATGGAAAATGTTGTCACTATTTAATTACTTACAATACAATCATCGTATGGTTAGGTACCTACTGCCAAATTAATGTCAATGAGCGCAAGACGACCCTGGGGGTGCGAGGTCAGCGTTAGCATGTTTTTGTACAGACAATCCGGTAACATAACAACCTTATAACTTTGTGATTTTTCATGATACAGTTTTGAAATTTTGTACATAGATTCTTTACATAAAAATACTAGACACGTGTTTCGGGTTTCGCTTATACTAAAAATAATGTTGCGTACATATTTGCGTAAATCTCTTCCAGCATACCTGCGATAGGAAAGTGGACAAAGAGATGTAGACAACGTGTGTAAGAAAGAGAAAACAAAATAGAAAAATTAACTATTCACTAATTTAAATATAAACATAGATTCATATTATAATAACATTATTATTGTTATTGTTTTTACTGACTCACTGGTCTAGTCGCAAGGGCTACTGCTGAGCATGAGGTCCTGGGTTCGATTCCTAGGTCGGGCAAAGTGTTTTAGGGATTTTCCATGAGGAATTTCTCAGTAGCAGCCCGGAGTCTGGATTTGTGCCCGGCTGGTGGCAACAGGCTCGGCCCCTATTACATGGGACTTGAACATAACTGGCGAAATGTGGGTGTACTATAGGTACACCTCTGCCTAACCCTTCGGTGATTACAGGCGTGATGTTATGTTATGTTATATTTATATTTTACTGAAGTACAGCAATCATGAAACGTGAAACATGATCAACCAATGTTAGAACTTCTTCTGAAAGAACGGATTGCTCCCCGCTGTGAGACAGTAACAGGTTGAATAATTTATTATATTACAGCAGAATGTCTTATAGTAACTACCAAGATAATTTGTTTAATTTTGTTTATTCCTTACTTTAAAGTAATTAGGATTATTTGAATAAACATTAACAAAGAACTTATTTGTAGTAACTAAACGAAAAAGATTTTTTAATATTTACTGAGACATAAACTAAATGACATAACATAAACATCACATGACATAAAATAAATAAGTACTTACTTTAATATTTATGATCAGTTAAGTAAATAGAATTACATGTTTTACATAAAAGGTTCCGTTTATCATCAAATTAGTGTTCGGAAATAATTCCTGTATCAGTGTATTTACAACATGTATAAGTTTTCGCTGTTTAAAAGGTACGTACCTCAAAGCTTGATTTTATAAAAGGAGAATGCTCAAAAGTGTATGGGCAAAAAAACCCGTCGATAAATAACAACTTATGTGGGGTAAAGGCTCGTACAGACTGGTGCGATATCTCGAGCGCGACATGAACCGTTAAAGAAATTGTGCTACTAGCGCACCAGTCTGTACGAGCCATAAATGGGCATTAAAAGTAGATAACAAAATATGACACGTCGCGTTGCGCCTGTCTGCACGAACCTTTATTATGAAAGTCTGGCAAGTTTCCGAGACTTGTTTATTAGGTATTTATTAAAAATTGATCCTGTACAACGAAGTATCGAAGGTGGAAACTATGCCAACCAAAAACCTGAAACCAAAACTGACACCTCATAAAAGTACACGGAGCTTAACAGAATGGAAGTATAGTTATAAAGTCCCGACCTCCACAAGGCTGACCCACATACGTTACTCAAATTGACTTACATGGTCTCATTCAAATGAATCCCGTACAGCTTAAGCCGAGATTCTACGTCCAATACGCGAACATTACGGGCGCTTAATACTCCCAAAGTATTTGCTGCTGTTTGGGCCAGTTTACTTACTGCAAGTTGTCTCATTAACTTGGATTTAGTTACTTGAAACACAATTAACTTCACTAAGAACACTGAACAGCTCTTGGTTCTCGTTTTGTGTGAATGGTCCAGTCTATTATATCGTTGTACGCGAGCAGTTTATGTTTTGAGTGCTGTTTTGATAAGGCTTTTTGTTCTTTATACTTAATCAAGACTATAAAAGACACAATGCAATAAAAGTTCACAAGTATAAATAAACTTTAAGAGCAATGTAAACATTTTCAATAATATTCTAAGCAATTCAAGTTGGACTTAATTGTATTTCCATGAAAAGACAAGCGCAGGATTTATATTTCAGATCGACTTTTCAATTCTTGACAATTTACTCGAAAAACGACTTTATGTCCAAGTTTTTATACAACAAGGATTTTGTTTTCCTAGAAGAACTCGAGATTTCCCAATTGCCACGTACCACAAGTAGACTAAAGCTTCTTTGCAAGAAAATCATGAATATAATTTTCTAGGAGATAGTGCTCCGCTCGCAATGAGGCGGGTGGGCGACCGAGTTATGGCAACCGGCAACCGTGCCATTGCACAGTCGGTAAGCAAGCAACTACCCGGCTGCCTGCCTCCCGTAGACATTGCCTTAATGTAACCGCTAACGAGAGATTCACAGCCACCCTCATTATACCCCCTACAACGTAGCAATGTAATCCGCACTAAAACACCAGACATGGGCAGAAATACATAAAATTTCCATTTATTTCCTCTCTTTTTCAATAAAACCATGACTTGCTGCTTTAATAACGGGTTTTCCGTGACCAAGTCTTACATCAAATAATCATTTTCTCGTAGGTACATGAAATACGTGGTTTTACAATGAATTGTTTTCCTTAAAATGAATCGGAAAATCTATTCAAGAAGGAAAAGTTTTCTTTTGTGTATTGGAAAGTTAAAGTTGATGTTTAAGTTTTTGAAGTGTGATTCATAGCTTAATATTATTTTTAAGAGAGCTTTTGATTCGAAGAATAAATGGGGAAGCTGTTTATTAAGCCATTATGTATTTTTTTTTTCACAAATAGGAGATCGAGTACCTAAAAGTTTTTCATCGGACTTTAAAAAAGTTCTCATGCAAATTTTCTAGAGATATAGATCTGCGTTTTGGAATTGGCAACTAGTTTCTACTTTCTGACTAACTGACGGACTCCTCGACAGTTCAAAAGTGCCAGTAAATGGTTAAATTGAAATAAATTCCGGCTGTCGCTGAAAAACCAGCGCTAGGGCTATGTCCCGCATAGGTTATATTATGCTGAGCGATGGCCGTTTTGCGTAAATATTATATGACGCATATTTTCTCCCAAATTGTCGGTTACCGCAAATAAACGTAACTTTCGTGTTTTTTTTCTTTGCGTTATGTTTACTGCAAATAAACGCATTTTCTTTCTCTCTTTTTAAGGGTTCCGTCAACAAGAAACCTTTACAGTTTCGCCATTTCGCATGTCGGTCTGTCTGTTTGTCCGTCTGTTCCCAGGGTAGGTCAGAGACACTTAGTACTAGAAAGCTGTAATTTGGCATGGGTGTATAGTATCACGCCGACAAAGTGTTAAAATAAAATCTTTTTTTAGGGTCTTTTAGGGTCTTTTTAGGGTTTTAGGGCCTTGCACGTAAAGTGGGAATGATATTTTTTTCTCTCGTCTATCCCATGGTGGGGGTTTCGTTGGATAGTCCGTTCAAAAATATTGCGGGTCTGTGAAAACCATTTATCGATTCAAGGATCCATTTGCGTAATATTTAGCTTTAAAGTGCTATTTTTTGTTAGAGACAAGTGTCGTTGTCCCCTGCCAGCTAAATGGTTGTTTCTGGATATCAAAAAGATCATGGCATTAGTATATAATAATATAAATAAATTAACAACAAGTTTGTGTTTAATTAATAACAAGTTAACGGGTAATAGTCGACCAACTTAAATTTGCGGTTGGAGAATTGACCGTGACATATATCGATCATCATCATCATCATTTCAGCCGAAAGACGTCCACTGCTGGACATTAGCCTCCCTCATAGGGGCCGGTTTTCCATAAACACCACGCTTGGCAGGCGGGTTGGCGAGTATGGTGGTATAATGTATAGAGAAAGCTGCTGCTCATTCTCTAGTAAGTCTCTTAATCACTTTTTACGATACCCACGGGAAGAAATAGGATGGTGCTATTCTTTACGTCCGGCACCACACCGACAACATATATCGATGTATGGGAGAAAATGTTTTTCAACCACAATGTTATGTTTGTTTTTGGGATAAACTCATCCCAACTACAGAACCCTTCATTTTGCGTGGTCCGACATGCACTTGGCCGGTTTTTATTTCTTTCTAAATTCTTTGATTTTTACCTTCTTTACCAAGGACTACAAAACAAAACATAAAATGTAATCTCCAAAACACTACGTATTCATGAATTTCATTGCTTCGCATTTGCTGCAGCAACTCAAAACTCGCTTAAAAAAAAACAAAATCGCAAACGATGCCACCCGTTTCCGTGCTCTTAGGTACACCGGCCGCATTAAGAAGCATTAGTTCAGTAACAAAGGGTGGTATGACAAAGTGCCTTCTTTTCTTGGTGGGGTAACAATAGAGGTGTCGCTTGTTGTACCCCCGAGTTGTCGCACGACCGAAGACGACATTGAACAACCCTAACGACTTAATGCATCGTCTCGTTATTTCTAGAAATGAAAGTATTTTAGACTGTGGGTTCTTTTTCTTGGTTCATTTTTACTTTGACATCATAATGTGGTTTTATGCTTACCGGTTGTGGTATCTGTGCAGTAAAGGTAGAAATATAACTGGAACTGTTTGATAACATCATTTGTGTACGTAGAGTTTTTAGTACTCATTTATTTCTACCTCGAGCTCCTGAAATATTATTTGTATTCTGTATAAGTTGTGCATTTTCTGGGTTAGGTTGGCGTCCATAAAAAATATATTTCTTTTATATTATTTCCGGATGCAAAAGCAAGCGTTCCCGTGTCCGACGTGGAAATAATCAGCTTACTCTAAGTGCTCGCTCAAAAATTATTCAGATCACTACAAAAACAACTTAGGAAACCCTACTTACATAGAGAACACGATTTTTTACGTTTGCATAACATTGGTTTGGCAAAAACGTTTATTTTCCGGAGTACAGGATGGACAGGGAATACTAATCCGTACCGCTGTAAGGAAACGGATCGGTAGGGTGACCCACCACGTGTATCTACTAGGTACAGTCAACTGCGGTCTTTAGTAACACTTGAACTTAGAAACATTCTCTTGCTACTACGAAATAAAGGTTTCCTTAAAGTAGAATAGTTATGATAGACGTCTGGTTGATTGTACCACGACCCTTGATTAGGAATCCGGTTTGCGTTCTATGATATTTGATCTAGATATTGTGTATACTGTCTTTAGTATTTTGCATAGGAAAATATTTAACTCAGAGTATATTGTTTCTGTTATTAATTATGCATTTGCATGATAAAATTATAGAAATGGTATAAAAATTAACGAGGTCGATTTGAAAAATCAAGCTGATGATTTTCCTTAATTCTCAATTAATTCTATTTCAATAGGTAAAAAATCTTTGATTTTCTTAAAATTGTAGATAATATTGTACTTAGAACAAAAAAAAAACACAGTTTTGTTGAATCTAAATGTAGGATTTATGTTAGAACACAACAAACATTTTGAACTTGCAGCAATTTCATCCAATAAAAAAATACTGACTTAAAACTGTCGTTTGGTCAGACAATATAAATAAAAAGCTATGGACAACCGTTCAAACGTAAAATGTAAAACGGTCTGTTTTTATGCAAACTTATGAAATACAATTTTACCGTTAACGCATAACTTACAAAGGACAATGACCAAATCACTATGGGAATGGGGCATTTGGTTTTATACCGCGGCCATCGTTGAAACCTTAGTCGGTATTGGAAAAACCTATCACAAAACTGAATTGATAAACGATTTTTCTACAAATGCAGTCCGAGATGGTATATTTGAGCTTGAAGCTCTAAGCTGTACAAACTTGCTTTTACATGATTTATATTTAAGTAAAAAATAAAATATATTTTGTTATTTTTTATTATTTATATAACTCGGTTCAGACTGAAGTTAGGTTATGTTAGGTCATATTAAATTTTTTTCGTCATATTATTCTGCATCGATTTAATAATGTTTGATTGATGGCCGCGAAAAAATTTAAAAAGCACCATTTTTGGTCATTAGCTTTTCAAAACTGAAAAGAAGCGTCGAAAATGTTTTGCAGACCGTAAACAAATATGCCAGGTTTTCCATTCATTACAATTTCAAAAGTATAATTGACCTTGAATTCCACTTAAACACCTTTTCCGGAGAAATTCTACATCCTACAAATACCTAATTATTATATATGTGAAATTATACATCCTACAAATACCTAATTATTATATATGTGAAATTATACATCCTACAAATACCTAATTATTATAAATGTGAAATTATACATCCTACAAATACCTAATTATTATAAATGTGAAATTATACATCCTACAAATACCTAATTATTATAATTGTGAAAGTCTGTATTTAGATCATCATCATCTGCCTAGCGTTTTTCCAAACTGTGTTGGGGTCGGCTTCCAGTCTAACCAGATGCAGCGGAATACCAGTATTTTACATGGAGCGACTGCCTATCTGACCTCCACAACCCAGATACTGGGTAACACGATACCCCTTGGTAAGACTGGTTGTCAGACTTTCGGGCTTCTGACGACCCGTAACATCTGTCAAAGATCTACAAATGACAGCCGGGACCAACGGCTTAGCGTGCTTTCCGAGGCACGGAGGAATCTTGGTATGAAAAGATGGTCACCCATCCACGGACCAACCACAGCAAGCGTAGCTTAACCTAATCGATCGACCCGTGCGGCAGTTATTACTTCGCCACAAGCTCCTTCAAAGTCTGTATTGTGAATTTTCATCTTTGTTTGTTAATTAATTACGCCTCAAACGGCTGAATGAAATTGTTTGAAATAAGGCACAAAAGTAGACCTTGACCTGGATAAGGACTTTTTATTCCGTTTGTACGTTCAAGTGGGACCATTTCCGAATATCACGCAGGCAAAGCCGCTGGCAAAAGCTAGTCATACACGTGTTGGATCGGTTCCAATAAAACTCACTTTTATGCTTCGGCTACATTTAATACTTTTATTACATCACTTGCTTGCACCACAGTTAGTAACAAACTGCCCCAAGAGCCAACGCGCTACGCCGGCCACCAACAAGAGTGGGGACCGGATTTAGTGCGCCACCTTGTTTGGTAAAACAGTATCATTAATTGACATCTTGAATACAAACCAAAACAATTCTAAATATTAGTTTTAACGTTATAAAATACAGGAATTAATTAATGCGTAACTTTAAATGTAAAATCAATGTTTAACAAAATAAATAGATCCTAACCATACCAAAAGTAACGCCATCTAGTGGTATAGGATGATAGTCATATCATAGTCATACAAGATTACACTTCAAAAATCAATAGCTTATCTCATTTCAACTAAATTCTAACACACGTGTGTAGGAGAAATAAACTCTCACCCCCTTATTACAAAACAAGGTTTCAAACACAGGTTTAAAACATGGAGCCATTATTGAATTTCGAATATGGTAAAGTTCCTAAACACAAAACTGACAACTTAGTACCGAACCAAGTTTTCAGTTTTGTATAAAAAACGGTATTTCAATCACTGTTACGTTCTTATTACAAAAACTGGCTCCATGGTTTAAGCCATGTCAAAATATAAATCTTTTTTTGTAATAAGGCGGTCATTGTTTTCGTGTGTTCAATAACACGAGGGAAGCAGACGAGTTGAAAACAAAAAGATACACCGGCTTTCGCCTACATCGCCTACATACCCCGAAGTTTCTGATTCACCCAGTTTTGGACGGCTCTATGTCAAAAGTTCTTTCCCGTATTTTACAATTGGGTATTTCTAGAGGTAGAATTATTTTCTTTTGTTTCCATATTTCGTTGTAACAATATTAATGGAGCGATAATTGTTCGTCGTTTCTGTGAATGATTTATGTTATAATTAATTCAGGAAGTAGGAAGTTGGTTTTCGTTTGTGCGGAGGCGTACGTGCGGAATAAGTATTGTAATTATTCAGAAGAGAATAGTGATTTGTTTACAATCTGAAGACGATTAAACGGCAATAAATGAAAACGCTGTTAACTACTAATGCATAGAAGTATTTTAAAACAATTAAGTAAATCCTAACAACGAAATCCAAAAAGATTTTTTTTTTTCAAACTAAATAGTAATGATGGGCTTAATATGGGTTTTGCCGATCAAACGACTAGCTACAGGGACGAAATTATTGGATATATTTGATTTAGGCCCATACTCCACCAAAGCGGAGAGGAGAGGAGACGTTTGTAAACGACCAATAAGATGTCAGAAGAATAAGAAGATAAAAGAAGAGATATAAGAAGTTGGCAGAATCATCCCAGTGTTGATTCGTTTTCTCCTCCACCAATCGTTATTTCTCCTGACACTTTTTATTTTGTTTATAAGTATGTATGTATTAGTATATATTTTTGATTTTCGAGTTATCTATCCCATATGTTGCATCTGCCATGTTTTGTCTCAGCATCACCCTAAGGTTGACTGGTAGAAAATGCCTCAGGCATTAAGTCCGCCTTTGTACAGTATTTTTTTTTACTTGTGCATGAAGTTTTAATAAATAAATAAATAATAATATCGTTATTACGATGCGATGGCACGGTAATGTTATCTTATCGGTATCTTATTGGTCGCTTACAAACATCTCCTTTCCTCTCCGCTTTGGTGGAGTCCGGGCCTAAATGCATGTGTACATGCATGTGTGTGAGCATGTGTGGTGTGACTTTAAATGATAGGCTGAAAAATGATGTGATAAGGCAAGGGTGTGGTTTAAAAGAAGATGTAGTGACCAAAATTTAAAAAAAGCATGCTTAGATGGTTTGGTCATGTTGAAAGGATGAATGAAAGGCGACTAGCAAATGGTACTAACACAAGGCAGATGTGAGTGGAAACGCCGGGAGGTGACGCCCTAGGAGGACATATAGTGACATATTGGTGATGTTCTTTAGAAAGGTCAGGTGCGTAGTACTAGCAACCGGCGTGCGTATAATATGACCAGATGTATGAACTTCAACTAAGCAAAAGGAGTATGTAAGTAAGTAAGGACCGTAGCAGGTGGCGTTCTATAGTTTCTGCCTACCCCCATGAGAAGAAGGCGTGAGTTTATGAATGTATGTATTTGATTAAATTTTTGGATGCAGACTGGGAACGTCATTGGATATACGAAAATTAATTTATTGTAGACTGAATTCTGTTTGTTGGTTTAAAACAAGGAAACATCTCTAAAATTTGTAGGTTACCTCGCGCACCAATTGTACCCTCGTCGTTTCTTATAATGACAGTTTGAATGTTTGTGTTTAAATAGGAGCCATTAACATGAAACTAATTTGTACGACCTCAGTGGCTAATATGTTAGTCTCAATAAATAGTTATACAAGTCCCACTATTCCTTTCAGCTGAACTCTTGGGGAGGCAAGTAGAATTATTCAAAAAGTTAGCTCGTTAAACCTCGTGAGACACAGCTAACTTTCTAAAAGTGAAACACGAGGAAACGACGACGAATATACTTGTACTTATAAGTATTGTTCGCGACTTTAAATAGATTTCGTTGTTTAATAGTTTTTGAATAAGTTGTAACACTTTATACGCGCTTTAACGTCACGTGTTGCCGTATGTGGTAAACTTTCTAAATTCAGGATTCTGTTAACATAGTGCAGCCGCATAACCATCGTTGAATTATTCATTTATATAAAAATTATATTGTTGGTCCTACAATCACTTTGGCTGCATGTTTTGGGACACAGAGGGCAGGATAGGAGGTGGAGCATAGTTTGCGACATAGCTCCATGTAGCCCACATACACACCCTGCTTGAGGTTGCAGTTACATCTTCCCACTTGTGTCCGGAGACGGTTCAGGGATTTCCAAATGGACCACGAAAGGTTTCACTCTGCAGAGAGATGCTCCTTTGGTGGTAGATAGTAGGTAAGGGGGGGAAAGTATCCTGCCACAGTTTGCAACGGGCGTTGGCTGGGTTTCCTGGTAAAGACGCTGTTGATTTTAAGAAGCTGTGCCTGCTTTTTTGTCGTTGTGTTGGTAGTTGTGCTCCAGATAGTGATTGTCTAGTATCAGATTCCTGTCTGTGATTCTCCACTGTACTTGCAACTTCTCTTCGGTCTTAAACATTCAGCTACAGTGATTCCTGCTATGCCACAAATGACGCCGTAGAAGTGGCCAAGTTTTGAGGCAAAATTATCTGAAATACAGTCGTGTCAGCAACACGAGGAAGAAAAAGGTTCTACAATATGGGAATTTGTATACAAATAGTCACTCACTGCCGATATTTCATTCAAAAGATTTCCAACAATTCTTTTACACATTCAAATGCGCAAACGAAATGGATTACAAAGGCAATAACGAAATTGATTTTTGTATTATGACAAGCCATAATCAAAGTTAAGTCGAGTGGAAAAGCGAGCTCCTTTTATTTAAGAAAAGAACTTTCGGTCGATTTAACAGGCCTTTCAGATACCCTTCCATTTGCAAAAGATGAATAATAATAAAAACAGTGACCTCGGAACCCTGCCTGTTATAAAATACGGCAATTAATCTAGACGAAGTTGGTGACAATATAAAACAATTATTATCCTTTTTAAGGTCCGTGAAAAATTGTCCGTAATATATTTTCGTCTAAAGTGAAACATTTACTTTTGTTCATTGTAAAGATATGATATAGAGGCTTTTTGTTGCGTTGGACATTATAAAAAAGAATGGTGCCAGTGGGACATGAAATAAATTAAACCGACGCCATAAAAATCCTATGTCTATACGTATAAACCCCTTAATTATTTCATATGAGACTGCACGTTGCTTTGTTGTTCGCAATTTTATTGCAGACAAAATGTGTGCAGGGGAAACCGTACTTTCATAATTACTCGTATGGAGTGTAGAATGAGATCCCGGTTAAAGTTTCGAGAGAGTTCCGTTTATTTTCCACTTATTGTGTGGACAGACAAACCGACTAAATTGCGCTTACGACATCTGGGGTCGGCATTGTTGACTGTACGCTTTACCCCTTTTCACCCTCTTTTTCAGTTCGATTTTGATCTCTACGACACACAAAAGAAAGATCAAATGGAGATTATTTACCCATATTTAAGTTTAGAAGCAAAGCCTTTACGTTGAACGAACTTGATTAAGGTCTTTCAGTTCCTTTTTAGACCAATTTAACAATAATAAAATATAAATAGACAGCTAAATAATAATCTCACGTATAACCTGTATAGATTTTTAGGGTTCCGTAGTAAACAAGGAACCCTTATAGTTTCACCATGTCTGTCTGTCTGTCTGTCTGTATATCTGTCTGTCTGTCTGTCTGTCCGTCCGTCCGTCTGTCACCGGCTTAGCTCAGAGACGCTAAGCCGTAGAAAGCTGTAATTTGGCATGGGTGTACATATTATTAATCACGTCAAGAAAGTCGTGAAATAAAACCATGAAATCATTTTTTTAGGGTACCTCCCTTGCACGTAAAACGGGGATGATATTTTTTTTCTCATCTAATACATGGTATGTGGGGTATCGTTGGATAGGCCGTTCAAAAATATTGCGGGTATGTGAAAGCCATTTTTCAATTCTGAGACCCGTTTGCGTAATATTAAGCTTTAAAGTGCTATTTTTTGTTAGAGTCAAGTGCCCCCCCCCCCCCTACCAGCTAAATGGTTGGTTTTGGATATGTGAAAAAATTCATGGCAGTAGTATATATAAGGAAACTAAAAGGAAAACTATCACAGCTAAGTAGAGTTTACAAGTTAACGAGTAATCGTCGACCAACTTAAATTTGCAGTTGAAGAATTGACCGTAACGTATATAGATGTATGGGAGAGCATGTTTTTCAACTACAATGTTAAGTTTGTTTTTGGGATGAATTCATTCTAACTACGGAACCCTTCATTGTGCGTGGTCCGACACGCACTTGGCCGGTTTATTTATAGATAAAACTGTGTTCTTGAAGAGAAAATTTCGAAATAATGCCCACATTGATTGGATATTAAAGATATCGAAATCTGGTATTGGTATTAAGAGTGACTAAAAAGCCTAGAAGCGATCGTTAAGCTTGTTTTTAGGGTTCCATAGTCAACAAGCTAAATGCTAAATTTTTGTTATTGAATATGTGAAAAATTCATGGCAAGTCCGTCTTTGTACGGTATTTTTAGGGTTTCGTACCAAAATGGTAAAAAGGAACCCTTATGGTGAGACTAAGTCTGTCTGTCTGTCTGTCACACTTGAATATCTCGAGAACTCCTAATGCTATCAACTTGAAATTTAGAATAGTTTTAGATGACGTTAGCCCAACTATTTTGCAAACAAGAAAGAAATTTAAATAAATATATATCTTTTTTGCAAAAGGGACTGAAAGGGGGTCTTAAAAATTTGAAGTGGGGCTGCTGAAGCATGTGGGGTATCATATGAAAGAACGCTGTTTGCACATTCTCAAACATTTATCATTTTTTTTTAGGCAGCACAGTTTCCGACTTTTGATGAAAAAAATAAAAAAAATACTGTTCCCCCCCCCCCTTTATCTCCGAAGTTTGCATAGATAAAAATCTGAAATTATTCTATGTGATTGAAGTTTATGTAAAAATTACAGGAAAAATAAAACGATGTCTCTAAATAGCACAGTTTTTCAGAAATCATCAACATCATATATACGTACGGAACCCTCGGTGCGCGAGTCCGACTCGCTCTTGACCGTTTTTTACTAGTACATAATGTTCAAAAAAATATATAACGAACTTAAAAGGAAAACTATCCCAGCTAAGTAGGCTTTACAAGTTAACGAGCAATAGTCGACCAACTTACATTTGCAGTTGGAGAATTGAACCCTTCATTGTGCGTGGTCCGACACGCACTTGGCCGGTTTTTAATTTGTTATGATAATGAAAATCAGAAGCAAGCAGCACACATGAGATATACTCATGATAGCATAAGTTTAAACCTTAGTGGTTTTTGGTTGCTATTATTATGTAATCCTGTGTTCTTTGTATATATGATAATTAAATAATAAAAAATAAAAAAAAATAAAAAACTTTCTTGTAATTCTTTACACACTACCACCAGCACGATAGCTAAAAATAAAACCAGTTAAGTCAAAAAAGAGGCTACTTTAGAAGACACGGACTGAATTCACGTCTACCAAGATAAAAGCGAAAGACTTGTATTGTCCAAAGAGCTTTTAGCTGAGAAAGTTTCTCCCGAAAAAGATTTCCGAGTTAGAGATTAGATTAGAACTGGGATGGAAGACTAGTGGTATTTCAATAAATATATTCGATACTTTCGATAAGTTGTTATTATTACTCCTCATAAATTATATACTTTGTCACGAAAAGAATGTTACCCAAAATATTTCATTAACGT